>JAPVLO010000293.1:1807500-2407500 GCA_027257055.1 Cephalopachus bancanus | reverse complement strand
TGCATCACGGTAGCCTCTTTGTGTCCACTTTGCAGATGAGGACACTGAGGCTCAGAGAGGTGAATGCACTCTCTCAAGGTCACACAGCCAAGAGGCTGACTGCGGCTAAGCGGCATCTGCCTTCAGAGCGACCAGGGTGGGGCAGTGGGCCTGAGGAGGGCCCAGGGATGCCAGAGGAAGCCCAGGAGTTATGACCCCACCAGGCCAGCTGAGGCCACTGGCACCCGAGGTTTCCAAGGCACAGAACCGGCCCGGGCAGCTTTGCTTTGCAAATGTACACCGGCTCACCTGGGGTACGCTTATGCCTTTATGAGTGTTCTTCAAACGCCTGCTCGTCCTATGCCTGTCACCATGGAGATGGCTCTGGGTGGCTGAAACCAGCCACCCTCCATGACCAGGCACAATGGCTGCCAGGTGCTGGGGCCAGCCCCATGCTGGGCAGGGCGCCTATGGGGGCTTTCCAGAGAGGCGCTTGCTGAGGGCCAGGAGCGAGAATTTAAATCCAGGCTCGGAAGAGTGGCAAGGTCGGGTCCCTTCGCTGGCAGCAGAGCCCGTGGGCCGGGGTCCCCTCTTGGTACCGTGTGCCTGTTCTCCCCCGAGGGAGTGTTCCTTTCCCATGCCCACCGCCCTTGGAGTCAGGACAGGCTAAGGTGGGAGGCTGGGGCTGCAGCCCCACACACCCTGAAACCCTCACATGGAGATCCCTCTTTGCAAATAGGAAAACTGAAGCCCAGGGCAGAGAAATGCCTTGGCCAAGTCCAGCCACCAGGTTAGAGACCAGGCAAAGCCTGCTGGCTTCTGACTCTGAGTTCAGTGCTCACTCCGGCCCTCTGTGAAGCTTCTTGTTCAGACCCGGGGCGTGGCTGGCCCAGCTTTGGGCCATGGCCGGGATGCAGCCGGCCCGTAGTCGTAGGGCAGCCTGAGCCCCACACTGGCCCTGGGCCCTCCTTGGCTCTGGATTTTGGTCCAAGTCTCAGGGACTGTTCAGAGATTCCAAAGGCATTTGAGCATTTTGGAAGCAATTTGTCAGTCCTGGAAACTGTGTGGAGGCGCCAACACTGTGTAAAGATTCCAGAATCTGTTACACTCTTGCAAGGGCTGTTATTCAGAGTTTTCAGGGTGGCTTTCAGACCCCAGACAGAGGTACCGAGGCCGTGTGGGGGTCTGGGGCCAGAATCATGGCTGGAAGCCCTGGCCAGCAGCGGGCAGGGCGGATGGCCTTGTGAGTCCCCTGCACTCTCTCCAAGATCTCTGTCTGTGTGGCCTCGAGCCCATCAGGCATCTGCTGTTCTGAGGAGTAGAAGGTGTGTGGGTGCTGGCGGCAACGGGATGGGATTTAGAATCCAGCTCCACCACTCACATGCTGTGCCACCTAAGGCCAGCCGCTCAACCTCTCTGGGCCTCCTTTCCCCCCATCTGTAAAATGGGAATTACGCCACCTGTCCTGCAGACCTGCCTGTCCTCCTCCCTTCTGTCTCAGGCATGTGTGGGACTCGTGGGAGAATACCCCCTTCCAGGGCTGGTTACATTATTGTGGCAGCTCCTGGGTGTGGATTTGGGGTCTCCCGCCACGGTGGAACCCTGGCCCTCCCAAACCCAGACCTCCCTGATCCCTAGCCCTACTGTGTCCTGATGCTGGAGAGGAGCTGTGCGCTGTGCTACAGGCCCCGCGGGCCGGGATACCAGGACCTCTCCATGCCCCGTGGAAGCTCCTTTCGGGCACTGCCCCATCCGGCCTCCTGCTTCCCTCTTACCCCCTGGACATCTCCAGCCCTCTCCCCACTAAATCTTTATCACTGGCTAGCTACCCTGTCCTCCCACCCCGTGCCTTATGTCTCACATGTGCCCCTGCCGCCCTCTGGGCCTTTGCTCATGCTTTTCCCTCTGCCTGGAATGGCTGTCCCATCTCTGTGGTCGCCCCTCCCCGCATCTGGACCCCTGAGCCGCCTCCTCCTCCAGCCTCCACTGCCTCTCTTACATTGCTGGCCAGAGTGGTACAGTCTGCTCTCCAGTCTCCGTCACCCCCTGGGCTAAAACTCTGCCTACCACATGACCCCTCAGGGCAACTGCACGGGACAGGCCCGAGGTGGAGGCAGACAGACCCAAGACCTGGCTAGGCTCTCCCTGCAGCGTGACCTGAGGCTGGCTGGTGGTAAGCCTCCAGGCCTCAGTTTCTTCCTCTGTAAAGTGAGGATGATGACAAGTGCTCCGCCCACTCCCAGGGCTGTTGGGGCCAGATGGGAAGAAGGACAGGAAGTGGGCGTAACCTCCGCAGGGATCAGGCCGACTGAGGCTGAGCCGTCAGCCTGAGGACTCCGTGCGGGACGGAGGCCAAGCCAGGACCTCGGTCCAAGGGCTGGACCGGGCTTTGGGTGGGGTCTCGGCCCTGCCAGAGCCCCGGGCCCTCTTGGGTCCCTCTGAGAAGTTTCTCGTTCCTCCAACTCGCTGACCCACTTGCAGAACTGCAGGTTCCCAGTGGGGACGCTCCGCCAGCAGCTGATGGACGCGCTAAATGCATCGCGCCCTCCTGCTAGACAGGAAGATCGATACAAGGTGGACAGGCAGGCGCGCTCGATGCCACAGCCAGCCCCCAAGGGCAAGGATGGGCCAGAATAAATAGAACCAGTCCCGCACCCTCCACAGGGTCAGGCCAGGCCAGACGGGAGTGATGGGCTTTGATGTGACCACCTGTGGCACCATCAGTGCCATCATCGTCCCAAGCAGCCACTGGACCACGAACTGTTCGAAGCCTGGTGTTAGTTTTTAACACGTGTTAACATGTTGAATCTTTACAACCACCCTATGAGGCAGGTACTGATAGTATTCCGATCCTGCAGATGAAATGCGGCCCAGAGAGGTTTAGTGACACACCCAAGGTCACACAGCAAGAATTGAACCCACACCTGCCTGGCTCAAAGCCCATGCTCATTGCTGGAGTATCCTGCTGCCTTTTTAGTCACGTAGGCTATCTCCAGCCCTCTCTGTGCTTTGGGTATAGGGGCTTTGGCTCCTGAGCTGCTTGGCATTTTCAAGACTTGGACTGGGCTTTGGCCGGGAGCTCCTTGCCAGGTGGGGAGAGGTGCCTAACCACAGGTGCCCGTCCTCAGCCTCATTCCGCCGGTGCTCAGGTGGGCGGTCCCTCGGACACAGGCGACCCCCTGGCTGGCATGAATTCTCAGGGACCCGAACCCCTGGGCTGGCGTGGCCTCAGTGCCACCCCACCTACCAGAGGCCTGCACCCACAGCAAGGATGGGCCAGCCTGACGGGTGCAGCAGAAAGAGCCCAGCCCTGAGCTGCCTGGTGAGGCTGAGGGGTGGGACAGAGGTTGGGGACGATGTGGAGCCCCGGAGTGGGGAGGGCCTGGCAGGCAAAGCATGTGGGCTTTGGCGTTAAACCCAGCGGGGCCCCTCCTGGAGGTGTGACCTTGAGTTTCACATTGACCCTCTCTGAGCCTCAGTATGTCGCCGCCCTTACTAGCCCGGCCCCTTCACCCTTCCCTGAACGCCATGGCCCTCCCACAGCCGTCCCTCCAGCTGGCCAGCCCCCACTGGCACCTCCATTGCCTTCCAGCCCTCCCTCCCCTCAGGCCCCCACCCAGTCAGACACCAGATCCCGCCCACTTTCCCTCATGGATTTCTTGGGTCATCACCCTCCCTCCAGGCCCTGCCACTCCCTGTCCTGCCCAGACCGTCCAGACTGTGTCATCATCCTGGGTTTATGCTACAGCCCCTAACTGCACTCCCTGCCTTCCCCCCTCCCCATGATCCATTCCCCCTGGCAACCCTAAACCATATTTCTAGAAGAGAAATCTGGCTGTGGTGTGTATCTACCTAAAGCACAGCCTGATCAAACACAGGATCCTTCCCACCCTGCAGAAAGGCCACCACCATCCGGCCCGGCCTTCTCGTAGGCTCGGCAGTCAGCCCCCCTGGCCCTGCCTCTGAGCCTTTGCACATGCTGTTCATGTGACCTAGCATGCCTACCTTTCTCCTCCCCACCACCACCCATTCACCCTCCAGGTCTCAGTGGTGTCGTCACTTCCTCCAGGAATCCCCCCCAATGCCTCCCCAGGACAGGGCTAGCTGGCCCTCCCTGAGTCCCCATGCTCCCCTGCCTTCCTTGCCACTCCAAATTGTCGTCATCGGTTACGTGTCTCTCTCCCCACAAGACAGGGGTCCCCATCCCCGGGTTCAGTGACAGCCTCCTCCCAACCCCCTCCCAGCCCCCCTCCCTGCCCAGCTCTTTAAGCAGCCCGTGAAGTCCCAGTCCCAGCTCTTCCAGGGCCGTGCTGTGCGACTTCAGGCCAGTGCCTTTCCCTCTCTGTGCCTTGGCTGCCAAGGCTCTGTGGAAAGACGAGCCTGAATTAGATGACTTATCAGGGCCCTGCCACTCTGCAGCGCCGCCGCCTGGCCTTCCAGCAACTGTGTCTGTCTCTGCTGATCTTTGTGCCTGTTCCTCTGGTTTGAAACACCATCTCCAGCCCCCCGCCGTGCAGTTTCGGCCTCTCTGGCAACCCTTCCTCTCCCTTTCTGCCCCGGATTTCCTGTGAATCCTGAGGCCTCCTTCATGCAACTCCAGATCCAGGTCGAAGGGCAGGCCTGGAAGTCTCCCTGGTTCCCCCGCCCATCCTTCTGTCACGGGTCCCGCCATCTGCACAGCCCCAGTAGGACCATTAACTCACCCTGAGTCGAACCAAGCTATAAATAAGTAAAGGGTGAGTGTCCCCAGGGGGGCCCAACCCCAGCTGGCTGCTCCATCTCTGGCCAGATCTGGGGTCTCGACCACCCCAGGACGGACCCGGTCTGACAGATCTTGACATGGCTTCGCCGTCCCCAGAGGGGGAGGGGGCACTCGGCAGGCCGCTCCAGCCCCATTAGTGTCAGTAATTGCCAGTCAATTTCCTGGGAGCCTGGTGAGGAAGAGGTCCCTGGGTATCCCCGGTGAGGAAGCCACATCTAATGGCTTTTATTTGGATTGCTGCAAATTGATTGGGTTTTTAAAAAATGGAGCTTTGGTTTTCCTCTCTGCGACTTAACCACCCCCACAGGGCCAGTTAAGCCAACGGATGAGTGATGGTGTGACTTTATTCCCCGGGAGGCCGAGACCAGGTCGGTCATACCACACCGTTCGGGCACCTTCCATCCTCAAAACAGATACTTCCCCAAGCCATGGCCACAGCACTCATTTTTCTGGCTGTAACCCTGCCCCAGGCCTTCCCCAAGGGTATCAGGTTGAAACCTCAAAGCAGCCCTAATGAGATGTGTATCACCATCCCCAGGAGGAGAAAAGATGAGGCTGGCTCAGGAAGGTGGTGACACTTGGCGGAGATCACACAGCTAGTAAACGGTAAAGGTGAGATTTGAATCTGTGTCTTTCTGACATTGAAGCCTTGGTGTTCCCGTTCCTACATGTGCCTTCCCAAAGGGTCACATATAGAGGGAAGAAGAGTCCCCTAAAAGCCAGAGAGCAACAGGAGTCACGGTTTACACAGAGCACCCAGGGAAGAGATTGGCTGATGATAATAATAACAACGATACTAGCAACAATAGCAGCTACTATTTACTGAGTCCTTAATTATGAGATGGAGACTATGCCAATAGCTTTCCATCTACATTTCATTTTCTCCTTGGCACTACCCTGAGAAGGGTGCATTATTATGACCATTTCGCAGACAGGGAAACTGAGACTCAGAGGTTAAGTGACTTACATAAGATCACTCATGTTATTGGTGACAGAGCTAAGATTCCAAACTAGGTATGTGTTAACCCATGGTATGCATTTCTAGCCACTTGCATCAGTTTGGACTGTGAGTAACAAAACATCCAAATAAAAGTGACTTCGACAAGACAGGAGTTTATTCATCTCTTAAATACATGAAATCCAGAGGCAGGCAGTCCAAGACTGGCGGGGTGCTCCATGATCATTCAGGACCCAGGCTCCTGCCTCGGTCCCAGGATCTGAGTTGGCTGCTAGCCCTCCAGCCATCCCATCCACACTCCAGCCAGCAGGAAAGAGGAAAGGGTAAAGACGGACATGCTCGCAGCTTTTAAGGACACATCCCAGAAATTGCAGCAGCCATTTCTGCTAGCATCTCATTGGCCAGAACCAAATCACATGACCAGACCCAGCTGCACACCAGGCAGGAAGTGTAGGCTTGATTTGGAAGGCCATGTGCCCAGCTAAAAATCTGGGGCTATTGAGGCAACAGTGGAGGTCAGACACTGGGACAATCGTCAGTGATTTCCATTAGCGTCACTCTGCACTGGATGTTTGGAGGGAATTTTACAATGCAGTCTGTTGAGAGCCAGCTTGCTGGTATCCCAGAAGAGGACCCTGAGCCCAGAGAGGGGTAGGGACTCACCCAGGATCGAACAGAAAATGGGGACAGAGTCAAGTTCAGAAGCCTGCCTTAGTCATCACAAAACCCACATTCTTGGCACAACACTCTCTGTCCACCCTGCCTTCCCGGGATCTTTCTTCTGGTTCTTGGACTGTTCCTCTTGTTTCTCATTTCTCCCTCTCCCTTGCCTGGGCCTCAGAGTAGTGGCACTCTGGGGCCTTTTTTAACCCTCGGATTGAGTGACAGAGGACCTGATTCTGTTCTCAACACTGATACTAAAGATGTCTGACTATGGCCCTTAGTATTCTGGTCTGAGAATCTTAAAGGTCTTTCCTGCCTGGACAGTCTGTTTTGAGCTACCCCGAAGCAAAGGGTGGCTTTTGCTTAGTGAGGGTGACCCTGGTGCCAAAAGAGCCATGTATTTCTCAGCATACGGGACTCCAGAGGAGGTACTGAGAAAGGGGCAATGGATAAGGGAGAAAAAAATGAAGGTTCCTGAATGATGCCGGAGGAGAGAATAATCATTGCTAGGCATCTGCCAGGTACCAATGACAGTGCTGCAATAAATGCGAATGAGTTATATCCTCTTATTAATAGACAGTGACTCTCAGATAGGGATAAAAATGGAATAAACCCAGCCATATGATCTTTTAAGAAAACACACCTAAAGCAAAATGATGAAGGCTCCAGTCACCCCCAGACAGGCCCCCACAGTTCCTAAAAAGCACCCTCAATGATGAAGGATCAAAAGTAGAAGCATCAAAAGTAGAAGGATGGAAAAGGTCTGCCAAGCAATGCTGAAAATCAATTTTAAATGAAGACCCAAAAAAAAGCAGGATGGAAATATTATCGATTATCATCCCTATTTCCCAGTGAAGTCTCAGAATGGTAAAGTGACTCACCCAAGTCACATTGCCCCTAAATGGCAGAGATGTGATTGGAACCCAGGTCTTTCTGTCTCATAAATCCCTGCTCCTCTGGGAATGTCTAGTTCCCGCCAATAAAGTCGACCAGTGTCATGACCCTGATCTCATGGAACACTGATCTGGAGTCAAGTGCCCATCCCCGCAGGGCAGGCCGGGACAGCCGTGAGTGAAGGAAAGACTGGGTTGGCCAGAGAAGCTAGTCCAGGGCCAGAGTACTCACCGGCCTCCACACCAGCCCCAGGACCAACTCCCAGAGTGCCTGCTGTGCACTGCTGCGGCCTGCTGTCAGCTGGTTCTTGCACACTCCGGGCCCAGTGCCCACAGAGGCCTTCACCCACTGCTTCCAAGCTCCCACGCCCAGATGGAGGCTGGGATGAGGGAGGACCCACCTCACAGAGCCATGTGCTAAGGTTCATGCCTAGGGTGTACCTCCCTCTGCCTGGCAAAGGACAGCAGGCCCAGGGCACCCAGCAGTGGGGAAGGCCCAGCTCCCGGCTGGGAGCCACTGAGGCTTGCGTGTGCCCCACTCACTCCCAGAGCAAGGGCAGAAGTGGGACCCTGGGGCGGGTCTCCGTTGTTTCTTAGGAAGAGCCTGACAAGAGACCTAGCTCTACCATATCCCCTGCACACAGACAACTCCAGTCACCTCCAGAAAGGCCCCCACAGTTCCTCAAAAGTACCCTCAACTGCCTCGCTCCTCTGAGCTCTGGAAGAAACAGAATATGCAGGCGGGGGTTAGCTAACTTTGTTCAGCTAACCTTGCCCTTCACAACTCCACTTGGGCGTCACCTCCTCCTGGAAGCCTCACGGACTCCTCCTCGCTGTTGTATATAATGCATAGAACATGGGGTTTGGCTTTCTTTTGGCTGGGTGTGTCTTCAACCAACATCATGACCTTGACTTTAGGGGTATGGATGTTTTTTAAGGAGGTTTATGAACTCACTGAAATTGTTCACAGAATGTTTTCTATGTGTGTTTGAGGGGGCAGCAGTAATAACTTTCATCAGATGCTCTTGACAATCCCTGCCCTGGACTGTAATGCTGGGTTAGGAGCTAGGTCCATCATGACATCTCAAGTCATCCATAATAAGGCGACAATGTAATAGATATTGACTGAGCATTGGATGCATAATTTGCCAGATGACCTTAGGCAAGTGACTTCACCTCTCTTAGTCTTGGTTTTCTCATCTGTAAAGTAGGAACAAGAGCAGGGATTCCACTGTCTAAGCTTTTCTTCATGTCTGTGTTCCTCCTCTACCTCAGCAGCTAGCATAGTGCCTGGAACACAGTGGAAGTTCAGTTAATGTGTATGAAAGGAAGGGAAAGTTGAGTGATTGGTGGGTGGGTGTAGGAATCCATGTCTAGATGAAATGAGTGACAGTGAGTGAGTGGGTGGGTAAGCTGCTGCTGTCGGTGGATAGGAGACTCAGCAGATGTAGATAGGTTCACTGGGTAGGTGGATGAGTCAGTGGATGGAAAGGTAGGTTGATGTATGGGTGGATATAATGAATGGATGGATTAATGCTAGGTGGATGACTAGATAAATGGATCAGCCGAGGGAAAAAGAGATGTTTGGGAGGGGATAGATAGGTAGGAAGAGTTTTTATAAAAGGATCCATGGATGGGTAAAAATAATGAATACGTGTATCATAGATGAATCTGCAAATAGATGGGTAGAGGTATGGTTGGATGGATGTGCTGAATGATAGAAGGATGGATGGATATAGGAATGAGGGGTTAGATAGATGAATGGATAGGTCAACCAATAGACTATTTGATGGATAGACTGAAGATTGAATAAACTCGTGGATGGATGGTAGGATGGACAAATAAATAGATCAGCCAACAGACAGCTGCATGGAGAGACTGAATATTGGATGAACTAGTGGATGGGTGGTGGATGGATGGATGGATGATGAATGGATAGATCAACTAATAGACAATTGGATGGATAGACTAAAGATTGGATGAACTAGTAGGTGGATGGATGGATGATGAATGGATAAATCAACCAACAGACAGTTCGATTGATAGACTGAGATTGGATAAACTAGTCCAGAGAGGATAGATGGGTGAATGGATGGATAATAAATGGATAGATCAACCAATAGACAGTTGGATGGCTAGATTAAAGATTGGATGAACTAGTGGATGGATGGGTGGATGGATGGATGGATGGAAGGATGGATGGATGAATGGATGGATGGATGATGAATGGATAAATCAACCAACAGACAGTTGGATGGATAGGCTGAAGATCAGATAAACTAGTGGATAGATGGGTGAATGGATGGATAATGAATGGCTATATCAACCAATTGACAGTTGGATGGATAGATTAAAGATTGGATGAACTAGTGGATGGATGGATGGGTGGATGGATGGATGGATGGATGATGAATGGATAAATCAACCAACAGACAGTTGGATGGATAGGCTGAAGATCGGATCAACTAGTGGATAGATGGGTGGATGGATGATGAATGGATAGATCAACCAATAGACAGTTGGATGGATAGATTAAAGATTGGATGAACTAGTGGATGAATGAATGGATGGATGGATGGTCGGTCTAATCGATGGATGGGTAGATGGATAAATGGGCTGGGAGGGAGGGAGAGAGGGAGGAAGAAGGGAGGGAGAAAGAGGGAGGGAGAGGGGAGGAAGAAAGGAAGGAAGGGAGGAAGGGAGGGAGGGAGGGAGGGAGGCCTCCATCTCACCACCCAGGCCGGAGAGTTGGGAGGCAGAGACAGAGGGTGACAAGGCTAGCTTGCTGAGCAGATGAGCCTCTTCCTCCAGAGCCTCTGAGCGCTGGCCCCAGCTGAGCTCTGCCTTCCCAGGGATCCAGGGTCTCTCTGGCAGTGCCAATATTCGGAAACGGGTGCAGGAGGAAGACAAAGGGAGCAGACAGATACCAGGGCCCGAGGGAGGGAGGGAGGACGGGGAGAGGCTGAGGCTGCCATTGGGCAGCCGCCCCTATTTACTCAGCTCCAGAATGAAGCCTCGGATAAGGGCCGTTCATATTTCTCTCTTGAACGGGGAGCTGAC
This sequence comes from Cephalopachus bancanus, assembly GCA_027257055.1. Lineage (NCBI taxonomy): Eukaryota > Metazoa > Chordata > Mammalia > Primates > Tarsiidae > Cephalopachus > Cephalopachus bancanus. Next base: position 2,397,185 of record JAPVLO010000293.1, on the reverse strand, counting down.
ATTAATGAACAGCTAATTAACATCTTGGAGTGCGATGGTTCCAGTGTCAGTGTCCCTAATTAGTCTCGCGCTAATCTGCTTTAATTAACTGTCTCTGTCGTGGTTTTAATTTAATTTTCAGCTCCAGCCTGGGATGGCGGCCCTGTGCACATTCCATCCTAGGGCCCTGTGGCCAGGGCAGGGTGGGCTGGCTGGTGCCGGGTTCCCAAGAGCTTTGCCAGGCAGCCCAGACCGGGCAGGGCTGGCAACAGCCTGGCTCCTCCCAATGTTGCAGAAAGAGAACTTGAGGGTGGGACACTTTCCTCCTCTTCTCAAGAAAGTGCTCTTGGGTCACCAGGAGCTCCCAGAATATTCCTTCCTGAGTCAGGAGCACAGTCACTGATACGTCTTGGTCTCAAGCAGACCCCGTAAACTGACCACACTTTCTGGACGTGGGCTCTGGTTCAGAAAGGCCTGCATTCACATAGCTGTGCAACCATAGGAAAAGCACTTGACCTCTCTGAGTCCCTGTGAAATGGAGCTGGTAACCTGGGTGCTGACACCCTGCTCCCGCCAAAGATGCAGTGTTTCAGGGCTGTTCTGCAGCCTCACCCAACTCGTGGTCCAGGCAGAGCAACCACTGGGGTGGCCACCCCAGGGCCAAAAGGAGAGGGGGCCGGGAGGGAGTCTGATCCCGGGGCGCGCCAGCCCTGGGCCAGGACTCGCATGCTCAGGTCCCAGTCCCAACTCCACTGCCACCTTCCAGTCTCTCAGCCTCTCTGGGCCTGTGCCTCGCCCTCATCCGCAAGTTGGAAGCAGAGGGGGAGGGGATTCCAGGATGCTCTGACCGGGTTGGAGAACGGTGTGGGCTGAGTGGAAGCCAGGACTAGGGCCCCCTGGGGGTAAGGTGCGGCTGCCTTGGCCGCCGGGCCCTGCTGCAGGCGGGGAGCCTCATCCACGTGTCTGCCCCCTGTGAGCACCGTCTGAGGGGAAGTTGGCTGGTGGCGGGGAAGGGAAGCGGAGCACTCAGCGCTGAGTCAGACCCCTTATCCCAGAGTGGCTGGGTGAGAGTGAAGGCTGAGGCCGGAGGAACGAGGAGGCCCCTCTGAGGCCTGGATGCCTGCTGAGGGATTTAGCTGTAACCCTGGGAGCACTGGGGAGCCATGGCAGGGTTTTGAGCAGGAGCGGGGCGTGAGATCAGGGTGAGTAAACTGAAGTGAGGGAGCAGGAGGCAAGGAGGCCTGAGACGAAGCTGCTGCCTTACCCCAGGCGGTGAGTCTGCTGAGACTTCCAGAGTCGTGGAAAGCGCGCACCCTTTGAAAAGGTGGGGCGTCCTCCCTCGGGCCGAAGGAGTATGTGTGAGGTTTCTCTGTGGCACCAGGGCCCAGGCTGCATCTCACGCTTTCTTGGGTTTGGGTCTGCAAGCCCAGGAATGGGGAGGGGGCTCCCAAATGTACCTCCGGGGCCCAGGAAATCCGGGAGAATTCGACCTGTGTTTAGACTTTGAAGCTGATCCAGGTTGTTTCTGAGCACCTCTTCCCCAGTGATTCCTCCCAGGGGTCATCCTTCCTCCTGGCATCTGAGGTCCAGAGAGGTCGTCTCCAAGGGCCACAAAAGCCATGTCCCTTCCCAAAGGCTCGGTGCCCTGTCGGCTCCTCCGTCCCATGCCCAGCACAGGTCTGGACTCGGGGAGGGCTTGCAAATCCAGGCAAATTCTTTCTGGCTGTCCCACACCACCCCCCTCTACCTTTGACCTCCAGTTGATCTTTGCCTTCAGTCCAGCCCAGCCAAACCAGTTTTTCCTGAAATTCTTAGTAAATGAGTGTGGAATTCAGAGCTTCTGTCCCCCTCCCTCCCTGCTAAAGCACAGGGAAAGGGGAAGAAACCTTCTTCTTTCTCTCCTCCCTCTCCCCACCCGGGGGAAACCCTGTACATTTCCCCAGGTCCACTTCAGACCAGGCCACCTCCAAGGAGCCTCCCTGGTTTCTCTAGATGAAAGCCTCAGTCCATCCTGGGATGCCCCTGGAGCACCGCTACCTGGGCTCAGGCCTCTCTCACCTCATGTTGTCCACCTCCATGGTGGGCACTGGTTTTGGAGAAGCCCTGCTTCCCCTCCTCCCAGCTTGGCTCACAGCAGGGGCCCACAGGGGCAGGTGGAACAGACTTCTCCCTTGTAGCACAAGGGTCTTAGACTTGGTGATGGCTTTGCTGTCCATCAAGCCTGGATGGAACTGAGCCCTAATCAGCTGGTGACTTTGGCTGTACCTCTTAAAGTCTCCATTTCTCATCTGGAAAATGGGTCATGACAACACTTGTATCATGAGGCCACAGTGAGGGCTTGATTGAGGGAACCCACGGAAAGCGCCTGGAACATGGTACGTGCTCTGTACCTAGAGCCCCCAAGTCAGAGCCCTGGCACCCCCACACCTGGGGGCAGAGTGGTTGGCACAAACCCAGCCAGAAGCTCAAAGAAGCCTCATTCTGAGGGTGGGCTCATCCCGGGGCAGGGACCTTCTGGCCCTCCTTTCTGCTCTCACAGCTGGCAGTAGCTCAGCCAGGGCTCAGGCTACCGAGATGACCAGTCAGGGGTGACTGGGCCCTTGACCTCCTTCCAGGGGCATCACTATCTCCGCACCTAGAGCCCTCCCAACCCAGCACATGCACAGAGACAGAGCCAGTGTGCAGACCCGGGCACCACAGTCACGCGTGCACACGCACCCACACTCAGGATAAGGAGTGAGAGGCCGCTGTCCAGGACACCCCGCCAAAGAAACATTTCAAAGCAGAGCGGCCAGGGAAGACTCTGTTCTGTCTCCCCTGCCCCGGGCCACCAGGTAGATTGAACCAGCTGCCCAGGGGTCAGGGCTGTTGTATGACTTGTGTCAGTGCCTTGAGCAGGGATACCACCCGGGGCTGAGCCCTCAGGAACTTGGGGAGCTTGCAGTCCTTTGGGGGTGCTGAGCAAGTGCGCATGCCTCTCTGTAGTTCTGGAAAGAAGCAGCTGCAGGAGGGTCTCCATGACCCACTCAAGTTTATGGGCTTCACTTCACCCAGCCATGAGGGTGGGAAGCCGCTGAGACATTCAGGCCCCCAGCCTCCTCCAGCTCTGCCCCCACCCCCATCCCAAAGCTCCTGAGGCTGCTTCTGTACACCCATTGATCATTGACCCAATCCTTGCTCTGTCAGGAAGAGGCCGGAGGGTCCAGACTCTGGAAGAACACTGGAGACTGTTCTCTCTCGGAGAGAACTGTGAACCTGGTAGATGCACCACGCGATCAGGGGTCGGCAGTGGGGGGAACGTGACAAGGTCAGCCAGCCTGGGATCACAGGCCCGTGTGGCATTACCGTCACCACCTGTTAGGCCACAGGATTACAGTGTTAAAATCACAGCCAGACAAGAATTTTAGCATGCTACAGGCCTAGAAAGGTTATAATCATGGAATTAGGACTGTTACAATCATGTAATCATAGAAGCACGAAGAAGACTGAGCACAGAGAAAACCAAGAGGCAGGAGTTTTAGAACGTTGCAGGCATAAAAAGGTCATAATCATAGAATTATAAAATGTAGCAACCATAGAATATTAAAATTGTAACCTTACAAGGAGGAATAGAATGTTGCAGTCCTAGAACTATGGATAGTTACAGTAACACACACACACACACACACACACACACACACACACACACACACAGAATATCCACACAGACACAGAGGCAGGATTACAGATGCTATGGTAGTGAGCATCGTAGTAAGATTGTAGAACATGATTCTGCTATTCCAGTGTGGCCATGTTGCATCGAGAGTTAGAGCTTGTGAGAGCTGCAAGAACATCCTACGTGTCTTGAGCCAGATCCTGCGCAAAGCAAGTGACATCGACTCACTCGCTTCTCCTCACGGCTGCCAGGGAAGTGGATGGACTCCACGGGAAGGGACGGACAGGGGAGAGGCAAGAGCCACAGGCAAGTCCCCCGGGCCTGGAGTCTCGGCAGGAGAGATGGGAGCCATTGCCAGGGCCTGCAAGCAGCCCCTCCCCACTCCGGCACACACCCAGAGGGGAGAGGCTGGGGTCAGTGGCTCTCCTGTTCATGTGTGTCCAAGGGGCCTGGATCAGCCTCCAGTGTGTGGGCAGGACGCCCGATGGAGTGGGCCCTGCAGGCCGCACCCAGATTCCTAGCCAGGGTGTAAGGGGCCATGGGTGCGTGGTCTCCAGAGGCCTCCCACAGCCCGCCTCAGCCCTCACCTGCCTGTCTGGGGCACATAGCCACACCGATTTCCAAGGAGCACTCTTCCCCATCCATCATTCTTCCAGTCGACTGTCATTTTCCAATCACCTTCTGAGGGTCGGGCCGTGTTCTGGGCACCGGGGAGGTGGACATGAATCGAGACAGGCCGCTGTTCTGAGGAAGAGAATGCTGGGGCCACTTGGAAATATAGAGGAGGTGCTCTGGGGCCAGGGCATCACGGAGATCTTCCTGGAGGAAGCACTGGGTCTCAGATGTAGACAGAATTTGGATCTATAGGGATGGCAGCAAAGGCCCAGAGACAGGCACATGCAGTGTCCAGGAATCACAAGGACCTTCTGCTTGGGCAGCAGTGGAGGTGCCGAGCAAAGGGAAGGGGGAGGAAGTGGGTCGAGGCACCAAGCACGGGCTCCAGGTGCCGGGCGAACAGGTCAGGGCTGGTACACAGTAAACAGCTGTGCAAGTTCATGGTGATACTCAAGTTCGACCGGTGGGGAGGGAGGACGGGGGCTCACAATTTGCTTTTTCTTCCTTTAGAAACAAGAAGCTGTAAATTCCTTCCCAGGACGGGTGGGCCAACCCCGGGCCGGGCTCCAAACACAGAGAAAGGACTTCGGCGGGATTCCAGGGCTGCACCGAGGGTGCTGGCTGCACAGCCTTTGTCCCCGGAATGCTCAGGGGGAGGGGCGGTTCTCAGGCCCACCCATTCCTGCCAGTTCTCTGCAGTCTCTGTAGAGGTCTGCTCAGAGCAGGAGGCCTGCACACCAGCCCAGGGCCAGACAGGCTGGGCCCACGCCCTTGACCGGCCTCATCTTGGCGACTGAGTCTGGCAAGTGACACGACCTGCCCAAGCCTCCATTTCTCCATCTGTAACATGGGCTCATCACAGAACCTCCCTCACACGGCTCCCAGGAGGGAATGGAGGCCCGGCCCTCACAGGCTCGAAACGCATGTCATTCCCTTCATGCCAACGGCCTTAGAGCAAGGGGCATTTAGTCCAGCGGCCCCATTTTACAGGTGGGAAGGCAGAGGCCCCACGACGCATAGCAGACATGTCAGAGGCAGGACGGCCAGGAGCTAGGCTGCCCAGCGGTGGCAGCTCGATGAGGGAAGGCCCAGGTCGGCTGTGAAGCATAAAGCCCCGAGTCTGAAAGGACGAGGTGGTGGAAAGCCAAGGACTCCCCGGCCGGCCGTCTGTGCAGGTTCATACTGGCGGCCTCTCCACTCTGCTGAGGGACAGAGCAGATGCTCCCTGAGGGTGGGCGTCAGGAGGGTGGGCCTGCAGAGCGACTTGCAGAGTGTCTCATACACAGTGGGTGTTCAGGTCCTGGGAGGTAAGTGAGCGCTGGACACAAGCCCGACACTGGAATGCAGAGTGGCTGCTGTAGTAGAAAGTGGCTGTGGTAAAGAGTAGCAGCATTTTGCACAAGAGCTCAGCGGTAGGCAGAGAGTAAGAACATTTGTCTATTCAAAAAATACCGAGGTCCTACTGTGTGCCAGGCAGCCCACTAGGCCCTTTGCACGAATCGTCTCATCTAAACCCAACAACCCTCACAAGGGAGTCCACTATTATTTCCATTTTACAGATGAAGAAACTGAGGTTCAAGGAGCCTGAGTGGTTTGCCTAAGTCAGACAGAGCAGGGCAGGAATCCAGGGCTTTCCAACTCCAGAGCCTCAACCCTTTGCCGTGCCGCACTGGCAGAGGTCGCGAGAGATGCTGGCTAGATGATTAAAGGAGGGTTCCGTGATGGTGAAAATCAAGGGCCCGTGGCGGCTGCTGGGGGGCGATGCTGACCTGGGCTCCCCGGGAAGGTGTGACGTGTCGACATGCCCCTCCCCCACCCCAGCTCTTCAAGGGCTCAGGGAGGCTGTGTCAGGCTGGAAGCAGAGGGCTGACCAGGATGGGCTCCGGAGGGGCTACCATGAGCCCCTGGCCAGAGGCAGCCAGGATTCCATTAACCTGATTCTCTGCCCCACATAAGCCTGCAGAGGGAGTCCCGGGAGGGAGGGGTGCTGGGGAGGGGAGAGCTGGGCTTCCCCAGGCCCAGGCAGAGCAGCCCGCGGTGCTGCTTTCTCTCCCTGCAATCCAGGAGGACCCTGAGGCCCCTGGCTCCCTGAGCAGGGAGTAGGGAGGGGTGGAGAGCCGGAAAGTAGGGACGTGAGAATCCAGGCTGGGGTGCTGCCGTGGGAGTTGCACGCGCATCGCCAGGACACCGAGCCGGAGACCCTTGTGTGGCTCTGGAGGAGTCACATCGCCTCTCTGACCCTCAGGCTCCTCCTGGGTGGCAAGGGCAAGCCAGTGCCACCTCCCTGTGTTGCTGGGCAGATGAGTGATGCCGGGCCTGATGTATAGTAAGTCAGGAAATGGTGGCTGTCACCACTGCTGTGGCCACAGAACCGTGACCCTACAGAGCCCTTCTCAGCTTGCCAGGCACACCTATGTCCACCTTCCCGTTGGCGTCTCACAGTGCTTCTGCGAGGTGTGCAGAATTCTTACCAGAGAGGTTAAGAGATTTGTTCAGAATCACTCAGCTTCTAGCCCTCAGCTTGAGATGCAACCCCAGTGACTGTCAGAGTGGGCCTCCCCAGCCGGGCCACACCACTCTTCTTCAGTCTGGCTGGTTCTTGTTCTTCTGTCAGGACTCAGGTCAGGTGCCTCTTCCTCCAGGAAGCCTTCCTGGACCACACAAGAGCTGGTTAAGTACACCTCCTCTGCTCTCTGATAGAATTTTGTCAGAGCATCTATCAGATATCATCCCAATTGGTAGGTGCTCCCGCCTAAGACTCTGAGAGCCAAACAGTGTTTTCTATATAGTGCAAGGGCAGAGGGTACAATAAATATCCTGGTAATGACTGCAGCTACAGCCACAAAGAGGACAGACAAGTATACAGAGACTCACGTGTATAAGTACACAGTGGTGCATATACACAGTTGTGCACATGTGGGTTAGTGAGTGCACATGTATACAGAGAGAGGGAGAATCTTCTGGAACATGGCGGATTTGGCTGATAAGAATGCCCGTCCCCCACCCCCATACAAACACAAAAAGATTCTAGAGATAATATTGACACAAGCTTATAAGAAAGAAAGGTAAATCCTTGGGTGACTTGTTTTTTCATTTAGGGGCTTTTTAAAATAGTAATTGGAACAAAAATGCAGTCATAAAATGGAAGACAGGAGGAATAAGATTGGAATGAAGATGCACCTAGACGATTTGGGAGGTAAACAGGGATGTCAATGAACTTTTGACTTGAGAAAATGTGCATATTAAGAATATAAGACTACTTGTAAAAGACACAATATATAACTTTGGAACTAACAGAGGGAATTAAAAGGCATAAAGAAATTCTATCAATTCCACGGAAGACAAGAAAGGAGGAAAAAGTTCTAGTGAATGGTAAATAAAACATAGAGTATAAAAGTATAAATGAGGTCAGATATATATTAGTATTCACAATAAAAGAAAATGGATTAAAGTCAGCTGCTAAAAAAATGGAAATTCATAGTTTGAATGAGGAAAAACAACCCAGCTCTCTCTGTTTACTGGAGACAAGCCTAAGAGAAAATGTTGTACAAAGGTTAAAAGTAAAGGGAAAGGAAATTATATACCAGCCAATATCCTCTGGAATCAAATCAGTAGCAAAGATAAATTTCAGAGAGTAAAAAAAACTAAGATAAAAAGCATCATTGGGGGCAGAGGGGGTCATTAATAAAAGTCCTGCACTCAACAAATAAAAATATGCATCTTTCTCAGTATACCACACAGAAAGGCTCATCCAGGGCCCATAGACCCTCTCCCAGGGGTACAAGCACAGGAGGACAGAGTGACACATATGTAGGAACAACTACAGGTGACACCCACAGAGACACCCAGATGTGGGGTAAAGTGGCGCTTAGCTAACTAGGCGATTCCTGACACATGACCTTGGACAATTCAAATGACCTGAGTCTCAGATTCTTCATGTGAAAAGTGTCGATTTGGGAGCAGCAAACTGTAAAGAGAGTTCAGATCCTAGCCTTTGTGGGCATTCCACTCTCTGCTGCAATGACTCAGCTCTGCCACTGTAGCATAAAAGCAGCTGTAGACAACACAGAAACAAATGAGCGTGGCTGTGTGCCAATAAAACTTTATTTTCAATAACAGGTGGCGAGCTGCGTTAGTTTGCCAGCCTCCGATGTACCTGGATTATACACTTGACTGGCCAGAATTAATATGGGTAGCAAGAGAAGCAAGGCATCGTACATAGGAGGAGCTCAGCAGAAGGGACCTCTTATGAAAGATGACTTAGCAGGAGGACATGCATACACATACGTGTGCAGAGACTCAGACACGTGTGATTGCATATGGCTATATGAAGACTGAGCAGTGGCCAGGCACGGTGGCTCACCCATGTAATCCCAGCACTTTGGGAGGCAAGACAGGAGGACTGCTTGAGCCCAGGAGTTCGAAACCCACTTAGGCAACACAATGAGACCTCGTCTCTACAAAAATTAAAAAATTAGCCAGGCGTGGTAATGAGTGCCTATAGTTCCAGCTATTTGGGAGGCTGAGGTGGAAGAATCACCTGAGTCCAGGAGGTTGAGACAGCGGTGATCTGTGTTTACACCACTGTGCTCCAACCTGGGTGACAGAGTGAGGCCCAACTCAAAAAGAAAAAAAAAAGGACTAGGCTGAGCTGTACATGTGAGCACATCTTGTGCACACAAAAGCAAACATGCACATATATGGACATGTTTTCATACATGTAGGGGAACCATCTAGAAAATGGGATAATAAGAACACCGACCTCTTTGGGTCGTGAGCAGACATGATGGTGCTGGGGCAGGCCTGGCACATGGTTAACGCTCTGAAATGAGCTTCTGTCTTATTTGGAAGCAGATTCTGGAGCCCGGCAAGGGGCGTCTGACACTTGCACATGGTCACAGGCACCCACGATGCCATGCGTGCAAGCTTGCTTCCAAGGGAAAGCCAGCGAATGGGGTGGTCGTCTTCGTGCCAGCGAGCGCTCAGAGCAGCCCTGCCGGGGCCACAACTTCGCCATCTCCCTAGATGTTGGGCAAATGATGGGGAGAGGTGTTTGACTCCCACGTCACGTCTTTCAGGGCTGCAGGACATGTGCTGAGTTGGAATTTTCAACTTCAGCTTTTTTTCCTTGACAATCCATCCCAGCAACATCTGCGAGATGAAACAGAGAAGGTCTTATGAATTCCGCGCGCACTCGGCCTGCGCTCCCACCCCGGGCGAGCGAGACATGAATCACCAGCCCAGGGCCCGAGTGGCCCCGCAGAGCGGCCTCTCCAGCGGGGGCCCCCCCCGCCTTCCCCGAGTTGCTGCTTTTGATGTCCCCGAAGCCTTCTGATCGTCTACACTCTGCAGAGTGTGTGTCCAAGGGGAGGTGTGCTGAGCACTCAGCTTACACCCAGGGTAGGGTGAGCCGCTCACTCCAGGCTCGGCGGAGTCCGACTCGGCACCAGGCCTTGGAGGTACAAAGGTGGACCAGACGAGGAGTGGAGCGGGCGCCCTGCACTCGTTCCTGTTTCCCCATTGTTTGAAAACCCTGGAGGAAGAAGCTATTGTGGTTTTGTGAGCAGATGCTTCAGTGGGCCATGTGTGTAGATACCTTGATCCGTAGAATATTGTGCATGGGACATTTTTATTCTGCACGCAGGAGGGAGCGCATAATGGCTGCCGCTAGGTCAGGGATCAACCAGGTGAAGTCTTAGAGACAGACGTCAATTGAACCTGACCTTCTAGAGGCCCGCGCTTGGCCTGCAGCCTCAGATCCCACCGATAGCTGCGAACCTGAGCTCCCACCTTTTGTCTCACCTTTGTGTGTCTCAAGAAAATGAGTGAATGTCAAAGCATGGTGACCCCTTGGCCCTTTGTGGCATGCACCAGGGCCAGGGAGGGGGTGAGACTGCCCTCCTGCCCACTTCTGTCCAATGGACAAAGCCACAATGGGCATCTGTTGTATTCCGCACCCTGTGCTGGGCACAGGGGAGTCAGAGGCGGAGAGCCAGCCAGGCTGGGCATGGTGGCTCACACCTGGAATCCCAGCACTTTGGGAGACTGAGGCAGGAGAATCACCTGAGCCCAGCAGTTTGAGACCAGCTAGGGCAACATAGCAAAGCCTCATCTTTACAAAAAAATAAAAAGAGCCAGCAGTCCCAGGAGGTAGACAGTCCAGGGCCCTGATACGGTGGAAAGCTCTTTGCTTTCTCAGAGATGCCAGGTCCTGTGAGGTGCAGGAGGCGGGAAGACAGCCCTCGCCGGTCCAGGTGGCTGGAGTGAGACCGGAGGGGCCTTGCAGAGAGGGCCCCTGAGTTGGATTTGAGCACATGGGATGGAGGAATCTGTGAGCGGCGTGGATGCTGGGTCAACAAGGTCAGAGCTGGAAAAGCAGAGTTAGGTGATCAAAGATGTCCCAACCAGAGGGTCCCCATTATCCTCAGCCCCCAGGTGTCAGAAAGAAAGCAGCCAAGGCCTGGAGGGAGGAAACAGCTCTCCCCTTCACAGGGGCCCCCAGGACCCCAAGCCCGTCCAGGGCCATTTCCCCAGTAAGGGGTGAGAGACACACTGGTGTGACTCACACACAGACACCTGCCTCCCTGACCTGGCCAGCTGCCGCGTGGGGTGGGGACATTATCGCATTTACAGAGTCAAAGTTTAAAAGATCTCTAAAAATGGGGGCAAGCGGGAGAAAAAATGTCTCTCTAGTCCTGAAGAATTTGCCACTGGGCCCATTTTGTAGGTGGGCGAGTTGAATCACAGGAAACCAAGTAATGTATCCCAGGTTACACGTTGCTTAGAAGATTAAACTAGGTGTGTGTGGAGTTGGGGAGAGGGAGAAGGGGAATGCCAGACCAAGTCCAGCCATCTTGCCATCTGTTTCCGGGTCATCCCTGTCTTCCTGTGGACAGTCCCAGGCCAGTCCTTCCGGGTCAGCTTCTCACCTTGGCATTCCCCACCTCCTTCCCAGAATCCTTAGCAACAGACAGGCAGCCTGGGAGGGGCAGGAATCCCCCTCCCCCAGCCCTTGGAGAGGCTGGCTCCTGTTTACCCAGCTGGTGTGAGCCCAGGCCCGGGTCCCGGGAAAGACCAAGGAGGCCTGTCATGCAGCTGGTGCCCCCTGGTTTGGGTCTTATGACCCCTTCTCTGCCCTTCTCGGCCCCCCTCAAAGAGGTGGCCCAAGGTGGGGCTTGGCCTCAAGGAAGAGGGGAGCTTGGATCCTATTACAGCCTTCATGTCTCTGCTTTTCATCTTTCTGGAAAAAGCAGAGGTGGCTGTGGGGAGGGGAGCTGACCCGTGGGGTGCCGGACAGCACCCGGGGTTTGGAACTGAAACACCTGGGTTGGAGTCCCAGCTCCATATGACCTTGCCAAATCGCATGTCCTCTCTGGGCATTGTGTTCCAGTCTGCCAGGTGAGGGCAATGGTCATCCCAAGCCCCATGCAGCTCAAGTGCAATAACTGTTGCAAAGATGCTTTGTGGCCTCAGAGTCCAACAGGGCTGGTGATGAGACTTGGTTGACATGTGGGGAAGTGTCTGCTCAGAGAGGTGCACCCAGCTCTTGGTGGGGGGGGACAAGCAGAGAACACAGGCCAAGAGTCAGGGGACCCAGGAAGCAGTGCGGGCTTCGCCTTGCAGCTCTGGGTAAGGGTACCTGCTGTCTCTTTCAGACCCGTTCCTCCATCTGTTAAAATGGGATAACAAGCCCTGTTCTCCCTATAGAGTCTCTCGGTGACCCGGTCAGATGATTCCTTCAACCCGTCTGTCTGCTTAGGCCCCCTGTGCACCAGGCTCAGGGCTAGACTGGCATGTGGCTCTTGTCCCCAAAGACAGAGCCTCCTACAGGAGGGTGTTGGCTCAGAATCCTAGGGGGTCAGATGTCATCGAGTCCAGTCTGCTTTGTGGCCTCAAAGTGAAGATGGGATGCACAAAGCCTTAAAGAGCAAAACGACTTTCCCCAGGATAACTGAAATGAGAAGCGATTGCTGCCATCCTCTCCCAAATCCAAGGCAGACATTGCCAATCAATCTCCACATTCTTCCTACCAAGCCACATGTTACTTCAGGATCCTTCTCAACACCACACTCTGGGCAGCCCCCAATCAACTGCTCAGGGCTGGAAGGTGAGATGAAACTGTGCATAACCCTAAATCCTGACTCAACTTGCCCAAGGCCATCTGGCCAGAATGATCAACCCTTGCACTCAGATACAGGTTTTTTACCCAGCCTGCCTTTCCATTTATTCCTGAAACCACGTCCTACCGAGAACCCACTGTGTCCCAGCTTTGCATGAGATTCAAAGGTGCTAGTCAGCCAAGAATGGTGGCTCACTCCTGTAATCCCAACAGTTTGGGAGCCTGAGGCGGGAGGATCACTTGAGCCCAGGAGTTCGAGACCAGCCTGGGCAACATGGCAAGATTTCGTCTCTACAAAAAATTTTTAAAAACTATAAAAATGAGCCTGGCATCGTGGTGTGCACCTGTAGTTCCAGCTACTCGGGAGGCTGAAGCAGAAGAATCGCCTGAGCCCAGGAAGTCAAGGCTACAGTGAACTGTGATTGTGCCACTGCACTCCAGCCTGGGTGGCAGAGTGAGACCCTATCTCTAAAAAAATAAGAATAATAATTAACAAGTAAAGCTTTTAAAAAACCAAAGATGGTAAGAGCTTATGGCTATCAGCAAGAAGTTCAAAGTCTGGTGGGGAAGAAAGAAGGGAAATAATTACGACATGGGGAGAAAGTCAGGGATGTACACCGACTCCTGGTCACTCAGAGCAGAGAGCAACTGGCTCTCAGGGGCTTGGGGCAGGGTGGTGGTTAAGGAAGGCTTCCCAAAGGAGGGGACCTTCGAATTGGCACTTAGCCAGCAAACACTTGCCAGTATGTGGGGTCCAGTATTGGCTTCAAATGTATCAGGGTACTCTGGGGATGAATGACATTTGTGACCTGTGACACCAGGGGAAGGCATCATAGCAGGGGCCACCAACCCAGATGAATGGGAGTTTGCAACTTTGAGAAGGGGCAAAGATGGGACTGGGTAGAACAGCCTGGGGGTAAGAAGGGAAGTTTCTAGGTTGGCTTTTCTTGTTGGGATACGGCAACTGACACACACTGCCAGGGCCCTCCTGAACTCACCCATCATACCCTGTTCTTCTTCACTTGTGACCTTTGCCCTACTACTCGCTCGTTGTTTAACATAGATCTTCCCTTGCAAGACTGGGAGCTCTGATAGGGCAAGAACTGGGTGTCATTTATTGCTAGCTGGGACTTGAACCTAGTCCTGGGACAGTACCTGGCTAGCTCATAATAGGTACTCAGTAAATCTTGGATGGATGGATGGATGGATAGATGGATTGATGGATGGGTAAGTGAGTGGATGGGTGGATAGTGGATGGATGAATGGATGGATGGATGGATATTGGATTGGATGTATGGTGGATAGGTAGATGGCGGGTAGGTGTGTGGGTGGGTGGATGGACGGATGGGTGGGTAGATGAGTGAATGGATGAATGGGTGGGTGGGTGGATGGATAGGTGAATGGATGGATGGGCAGATGTCTGTGTGGATGGTGGATGGATGAGTGGGTGGATGGGTGAATGGCAGGTGAATGGGCAAATGGGCAGATGAATGGGTGATGGATGGGTGGATAGTGGATGAATGGATGTGTGGGTGGGTGGGTGGGCAGATTAATGGGTAATGGGTGGATAGTGGATGAATGGATGGGTGGGTAGGTGGGTAGATGAGTAGATGGATGGATGGGTGGGTGGGTGGATGTCATGTGGTCTCTCTGAATGTTCTCTCCTTTGTAAAATGGGGAAGAGAGTGCCAACATCATGAAGACTCTGTAAGGATCAAATAAGATAATGTGGCTGCAGCTCCCAGCATAGCATCTGACATTCAAAAAACATTTATGGAAGGACTAATGATAACAACTTAAGCACAAGTGTGAAGACACCCTTGACAGATAGCTCTTGATGAACGAATGTTGCCTACTCCTCCCGGAGGCTTAAGAGAGGAGGGAGCCTGGGATACAGGCATTGGAAGTAAAACCCAGGGTGACCATCAGGATGGTAAACCTTGGCTGGAACGTGTCCCACATCCTTTGAGAACATGGAAGAGTAGAGCTGGCCATCTGTTCTGTGTAGACACATCATCCTAGCCCTTAAATGTTAACTCATTTCATCTTCACAATGACCCTGTGTGTGGAGTACTGTTGTTATCCTCATTTATCAGATGGGGAAACTGAGGCACAGAAAGGCACCCAAGGTCACACCACCAGAAAGTGGTCTGTCTCCCAGGGCCCCTCTTAGCCCCTTGAGGAGCTCACAGTGAGGCGGAGGGCTCTGTAGGAATTACCAAGGGCAGAGGTTGCATCTCTGTCCCCAGCAAGGTGTCTGGCACATAGCAGTTCCCAACCAGCATCTATGGAATGAATGAATGAGTGAATGAATACATATGCACACCACCAACCCTCAGAGCAGTGTGACGGGCTTTAACAATGGTGTGAGTAGACAAAGGGCAGTGGATTCGTGCCAAAATCACCCAAGATGGCCATGGCTGAGCTAAGTGGCTGTCATGGCCTCTTTTAGAGCATCCAAGGACAGGTGCTTGGCTGTCTGTCCATTCCTGTCACTATCCATACACGACCTGTCATTCCTCTGATCTTAAACAGAGTCTCCTGCTGTCTTGTGAGCCCTTGTCAAGCAGGAAGGAACACAGTGACAGAGAGAGCCTAATGCCAAGGAGGCCACACTCGGCTCCAGCAGCAGGGCCCTGGCTCCCTCGTCCCACCGTCACCCGTGTGTTCTCTCCAAGCCTTGCTCTCCTCGTCTGGACAGGGAAATAATCGGGCATCGTCCTCGAGGCTGGGAGAGTGGAAGGCACATGTGTGGCCATGCCTGCAAAACACAGACGCCAAGATGGGTTGTTCCAGGAAGTTGCCCTTGGCAGTCTGGAAGGTGGGAGCAGGGGGAGGCATGGCGAGGCATGAATGGCAACCCCATGCCCCGTGGTCCCCATGTTCACCTGCTCTACTGTTGCGATGCTGGAAGTGTCCATCACTGGGTGAACTCTGGGATGAAGGCCTGGTGTCTCCGGGATGGGTCCTGCTTTATTGCACGCATGCGGGGCACAGTGTAGCATTTTGATTCCCTGGCGAAGGCGTGTCCCTGGCCCCTCTCAGCATGAGCTGAGTTCAGTGAGAATGAGGCAGAGCCGGGGGCTGCGGGCCAATGCCAGGAGCTGGGCGAAATCTGAGGCTTCCTGCAGGGGTCCCCTGGGGCCTCAGGGCGCTGGAGGAGCACATGCCTGGGGCTGGGTGAGGGGCAGCAGGAGGACCCCAAGATGGAGCAGGGGCTGCTGGGAACAGCTTTCTTCGCTTTCAACTTCCTGCCAAGGATCCACATGGCCACAGGCGCTACACAGCCCGGAGAGGAGGCCCTGCCAGCCCCCGGGCACCTGTCCCAGAAGCCTGATTACCAGCTCTTGCTGGGCAGCTTGTTGATGGAGCATCCTCGGGGAGAGGCAATGCTGAATAGGGGAATATTCGGAAGGAAGTCTTAGTGTATTCCTTTGCAGAAGGACCACACGGCATCTCACCTGTCCCCTCACATCCTCACGAGGGTCACCAAAGGCTGGAGAACTTGCTCATGGAGCTTCCATGAGCCCCCCATCTCTCCCCGCCCTCGCTGCCCCACCCTGTCCATCTGCTGTCATCTCAGCCTCCTCCCCAGGCTTCCTGCTCCTCCATAGCCCATTTCTCACACGGCAGACAGAGGACCTGTTCAGATCACAAGTCACCCACCCCCCGCCATGCCTGAAGCCCTCCCATGGTTTCCGCCACACTGGGAGCTACCCTCCATCTCCTTCCATGGCCACAGGACCTTGACTCTGGCTCCTTCCTCCTGCTCTGCCCCGTCACCCACTCAGCTCCCCATTGTTCACCCATTCCAGCCACCCAGGCCTCTGTAGTGCCTCCAGTTTCCCTTCTGTGGAAGGGCCTTTGCACATTCTGTTCCCTCTGCCTGAAATGCTCTTCCTTGTACTCTCCCCACAACTGGCACCCTCTTGTCCTTCAGGTCTTAGCTCAGATGCTGCCTCCTCAGAGAAGCCCCCCCAGCCGCCCCAGCTAAAGCAGCATCCCCAACACCTTCTACCATGCCAACCTGTATCTATTGGGTATTTGTTTATTGCCTGTCCTCCTCCTTGATGATAAGCTCTCAAGCAGAATCCTGGCTTGTTTTGTTGGCAGCCGTGACACGTGCTAGGAGGGTGTCATACCTGTTGGATAGAGGTCCCTGCTGGGAGATGAAGGACATAGTCACGGCCATTTGCTGGGTCCTGGCAGGGCCATGACACTGCCCAGCTGTAGCCTTGGCTTGTCCTCATAGTGCAAAGTCCCACAAAGGAGTGTCCCCATTGCACAGCTGAGGCAACTGAGGCTCTTGTAGTCCAAGCAGCTTCCCCAAGGCCATGCAGAGAGCAAGGAGTAGAGACCCAGTGTGTGAGATTCCAAGTCCCTGCTCATGCCACTGTGTTATAAAACAGGGTGTTATTACCCTTGCTTTACAGAGAAAAGGACGGAGACTCAGAGCGGTGTGCTCATGTACCCAAGGACCTCTGCCAGGAAGAGCAGGGCTGGGATTTGAACCCAGAGTGCTGCTTTCTCTGAAGGGACTGGTGGGAGGCCCAGGCAGCCGTCTGTAGTGAATGTGGCTCTAGGGGTGGCCAGGAGGTGGTCTAGTATGACAGCAGGGTCCGAATGCTTCAAGAGTGTTAACCATCTTCTCTACAAGTCCAGGAGCGAGAGCATCATTATCCCGTTTTGCAGATGACAAAACTGAGGCACAGAAAGCTTATATGACTTACCTAGGACGTGGTGAAGCTGAGTTAAGCCCAGGCAGGAAGCCAGGCTCCAGAGTGCACACTGCTAACCACTGCCCTGCACTGCCTCTCTGAGGAGACAGAGCTGGGCACGAGCCGGTCCCTCAGGCTCAGGAAGGGGTTCTAAGCCCAGGGGAGTGAATGAAACCTGTAGCCCAGGGCCACCAGATTCTGATCCTCAGGAACCTGACTGACCCCACCCTTTGGGGGCCCTCGGTCAGATCTAGAGGGCACTGGGTCCTGCCTGCAGCTGAAGGCCCTTGGTCACTCTGTGCCCCGCAAGGTGCCTGGGCTCTGGACCCAGACAGCAGGGCCAGATCCTGCCTCTGCCCACACCAGGGTTCAGGTACTCTCGGCTAGGCCGCCTAAACGCTCGGCGCCTCGGTTTCCTTAGCTGTGAAACAGGCCCAGGGTTCATCAGGATGTTGTGATGGGAGGGGATGACAGTGCTGTCGGCCTCGCCCAGCCTGGAGGCCCGCTTGCGAGTGGTGAGTGAGGGATGGTCCGAGAGAACCCGTGGTGTCTGGGTCAGTTTAAATCCCAGCTCTGCCACTTCCTGACATGGTGACACTGGACAAGTGGCTTACCTCTCTGTGGTGGTATCCCCCATCATTGGGGATAATTACAGTATAATTTGAGATTACATGAATTAATCCACATAAGGCACTTAAGACAGCTCCTGCCTGAGAGTGAGTGCCAAGCGTGAACTGCCATTTATCAGAAAATTACAAATGCTGAGATAGTCATTCTGGCCCCTTTTGTAACCCAGGGGCCCCTCCCAGCCAGGGTTTCCTCGAGGTCGAGGAAGCGGGCCCAGAAGCCGCGGTCTCGAGCCCCTCACCTGGTGACAGCATGGGCTGTCTCTGCAGGCCTCCCTTCCCGACATTCCTCCTCTTGTCTCCAGTTTCCTCAGGGATTACAGCCCTTCTCTGTGGGTGCTAGAGCAAAGTGCTTGTCACGTTTATGAGCCTTCAGAGGTGCCTTTAGAGACAGCCGGGCCTCCCTGTTTTCACAAAGGCGGAGATAAGAATGGCTTATAAGATTAGAGGTGTGTCATCTGTCTTCTGCTTTGATGTCTCTCTATCCACTCCAGCTCCCCTTCTCTGTTTCCTCCTCTTTTACAAAACCAGGGCACCGCAGACCGGCCCATAAACACACTGTTCAAATAAGGGAGACATTTAGGGGAAGGTTGATGCCGTTTAAAGGTGATTGCTCTCAATGGCCGCGACTGGGCAATTTGTCATAAAGTCTCCCAGCTGTTGGCCAAAGATCGCTTGTGCTGCAAATCTTGCTGTTGGCTTGTAATTTCCAACTTTTGACCCTTTAAAGCTGAGAAGATGTGGGTTTTCTGTAAGCTTTTGGGACGGGGGTGTTTTAAAATAACTTTTAAAGAAGGTATTTGTCCCTGGGAAAGTTTAGGGTCAGCTAGACCCTAAGGAGCCCTGCAGAGAGGCCTGGGATGCCCAGGCATCTGCTCTGCCATTTAGGACTTCATGACTCTAGAATGTAGAATGGGCAGGCTTCTTCCCGATTCTCCGTAGGGTCACAGACAGAGCCGCCCAGGCTGCAGGCAGTGGGCCCAGAGGTGCCAACATGTCGCCTGTGGCTATGGGTGGCCTGTCATCGCCCACTCATCCTGCCTGTCCAGCCTCATGTCTTGTACCTCTGGCTCACAGACTTGGGTTCCCGCCGCAGTGAAACTTACCATGCAGTTTCCCGTATCCACACCTCTGTCCATGCTGTTCCCTCTTCCCAGCACACCCTTCCTTTTGTTCTTTTGTCTTATCATTATTTGCCCTTTAAGACGGCCCAAGTGTCATCACCTCCAGGAAGCAACAGTGTTCAGGACCCTCCTCTGGGCTCCCAGCGCCTCCTCCCCACGTGTGTCCCTGGGCGCCATCTGCACTGTCTGGAAGCTCCAGCCTCTTCCCCACCATGTTGGGAGTCCACTGAGCCCTGGGCCTCCAGGCCCAGTCCAGGTACCTTCCTGGAGGAGGTGAGGCCATGTGGTCGAGTAGGTAAGACCCCGTCTTTGGTCTCAGACGTGATGCTCCACCACTCCCTTCCCAGTTCTGACACTGGCTTGGGGGGTTTCGTAGCCTCGTGAAACCTCGAGTGTCTCTTCTGTAAGTGGGAGTGGAGTGTCAATGGTACCTTGCCTCGGAGGATTGCTATAAGAATTGATGACGAAAGCTGACACACAACATAGTTATTAACTCTGAATCTTACTGCAGGGTAAGTCCTATTCATGCATCCCTTTTCCAGATGAGGAAATTGAGGCACAAAGAGAGTCTGAGCTATTCGCCCAAGGTCACTGGCAGAGCCAGAGTTCAAGTGCAGAAGGATGCTGACTCCAGAGCCTGTACCCCTAACCTCTGTCGTACTCAGCTGCCTGATAACTTATATGAAACCTGGTACACAGTAGGTGCTCAGCAATGGTGGTTGCTGTTGTTAATAGGTGCTCAGAAAACTAGAGAAAGCAAAGAGAGGAGGCAGGAAAGCGTTGACACAGGGGACTGGGACAGCCGAGGCCAGAGCAGGCAGGCTGGAGTGCAAGGGGGCCAGGGCCTGGCCAGGCTGCCAGAGGAGACGGCTGAGGGCACCAGGGCTGTGTGGCCATTTGAGCGCTGGCATAGGATCGCCCCTGGCTTTTCCGCTCTTTGAAAATAAAACCCCCGACTCCACCCCGGAACGGTGGTCCCCACCCTTTTTGGCATCGAGGACCAAGGGCGCCACCTAGATCCGTCACGTGCACCATCACAGTAGGGCTCAGGCTCCCATGAGACTCTAATGCTGCCGCTGATCTGACAGGAGGCAGCGCTCAGGCGGTAATGTGAGCGATGGGGAGTGGCCGAAAATACAGATGAAGCTTCACTCACTTGCCTGCTCTGTGGTCTGGTTTCTAATAGGCCACGGACCAGTACTGGTCCGCAGCCTGGGTATTGGGGATCCCTGCCGTGGAGCACACATCGCCCTTTGTGACATCCTCCCAGATCACCCCTCCCACCTGTGACTTCCCTTTTCTTCGGGGGAGAGCTCGTACTTCTTGGAATCCAGGCAAGAGGATTCTCCAAGGCAGGTGGGACTTCAGGACTCTGCCGAGTGCCTAGAAAATGCTGCTGGGAGAGCTCCTGCCGGGGACTTCCCCATCTCCCCTCCAGCACCATGCAGAGATGGCTGCAGCACATGCAAGCTGGAGGCCCAAGGTGTCCTGTGCTCCATCCTCTCCAAGTCTTTGCACGCACTGTTCTGTCTGTCTGAAATGTCCTTGGTCTTCTCTGACCTTGACAGTCTCCTACTCATCCTCTAATGCCCTGTTCAAATGGCAGCTCTTCTGGAGAGCCTTCCTTGATACCACTTGCTAGACAGTAATCCTGAAGGCCAGGGACTGTGTCTTATTCAACTCTGTGCCTAGTGTCTCACACAGAGCTGGGCACAAAGTCGTCATTTAGAAAGAGTTGGTCGAGTTTTCTTATTCAGTCTATCCTCAAGGCAAGGGTGGGCCCTAGTGAAACCACACATGGCTCTCAAATCCCCAGTGTCTGGAAGCTCAGTGACATTCGGGGGAGAGCTTGTACTTCTTGGGAATCAAGGCAAGAGGGTTCTCCGGGGCAGGCAGGACTCCGGGACTCTGCCGTGTGCCTAGAAAATGCTGCTGGGAGAGCTCCTGCCGGGGACCTACCCCAGACCACCCCCAGCACCATGCAGAGACGGCTGCAGCCAACGTTAGCTGGAGGCCCAAGATGTCCTGTCCACTGTCACTCAGTGGACCTCCTTAAAACGTGGAGCCCAACACTAGCCCTGCCTGAGCAGCAGGAAGGATGCTGGGCTGTCACTCCACTTCTACTCTTACAGCCGACAACCACACTGGCTTTTTCAGCAGCTTTTGGCTTGTGGTCAACTCAAACCCCCAGATCTTTTTCACTGGGATGGCTGCCAAGCCACATCTTGTGCGTTTGATTTATGGCTTGGGTTAGCTGAGGCCTTCGCCCCCTCCCCAGAAGCCAACAGGAGGGAGGCGACGGTTTCTGTACCCCTAGGAGTGAGAGCGATTCCTGGTCCCCCAGTCAGGAACCTCATGTTTGTGTTTCCTAATCCTTCTTCCCGATGTGCCATAAGCCGGGACCCCCCGAGTAGGAGTTTCATGAGCATCAAGTCACAGGCTGCCAGGGCCTGAGCAGACTGACCTTTCGGGTCACAGGCGCTGGCTCTGGAAAGCATCCAGACAAGATGAGGAGAGAGAGGTGGTAAAGTCTCCCGAGTCTGGTGCCCATGTGCCCTGGGATGGCACTTCGCTACTCTGAGCCTCAGTTTCTCATCTGTGCAATGGGTGTGACAATGCTCCAACATCGTGGCATTGTTAGGACAAGGGTGCCCAGGCAGGAAGTCCCTCCTAGGGCATAGTGGTTCTTCCTGTCTGGGGCCCTAGATGGCGGGACCTGAGAGCACTGGGTAGCAAGTCTCCATGAACATCCTGCTCATCCCTGCTACACTGGCAAGAGCCCGGGCATTGCAATTCTACCACCTCTGCAAAAATCACTCTGCTTGCTGGGCACAGTGGCTCAGCCTGTAATCCCAGCACTTTGGGAGGCTGAGGCAAGTGGATTGCCTAAGCCCGCAGGTTTGAGACCAGCCCCGGCAACTTGGTGAGATCTTTTCTCTATAATTAAAAAAAAATTAGCCAGACATGATAGCGTGTGCCTGTAGTTCCGGCTACTTCAAAGTCTGAGGCGGAAAGATTACCAGAGCCCAGCAGGTCGACACTGGGGTGGCCATGAACATGCCACTGCACTCCAGCCTGGCTAACAGAGTGAGACTCCAACTTGAAAAAAAAAAATTGTTCCTGCTCTGCTGAATGCCCTGCTCCCTAGATGCCTCTTTTTTTAACCTTTTTTTTTTAAATAGAGATGGGGTCCCGCTATGTTGCCCAGGCTTGTCTCAAACTCCTGGGCTCCAGCGATCCTCCCACCTCAGCTTCCTAAAGTGCTGGGATTACAGGCGTGAGCCACCACACCTGGCCCAGATGTTGCCTTTTAAATGTCCTCTTTCAGAAAGTACTCTTCTGACCACGATCCCTAGACTGACCCCCTGAGGTCCCATCTCTGCCCTCATCTGTCTCTGTGGCCCATCCCAAGCCAAGCGCCTGTTTTTGGTTTGGCTGTTGCCTCTTTCCCTCTTCTCTCCCCCGCTGATTGGCCTCGCGAGGTCGGGGGCCGTGCCTCCTGGCTTGCTGCTGTGCCCCTGGCCCCAACACAGAACCAAGGCTCCACAGCACATATAGGGTAACCACGGCGGACTTGAGAACATTCCCAGACTTCCACAGTGCATTCTAACTGTTTTAGGGGGGCCAGGGATCCCAAGTAACCAGAAGGAGAAGCACGTTTATTTCTCTCTGCCGTGAACAAGGTCACTTTCCCTCCCTGGGCCTCGGTTTCCCTAGCTGCAAAATGAGATGACAAAGAGGTTGAACTAACTTGTAAAGACTCTCACAGGAAGGGAGGGAAATTGTACTGAATGTATTGCCTGCTGGGTTGGGAAAAATATAAATCTCCCTTGCTCCGTCACTTTCTCCACTGGCCTGGAAAAAAAACCACCCTGCACAGGCCCAAGCCTGCAGAACCCACCCCGAAGGGGCTCACAGGTCCCCTCCTGCCCTGGGCCCAGGCGAAGGGGCCCCTGAAAGGTGTGTGGCAGCTGCTTCCCCGGGGGGTCCGGGGGTGTTGTTGCCTTAACCGAGCTCACCAAGCAGGTAAGAAATTCCAGACATGTTCTCCGCTGACAGCTAATTGTGTCCTTTATTAATGACCATGGCTTTCTTGGGGCAGGTGGGAGGAGGGAGGAGGCCAGCCTCGGCCCGGGGGCCTCCCCCAGGTGGAGCTGAGGACCACGTTTCTAGATCCCATAGAAGGGGAAATACTGGGTGAGGTGACCCTGAAAAAACCCCCCGCTCATCTGGAAGGGGAGGGGGCTTTCCCAGGCTCCCAAACACCAGCAGGGGTGGCGACCAGGCACCAACAGAATGATGCCGGGGGGCGGGAATCTGACAGCCCAGGCTCTGGGTCCGAAGGGCATCTCTCAGAGAGCAGCCAGCATGGCATAACCCGCCTCCTGGGTGACCCGAACTGGGGACCCCCAGCACACCCGCGGGCTGCGGGTGGCGTGGGAGAAGCTCCCAGTTCTATCAAGTCCATCCCACCCTTGTGGCGCCAGGACTGGACCCGCCAGGCCCTACCTCAGTGACCCACTACACCACCTGTCAATACAGCAGCCAGATGTGCGGGGGGCTGGGCCCAGCCCTGCCAGATGTGTCAAGCTTCCTGAGCACATCCAGCTTCCCCCAGGGCAATTCATGATTATTACTGAACACTCGCTATTCCAGCAGCTGGGCCTCCCGAGGAGTCTAGGCTGGGAGGCCCCACCTTTACAAGCCCTGTGGCTGTGAGGGGCTCCCATTCGTTCCCATTTTCTCAGGAGGGTGGGGTGTGCGGCACTAACCCCAGTTACAGATGAGGAGGTGAGGCTCAAAGAAGGCAAAGGAAGGAGCGACTGAGATATGACTTGAACTGGGCAGAGGAAACAGCATGTGCAAAGGCCCTGAGGCTGGCAGGAGCCTGGTGGACGCCAGGGCAGCCAGGAGGTCGGCGTGGCTGGAGTGAAGACGACAAGAGGCAGGGCAGGAGCAGGCGAGTTCAGAAAGGGCAAGGAGGCTTTGCCAGCTGTCAGGTTTACTCCAACGGAGGCAGGGCCCTCTACAGACCTTGGGCAGGGCAGCTGCATGAACCGGTTCCTGGGCCTCAGGACCCCTCTGGCTGCTGGTGGAGGCAGAATGCAGGGAGGAGAGTGGGTGGGAGTTGGGGGGAGTGGGGTGGGCAAAAGCCAGGAAGCCAGTCAGGAGGCTCCTGTCCCCATGCCATGCCCTCCCTCCCTGGTCCTGTTCTTTCCTTCCGAGTCTGGGTGTTGGGCCAATTGGGTGCAGCCACAGCTCTGTCAGCCACCCCCTCTGTGTGACCTCAGGTAGGCTGTGTATTCTGTAGTCACGAAATTAGGAGCTTAACCCAGAAGATCAGGAAGGTTCTACTGATTTCCAGCGCCCCAGACCCCGCCTGCCTCTCCAGCCTCAGCTCCCGGCCTTGAACTTCTCACCCCAGCGACGCTGAACTATCTGTAGCTCCACACACACACACCACGCCGCCTCACGCCTCCGTGCCTTGGCCCTGGCTATTCCCTCTGACTGCACCACCCTCCCCGCTGCAGCCCTGCTCGCAGAGTCCGAGTTCCTCAGCATGTCCCCGGCTTCGGGACATCGCCTCTGGAGGGACCCACTTCCCTTTCCCGAGACTGATTTCCTGGCACTGCTACAGCCCACACACTGATTTCTCAGAGACAGTAGTTGAAAGGCTGGAGAGGCCGAGCTGGCCTCCAATCCAGCTTGTCTCTGGTGTTGCCTCATGCTTCCAGGCCTCCGTTTCCTCATCTCTGAAATAAAGAGACCACATTTCCCCCTCGCCGGGCTGGGTGAAGGTGTGGCAACATGGCAAAGCCCCCAACCTGGCGCCCAGCACGTGAATGTCAGAATCCAGCTGCCGAGAAAGAGCCGTGGAGTGGACATGAGGGGCCCCTGCACCGTGTGGCCCCAGACGCCCAGAGCACCTCCAGCCCGGACCCCAGGTCGGCCTCCCTGCCGCCCACTTCGGGGGAAGGTTCCTGCCCAGCGCTCCATCACCAGCTCCTCCATCAGGGCTGGTCAGCGCTGCCGGCAGCCGCACGACACTTGGAAATGTCCTCTCTTAATTGCTTCACCAGAGTGGGGAGTCACCCTGCAGGCAGATAATTAAAAAGTTCAGAGCTTGATTAATTGGGAGGAAATTGGAGGAACGGGGCTGCTGCCGGGAGGGAGGGAGCACTCGGCCCCTACTGCGGGGAGCCGGGAGAGGACGAGGGGAGGCCAGGGACGGGTGGGAGGCCGCGGGGGCCAGTGCTGGGCGGGCCAGCTGTAGAACGCCCTTGCCTGCCGTTGAGGTTATGGGGTTCAGTGTCGGGCTCCCGTGAGCTCCATCCCACTAGCACAGACGCTGCGGTCATGAAAGTTCTGGATGCTCGGCCTTCGGGCCAAGGGACCTCAGGTCTTGGAGCCTCCCATTCAGGTAGCTCTCACGGAGTGCCTGCTATGTGCCAGCTCTGTGCCAGGCAGTCAGCAGGGCTGGCGTGGTGGCTGCCCCCACAGAGCTCACAGCTGGGCAGGGAGAAGAGGAGTTGGAGGGGGAGAGACAGATGTTAACCAGATGCCAAGCACAAAGGTGTGATGCCTTGAGAGTCTATCACCAGAGCCACAGGGAGCACCTCCGGGGGGTTCCAGAGGCCTCGAACAAATTCCCCAGTCCATGCACAAGCTGAGCCACCTTAAGCACAAGGTTCCACCTTTCTGGGTCTCCGTCAGTCAGTCAGCAAACATTTCCTGAGGTCTCCTCTCCGTCATGTCTCGGCCAGACAACAGGGCTAAGAGATCGCCTGCCGTCACCATCACTGTGTTCACAGCCTGGTGGGAGAAGCAGACACTTGCCACCCCATCCATCCCTGTGGTGGCAGAGGAAAGAGCCCAGTGCTCCAAGAGCTCAGGAGAGAACCCCAGACCCAGCCCTGGCAGGAATGACAGCCTAAGAGAGGAGCCAAAAGACCCCTTGGACTGTGACTGAGATTTGAAGGATGAGAGGGAGTTGACCAGGCTGGGCAGGGGCAGTGTGGGAGGCAGAGGGTCCTGCCCGAGCATGGGCCCAGAGCTGAGGCCAAGCACAGCTCGTTCAGGGAACCGGCAGCACCCATAGGGGCTGGAGCCTCAGGTGAGGCTGGGGGCATGTGGCACTGAAGCTGGCCAGGTGGATGTGAAGGGAGGGGGCTGGGCAAGCTGGCACTCCACTGGCACGAGGGAACCACCTAAGAGTCCCGAGCAGAGGAGTGACGCGGCAGGTGGCGGGGTGGGGGCCGGCGAGGCCCGGTGCCCCTCAGGCCAAGGGGAGGCATGTTCATGCGGTTCCTGCCGCTGCCTTCTGACTTCTGTGGTCCTGCCAGCTGCTGGCGGGCTGCCACAAAGCCGGTCCTGGCAGGGGCAGGCGGTGGGCAGGATGACTGACATCCCCTAGGTGGTCCCAGTGGGAGCCCCCCCAGCAGGGGATGGCCCTGGGCTTAACTTGTCTTGTCTAGGCAAGGGGAGAAAGGAGAAGGGAAGGAAGGCGTGGGCAGGGAGGGAACCCCTTCGTCAGGTGGAACCACCGAGGGCCTTGGGGACAGGCGTGTTAGAAAAACAGGGACTGTGGAGGCACAGCTCTGGCCCCAAGTCTGTGTGACTCTGGGCAGGTGCTTTCTGTGAGTCTGAGTTTCCTCATCTCTGAAATAGGGAGGGCACCTCCCACTGCACAGGACAGGTGAGGGCATGGGCTGGGGACTCCGGGCCCAGCACTGGGTGCATCCTAGGCTTACTGTGATTAGAAGCCCCCCACTCCATCCTGGGAGCTGGCCATTGGCTTCCTGCGTGGCTTTGCCCGTGGTAGGGAGGATTAGGTGCGCTGCCAGCCCTGCCCAGGGGGATCTGACTCTGCTGGGTTTACCTCGGCGACAAAAGCAGGAGGTGTGCAAAATGCAAAAGCCACTTTGCAGGAGACAGACCCAAAACCCCTCCCGCCCAGTCGCAAGAACACCACTAGCCTGGTCCTAACATACATACGGCACGAGCCCCTATAAATACGCGAAGGAATTCAAGGAGAGTGTGAGAGCCCAGCGCTGGGGTCTCCCTGGAGGTCCCAGCCGGAGCCTCCCTGGAACAGTTGCAATGAGGCCTAGAGTAGACGGGCAGCAGCCTGGGTCCATAGAGCTAACAGAAGCCACGCCAGCAATCCCCGACCCCAGGCCAGACTCTTCTCCATCCAGGGAACAGAAGCCCAGCACATGCTTCCTGGAGATCGCCCGGCAGGAGGAGGCTGGCTGCACTTCGAGCCTGGCACTGCTGATCCCAGGGTCCACCGGGTGTTCCCTCTGCCTGCAGCAGCAGTAGGCCGGCCTGGGGAGAGGTCAGTGTCCAGCCCTTGCTTAGTTGTGGCCTCTTATATCCCAGGGCTGGAGTCTCGTGCCTGGCCCACACAAGGGACTCAGTAAATGCCTGTTGTATAAATTCACAACCCACCGTCTCCCCAGCTGGCCCTGAGCTTCTCAGGACAGGGACTGTCAGCTTCGTCTCAATATCTCCAGGGCTTAGCACAGGGTATGGGGTGACCAAGAACGAATGAATATAATAGCCAACTCCTATAGAGCATGTCACGTGTGCCAGGCAGACACTGTTCCGAGGCGTCACTCTTGCTAGCTCGTGTCATCTTCTCAACAGACATAAGGTCGGTATTATTTTTATCCCCGTTGTACAGGCAGGAAACTGAAGCACAGAGAGGCCAGATAACTTGCCCATGGTCCCGTAGCTCATGAGAGGCAGGACTGGGATCTGGCCCGGGCTCAGTTTCATCAGCCCTCCTGCTCAGGATGCAAGAAGTAGAAGTCAGACCCTGAGGAGCAAACGCTTTCAGATGCCACCTCGACCAGAGCCACAGACAGAGCCCCCAGCCCCTGGGGCCCCAAGGAAGACAGAGGGGCTCCTCCAGGCCCCCAGGCCTGGCACACTAGGCCCGACCGAGGCACACTAGACTCCGAGGTGGCATCAGTCGTCCCCGGGATTAAACTGGAGGCCCTGGGGGGAGGGGGGAGCGGAGGCAGCAGGCCAGCCATTGAGGCTTTGAGGATCACCCGGTGCCAATTAGCGGTCCCGCCGTGCCAGGCCCAGATGGAGCCCTGCCTCGGCCTGACTCAGGGCTCACTCGGTCAATTATCACCTCTCCCCGGAGCCCAGGGGACAGGCGGGGAGAAAATCTGTTTCCCTGTAATCCTCCCTCCCCTTCCCCGGCCGGCTGCCATCCCTGCCCTGGGCTGCCCAGCCAAGGGCTCTGGGCATCTGCAGAAGGCGAGTGCCGGCCAGCTGCTATGGGCCCTGAGTCCTGGGCCTGAGGGCCAGGCTTTGCCTCTGCCCGGTTGAGTGGCCCCAGACAACCGCGTCTCCTCGGTAGGCCTGACAAGGTGGTGTCCAACCTAGATGCCCAACCACTCCGTGAATCCTGTGACCAGTAGTGAGCACAATGGAATCACGGAGTCCTGAAGTCAGCCCCAGCTCTGCCATTTGCTATCTGTGTAACCTTAGGGTAGTCACTTCACCCCCTCTGTGCCTCCGATTGCTTTCCTTTAAAATGAGGATAGGCTGGGTGCAGTGGCTCACACCTGTAATCCCAACAGTTTGGGAGACCAAGGTGGGAGGATCGCCTGAGGCCAGGAGTTTGAGACTAACCTGGGCAACATAGTGAGACCCCATCTCTACAAAAAATAAAACAATTAGCTGGGCATGGTGGCACACGCCTATAGCCCGGCTACTCGGGAGGCTGAGGCCTTGAACGCCTGTCCTCCAGGAGGTGGAGGCTGTGGTGAGCCATGATCGTACCACTGCACTCCAGCCTGGGCAACAGAAGGAGACCCTGTCTCTTAAAAATCAATCAATCAACAAGATGGGGGTGATAATGGTGCCTCCATCGGAGGGCGATCACTACAATGAGTGAGAGGTCCATGGGAGGCCCTTGGCGCTAGGCCTGGCATCTAGAGACCCCCTAGTAAGTGGGAGTCGTCCTTACGAGTTGGATGAGGGTGATGGGCCACACTCCCACAGCACCTGCCGTATGTGCTCAGCACCTTGTGTATGTCAGCCCGTGCGCACCACAGACCCGCCCTGGAGTTGCGCTCTGTCCGCTGGGAGACACACCTGTCTTCACCCAGCAAACTGAATTCAGAGCACACCTACTGTGCGCCAGGTGCTGGACCAGACGCTGGGAATGCAGAGACTAAAGATCCAGCCCCCACCCCGGCTGAGGCAGCAGGACAGGGCCAAGTCACGGATCACGCGAGTCCAGTGGCAGCCAGGGCGGTCTGTGCTGGTCGGGCTTGTGAGAGCCAACTGTGTGCATTTCTTTCCAGCCAGGGTCAGTGATCTCAAGGTGATAGCTGAAATGTGCTCTCATGGGAGTATTTACACCACGGAAATCGGCAGACACACCCAGTGGGGCCTTTCCCCCTTCACTGCCCATTTACCAACTCGCCACTGCAGTGGAGGTCTGAGTGGGCTGCTGTAGGGAGCGGAGGGCAGGCCCCCCGGGCGGGTGCACACGGCAGCTTCGCCAGTCCAGGGGGGCAGTGAGATGGGGGACGGGCATTCAGGCCAGGGCCAGTGTGCACAGCCAGGACGTCCAAGAGACCACAAACCGATGCCAGGTGACAGGTGGAGCTGAAGACATGTGCGGCAGGGCAGTCAGCCCTCTCGGCTTGCCAAACCCTCAGGGAGTTTCTGGAATATGGGATTTGCCTTTTGAAAACCAGAACGATTCAGTCACCCACGTGGACAGGCCCCTGGGAGGACCACGGGGGGACCAAGTGACAGGCAGAGAGGGCTCTGTGCATTAATGGCACCCTAATGAGATTAGAGTGACACTGACAATGCCCACACGGGCATTTATTGGCTAGATATTTTCCTTTTTTTCTTTTTCTTTTTTTTTTTGAGTCAGAGTCTCACTCTGTCACCCAGGCTGGAGTGCAGTGGCATGCTCGTGGCCACCGCGGCTTCAACCAGCTGGGCTCAGGTGAGCCTTCTGCCTCAACCTTCCAAGTAACTGGAACCACAGGCATGCACCACCACACCTGGCTGATTTTTTTTTTTTTTAGTTTATTATAGAGACGAGGTCTTGCCATGTTGCCCAGGCTGGTCTCAGGCAATCCTCTTGCCTCCACCTCCCAAAGTTCTGGGATTACAGGCTTGAGCCATCACGCCCAGCTAGGTAGATATTTTCTCACCCACTTTCTCGTCTGATTCTCACAACACCCTGTAAGGGGCATGTTTGCTCATTCAGCCTATATGTTGAGTATCTACTGTGTGCTCATTGCTCTGCCAGGGACTGGGAAGCCAGTGAGAACCAGACAAGCCCAGTTCCCTTTCCTCTCCCCAGGTACCTCCAGTGCAGGGAAAAGACAGCACACAAGTGTATAAACAGTTTTTTCTTTATCTTTTTCCCCTTCTTCTTTTTTTTTAGAGACAGGGTCTTTCTCTGCTGCCTAGGATAGAGTGCACTTATGCGATCATAGCTCACTATAACCTTAAGCACCTGGGCTCAAGCGATCTTCCTGACTCAGCCTCCCGAGTAGCTGGGACTATGGGCATGCACCACCATGCATGGCTAATTTTTTTTTAAAGTTTTTTAGAGAGAGGGGTCTCTATGTTGTCCAGGTTGGTCTCAAACTCCTGACATCAAGCAATCCTCCCACCTCAGTCTCCAAAAGCGCTAGGATTGCAGGCGTGACCCACCACACCTGACCCTGTTTTCTAACATAATTACAAATTGTGATGAAGGTCAGTGAAGGAAACAGACTGAGAAGGAACACAGCAAGAGAGAGTTGCCTTAGCCAGGGTGGTCAGGGTGGGCCTCCTGGAGGAGGTGATGTTTAAACAGAGGCCTGAAGGAAGAAAAGGAACCTGCCATGAGAAGGGTAGGGAGGACAAAGCCTGGACAAGGCCTGGAGGGAGGGACTTATCCCAGGACCCATAAGCAGGAGCACGGTGAGTAAGGTGAGCTAGCAGAGCAGGAAGAGGGCCGAGAGACCATCACGGCCATCCCCACAGGCCTTGTGGCTGGGCTAGTGTGTGGGTTTATTCTAAGAGCAGTGGGAGCCAAGAGATGGGTTCAGGCAGGGTGCCGCAGGCCTGGCTCATTTTAAACAGGTCACTGTGGAGGATGGGCAGGGAGGCCAACGTGGAGCGGAGACCCATCCAGAGGCTCCCGCTGTCATGATGCCATGCAGGCATCAGCAGCCCCCTTTCCAGATGAGGAGACTGAGTCTCAGAAAGGAGCAGACCTCCCCCAGTCCCACACCTGTCGGGGTGCAGCTGCCCGCGCCTGTGTCTTCAGGTCTCCTGATCTCCGCGTCTGCCCGTAGCGCTCAGATGCTGGCAGGATGGTGCCTTCCCAGCCCCAGAAGTGACAGCAGTGGGCCCTGGGGCCCTGTGGGTGGGCGGCCGCCCCAAACCTCAAACACCTCACGGGTGCGCAGGGAGTTGGGATCCAATCTGCCTCTGCTCCTCTCTGGGCCTCCTCTTGACTGTCAGCTACGGGGATGGCCTGGAAGCTCTTACCCAGCATTGTCCTGGGAGTTCCCAGTCCAGCCAGGTGGACAGATCGGTGGTAAGTAATTAAGACAGGCACCGAAACCTTGCCAGAGGAAAACCGAAGGCTTTTTTGTTTATTTGTTTCTGAGTCACCCGGACTGGAGGGCAGTGGCACAATCACAGCTACCACAGCCTCGACCTTCTGGAACCAGGTGATCCTTCTGCCTCAGCCTCTGGAGTCTCTGGGACTTCAGCTACCACCATGCCTGGCTAATTTTTTTTATTGTTTTTAGAGCCGAGGCCTCACTAGGTTGCCCAGGATGGTCTTGAAGTCCCAGGTTCAAGCGATCTCAGCTCGGCCTCCCAAAGTGCTGGGTTACAGGCATGAGCCACTGCCAGAAGAGGTGATATCTTACAGGGTGCAGGAGTTTCCCTGATGGTGGAGGGCAGAAGGACCAGGGCCAGAGGCGTGGGCAGTGGCGGGGGGCGGGGACAGAGCATCGCTGAGGGCAGGGGAGTGCCAGGCACCAGGGGTGGATACTGGGCACTGAGGTGGGAGAGACTGGCAGGTGTGGGGCGAGCCGGCGTGGATGTTTTTTCATAGCAGCTTTTGGAGATGTAATCCACACTCCACACAATTCACCTATTTGAACCGTGCCAGTCAATGGGCTTGGGTGCGTTCACGGAACGGTGCGGGCATCACCACGGTCCATTTCAGAACATTTCATCACCCCGAAAGAAGCCAGGTTACCCATCAGCCGTCACTCCCATTCTCCCTGACCCACCTTGGCAGCCACACATCGACTTTCTGTCTCTTCGGATGTGCCCATGCTGGGCATCCGTCGTGTAAATGGAACCATGCTTTTGAGGCTGCACAGAGCACAGTGTGCTCAAGCTTCCCCGTGCTGCAGCCTGTCGGCACTTCCTTCTTTTTTATGGCCGAATAATA
Source organism: Cephalopachus bancanus (assembly GCA_027257055.1). NCBI lineage: Eukaryota > Metazoa > Chordata > Mammalia > Primates > Tarsiidae > Cephalopachus > Cephalopachus bancanus. Next base: position 2,364,896 of record JAPVLO010000293.1, on the reverse strand, counting down.
TTCCGGCGCAGGTGCCACTGTGGGTTTTTAAGTGGCTGGAAGTGTCCGTCCTCTTGAAAGCTGGCTCTGGAGGGCGGACGGGAGGAGACCAGATGGTGCTGGAGGCTGAGGAGCGGGTGGAAAGAGCTTTCTAGCTGCCTGCGGGCGGGGCTGCAGAGGAGACACTGCTGAGGAGGGAAGACCTGGTAACTGATTGACTGCGGGGGGTGGGGGGGAGAGGAGCGGGAGGGGTCAGGAAACCACCTCCCAGGACAGAGACGGGCAGGTTTCACCAACTTACCACCAAGACAGGGACGACGCAGTGCCTGGTGGGAGCTTGGCTGGGTGGCAGAGCTGATAATGGGCGGCCTGGAGAGTCGGAGGAGAGGCCAGGACACCGCGACGGAGAGAGGACCCCAGGAAGGAGGTCCAGATGGAGGGGCTGGCACAGCACTGAGGGGAGCAGGAGTGGCCACTGCCAGCCGTGCCCAGGGAATGCCCAGCAGATGGAGAGGCATGCTGAGCCGGGCTGGCTCTCTCCAAAGAGGAGGCCAGGAGGATCCCAATCCTGGGACCAACACCGTCTGTGAGGATGGCTCCAGACCCTCACTGGAGCCCTGTGTCCCATTCTTCAGAGGAGGAAGCTGAGGCTCAGAGAGGTCTGTGGCTCAACCAGCTCAGGGCTGCAGCCTGCATGTCTCAGCTGCCCCGGGAGCCAGGGCAGTGCCAGGCTGGTGGGGCTGCCCCTCCATCCAGTCAGCAGGGCAGGGCTGGCGCCTGAGAGGATGGCAAAAGCTGGCAGGAGGACTCTGGGGCCCCAGAGCCAGCGCGGCAGCCTGGAGATCGCTCTGGGCGAGTGCCCCAAGGCTGGAGCTGCCAGTCCCCGCCCAATGCCTATGGGCTGTCAAGGCAAAGTCGTTCACGTCAAGGCAGTCCGGGGTGATGGTTACAGAAGTGGCCTCGGAGCCAAACCGCCTGGGATCGAATTCCAGCTCTGCCACTGTGCCCCCACATGCATGGAAAATTCCTCTACCTGTCCTTGCTCTCCCGCATCTGAAAACGGCAGGGCTAGCATCAGTCACCTCTGTCCCAGGGTGGGTGAGGCTTCCAGGAGTTAATGTGAGTAGAGTCCTGGCCCCACTGGCACTTAGTACGTACTGAGTAAATGCTAGCCGCTTGTACAGTGAGTCTCTGGGGCCCTGGTTGCCCCATCTTTAAACGGAGGCCCAGAGGCACCCGTTGGCCTATTGGTTGTGTCTAAGTCCTGTGCCCCCCTCAGTTGGGCTGAGATTCCCCCAGGGGCCTGGCCTGGGTGGCACCAACCAAGGCGGCTGTTGATTGACGTGGTTGCCGTTTTGGCTGGCCCACCTTCCGGAAGCTCCCCTCTAGAGACAGGAAGCGTCGGGCTCCAGGGACCCTGCCATCTGCTAGTGTCCCTGGGAGACATGTCCTTGGCTTATTCCCTGAGCCCCTGCTTCATTCGGTGAGCCCTGGGATCATGGCCGCGTCCCCTCCCCAGCCTGTGCCAGGTTCTGTGGTCATTGCTTGTAATCCTCATGGCCGCTTGATGTGGTAGAATCTCTCTTACCAGTGAGGAAACCAGCTCAGAGAGGTCGGGCAACTTGTCCAAGGTCACTCAGCAGATTACTTTTGAGCCAGACATCTGCTAAGCATGTTTCATAAGCTAACCAATGCAGAGCTCACAATAAACCTAGGGGTAGATACTGTTGCCCCATCTTACAGATAAGGAAACCGTGTAAATGGATTGCAGGGTCACACCGCTCATACAGGTGTATCTGGGATTTGCCACAGCCTTCGTGCCAACCGCTGTGTTCACGGCCTTCCTTCTCACGTGATCCACAAGGTCCACACTCTTGACACTTCATCAGACAGCTTCCAGAAGCATTCACGGAGCACCTGCTGGGTTCCAGGTCCTGAGCCGGACACAGGCACGCAGCTGTGAATCAGACATGGCTCCGACCCTGGGAGCGCTGAGTATGGCCAGGGGATCCCTAGATGAATAGTTGTGGCAGAGGAGTAAAGCCCTCTGGATGTAAGCGACGTTCCAGGCACCGAGAAAGGGGTCCCTGAAGCCAGAGCTGGTTGAGGGGTTGGGGGAGGGTGGTTGGCTGAGACTTGGACTGGGAAGAAGAGCCCTGAGGACTAGGGCTGGAAAAATGAATTAGGGAAATTTATGTTGTTTACATACAAGGAAACCGAAGCTCAGAAAGGTTGAGTCACTTGCCAAAGAACACACAGTACCCAGGCATGAAATGTACTCCAGGGGAGGGCCCCCGGCCTGTGGAGGGCTTAGCTGGATTTCATTTCTTCGCCCACCCACTCGCCCTTGCACAGTTCCTCCGAAGCATCACAGCAGAGCTGGGATGGTGAGCCCCAGTCAGCGGAGCCTGGAAGGGGCAGGGCTGAGACACTCAGCTTCCTGATCCCCAGCACCGGGCCAGGAGGAGGGGAGGGTGGATTCAAAGACATGCGCACACAGGGTGGTTGTAACCCCATGCTCAGAGCTGCAAGGCCTGGACCCCAGCGCAGGGATGGAGGCCACTGCCTCTGGAAGAACCCAGATCGCCGAATGCAGGCTGAGTGCACGCACTGCCCTCCTTCGGCCGGTTCTGGTACTGCAGCCCCCCTTCATTTTAGTAAATGGATCAAACACCACATCTAGCAGCTGCTGTCTTCATGGGTCACCTCTACTCTGCAAGGCCTCATGCCCTGTGCCTTACACACGTTCGTGAAATATCACAGCGGGCCTTGGAATTGTAAGCCCACACATGGGGAAACTGAGTCTCAGAGTAGTTAAGCCACTTGCCTAGGCCACACAGCAGATGCTCCGGCCAGATCTGTCTGACCCCAAGGGCCGTGTCCTTTTCCTGCTGGGCCTCTCTGCATACCCTGCATGGCCCTAGGACTTGCCTGCTGTAATGTCATCATCCCAACTGTCTGGAACCCAGGGACCCAGTTACAAGAGCCAGGGCCGGACATTTGAAAGCAAGACGGACCGTGCACGCTGCCCCAGACCTCTTCAGATGCCTCCTGGCAAGGTCAGGAGTGACCCCAGGGGTCAACGCAGCCAACTGGGATGAGTGAGGGGTGACTGCTGGGAGCCCTGACTGAACCCGCAGACAGCCTCAGGGATGAGGAGTCAGGTAGCAGGACCGGAGCTGGAACTGCCGCACTGGGCTGGAGACCCCAGACACTTCGGGAGAGGGGGTTTCCAGGAGTGATGCTGTAGGGCTCTTGCAACGCCGCATGGCCCTTTTGCAAGGCTGGCGCCTCCACGCGGCCACGGGGCCCCTCCGCGAAGCTGTGTGGGCCTAAGGCAGGGCCGAATGGCTCTTCCACGAGATGCCCTGTGGTCCCTCCACGGAACCGAGTGGCTCCTCCGTGAGGCTACGCAGCCCTTCTGTGGGGATGAATGGCCCCTCCATGAGGCCACGTGGCCCATGGCCTCTCTGAGTCCAGCTTCCCTGGTGACTGTCCCTGTCTTCTCTCCCAGGTTGCCCATCAGGAACCTTCAAGGCCAACCAAGGGGACGAGGCCTGCACCCACTGTCCCATCAACAGCCGGACCACTTCCGAAGGGGCCATCAACTGCGTCTGTCGCAACGGCTACTACAGAGCTGACCTGGACCCCCTGGACATGCCCTGCACGAGTGCGTCTGAGTCCCCCTGCAGAGGGCCCAGCCCACCGTCATCCCCCACCTCTCCAAATGAGGAGAGCCAGTTATGGGAGGGGGTGGAAAGCCAGTTGAGAAAGGCCTGTCCTGGATGGCCATACTGCCACCATGCAGACACCGTAGGGCTGGCATCCGGCTCCTTACCCCTCTGCTGAGTCACATAGAGGAAAACATCCAGGTCTTGATTTGCAAAGGGACAGGGCATGGAAGGCTGTATGGAGAAGCCTAGCACGGGGGTGTCTGCGGCAGGAAAGGCTGCCTGATACCCTGACATGGCGGCGGTTGCCGGACCCACAGGCCAGGGTTCCCTAGGGAAGGAAAGCAGTATCAGCGAGACAACATCAGCTGCAAGTCACAGCACTGGCCCCAGGGACTCAAGCCATATAGATTCATTCTCTCACAAAAAAGGAGCCCTGGACAGGCCATCCTGGGACAGCATGGTCAGTCCACAATGGCCTCTGGGAGCTGTTGTCTCTGTCACCCAGAGCATGTGATTTCTATTGTTAAAGTTACCTCATGGTCCAATATGGCTGCTGTGGTTCCAGCCATCACACACATTTTAGGCAGCAGAAAGGGACAGGCAACAGCTGTCTGTCTCCTTTTTAAGAAACAGTCCTATTTAACAGCTTATGCTCTATGTCAGTGGCCAGCATAGCATCATGGGAGGGCTGGGGAAAGTCACCTTTTAGGGGCACATTGCCACCCTGAATACAGTTGGGCTGTTACAAGGAAGAAGGAGAAAATAGATATCGGGCAGAAATAATCCCAAACAAGGAAGGCTGTCCCCGGCAGCAAGCCCTGAGGAGACTGAACCCAGAGGGCAAGCTCTGAGTAGATGCACAGCTGGCAGAGTCTGATCTAGAAACATTGCTTTGGTGGGTAGAGAGGAGGAAAGCTTTGAGGAGGTCCTTCGGGAGGCCTGAGCTAGAGGCAGGACAGGGGCAGGGAGTGGCCTCACTGGGAGCAGCGCTCCCGCGGCCCCCGCCAACCAACCCTCTCCCCACTCTCCCCCCCACCCCCCGCAGCCATCCCCTCTGCACCCCAGGCCGTGATCTCCAGCGTCAACGAGACCTCCCTCATGCTGGAGTGGACCCCGCCCCGCGACTCCGGTGGCCGCGAGGACCTGGTCTACAACATCATTTGCAAGAGCTGCGGCTCGGGCCGGGGCGCCTGCACGCGCTGTGGGGACAACGTGCAGTATGCGCCCCGCCAGCTGGGCCTGACGGAGCCACGCGTCTACATCAGCGACCTGCTGGCTCACACGCAGTACACCTTTGAGATCCAGGCGGTGAACGGCGTCACCGACCAGAGCCCCTTCTCGCCCCAGTTCGCCTCCGTGAACATCACCACCAACCAAGCAGGTAAGCACCGCGATGCGGAGGGGGCAGGGGGTGGCGGGTGGGGGGTGCCCTGCCGCACGGGCCCTCGGGAAAGGCTCTTCCTCATCCGAGGAGAGGTTGTTTCTGTTCAGTCTTTCCGTGGGATCCGGCCACCTGGGGCATCCGGGCTCCCTCTCCATCGTTGCGGTGTTTGGAAAAATTGCTTCCCTCTGCTGAGCACACGTTACTGGAGGTGGAAGTTAAGCTGCTGTAACAAAAGACCCCACGTTTGGTGGCTTAAAGAAGCTAGAGGTGTATTTCCCTGTCGTGTGAGAGTCGGAAGGTGAGCAGTTCAGGCTGGCGGGTGGCTCTGATCCACTCGGAGACACAGGGTCCAGGTTCCTTCAGAACCATCTCACTGCCCTCCCTGCAGCCACCCGCACGGTCCAGGCTGAGCGGCGGGCACGTCTGCGGGAAGAGAGAAAGGAACCGGGGCAGCAGGGACGCTTTAAGTGAGGCGGACGGAGGTGGCACCTGTCACTTTAGTCGCCCCTGCTCCCCAGCCACAGGGGTGCCAGAGAGGTCTCTCCCGGCCCGACTCAAGCGCCTTCCGTGAGCCTCCACCTCCTCCCGCCTGAGCCCCGCAGAGCCCTCCTCCCTACGCCGCTTTCCGTGGTCCTTCCTGTGGCCGGTGTGGCCTCCGTCCTCCGCTCTCCGTTCCCTCACCACAGCAGCAAAAGTTGCCCAGCACCACAGCCTTGACCACACCCCCACTCCCTCCAGTCCACGCCACCCAGGGGTCCGGCCCACTTGTCCGCGAAGACCGCCCTCCTCGGGGACACGTGAGGCCAAGTCCCAGACATGCTGCCCAGCCTCACCCCACGGAGGGCCACGTGAGATTATCCCGGACACTGTGGGTAGAAGACCTCGTGGCTGGCACTGTCAGCAACCTCTGCAGAGCCCCCGCAGTGAGCATGGCTGGGCCGCAGCCCAGGAAGGGCCAGGCGGCAGGGAGGAGAGCAAATGTCCCGCACAGCAAGCTCCAGATCCAGAGGAAGGCCTCCTGGAGGAGGTGGGCTTTGGCATGCAGTTTACAGGGGACCAGTAGGATTTTGAAGGGAGGGATAGAAAGAGATGGAATTCTGAGAAGGGGGAAGGGCACGTGTGGGGCGTAGAAGGGGAGAGGCAGTCAGTACCACCTAGCTGAGGGGTACTTTCCACATGTGACCTCGCTGCCTTCCCCAGCCTCCCTGAAAAGGAGGCATCTGTGTCCCCAGTTCTCAGGTGAGGCTCTGAGAGGTCGAGCCACAAAGCCAGGAAGAGTGAGAGGCAGGAATTAACCAGGTCTAACAGACTCCAGTGTGGCAAAGTCCAGGCTGTGTCCAGGGGCCCTGCGCCCAACTGTGTGTCTGATTGTGCACAGATTGTGCAGTCTGTGTCCTTTGGGTGTGTTGTCATGTGTGTTTGGGTGGCCGTGTGACTTCTCCTTATACGTGCATTTGTGACCATGGGTGCGTCTCAACCCAAGGGACCTGGATCGGGGCAGGGTGTTGCATCCGTGCATCCCGTATTGCTGGGGAGTGTTTGGACATTGCCGCGGCTGAGGGGGCATGTTCATGAGCACGTGCCTGTGGTTCCTGTGGGGCCCTGGTGTACTGAAGCCCCCCTCAGATGGGGTCCAGAGGGCGCTGTCAAAGCTGGCAGACTGAGAGAGCCAAGAGCCAGCAGGTGTTGGCCAAGACCCTGAAAGAGCAGAAAGCCCGGCTGTGCGTCGCTCTGGCCAGACAAAGCTCTGAGCGGGGGAAGCCCGGCCCAGGGTCTGGGTGGAGGGGTATACTTTCCTGCTGGGAGAAGCCAAGAAGAAGCTCCTGGAGTCCTGCTGCTGGCTGTCGGGGCTCCCTGCCTGCATTTGGGAACCCCTGGGGCGGAACTGCCTAATCAAGAGGCTTCTGGTTATTAGCACCAAGGGGTGGGGTCTGGCTACTGGGGCAGACCCTCCTGCCGGGAGCTGGGTGTTCCCAGAGAGTAGAGATGGGGCAGAGTACAGAAGCGAGGGACTTCCAGGGAGCAGGGCTGTGGGGAAAGCCCTCAGGATTGGAAGACAGAGAAGCAGTGAGAAATGAGCACTGGATTGGGAGCAGAGTCCGAGGCCTGAGCCCCAGCTTTGCTGTGTGACCTTAGTGTATTGGTCAGCTCTTCCAACAATAACGCTACATAACAAAACCACCCACAGCTCAGTAGTGTAGAACAATAAGCATGGGTTTTGCTGACCCTGGCCAGCCTCTCTGTGCTGGGTGAGACCCCAGCATGGTGGAGTGGGGGGTGTTCAGCCTGTTTCATGTGTTTCCTCACTGTCTTGGCACCGGCGGCCACCCTGGGCTTGTCTCTCTCCTGGTGAAGGGTGGGAGCCCTGGGGAGCCAGGCCACATAAACAGCCGCCCGGGTCTCACAGGCCACAGCAAGCCCTGTGGCTATGCCCAGCACCACAGGTGGGGAATTATGTCCTGCCCACCATGAGAGGGCCCAGCAGTTACTTGGCAAAGGGTGTGGGTGCATAATCCTGTCACAAGGGAGGAAGAGCTGGGGTGATTCACCCAAGCCACCACACACGTGAAAATCACTTCCTCCCCCCCGGCCTCAGTTTCCCTACCGAGTTGTACACCAGAATCATCTGGGAGCGTTTTTGGAACACAGGCTTCTGGTCTCCACCCCAGACCTGCTGATTCAGGAGCAGGCCTCGGGATGTGCGTTTTCAGCAAGCAGCTCCGGCAGATTTGGAAAACACAAGTCTAAGTGAGTTGAAGGCCACAAAGCCCTGAGGCTTCTGGATTATAACAGCCCTCTCCCCTGCCCTCTGTCCCAAGCTGTTGACAATCTCCATGGCCTCTCAGTTGCCCAGAGCCCAGCACAGCCTCACTGCATTACCTCCATTTGCCAGATGAGAAAACTGAGACCCAGAGAGGTAGAGTCATTTATGCAAAGCACCTCTACTAAGTGGCCTCTCCCAGGATTCAACCCCAAAACTGCACAGGTAAGCACTCCAAATGTCCACTGGAGAAGACGCAGTGCCCGCCCTGGGTGTATGCCCTGGCTGGAAGGATGGAGATGTGGACACAGAGTCTCCATACAAGATCACGTGAATGGGGCCCCACAGAGGTGCTGGCGGTATGAAGGGGCCCACAGGCAGGAGAGATCATTCCTCCTAGGGACTGAGAAGTACCGCATGGCCTGGAAGGCTTCCTAGAGGAGGAGGCATTTGAGCCTGGCTTTGAAAGACAGAGAGGCTTCTAGCAAGCAGAGATAGAATCACACAGGAAGGAAGGTGGCCCAGAGGGAGGGCCATGCAGGAGGCAGCGGGAGGGAGGGTTCTTCTTTCTGTTCCTCCTAAGCACCCAGGCTCCCCTGCCACAGGGTCTTTGCACATGCTGTTCCCTCTGTCTGGAAGGCTTCTCCTTCAGCCATAGCTCACTCCATTGACCTTTCTGACTGGTCGGACACTCCCCTCCCTAGCCCCTCACCGTGGCCTTCACATTCCCTTGAAGATGCCACTCCTGTCACTCTCCCACCGTCACCGCTCAGTGGAGCACAGAGAGAGACCGACCTTTCTTCACCGTGGCTTCTCCACCCTGAGGGAGATATGCCGCCGTGAACGCTCCGTGAATATTTGCAGAAGAGCTTGGAGAAGCATGGGGCGAGGTAGGGTGTGGAGAAGGGCTGTCAGACTGGGGACTGGGCTGGGGACCCGACTTCCAGACAAACGCATCCAGCGGCCGATTTCAAACAGACCCTAAATTCCATATATAAATACCAGCTCATTGCCTTAAAAGGAAAAAGCATTTCTGTTGGGCCAGTGACGGCCCAGCTTGCAGCCTCTTCATGCTCACCAGGCCCAGAACTGTCTTCTGACTTCACAAAGCTGTCACACCGCCTCCCAGCCACACTCTGCCTTCCAGGATGCCTTTCCGCCTCGTACAGTACGGTCGTGCTCACAGCCCTGGCCCCGAGGGAGGAGGCTGGGCTGGTCTTGAAGGACACGGAAACGGGGACTGGAGGAGGTCGGGCCTTGTACCCTGGGGTGCTCTGCTGGAAAGCAGTAGGGCCACTGCCCTCCTGCCCTCCCCACAAACAGGACAGCACCAGAGAGGGACAGGATGGGGGCGGAGGGCAAGCCTCAGGGTAGACAGTCAGAAGAGAACTTCCCGGAGGAGGTGGCATTTACGCTCACATCTAAATGTCAAGCACAGACAGCCACGCAGACCTGGGACCTGGGGTTGCAGTGATTTACTGATACAGGGCTTGTCCTTAGAGAGTCCACCCCATGCTCCTGGCCATCCTCCGGGGTGCATGGGACACAGCCTAAGGCCTACAAAATCTCTCCCTGAGCAAGCCCTGGACATTGCTGACTCCGCCAGGTTCCGGAGGGACAGGAATTGCTGAGAAGGGTGTGGCCTTTGGAATCAGGCAGCTGAGCCTGGGTCTGAACCAGGCCCGACTGCCCACCAACGCACGGCCTTGGACGGGTCCCGCAGCTTGTCTGATGGTGCCTTGTTCACGGGCATCTCTGCCGCCCCCTTTCCGGGACTGCTGTGCCGATTCCGGCTCATGTATGCAAGGTGCCTCCCCAATGGCTGGCACAGCTAGGCACTCATAACATGGGATCATTCTCTGTTCACTCACAGAAATGGCTTACATCTGCCCAGTGCTTACTGTGTGCCGGGCACCGTGGTAAGTCCTTGATGCCAAATGCTCGCAGTCACGCTATGAGGCAGGGTCTACTATCATCTTGCTTTGTAGATAAGAAGAAAGCAAGGCATTGAAATATGAGTGACCCGCCCCTGGTCACCCAGGCAGGAAGTAGCAGAGACTGAATGATTTCATCACTGCATCCTCAGGGACCAGTGTCGGCCAGACCCGTGCCTTCTGCAGAGACGGGACAGGCTGTGACCATGGCCATCCACACCATGGCCTGGCTGGTGTCCGCAGCCTTTAAGACCATCTGTAATGAACCATGGCTCGACCACGCCAAAAGTTCTCCCATCTTCATGGGCTCGGAGCTGAGCCTGACAAACTCGGCCCCCAGTCCACACGGCTCGTTCCGAGCTGCGTGGCCAGACTATAGAGGCGAACTTACTGCTGCGAACTCCATTGCATCACCTCCAAAATGGGCATGTGTCTCTCATGCCAGCTTTGCCAGATGACATGTGGACAACGTACCTAGCAGGCACATAGTGGGTGGACAGCACGCAGCAGGTAGGCCTCATGTCCTACTACTGCTGTAACAAAACTGGCGCAGCAACTCGAAGCAGCAGCATTGGTTACTGTCTGACAACTCTGTGGGTCCTAACGTCTGGCATGGGGCTCCTTCATCTGAAAGCAATGCGAGCAGGGCTGGTTCCCTTTGGATGACGCAGGGACGGTCTGTGTCCTGGCTTGGTGGCTTTGGGTGCACGCGGTTATAGGAGTGAGGCCACTGTCCCCTTGCTGACCATCACCGGGACCTCCAGCCTCTTGGGTCCTTGCTCAGAGCCCCCCACACCATAGAGGCAGCAATGCCCATTGAGTTCCCCCCTCCAGCTTACTGGTTCTCTGGCTCTTTGCTGGGAAAGGCTCTTCTTTTTTAAGGATCCACGTGGTTAAGTTGGGTCTATCCTCCCCATCTCAAGGGCTATAACCTTTTTTTTTTTTTGAGTCAGGGTCTCACTCTGTTACCCAGGCTGGAGTGCAGTGATGCAATCACGGTGCACTGCAGCCTCAACCTCCTGGGCTCAGGTGATCCTTCTGCCTCAGCCTCCCAAGAAGTTGGGCTAGAGGTGTGTACCACCATGCCTGGCTAATTTTTTTAATGTTTTATGGAGACAGAGCCTTATTGTGTTGCTTAGGTTGGTCTTGAACTCCTGGCTTGGTCTTCATCCCCCCACCTCGGCCTCCCAAAGTGCTAGGATTCCAGGCATGAGTCACCACGCCCAGCCAAGGGCAATAACCTTTATCGCATCTGTGAAGTTCCTTTGGCCACGTGAGGTGACATTCACAGATCCTGGGGATTAGGATGTGGACATCCTTGGGGGGGGGTTATTCTGCCCATCCTCGAAGGTAGCCCAAGTCTAATTAAAGCACACCAGCATCGGCAGAGGCCTCAGAGCTCATCTAGTGCAAACACTTCCTTTTAGAGCGAGGAAAGTCGAGCTCAGAGAGGCCCAGTGGCCGCCCACAACCCACAGCAGGCTGTTGGCAGAGCAGGCCCACTCCCCGGCCAGGCCTCTGTGACACCACTCCACGTGGCTGCTTCGTGGAGAGACTTTCAACTCTCCGAAGCCCTCTCTGCTGCGCCGTGTTCTCTGATCCTCTGCCCTGCTGAGGGGCGGGCACACCGTGGCTTGCTCTTTGGAACTGGCACGAGCACGACTCGCCAGCGTCTCTCCCTGGGGAGCCGAGAGGATCAGAGAGAAGTGGGCCAGGAGAGCCCCCTGAGCTCCCGCCTGGGAAGCGTGGCTTGAGAGGGAGAGAGAGCGAGAGGGCACCTTCCCCCCCACCCTCAGGCCAACCCCCTGCAGCATCTTCCTCTGTGATCCTCCAAGCTTTCGGCAGGGCAAGCATCACTGGCCTAGAGTAGCGTGCATGACCAGGCTCGGCTGCATATTACAGGAAGACAGGTAACAGCCAGTCGCTGCCACAGTAAGCGGGTGAATCATCAACCACGAAGTGGATGGCCTGGACCGGGAAGCACTCGGCTGGCTCGGACACCCGGGGCGGGACTGATGCCGTGGCCTTGGAGAGGCGAGCTCCTGGTTGGCCCTCCGTCTGCTCCGGGTTCCTCGGCAGCACTCTGGGTTTTGTCAGGGCTCTGGTGCATGTCTGGGGTTGACGGATGTCGGCTGGTTCGCCGTGGCCCTGGCAGGGACAACCGGAGTGGCGACGCTGCTCCAGCATGTCTGGGCCTCCAACCGGTTGCCCCGGGCATGTCCTCGTGACAGTCACAGGAACCACGACCATAGGCAGGGGCACGTCAGGTCCCCACTCAAGCCTCTGCTTATGTCATGTTTGCTTCTCTGCCATGGGCCACAGTAAGTCACACAGCCAAGACTATTGTCGGAGAGAAAGGCTTACACAAGGCACAGGGTGTACATACAGGGTATGGGTAACACAACGAGGCTATCACAGTGGCTTACACAAAACGGAGGCCTTTTTTTCTTATGCATAAAGAATGTCAGAAGACAGGCATCATAGCCATTCCATGGAACTACTGAGGACACAGAGTCCTCAGCGCACAGCTGCTTCTCCCCATGGGCCAAAATGGCTGCAAGATCTCCAGCTATCACATCCCTGTCTCGGGTAGCAAGGTGGAAGGAGAATGAGACCCTGAGTCAGGCACATCACCACACCGGGCTGATTTTTCATTTTATTTTTTTGTAGAGATGGAGTCTACCTATGTTGCCCAGGCTATTCTCAAACTCCTGGGCTCAAGCCATCCTCCTGCCTTGGCCACCCAAAGTGCTGGGATTACAGGTGTGAGCCACTGCACCCAGCCAGTGTCCCTCCCTCTTAAGGAGACTTCCTAAAGGTCCCACATGGTGTCAGCCTATATCTCATTGGCAAACACACTGTCACATGGCTGCCAGAGAGGCTGGGAAAATGTAGTCTTTGATTTGGGCACAATGTGCCTGGCTAAGAACCAGGATTTGGTTGAGGAGGAAGCATGGATGTTTGCTAGGCAGTGAGTACTGTCTGTCACAGTCCATTTTACAGGGGAGGAGCCTGGACTCAGAGAGGGCAGTAACTTGCCTGGAGTCACACAGCGGCCTGGGAGTGGGAGACAGGGACTAGAACCTGGGTGCCACGTCTTCTCCACGAGCCATTGCTGAGCCCTGAGCTACCCGTGGTGTGTCTGAGAACCAGAGCAGCCCAGATAGCTGCTTGGGGCTGGCACTGTCTCCTGTCCCCTTCATCTGGACCACGTACTGTGCTAAGCACTTTACAAACTGGTCTTCACTTAACCTTTGTGCCCATTTTGTAGAGGAGAAACTGAGGCACTGAGGTTGAGGTAAGTCGCCCAGGCCACTGGCTTTGAGGCCCGGGCTTTTCTTACCCTCTCACTAGTCCGGGTGCTGGGATAGCTGTGGGTCCCATGGAGCCCCAGGGGAGATCAAGGCAAGTCAGCAACCCACCAGAAGGGGGCACAAAGCCAGTATGAAGCCCAAGGGTGGATGAGGCCAGGTGACCTAGGAGGAGAAACCCACGTGGGCTCCAGAGTCAGACAGACCTGGGTCCCCACCGCCGCCCTGCCGCCTGGGCGCTGAGGTATCCAGGGTGGGAGACCTCACGGGACTCCTCCCTCACTCGTCTGTGAAATGGGACTGCAAAGCCCCTCTTCCTCTGACCGTGAGGAAGGCACCCGGCATCGGGTGGGCCCTGCCAGGCAGACGCTGAGTCAGGGAAGAATGAACGAGCGATGAGCAGCTGACTGCCACCTGGAGAGCTCTTCTCGGGCTCAAGGAAAACGTCATACTAATGTCTCCTGGACCTACTTTTCGTTTTGTTTTCTAATAATGTTCCTCAGATTGCTAGTTCCAGAAGGCAGTTCTAGTATGTGAAAAAAAATAGGCATCAACCGAGGCCAGTTGAGACTGGGACCACCAGGTTAAACCAAGTGAACTGGGTTTCTCCCCTGCAGGCCTTCTCAGAGCCTTGAATAAGCAAGTGTGCAGGGCGAGTCTTCACAAGCCGAGGTCTATAACTGTTTCTCAAACTCTCTTAGCCACAGGACATCCAGCGTCCCCCTAGCGCCAGTTCTCAGCATTTATCTTGTTCTGTCCCACACCACTCTCCTGGATTCTTGTCCTGTCAGACAGAAACAAAGGCCTATTCTCTGGAAGAGGTTGATTTGCTGAAATTCTGTTGTCAGAATTTTCCAGAAATGTTTGGAAAGGTTTTATTTGTGGAAATTTTTCTGTGAGAATTGTCATCAGGTGTCACCCAGCGTTGTAGTCAGAGGATCAGGAGTTAACCACGTTGCCACAGGTTGAAGAGACACACACTCCATAGGCAGCTGTCCCGTTGTTAGCTGGGAACTCCAAGAGTCCTGTTTCGAGCCAAGGATCCCTGCCACGACTCTGGAGACGGCGAGCACAGGGACAGTTGTCGTGACACTGTCGGCAGGCCGGCCGGCAGGAGGCATGTGTCAGGGCTGCAGGTCTCCACCACCAGGGGCACAGGGTCTGGGGAGAGAGCCTGGGGCCATGGCTTGAGGGTCCAGCCCACAAGGTCGGGAGACTCGGTCAGTTTCCTGGAGGGGCTAGAAAAGGGAGCCCGCCTGTCCTCCCTTCCCCCCTTGCTTCCCTTCCTCCCTTCCTCCTTCCAGTAAACATTGGCCAGGAGCCTACTCGGAGCCTCACGCTGTTCCAGGCACTGGGGATAAAGGATTGAAGGAGAGACAAGGTCCCTGCCTTCAGAAGGTGTCGGTGTGCTGAAGATCAAGCGGTGTGAGGGGAGGGGTAGTCAAGGAGGGCATCTCTGGGGAGGCAACAATGGAGCTGAGACCTCAATGAAGAGGAGGAGCCAGCCATGGAAGATGTGGGCCAAAGGCCCTGTGACAGGACTGAAAGGCGCCACTGTGGACAGTACCTGGGAGCGAGGGCAGGTAGAGCGAGGCGGCAGGTGCCAGGCTGGGCCTGACAGGCCACAGCAGAGTATTTTATTCCCGGTACGGTGGGAGGATGCCAAGGGCCGTCAATGGGGAATGAAGACAAAGAGGCACTGGGATCTGCAAGTCTGGGACTTGGGGAGGGGTCCCCGGCCGCCCGCCGTCCAGAGACCCCTCCCCACTTCTTTTGGCTCCCAGGGTCTTCTGAGCGAGAGGGCTGGAGTGTCCTTCCTTCCTCAGTGCTTGGGCCTGTGGGGAGAAGCCGGGCCACCCCCACCAGCCCGCCCCCTCCTGCAGGAGCCGTGGCACGGGCCTCCTGGCTTCCTGTCCCCTCCTGGGATTCTAGTCCCAAAAGACCCTTGGAGGCAACCTTGGTCAACCCCTCCATGTCCTGAGAAGGAAACGGAGGCACGCAGAGGGAGGCTGCTTCCTCAGGTCTCAGCCAAGGAGGGGCTCGCGGGGGCGGCGGGGGCCCGACCACCTGCTCCACCCAGCAGGCCCCGCCCGGCCAGCCCCCCTCCCCAGCCCTCTCAGCCACAAGCCTCTTTTGTGCGTGTTCCCTGGGGTTCCATCTTCCTGCAGGGGTCACGGGGCACCGCTGACCCCATTCCCCTGCCGGCGTGCCCGGCTGGTAATTGAAAATACCAGAATTCCCCAATGACCAACTTGCAAGGAAACCTGACCCCCCAGGGTGGGCGGCCGGCAGCGGGAGGGGCAGGAGGACAGCCAGCTGTTGCCTTTTCTCCCCGTTAATCCCCCTGGATTCCAGGGGAAAGGCCAGCCCTGCTTGGCCCCCACGGGCCCGCCTTGATCATCTTCCTGGCAAATGCCGCCTCTTTGCCACGCCCGGGGTTCCGGGGCTTATAGGATCAGAGCCCGGGTGAGCTGCCTGTAACCCAAGCCTGCCAGCTAAGCCCACTGGGCCCAGACCCCCAGGGCTGTGTGGGACCCGCCTCCACCGGCAGCTGAGCTCCACGAACGGGGGCAGGCCGGGTGGGTGGTGAGTGAGTCACGGGTGCCAGTGGGGGCAGCGTTGCAGCAGCAGGACGGGAGCTGCACCAAGGTGTCCTTGGAGACCCGCTGGTCACCAGAGCCCAGCATCAGCTAGTGGATGGGACGGAGCCGTTGGACCTGGGAGGGCCTGGGTTCAAATCCCAGCGCCCTTGCTTGCTAACTGTGTGACCTTGGGTCAGTTACTTCACATCTCTGTGCCTCCATGTCCTCATCGTGAAATGGGTATAACGATGCTCTGGGCCTCACAGGGCTGATGGGGTGTTCGTGAGTCAACTGGTGGAAGCACATGGTTGGTCGTGGCTGGGCCGGCTCTCCCTTTTACTGGGCACCATGGAATAGCAGGGTTGTCAGAAGGACAAGCCTGATGACACACTTGTTTTAAGTGAGGAGCAGCTTACCTCCCCTGCACAGCCCTCTGTGGCTCCCCAGTGCCTTCCCGACAAGTTCCCAGGCCCGGTGCCCTGGAAGCAAGGTCCTCCACCTCAGTAGCCTCATCTCTGCCCCCAAAGGCCTACTTGTGCGGCTGCTCCAGGACTCTGAGCTCACGGGCCCCACAGGAAGGATGAGGCCCAGGCAGTGAGGGGGCTGGGCTTGGCAGAAGTCAGACTTCGAGAAGCAGCCCAGAGGGTGGCAGGTACAGCAGACCAGGACTCCGTGTCTCTGGGCTCCGGTGCCAGCCCCACCACCATCTGCTCTGTGGCTGGCCCTGAATCCACTCATCCTCAAAGTGTGGTCGGCAGTATCAAAATCACTCTGAGCTTGTGAGAATTGCACATTCTGGGTCAGGCACGGTGACTCACGCCTGTAATCCCAACACTTTGGGAGGCGGAGGTGAGAGGATTGCCTGAGCCCAGGGGTTTGAGACCAGCCTAAGCAACATGGTGAAACCTCACCTCTACAATCAATCAAGAAAAATTAGGTGGTCATGGTGGTGCACGCCTGTGGTTCCAGCGACATGGAAGGCTGAGGAGGAAGGATTGCCTGAGCTCAGAGGCTGCAGTAGCTGTGAGCAGCATGCCACTGCACTCTAGCCTGGGTGTCAGAGTGAGACTCTGATTCAAAAAAAAAAATGCACATTCTGGCCAAGTACGGTGGCTCACACCTGTAGTCTCAACACCTTGGGAGAGGCCAAAGCAGGAGGATTACTTGAGGCCAAGAGTACAATACCAGCCTGGGCAACATAGCAAGACCTTGTCTCTCCAAAAAAAATTTCTAAATTAGCCAGGCATTTTGGCATACACCTGTTATCTTAGCTACTCAGGAGGCTGAGATGGGAGGATCACTTGAGCCCAGGAGGTCAAGGCTGCAGTGAGCCATGATCGTGCCACTGCACTCCACCTTGGGCAACAGAGCAATTAAAAAAAAGAAGAAATGCAGATTCTCAGGCTCCACCCAGTCCTGCTGAGTCAGCCTCTCTGGGATGGGCGGCAGTGTGAATCTTGACAGTCTGGTTATCTTTATGCCCACTAAGGTTTGAAAAGTACAACAGCCTAGGGGAAACATTCTGCCACTTTGTTGTTGGGAGGTGAAGTCACAGGGGGATGTGGACAGGGCAGCCCCGTCCCTGTTCAGGGCTGGCTCACCTCGGCCGAGTCCTGAAATGGGGGTTCAGACCCCAGAACCCCACACTGCTCCTGAGTATTCCAACTTCCCAGGGCCTGGCGTGGTGCACAGCCTGGAGCAGGTGCACACTGAGGTGAGAAAAATACGCTTCCTCCCGTGAGCTGTGAGTCCTGAGTGGGGAGGCCCCTGAGTCTCCCCCTGAGCCCCAGCACCCCGCTATAGTGGCATCACAGCGCCCTGTGAACTGAAGAATTATCAATGCTGCCTCTCTCCTGCTGGGTGCCAGCCACACTCAGACCCTCCGAGCCCGCCCCTTTCACAGCCGTGGCATCCTTGTCAGGCGAGGCTACCCACCTGACGGGTGTGGAAACTGAGGCTCAGCGAAGTTACAAGAACCTGCTCAGGGCCACACTCACGAGTGGAGGAATGGGGCATGCAGGCAGGTCTGGGGGCTCCCCCCACAGGGCTCCCCACCACCAGGCAGGCAGCTCTTCCAGGACCTGGTGGGACGTTCTAGCCAGAGCACCGCAGGTCTCAGTGTGGAGTACTGGTGAGCCAGAGCTCCAAAACACTTAACCAAAACACTTCTCAACAGCCTGCGGCTCCGTGTGCATCCGGGGCTCCCTTGACATGTCACAGGGTGACGGCATGTCCCCTGACCAACCATACTTGGCTGGCTGTCAGGGCAGGGGACCCAGCCTTCCAAGGAGCCCTGGAGATTGCCTTGTCCGGTCCCTCACCCAGACTCATGCAAAGGCCCCTGGAGGCAGGGGCAGGGGCATCGCTCCCAGATCTCTGGCAGCTGAGTTTAAAGCATCTTCCTGGGCTTCCCAAGCACCCCTTGTCCCATGTGGCGCGCGCGCGCAAACACACACACACACACACACACACACACACACACACACACACAGCCCTGAGTGGCCACTGCTTTGTGGGCTGGCTGAGCTAGGCTGGGAAACTAGGAGGAGGCCAGGTGCAGGGGGTGCTTCCCAGGCCCCACCAGAAGTCCCCCCGATTGGCCTGGGCCTGTGAAACTCCAGAGGCACCGACTTTGTTATTTCAGTGGGAAACTGACCACTGGCGGGGCAGGCGGCCTGGGTTTCACGGGGAGGCTCGGCCTCAGGCGATCCAGGACAACCGAACACTCAGCAGCTCACACAGGTGGCTCCGGAGGGAGGGAAGGCACTGGGGCAGGGCCTGGGGACAGGGTCAGGAGAGGAGGACAAGAAGAGGGGACGACTCTGAGGCCTGGCAGGGGACATCGCTGGGACAGGATGATGGGCTCCGGGCCCAGTTCACCTCCCTGCCAGGAAGGTCACTGTGCCTCTCTGAGCCTCAGTTTCCTCCTGCAAAGTGCAGATATTAACCCCCGTCCCACACTGTTGTTAAGTGAATGGAATGAGATGTCACAAGTCAGCCACCGAGGCAAGTGATGCCAGTCCATGCTCACAGCACTGACCAACACCAGGCGCTGCCCAGAGCCCATGTCCAAGTCCCTGACCCCAAAGGGCCCGCTGTGCCTGGCAGGACAAGGAGCCCTCTCTTGCTCATCCAAGACCCCTGGACGGGGGTCTAGTCCTCTTATGGACACGGCTGCCCCACCTGAAGTGTCCGGGGCAACTTTCCACAACTCCTGGGGGTGCTGAGGTGCATCTGGACCTGCTCAGGCCTGCATTGGGCCCCAGGCCGATCCAGCTCCAGGCCAAGGGCTGCACGGGCAGGATGGGCAGGTAGTGTTCGAGCCAAGGTCTTGTGTCTCCCAGCCTGGCCTGCAGTACAAAGGAGGAAGCCAGGTCCAGAGAGGGATGGCTCACCTAAGGTCACACAGCCAGTTGGCAGCAGGGCAGAGAGGACAGTCTGCAGAGGTGGAAGCAGAGCAGAAAACAGACAAGTCAGCTCCAAGCTCCAAACCCTACAGTTGGCATCAGGTCCCCACCAGCTCCTACTGGGCCTGCCCCTGCCCACACCCTGCCCCGTCAGAGCCCTTGAGAAGGGGGATTCGGGTCTGGGAAGGGCCAGCCTCCACCCACAGGCATCCCTGTGTGGCTGAGACAGGACACCTGCTTGTCACAGACCTGCCTGGGAAGCAGAGAGAATGGCAGGAGGTGCTCCCTTCCTGGCAAGTCCCCAGCACTTCCTGAACCGTGAAAACTTCAGTCCCAGAAAGCCCAGGTCATCCCTAGCCAGTCCCGCTCCGGGACCAACACTGCTCTGGAGAGCAGCAGATCTGAGTTCGAATCCCAGCCCCGTGTGGACTGTGTGCTCTCAGACTTGAGTTCGAATCCCAGCTCCCTGCTGACTGTGTAATCTCGGACCTGAGTTCGAACCCCGGCTCCCCGCTGACTGCGTGATCTCAGACCTGGGTTCAAACCCTGCCTCCTGCGGTCTGTGTGCTCCCAGACCTGGGTATGAATCTTGGCTCTCCACTGACTGTGCTCTCAGAAGCCCCATGCCCCTCCGAGTTGCAGTGCCTTACCTGGCAGTGGGGCTAAGACTGCCCCCTTGCCAACAGGCGACTCAGGAAGCATGTGTAAAGGGCCTGGGGCCATGACCACACATGGCAGATACTTGTGTGTCCCATCTGAGAAGGAGGCAAGCACAGCAGGCAGATGCATTATGAAACAAGGAGTCCAGAAAGGCCAGTGCATGAACCAGCCTTGGTGTCTCGGCAGCTCAGGCCCTCTCCAGACCTCGGTTTCCACATCTGTCAGATGAGAGAATTGGACTAAATTACTTCTAAGAGTCCTTCTAGCACTAAATACAGCCCCCGGCTTCTTGTCTCTCCCTCTAACCACCCTCCATGAGAACACTGACAGCACCAATGGGAATGGGGAATGATTGATTTTATTGAGGTGAAATGAATATGACATACAATTAAACACTTCAGGCTGGGTACAGTGCCTCACACCTGTAATCTCAGCACTTTGGGAGGCCAAAGTGGGAAGATTGCTTGAGGCAGAAGTTTGAGACCAGTGCCTGGACAACATAGTGAGATCCCATATCGACAAAATAAATGATTTTTAAAATTTAGCCAGGTATGGTGGCACTTATAGTCTCAACTACTCAGGAGACTGAGGCAGGAGGATCACTTAGGCCAGGAGTTCAAGGTCAGCCTGGGCAACATAGTAAGACTTCATCTCTACAAAATAAAAGTTTTTTAAAAATTAGCCAGGGTAGTGGCATGTGCCTATAGTCCCAGCTAGCTAGGAGGCCAAGGCGGGAGGATCACTTAAGGCTAAGAGTTCAAGGCCAGCCTGGGCAGCATAGCAAGGTTCTGTCTTCTCTATTTTTTATCAAAATGTGTTTAAAAGTAATAAACAACTCAGTATGTACAGTCTCTCTCGACTGGATGTGTCTTACGCGTCCTCAGGGCTGGAGAAGCTGTCAGTGAGTGTCTGTCACCAGAAGGTGACCCACAAGAGCGCAGCAGCAACACCACAGCCCTGCATGAGCCCTCTGTCCCCTACCTGCTCCCCCAGGCTGGCTGTGTGGCCTGGGCCAGCTGCCTTTCGCTCTCTGGTCTCAGTCTCCTGGTCTCAAACGATCCTCCCACCTCAGTCTCCTAGAGTGCTGGGATTACAGGTATGAGCCACTGCACTCAGCTCTGTTTTCTTTTTTTCCCTTTTTTGAGTTGAGTCTGTCGCCCAGACTGGAGTGCAGTGGCACACTCATGGCCACCCCAGTATCAACCTGCTGGGCTCTGCCATCCTTCCACCTCAGCCTTCCAAATATCCAGAACTACAGGCGTGCACTACCACACCCGGCTAATTTTTGATTTACTGTAGAGATGAGGTCCTGACAAGTTGCCCGGGTGAGAGTCTCAAACCCATGGGCTCAGGCAATCCTCTCGCCTCAGCCTCCCAAAGTGCTGGGATTACAGGCTGAGCCACTGAACCCGGCCCCGTTTTCTGATATAATGACTGAGAGGAAGCACAGCACGTGAGAGTGTCCTTAGCCAGGGTGATCAGTGTGGGCCTCCCGAAGGATGACGTTTGAGCTGGGACCTGAAGAAGGAAAAGGAGCCGGCCATAGGAAGGGCAGGGAGGGCATCCCAGGCAGAGGGCACAGCTCAGCCAAAGGCCTGGAGGTGGAGACTTGCCCAGGCACCTCTGAGGCTGGGCCAAAGCCACACCTTCTCATGCTGCCCTGACCCCTGACCCTTGACCTCTCTTCCAGCTCCGTCTGCTGTGTCCATCATGCACCAGGTGAGCCGCACCGTGGACAGCATCACCCTGTCGTGGTCCCAGCCGGACCAGCCCAACGGCGTAATCCTGGACTACGAGCTGCAGTACTACGAGAAGGTGCCTGTGCGTCCGGGCTCCCCAGCACCCAGTCCCCGGAGGCCCCCTCCCAGGCCAGGGCCCGGGGGCTCCACTCTCCCGCAGGGTGAGCCCCGTGGATGCTGCAGGAAGAGCACTGGCCTCGGAGTCAGGCCACCTGCCGCCCCACCTGGCCCCCCTCCTCCCAGCTGTGAGACCTCGGGCAGGTGCCTCGACCTCTCTGAGTCTCGCTTTTCTGGCGGCGGGAAGGGGCAATCCAGGCAGCAATCTCAGTAAAGCACAGCGGCCACATCCCTTTCCCCACCAAGATCCCTTTCATCTTGATTTCGATGGCTTGATGTTGTGAAAAACTAGATTCCCAAAAAGTTGCACTTATTAAGAAGTTAGTCACTCACCTGTCCTGCCCAGCAACTCAAAAGTGTTCACAAGAGCTTCTGCACAGGTGAGGGAGCCGGGGCGTCTCCCATGGGCACCGGTGCCATGGAAACACCTGTTTCCATCACCCGAGTGCCTTTGTGGGGGAGGGCAATTTCCCAGTGAGCTTTTCAATCAGGCCCTTCTGCTCCCTTCAGAGCCAAGGTTGGAAGCCCCTGGTGCTAGGAGCACTGGGCTAGGGGTGAGGAGCCACAGGTTCAAGTCCCAGCTTCGTCCTTCACCAGCTGTGTGGCCTTGGGCAAGTGTCTCTCTCCCTCTGAGCCTTGATCCCCATCCATGTCTCATGCAGAGGAGACCACCTGTCTCTCGTGGGGGCCTGGGCAGGTCAAGGAGAAAGACGGGTCCAGCGCCCAGCATGGCGCTCGACTTTCAGCAGAGGCGAGGTATGTCTCTCCTTCCGAGTCCGCCCTGCTTGGTGGACAGGGTGCCAGGCCAGGTGAATGCAGGGCCGCACCATCTGGGGCCAGAGGGTAGACGGAGCACTGGCCACCCGCATGGCTGGACAGGGGAGGCCCCAGAAAGCCCCTGCTTTGAATGATGACTTCTCTTACCTACTCCCGGAGGCACCAAACAGAGGCTGCAGGAGCTCCTGGGAAGGGGTGTCACTGGGCTTCCATTCAGACTAGAAGTAAGCGACTGACAGGAAGGCCTTTAGTTGAGGACAAGCCCACTGGGAACTGGGAAAGGACGGAAAGCTAAGAGGAAGCACGGTGACACGGTAAAGACAGTTCCAGCCAGTGCTGCTGGAGCCCCGCTGCTTGCTTGCCTTTTTTTTTTTGAGTCGGAGTCTCACTCTGTCACCTAGGCTGGAGTGCAGTGGCATGCTCACAGCCACTGTAGCCTCGACTGGCTGGGCTCAGGCGATCCTTCCACCTCAGTCTTCCAAATAGCCGGACCTATAGACATGTGCCACCATGCCCGGTTAATTTTTTAATTTATTGTAGAGATGAGGTCTCACCAAGTTGCCCAGGCTGGTTTCAAACCCTTGGACTCAGGTAATCTTCTCGCCTCGGCCTCCCAGAGTGCTGGGATTACAGGTGTGAACCACACGCCCCACCTGGAGCCTCATTTTCTGAGGCCCAGTCCAGCTCTATACTCTATTAACTGCTGGATCAGACACACTCTGGTGGGTCTCGGGGGCTCTTCAAACCCTTCCCAGCCTTAACCAGCTGTGCACTCACCTCCCTCCCCTCCCCCTCCCCACAGGCTCTTCCAAGAGGCCAGGCATCACCTCCCCCTACTCACCACCATCTCTCTCCAACACCCAGACCTGGCTCCAAGGAGACATGTGATCAGGAGACACATGGTCGGCACTGACTGGCAAATACATGGATGAATCCCTTTCTGTGGTCCAGGCCTCAGCCTCGGCAGACCACTTGACAAAAAGCCCCTGGGACCTCATGCCCAAGTCCCCTGTCAGAATCTCCTGGGTCTCTCCCAGTGTCACCTCCATCTTCTCCCATGGACTCCGTCCTCTCTTGCAGCACCACAAGCTGCCATGTCTGCCCCGCAGGCCACAGACGTGGCACAAGTGAGTTGTGTGCATGAATACAAGAAGTGAGAGATGGAGCCTGAGGACAGGAGAGGAAGGGTGTGGGGACTGGAGCCTGGGAGCCTGGACCAGTGGATGACCGTCTAGACCATTCCCACCCCTTACCTCCTCCCCCGGGCCAGCCCAACTCAACCTTTCAGCTCTCAGCCTAAATATCACCTCCTCAGAGAAGCCCTCCTCCCTGTCCAGACCCCATTTTACCTTCGTGTACCCTGCCATTCTTCTGCATAACATTTATCACAATTATAATTTTTTAAATGGTATCACCTGGCCGGGCACAGTGGCTCAAGCCTGTTATCCCAGAACTTTGGGAGGCCGAGGTGAGAGAATTGCCTAAGCCCAGAGTTTTGAGTCCAGCCTGGGCAACTTGGTGAGACCTCGTCTCTACAGTAAATCAAAAAATTAGCTGGCAGGGTGGTACACGCCTGTGGTTTCAGCTACTTGGCAGGCTGAGACGGAAGGATCACCTGAGCCCATCAGGTCAAGGCTGCAGTGGCCGTGAGTGTGCCACTGCAATCCAGTCTGGGCGACAGAGTGAGACTCCAACTCAAAATAATAATAATAATAATAATATCACACAATTCAGTATTGACTACCTCAGCTTTGACCTGATGGTAAGTCCCTGGAGTGGGGAGACTTTGCCATTCTCTGTCGTGTCCCCAGTGCCTGGCACACAGGCAGTGCTCAAGAGATGTTTGTTGGATAACTCGGGAAGTGACTACCGGAAGACCCCAACCCTCACAGGGCCATGAAGGGTGGCGAAGGGGGAATAGCCAGGTGTCCAGGGTAGCCGAACCAGCTGCTCCCAGGCCACAGAGCCAGCATCTCTGCTGTCTCCAGCAGGGACAGCTCAGCAATATAGAACTCAGACAGGCAAAAAAAAAAAAACTAATTAAGAAGCTTTGTGATTAAATGAAACTGGAAGTGTTTGTCCCCAAAGACTGGAACGGAAACAAGGAATCCCAGCGCGGGTCCTGCCTGCGACCCACTTCCTGCCGCAGCGGGCAGGCCTGGGAGGCTGACAGAGGCATGAACTGGGAAGCAGCTCTGGCCTACTTTCTACCGCTGCCCAGGCGTTCCCTGGGCCCTGCCAGGGTGGCGGGGCCCCCAGACCCTGCAACCCCAAGGTCGCCACCTGCTCACATTTCATGAGCAGTCATGATGTGCTAAGCATGTATCTCACCCATCCTCGTAGGGGGACTCTATCCCACTGGATGGGAGGGGAAACTGAGGCACAGAGAAGCTAACCTGTCCACGAGCACCCAGCAAAGATTTGGACTTGTGTTCTCCCTCCTTGCCTGGCTCTCCTGCCTCTCAGTTTTTTTCCCAGGGCTGCCTCTGGAGTGGCTATTGAGAGGTAGACAGGGCCAGCCCTGGACAGGCCCGGCCCCTGCAGTGGAGAATTCCAGGCCAAATGGCAAGAGAGGGCAGGGCTGAGGACAGCCTGAGACACGTCTGGGATGAGACATGGCCCTGCTTCTGTCGGCCTCTGTCTCAAGCCTGGGGTGCAGAGAGGGACAGCTTGGCATCTGCCAGTGGGGAGATGGACGCCGGGTACCAGGAATATCGAGAGTGACTGGGTGGCCTGGAGGCCTCAGGGACGTCACAGTCCAGGAAAAAACAACAGGCTCAGACACTGCTAGCTATGAGATGAGGGGTCGTGACA
The DNA here is from genome assembly GCA_027257055.1 of Cephalopachus bancanus. Lineage (NCBI taxonomy): Eukaryota > Metazoa > Chordata > Mammalia > Primates > Tarsiidae > Cephalopachus > Cephalopachus bancanus. The sequence continues at coordinate 2,339,757 of JAPVLO010000293.1, read as the reverse complement.
CTAGCCACAGAAGGGACAGCAAATATCCCCACACACGGGGGGTCCACAGTCCCAGCATGGGCGAGGGGAAGCCTGCCTTGGGTGACATTTGAGCTGAGCCTGGGAAGATGCCAGGAAGTCACCTGACACACACATGAGGAGCGCAGTCACTCCAGGTGGCAGGAACAGCAGGCTCCAAGGCCCTGGGGCAGGAATGCCGGGGTCAGGGAACAGAGAAGGCGAGTGCGGCAGGAGCGACCTGAGCAGAGAGCAGCAGGGGAGGACGCTGGAGGGGGAGGCCAGGCTGGGTGTGGTGAGTCTGGATTCCATTTAAAGTGTGATGGGAAGGTTCTGGAATGAGGCAGTTGGACTCAGATTGCTTTAAAGCTCTGCGGAGCTGGCTGTGTGAAGAACAGACTGCCAGGGGACCGGGCGACTCAGGGAGCAGGCTCTCGTGGGACACCAGGTGGCATGGACAGGGAAGGGGGTGGCAGCAGACCTGGCGGATGCAACAGATTTAGCGCTTTAAAGCCCAGGGGGCAGGGAGATGTGAAGGGTGACTCCAGGGGCTGGCGTGCCTCTCCTGGGGTGGATGTGGGGTGTGGGGATACGATTTGAGGGTATAGGTGTGGCGCTTGCTGGCGGAAGGCCAGGAAGGCACAGAGGGACCAAGAGGCAGAAGTTAGAACCCAGGGGGACGTCAAGGGGTGGGGAGGCACTGGCAGAAGGATCAGAGGAGAACCTCTGACCTCCCAGATAAGACCGTGACACGCCAGCCACCACCTCTCCCACCCCGCCCTTGAGGGGGACAACTGGGCTGCCCTTGGTGAGATTTCTTCTGACAAGTCCACAGCCAGCTCACCCAGTGCGGGATCCTCCTGGAGCCTGAATCCGTTTCTTTCCTGCCTGGGCAGGGTGGGCGCATCCCAGGCCTGCAGGCCCCTCACCACCTCCACCCACCCTTCCTGTCCATCCTAGAGAGACTTCCCAGCCTGTCCAGAGCCCAGGACTCACAGCCCCTCTGCTGAAAGTCTTCTGGATGCCAGTGACAAATGGTGTCAGCCATGCTGCACCCCCAGGCCTGGCCATGGCTTCAGCGTCCCCGGGGGAGGTGGCCTCCTTGGGCAGCCACCCCAAAGCACATAGGGCCAGGCTCCCCAGACCCGCAAGAGCTCAAGGCGAATAGGCATTCATGAGGCCGCGGGTGGTCGATGGGCCCTTGTAGGCCACATCGATTTCAGTGTTTGTTCAACAGAAATGTCTACCGGGCAGAAGCGAAGGGGAGGAAACTCCAGGCAGCAGGAGCAAAGGCTGGGGGAGGGGGGATACTGTGGAAGGCCAGCCTTCTTCAGGTTGTCACCCAGTCCCTGGAGGGCTTTGTCCACTCGTTCATTCACAGGCGCATTCATTCATCCATTTGTTGGACATTGGTGAGGGCTTACCCTGCAGTGTGTTGATGATACAGTGACGGTGATAACCAACATTTATTAAGTCCTGTGTGCGCAGGGACTGTGCCAGAAGCTTTACCCATATTTTTCTATTGAATTTCCACCACCACCCTGTGTAGTACCTGCTGGTGTTATCCCCCTTTAGAGATGAGAAAACAGGCTCAGAAGGCTTGTCACTCACCCAGCGCCTCAGTGGTCCTGAGTCTCTAGATAAGGGCTCAAACTAAGGATGACTAGTGGATTTCATGCTGAATTTCTTCCCATCACCCCTTGGTGCTTAATCACTGTTCAGATGAAGGTACTCCAGAGAGGAGAGACAGAAGGGAGTTGGCGTCTCTAGGGCATCTCCAGTGTGCCAGGCACTGCCTGATCACATTTCATCTTCGTGACAGCCCTGAATGGCATTCGTTGGTCCATCTTCTGGAATAAAAAATGTGGTCTCAGGGAATGGAAGGGTCATTCCCAAGGTCACATGCAATTAAGTGGGAGAACCAGGATTTTTAACAGCTCCATCCTTTGTCTGGGATCTGCTCAGCTTGGTTCCTTGGTCTCCTGAGTTACCTATGGCACCGACAGTCACCTCTCGTCTCTTTCGTATAATCCGGAACCTAAAACTCTTCCCTCCCTAAGTGGGCACCCACCCAGTCTGTGGATTTGAACCCCTTTTCTAGCCGACCAGATCCCGCATTGGATGGCGGAACCTAGTGGTCAATCCTGGAACTGCAGCCCAGGTTTTGTGGCTCTTTGAATACTAGTTGGATGTTGGTTTGTTGTGTCGGTAGTCACCACCTACTGTGTGCCAAGCCTAGGGGTCCAGATGTGAACAAGACATGGTCCCTGCCATCAGAGAACCCACATCCTTGGAGAAGATGGACATGCATACCAGAACAATAGGCGGACCCTATCAGAACAGTGGACCCACAACCTCAGCCGGCACATCTGGGAAGTCTCCCGGGCAGAGATGGCACTCGTGCTGAGTCTTGAACGATGAGTAGGAAACTGCCAGACAGATGAGGAAAGGATATTTCAGACGGGGCAACAGTGCTTGCCAAAGCTCAGAGTGCCCTGGGGAGGTAGGGTTACCAGATAAAATATAGGACACAAGACACATTTAAAATTTTTTTTAATTAGTGTAAATATGTCCCAAATATTGCATGGGATCTATGTGTATTAAAAATTATTTGGAAGCCGAGCATGGTGGCTCACACTTGTAATTCCAGCACTTTGGGAAGTAGAGGCGAGGGGTTCAAGAGCAGCCTGGACAACTTGGTGAGCCCTCGTCTCTACAACAAATCAAAAAAAAATTATCTGGGCATGGTGGCATACACCTGTGGTTCCAGCTACTTGGGAGGCTGAGGCAGAAGGATCATCTAAGTCTAGCAGAACAAGTCTACAGTGGCCGTGAGCATGCCACTGTACTCCAGCCTGGGCTACAGAGTGAGACGGCAACTCAGAAAAAATTATTTGGGTCAGATGAAGTAGTTCTCACCTGTAATCCCAACACTTCAGGAGGCCGAGGCAACAGGATTGCTTGAGCCCAGGAGTCAGAGACTAGCCTAGGCAACATAGTGAGACCTCATCTCCACAAAAAATAAAATTAAAAAATAAGCCAGGCATGGTGGCACACACCTGTAGCCCCAACTACTCGGGAGGCTGAAGCAGAAAGAATCACCCGAGCCCAAGAGGTTAAGACTGTGGTGAGCCATGATGATGCCACTGCACTCCAGCCTGGGCAACAGATTGAGACCCCAACTCAAAAAAAAAAGTTATTTGTTGTTCATCTGAAATCTAACTGAACAGCATCCCATGCTTGAGTTAGCTCAGTCTGGCAGCATTACCACGGAAGCGGGAAAGAGTTGGGGATGGCAGGAACCGGGAGAGCCCTGGGGATGGGACAGGAGAGACTGCAAAAGTGGATTGTGAAGGGTCTGGAATGCTGGACAAAGGCATCAGCCTTCTCCCTGTGGACACTGAGGAAGCACCTGTGTGAGGGATCTTGCATGTGGCTCAGGGGAACACACGCAGGCCCGCCCTCACGAGCTTATGTTCAAGGGGGTGAGAGGCGAGGCAACTCAGCCCAGGACGAGGAACGGTGCCAGAGACCCCTCCTACGGCCCCCACAGCAAGTGCTCTGGAGCTCAGAGAAGGGAGAGACACATGTGACTGGGAGGAGGAGGCAGATGATCTGGCTCAGCACAAGTGACTTCCTATCTGCTGCTGCCCCACACTTGCCTGGCATAGGGGTGGTAGAGATGCATTCACAGGTCAGCCCCTCTCCAGCCCCCATACCTTGAACCGTTCTCACCTCCTTGCCCTGGTAGCCATTGCTCCTTCCAGGCACGCCCTTTGCCTGGATGACTCCCATTTGTTCTTTAAGATTCCAGCATCCTCCATTCACCTGGGAGCTTTCTCTGACTTCACCTGGCAGTCCCCCACCTGGACCAGGTCACATGCCCCTCAGCTCTTGGAAAGCCTTTGTGCACAGGCACATATAGGGGCCCTGGGTCTTTGACCCAGAAAAGATGCCGATTCCTCTGTTACCGTGCTGTCAGCCAAGGCACCTCCTTTCCCAGGACTCTGAGCAAGTCACTCACATTCCCTGGTCCAAGTTTTTCCCACCTGTAAGGTGAAAGCATCGTATTCAATCTGTAAACGTATCTTATCCATAAACAACTCCAATGACTTGCAGTTGGATTGAGAACTGCTCACCCTACTGGGGTGAACACTGTATACATACTAAGTCATTTTCTTCTCCAGACAGCCCTGTGAGGAAGCTACTATGACTATACCCACTTTACAGACACAGAGAAGTTAGGGAGCCTGCCCAAGGTCACACAGGAAATAAGCAGTGGAGCCAGGACTTGAACCCAGGAAGTCTGGCTCCAGCTGGTGATCTTAACCTCCATACTCCAACGCCTGTAGCCATGTTGTTCACACTGAACCGCCACTGTTGCAGGAGGGTTTCCAGAGCTCTGTGCATTCCGTGCCGCACACGTGATCAGCGTGTAAGGCTGGGTGTGCATTTTTCCGAGGTTCACAGATTCCCATCAGCTTCTCAAAGAGGTTCGTGAGCCTCACTCTGTTTGCTTTTCTGGACTGAGCTCTCCAAGGCCAGGGCCTGTGCCATCACCCCCCATGGGATCCCAGTGCCCAGCCTGGGCCTAGTGCAGAGGGTACTGGGGAAGGGTTGCCCGGTGGCTGACAGGTGCTGTAAGGAGCCTCCTCTGAGTCCGATGCAACCACATCTGCACTGCTACTGCGGCAGCCGGGCTTTGGTCCTGTCCCAGACTCCTGGGTCACCCTGGGCCGTGCTCAGGTAGACAGGATTGGTGTTCTGCATCTCTCAAAGGAGGAGACATTAGGTCCTGGGTCCCCCAGAGGCATGAACAGTAGAGGTGGCTCCATGCAAGCAGCTGGTTTTGCGTCCCAAAGCAGCCACCAACTGATATGTGTGACTGGGGATGGGACAGGAGAGAGGCAGTTGTCATTTTCCTTTATGGGCCTTAGTGCTTGCCTCACCCAAGTGCACTGAGGCTGAAGGAGGTCCTTCCACTTAACCCATCAAGGCATCAGACAGGGAGAGGGATGCAGATGTGACTAGAGTGGACCCTCCCCCCACTGGCTCCAAGAACTCAAGTCCCCAGTCCCCCGTGTATCACTCAGTCAATATATGTGTATCAGTCAGCTGTTGCTGAGATAATGCTGCAGAACAAACAGTCCCCCCAAATCCAATGACTTACAACAGCAAGTGGCTATTTTTCTTGCCCATGAGTTTTGTCTGTGGGTCATCTGGGGCAGCCCTGTTTCAGCCTAGGTGCTGGGTCAGGGTTTCTACCTGTTTCTCATCTGTAGCAAGCTGTTACCCAAGACAGGTCCATCTCATGGAAGGTGGCAGGCACACATGAGGCCAGACCAGATCAGCAAGCACACCTATGTCACATCCACCAGAATGTTCCAGTGGCCAATGCAAGTCGCACAGACAGTCCAGCATTCATGAGGCAGAGAAATATACTCTGCCTGCCTTGGGAGCAGTGTTGCAGTCACATGGCACAAGACATAGGTGTGTCATTCTACCACGGATGGGGGGTGAAGAATTGGGAGCCACAGATGTTTACCCAGCAACCAGACCCATCCCAAAGTGGCAGGAACAGGCAGTGGGCTGTGGCCCACTGTGGGCAGCCCCTCATCAGGTGTCTTCTCTGTTCCCTGCAGGAGCTCAGTGAGTACAACGCCACAGCCATCAAGAGCCCCACCAACACGGTCACCGTGCAGGGCCTCAAAGCCGGCGCCATCTATGTGTTCCAGGTGCGGGCACGCACCGTGGCAGGCTACGGGCGCTACAGCGGCAAAATGTACTTCCAGACCATGACAGAAGGTGAGCAGAGCAAAGAGGAGGGTGCTGACCCTGCAAACAGAGCAGACTTGAGGGCCACCATTCCTATGAAGCACTTCTTGCAAGTGGGAACAGCACCCCACCTTCCAGATGTCAGCCCTCCCTCTCTCCTGGTTTTGAACCTTTGTGCACAGGCACATATAGGGGCCCTGTGTCTGTGGCCCAGAAAAGATGCAGACTCCTCTGTTACCATGCTGTCAGCCAGGTCACCTCCTTTCCCAGGACTCTGAGTATTCCCAGGTCCAAATTTTTCTCATCTATAAGGTGAAAGCATTGTATTCAATCTGTAAACATATTTTATCCATAAACAACTCCAATGAATTGCATCTGAGTTCAGCAGGAAGAAGTTCTGGGTTGGATTAATCATGTCTGCCTCAGGCAGGGAATGGGAGGTTGCAGCCCATGTGCTATATGTTTCCCACTCTGGGATGACATGGTCTCTAAGCACCATCCCTGTTCTAATAGTCTTTGAGGAGCATCATAGTTTAAAGAGTGTGAGCCCTGAACCCAGATAGATGGGGATTCCACTGCTGATTCATGCCTGCGTGGCCTTGAACAAGAGGCCTTACCTCTCTGACCCTCAGTTTTCTCACCCATAAGTCAGGGTGATAATAATGCTCTCATCATCACACCATCATTATCAAGTAGTGTGAGAAGGAGGGGCCTAGCACAGCCCCCCACTCCCCCCACACTAGGTCCTACACATAGCTAGCACCCAGCAGATAGTTATCAAGTCATGGTTGTCACTGCTGTGAGTCTGGGAGCCCTTCCACCAGCCAGCCAAGCTCCAGGCTCAAGCTTCCTGTGACCGGATTCCAGCATCCCTCTTAGCATGGATGTCTACCACTGGTTGGGCCTTGGCCTTTGTCTGGATGAACATTCTAGAGGCTCCCAACTTCCTGTCTTGTCACAAAAATCCCCTGCAAGGGCTCCACCACCCTCCCTGCACTCACCTCCTAGGTAAAACTCCCCCTTTCTCTGGCAACTTTCTTCACTTCTTTAAGCCCTTGTCCATGTTGGACAAATGTCACTGACAAGGCACTGGGAACTATCCCAGATCTTTTCTTTTTTTTTGAGTCGGGGTCTCACTCTGTCACACAGGCTGGAGTACAGTGCCATGATCATGGCTCACCGCAGCCTCAACCAGCTGGGCACAGGCAATCCTCCCACCTCAGCCTCCTGAGTAGCTGAGACTACAGGCACAGGCCACCACACCCAGCTAATCTTTTTACTTTTGTAGAGATGAGTTCTTGCTCTGTTGCCCGGCTGGTCTTGAACTTCTGGGCTCACGCAAACCTCCCACCTCAGCCTCCCAAAGTGCTAGGATTACAGGTGTGAGCCACCATGCCTGGCCCCTCTTTTTATTCATTCAGTAGATGTGTCCTGGGGCCCTGACCTTTCCCAGACCATGTGAAGGACCCAGTGCTAACCTCACGCCCAACCTCAGCACACTCCTGTTCTGATCAGGGAGATAGAAGAGAAGCAGAAATAATAAAATCTACATCAATTATAGTGTTGATGGCCTTGAGAATGTGTGTACCAAGTGGCTTCCAAGGGCCAGGCCAGTGCCAAGTGCATCTTGCCTATTACCTCACATAAGCCCTGCCCTTGGGCCAAGCAGACGTGGGTTCAAATGCTGACTTTGGGGCCACTTCCTAACTGTGTGGCCTCAGGCAAATTATGACCTCACTAAGCTCAATTTCCTCATCTGTGAAATGGAGTAGTCATAGAAAGTATTGCATAGGACTTCGAGATGCATGACATTCGTAGCACAGTGACAGACACAGAAAACGCTCAATAATGATGGTAGTTCAAATGTGTTTAGTGCTTGCTCTGTGCCAGGTGTGGGTCCGAGCCCTTCACACAACAGTCCTGTGAGATGGGAACTATTATTCTCCCCACTTTACAGATAAGGAAACTGAGGCACAGAAATGTAAGCCACTTTGCCAGAGTGCACACACCTTCAGGACTCAAACCCAGGGCGTCTGACTTCAGAGTCCCTGCTTTTTCCTGCCTGTGTGTGTGTGTGTGTCCGCTGTTATTTTTGTTGATTTTCCCATCAACATTGAGAAGTGGGGACAATGCCCATTTTACAGACAAGGACTCGAGGGTGGGAGCAGTTCACAGACTGGGCCAAGGTTGCTTAGGAGTGAGTGACAGCCCATTGCCCCCATGGGCACATTACAGGTGTACTGCCAGAGGCAGGGTCAGACCCCAGGAGACCAGCAGAACGGCAGGTTCGGGGGGCAGGCTCAGCACCCCCAGAGCCAGGCTGAGAACAGCCCTGTGCTTCCTCCCCAGCCGAGTACCAGACGAGCATCCAGGAAAAGCTGCCCCTCATCATCGGCTCCTCGGCCGCCGGCCTGGTCTTCCTCATCGCCGTGGTCGTCATCGCCCTCGTGTGCAACAGGTGGGTGGGCCCCTGGCCGCTCCGGGCTGTCTGGAGCGGGTCTTCCCCACCCTTCAGCCACTGAGGAGTGTGGGGAACAGGGGAGGCACCCCACAGTTGCCAGAGGCAGGTGGGCCTGGAAACCCTTGTGTGGCTTCCCGCGTCCTGGACACCACCAGGGACAGCCTGTGCCTCGGGTTGGGCACTGCCCTTGACAAGCCGTGTTCAAAGGGGTGGTCACTGAGGCCCAAGTACTTCCGCATGAGGGGGCATCTTGGGACAGTGGGCCAGAGAGACCACGGGGCGCTGGGAGCTTTGGGGATGGTGGAGGGGGCACAGGTCACCTGTTTTCTGCACAAGTTCCAGCCCCCTGGCGGAGGTGGTGGAAAGACTTAGGAGGCCTCAGGAGGAGGAGGGAAAGGGCACCCCAAGTGGCCAGCACAGCACAAGCGAAGGCAGGGTGGTGGGACCAGCTCCTGACCTCCCTCCTCTGGGCACAAGGCGGAGAGAGACTCTTCCTCAAAAAGCTCCTGCTTCAGAGCAGACGGGGCCAGACGGTTAGAGGCACAGAAGACCCTGGGGTTTCTGAGCCCAGAAGCCCTGGCTGGAAGATGCCTTTGCTCTTTGAAAGGGGCGTGGCTGGAGACAGGACAGGGGAAAGAGGGAGGCTGGAGTTGAGGTAGGAGAGGTGGGAAGGGACCCGTGGTGCCAGAAGGGGTGGGTAGGGAGCCCTCCGGCAGGGACATGGCTTCTGGGGCCTGCCTGCCCTCTCCCTGTCACCTGCTATGGCTCCCAGTGCCCTGGGCACCTCTAGATGGCTCCAGCCCTTTGCTCTTGTTCCAGAAGACGGGGGTTTGAGCGTGCCGACTCGGAGTACACCGACAAGCTGCAGCACTACACCAGTGGCCACAGTACGTACACACCCCACTGCGGCGGGTGCCCTTGAGTCCTTCACTGTCGGTTCCCCGGTAGCCACTCAAGCCCTCTTCCACCTGCTTCTGCCACGCTGCAGCCAGATGGAATGTCAGGCAGTAGCCCGGATGTGCCAAGCTCACTCTCCCCTCTTGGCCTTTGCACAGACGGTTCCCTCTGCCTGGAGCACCGTCTCCCTAGTCTTCACCTGCCCCTGCAGACCCCTCTGAGAAGCATTCCCTTGCCCTGCCCTGCCCTGGGTCAGGCCCTCGTCTGCTTGGCACAGGCCCCTCTCCCCAGGCCTGCTTCCTTGTCTCCCCATCATTTGGGGGGGAAGGAGACCTGGAGTCGCATCTGACACTCACCCCCCTGTCCCAGTGCCATCACGATGCCCAGCACATAACAGGCACTAGCTACACGTCTGCAGGATAAATCAATGAGTTGCAGGAATGAGGAGAAGTGAAGGAATGAGGTGGCTAGGGCCAGGATCTGGCCAGGAGGCGAGAGAGAAAGGCAGTGGGCCCCTTCCCTCCACTCCTGCTGCTCCCTCACCCTCCCTCTCACTCTGCAGCTCCAGACCCTGCTCCTCCTGGTGAGGCTCTGGTGGCTGCTTCCCCTTGCCCAGCCCCCTGTTTCCCCCACTGTCTCACTCTATGTCAGGCCAGGGCTGGGCTGTATGTGCCACACACACCCCAGAGCAGATGTCCCCTCCCGAAGGGCCAGAGGGGAAAGCAGATCATAGGTTCCTCTCTGCATCTGGCCTTGGCAGAGCTAGTCGTTGGGAGTGGGACCAGAGGGAAGCTTCGTGCTTGCTTCAGTGCACTCAGCAAAAAGGTATTCTAAGTGGATCCGATGTACATTCTCAAACTGCACCCAGTGGCCACCCCAGGGTTCCACAGGTGGCTGCCTCCAGGTACGGAAGACTATCATCACGCCCCCCCATGTGATAAGGGCTGTCGTGGACCTGCTGTGTGTGTGTGTGTGCCAGGCACTGTTCTAGGTGCTGGGGAGACCTGAGACCTGAGTACACAAACCAAATATCCCGGCCTTTGAAGAACTTGCATGCTAGCAGGAGGGGCCAGGAATTTAAAAAAAAAAAAAATACACGTCATAAATGTGTAAAGCGTGTAGAATGTCCGAAGGTGAACGTCCTGCGGGAGAGAGAGTTGGGGGGATCAGGGTTGCGTTTCTAAATAGGGCAGTTGGGGTTGGCCTCACTCAGAGGGTTTTATTTGAACAAGGATACAGAGGTGGGGGGGAGCACTCATCGCAGGCAGAGGGAACAGCCGGTGCAAAGGCCCTGAGGCCTGAGTGTGCCTGGCAGGTTTCAGGGACTGTAGAGAGGCTGGAATGACTGGAGTGGGGGGCTGGGGGGAGGTCTGAGGGAACCCTGACGTGCAGATTCTTGCCACCGTGGCAGGGCCTTGGCCTGTACTTGGGTGAATGGGGAAGGCTAGAGGGTCCTGAGCTCCAGGTTACAGTCCTGGCAGGACGTCCGGCTGCTGTCTGGAGAACGGACTGAAGGGGCTGGTGCAGGGAGACCAGTGAGGAGGCTGTTGGAAGGGTCTGGGGAAGACATGATGGGGGTCAGACCAGGAGGCAGGGGTGGAAGCAGCGGGGAGTGGTTGGGCCCCGACGGTGTAGAAAAGCAGAGCCACTCGATTTGCTGCGGGCTTGGGTGAGGGGTTTGCGAGAAGGGGCAGAGGCAAAGAGTTCTAGAAGTTGGGCCTCGGGGCAAGACGACTTGAAGTAAAAGTTCCTGGGTTTAAAAATAGTTTGGAGGCTGGGTGCGGTGGCTCACACCTGTAACCCCGGCACCTTGGGAGGCTGAGGCAAGAGGACCACTTGAGCCTAGGCGTTTAAGACCATCCTCGGCAACACACTGAGCCCTCACCTCTACAAAAAGTCAAAAACTTAGCCAGCAGGTAGCGTGTGCCTGTAGTCTCGGCTACTCGGGCAGCTGAGGTAGAAGGATCACCGGAGCCCAGGAAGTCAAGGTTGCGGTGAGCTGTGAACATGCCACTGCACTCCAGCCTGAGTGACAGAGTGAGACCCTGACTCAAAAAAAAAAAAAAAAATAGTTTGGAGGCATACATGCTAAAAAAATAATTGAACTGTTCAAGTTTCTGGGAAATAATTTAGGTGACTATTTAACAGATGTGGTGATGGAAAAGGACTTTCTAAGTATAAAAACAACAGATAGCTCATGAGAAAAAGGTGAACACGCTTAACTACACAGAAATAAAAATCACCTGTACCTTAAAAATAAGTCATAAATTATGTCATCTAGTCACCAGGTAATCAAATCGTGAGCCTCGATGCAGCTGAGAGCACTGCGTCTGCCATGCTATGTTTCCGTGCTCTACGTGTGTTTATTCATTTAATCCTCACATGTTCCCACTTTGAGGAGGAGGAAACTGAGGCACGGAGGCGGCACGGCTGCTCAGGGAGGGAGCAGGGGGTATGCACCCCGGCTGTCTGACTCTGGAGCCCCACTCTGAGTCACTCATGCTGTCTACACTCTACTAAGCGCAAATAGACAGGCTCGCAGGCTTCGTCACTGGAACTGCAGGGCACACCCTATTTGGAGCGAGAGTCAGGAGCAAGACAACGGGTGAGATATATTTTTAAACCAGGGCTCCAGCCTCATTCATCAATCAACACATTTTAGAACTTGAGTGCCTACTCCCTGCATCCTTAGCTCTGAGCAGGACTTTGTTCTTTTCAAAGCACCGCCGGGCCTGTGTCCACCCAGCCACCCTGTGTGGCCAGGACAGGAGAGGAGACTGAAGCCCAGAGAGGTGTGTGTCTGGCTTGTGGCCACCCACACAGGCTCTTGTGTCCTGTCACTCGGCAGGTGCTGCAATGTCAGGATGTGGTGCCAGAGAGACTGACCTGGTTTCTCACCCCTGCTCTGTCAAGCTGGCCAGCTGTGTGACACCAAGGAAGCCATCGAACCTCTCTGAGTCTAGGCATCTGAATCTGGAAAGTGGCAGGAGTGATACTTCTTTCACGGGGTTTTAAGGATTCAGTGAATTCGTGGATACTAAAGTTCTTTTTTTTTTGAGTTGGAGTCTCACTCTGTCGTCCAGACTGGAGTGCAGTGGCCGCTCCCGGCCACTGCAGCCTCGACCTGCTGGGCTCCGGCGATCCTTCCGCCTCAGCCTTCCAAGTAGCCGGAATTACAGGCAGGCGCTACCACGCCCGGCTGATTTTTGATTTATTGTAGAGATGAGGTCTCGCTGCCCAGACGGGTCTCGAACCCGCGGGCTCAGGCAATCCACTCACCTCAGCCTCCCAAAGGCGCGGGATTACAGGCTGAGCCACCGAGCCCGGCCGATACTAAAGATCTTTGTAATAATATTTCTGCAATCCCAGCATTCGGAGAAGCCAAGGCAGGAGGATTGAGGCCAGGTGTTTGAGACCAACCTGGGCAACATAGGGAGACATTGTCTCTACAAAGAATAATCTTTTTAATTAGCCAGGCATGGTGGCTCACACCCGTAATCCCAGCACTTTGGGAGGCTGAGGCAGAAGAATCACTTGGGCCCAGGAGGTCAAGGCTGCAGTGAACTGTGATCACACCACTATACTCCAGCGTGGGCAACAGAACAAGACCCTGTCTCTAAAAATAATAATATTTAACAATAATCAGCTCTTCTTTACAACAGGTAGCAACTGTTAGGCACTTTGTTTGCCCACTACTGCACCAAGCCCTTTACAAAGATTCTCTCATTTAATCCTGCAATCCCCTTATGTACCCATTTGATAGGTGAAAACAGTGAGACACAGAGGTGAAGTAGCTTGCCCGAGGGATCAACACAGTGGTCAGTCAGTCTGGGTTCAGACTCACAACACAGCTTATCTGTGACCAGTATCGGCGGCAGTCCCAGAATTCAAACCCAGGACACTGCACACCTGCTTCCTCTTCCTTCCTCTTCATTGTGAATGTCCCGTTTGGGTTCAGGGTGACAGTCAGTGGCCCTGATGGCCATAAATCGTCCAAACAACAGCCCAGAATTTTCTGTAGACTCTGCCTGGAGGGGCCCTCATCCCACCAGCCTCCTGGTAGCCGGGTCCTATGCCAGGCTCTCGCCATGGGAACTTCACCTTCCATTCCAGGACAGGCTGGGAAAGCGCCCAGAAGAAGGTGGTTACAAGTGGGTTCAAACCTTCTGCCACCCGTTAGCTATGATCGCATCCCCTTGGGCGGGTCCTTTAACCTTTCTTATGCCACAGCTTCCCCATCTGAAAAACAGGCATCATATTAGGTTGTGGCAAATGACATTGCTGTTTTTGTGGGCCAGAAACAGTCAAATACTGATAGTCAGGCTCCACCCGACGGTAGCACTTGATGGTAGGACTGTTAGGAGGGTTACTTGGATCAAAAACAGTAATGTGCCGAGCACAGGACCTGGTACCTGGTAAATCCACACTGACTGTACGTTCAGTATTGATTAAGCACCTACTGTATCCCACCTTCACATAAGTACTCCGGAGCCATCATTCTAGTGTCAGGGCTCATAGTTGGAGGTTTACAGACCCCTAGAGCTTCCAAGGGCCTGTGGACATCCCAAATTTATCTGTGGAATATGGGAATGCTTTTTCAGGGAGCTGATTTGTAGCATTCATCAAATTCTCAAAGACATTCAAGACCCCAAACAGATCGGGAGAGAAAAAGAAGGCATGGAAAGGAGCAATGGTATCGCTGATTCCATAAGCATTGATTGAGTGCCCACTGTGTGCCAGGCCCTGGGATTCAGCATGAGCAAGACAAGCATGGCCTCTGTCCTCTTGGGGAAGAGTATAAAGCAAGCCCTCACTGGCAGCAGAGTGTTCCAGAAAGGATTGGCAGGAGGCTGTGGGCATGTGCATCTGGGAGCCCTGGTACAAGTGGGAAAAGCTGCACAGACAGTGGGGCCGTAAGAACGTGTGTGGAGACAGGGCTGCAGGAGCCTGGAGCCTAGGGAGAGGGCAAGGTCTCTACTGGAGGAACCCAGGCAGGCTTCACAGAGGAGGTAGCATTTGATCTGGTCACAGAGAGGAAGAGGAGAAGGTGCTCCAGGTGGAGAGAAAAGCAAAAGTAAATAAGTCCTTGTAGCTGGCATGTAGGGAGCAGGGGGCTGGAAGTAGGGCCAATCATGGAGGACATGGACTGCTGGGTGGAGTCCTTTGTCCTGGCGCAGCGGAAAGCCCTCCTGGCCAGTGCTCCTGGCCACAGCCTGGGGACAGCCTCTAGCTGTCAGCAGAGGAGGTGACCAAGGAGGCTTGGAGCTCCTGCCATGCTTCCCCTTACCTCCCTGTTGACCCATTTTTGTCCTCCCTCCCTGGTGGGCCTCCCCGATTCTGTTGGGAGGGAGGCCAGAAGCCAGTCGCCAAGAACCACAGGCCGTGATTGAGCCTGAGCAAGAACGAGCCCCAGGAAGCCCATCCCAGCTCTGAGGAGGCTGACTTGGGGAAGGAGGCAGCATGGCGGAATATGCCAGGAGGAAGGTGGGGCAGATCCCAGCTGCATTTCATCCGGGAGGTGGTGGGCTCAAGTCTGACAGACCCGGGTGCAAATTCCGGATGTGCCATCTTCAAGCTGTGTGGCCTTGGCCAGGTGACTGAGTCTCTCGGAGCTGTAGTCTCCTTATGTGTGAAAGGGGGATAACTACCCCTTCCTCCAAGAGCTGTTGGGTGGAGGAGATGAGACGAGGCGTATGAGGAGCCTGGCATGGTATCAGGCACAGACAAAGGGCCCAGCAAGAGGCAGCCGCTGTTATTCTCATTCTGTCTCTGTCATCTGGAATCTGCTCAGCACTGCACATTGAGTGTCTATTGTGTGCACAGCTCTATGCAATGTGCCAGGGAAGGGAGGTATGAGAAGAAAACAAGTGCCCGCCCATCCCTTGCCCTCCAGGCACTCACAGTCCTGGACGGTGGCTCGTAAACTCTTTGGGAGTCTCAGACTCCTGTGAGCCTCTGCTGAAAGTTTTGAAGCCTCTGCAAGAAAAACACGAATATACTCACATTGGGTGTATAGGGAAAAAATTGTAATACAGGAGGCCGGGTTCAGTGGCTCAGCCTATAATCCCAGCACTCTGGGAGGCGGAGGCAAGTGCATTGCCTGAGCCCACGGGTTCGAGACCCAGGCAACTTGGTAAGACCTTGTCTCTACAATATTAGCCAGGCACGGTAGCCTGCACCTGTAGTTCCGGCTACTTGGAAGACTGAGGCAGAAGGATTGCCTGAGCCCAGCAGGTCAAGGCTGCAATGGCCGTGAGCATGCCACTGCACTCCAGCCTGGGTGGCAGAGTGAGACTCCAACTCAAGAAAAAAAAAAAAAAAGGAAAATCCAGCAGTCTATGCTCAGAGATAGATGGATTTTTGAAGAACTTTTATTTTTAACAATATTTCCATAATTTGGGGACTTCAGAAGGAGCATGAATTACATTTCAAATCCAAAAAGACAATAATAATAAATGCATTCCATTTCAGGAGGTTACCAGACCTCCCAAAGCCCATCCTGGAACTGCCAAGTGACTCATGGACCCAAATTAAGAACCCCTGACCTAAAGGACCTGACAAACATCCATACAAATAATCTTCAATAAAGCTAATGTGTCAGAGCAATGGTTGGCACACTTTTCTGTCAGAAAAAGGTAGTGACTATCTCAGACTTTGTGGGTCTCTGTTGTAACTACTCAACTCTGCTGCTTAGCATGGCAGTGTTCCAATAAAACTTTATGTATAAAACAGGCAGTGGGCCAATCTGCCAACCCCTGTGTTAGAGGCTCCAACTCTTAGATTCCTGGAATGTCTGAAATAGAGGCTAAGAGTGGTCAACTAACATGTCCAAGGTCACACAGCTGAGCAGCACTGATGACCCTGCTCACCAAACAGCCAAGGCTACAGTGACCCAGGGATTCCAGCTCCCAGTTTCTAGAGCTGCTGCCCCCAGAGCTGCTGCCCCCAGAGCCACAGCTCCTGGAGCAGTGAGAGAATGTGAACAGAGAGCAGGAGAAACTGGAGAAAGGCCTGGGCTGTGAGAGGGCCAGACGGTCTGGGCCATAGGAGACCAGCTATCTGTGTGGGAGGGAGACTGCAGATGGGTGATTTTTCCCTTCCTTCAGAGCATTTTGCTGACTCAGTGCTAGGTCAGAATTGTATCTTGGACCTCTAGGTGACCTTCTTTTTCTGCACTAAAAAAAAAAAAATCTGGCCAGGCATGGTGACTCCTACTTGTAATCCCAGCACTTTGGAAGGTCAAAGTGGGAGGATCACTTGAGCCCAGAAGTTCAAGACCAGCCTGGGCAACATGGCAAGATCTCATCTTAACAAAAAGTCAAAAAAGTAGCCAGGCGTGCTGGTGCATGCCTATAGTCCAGCGACTCGGGAACCCGAGGCAGGAGAATCGCCTGAGCCCAGGAGGTCGAGGCTACGGTGAGCCATGATCGTGCCACTGCACTCCAGCCTAAGTGACAGAGTGAGGCCCCGCCTCAAAAAAAGAAAGAGAAACCCACACCGGGTCAGGAATCAAACTAATATGCTCCGCATCTAGCCTCATGCTGATCACCAGGGAATTGGGGATCCAGAAAGGGTGAAGACTTGGCTAGCGGGGGGACCTGGGAGGGAGGCCCATGAGCCTTGGGGATGCAGACCCTGGGAGCAAGACGCTCCACCAGGCTCTGGGGCCTGCCTGGGAGGGCCAGGCAGCCAGGAGGGGCTCCAGTGAGGAGAGGAGGCGTGAACTAGGCCTGGAGGACATGGCGGCTCGGTTGCCTGCTCTTTCTGTTAGCACCAATTCTCTCTCCCTCGTTGCCTTCCTCTTCCCCTCCTCTGCACCCCACGATCTCGTCACGAGGGCGGAAAACCCATCCATCCTTTTGTCCTCCTATGCCCACATCCATAGCAGACATTGCTTCTCCACCCTGACAGTCTCTCAACCCCAGAAAGCCACTGCTCATCACATAGTTGAAACAAGAGCTGGCCCCTATTCGCCACCCCTGCTGGTCTCTGTTCTCCTCCCCCTTCTACTCAGCTCATGGCCATCCGCCCCACGAGGCACAGAAAGGTCAAGCAAGCACGCCGGGGATTGCCCAGCTCTTATGGGGGCCGTATGGGAGTGGGTTTCCCTCCATGGAGGGGCTGGCTCCTGCTTTTCCAACTGCGCATCTTGAATCAGTCCGTGTGACCAGGCCTGGTCTTGTCCCCCAGTGACCCCAGGCATGAAAATCTACATCGACCCCTTCACCTATGAGGACCCCAATGAGGCAGTGCGGGAGTTTGCCAAGGAAATTGACATCTCCTGTGTTAAAATTGAGCAGGTGATTGGAGCAGGTGAGTGACTGGCACCTTCACAGGTACCATGGCCTCCACCAGTGGTGGAGAGACCATCCCCATGTGTACTCTTGGGGTAAAGGGTAAAAAGTGGGACGGGGCCGGATTCGGTGGCTCAGCCTGTAATCCCGCACCTTTGGGAGGCCGAGGTGAGTGGATTGCCTGAGCCCGCGGGTTCGAGACCCGCCTGGGCAACTTGGTGAGACCTCATCTCTACAATAAATCAAAAATTAGCCGGGCATGGTAGCGCATGCCTGTAGTTCCAGCTACTTGGAAGGCTGAGGCGGAAGGATCACTGGAGTTCAGCAGGTCGAGGTTGCGGTGGTCAGGAGCAGCCACTGCACTCCAGTCTGGGTGACGGAGTGAGACTCCAACTCAAAAAAAAAAAAAAGTGGGAGGGGGCCTCAAAGGATCCTTCAGGCTCTGAAGGTTCAGAATGCCCATGGAAGATGGACCCTCAAAGGTCATCCAGTAAAACCACTGCACCGACAGCAGGGGAAACTGAGGCAGGGAGTTGTCAGAGATTGAGCTGACTCTGGAACTCAGTGCTTTTCTGTCTTTCCACCATTCGTCCAGGGGCCCCTCCCCATCTCCCCAGGTCCCCCAGATCCTCACCCCCATCCCCAGGCAGACACCGTGGGGCAACCATTAAGAGTGTCCCCTGTACTCCTTATGGGGCTAGGACATTCTCAAAGGGGTTCAGTGTCTGTGAGGATGCACTGACCACTGAGGATGAAGAGCACCTGCAGGCCCCAGGAGTGGAAGTGACAGGGGATGGGGAGGTGGCACATCCACCTGGCAAGTGACATCTTGCCTCTCTTGATGTATCTGTCCCAGGGGAGTTTGGCGAGGTCTGCAGTGGCCACCTGAAGCTGCCAGGCAAGAGAGAGATCTTTGTGGCCATCAAGACACTCAAGTCGGGCTACACTGAGAAGCAGCGCAGGGACTTCCTGAGCGAGGCCTCCATCATGGGCCAGTTCGACCACCCTAACGTCATCCACTTGGAGGGTGTTGTCACCAAAAGCACACCTGTGATGATCATCACCGAGTTCATGGAGAACGGTTCCCTGGACTCCTTCCTCCGGGTAGGAAAGCTGAGAGGGGCCCGAGAGGGGGTCGGGAGAAGGAATGACGGACATAGCTTTATACTGTCAGAGCCTGGAGGGGTCTTGGAAAAGCTCTAAGTCAGGAGTGGCTTGCAGACTGTCAGTTTCTGTTCCCACATCCATGGCAGGCATTGCTAATCAATCCCAGCACTCTTCCCACTGAGCCCAGAAACAATCTCAGAATCCTTCTCAGTATGGTTCCCCAGGAAGCCACGAACAGTCAATCACAGTTATTTCCACCCATGCTTACAGTC
This sequence comes from Cephalopachus bancanus, assembly GCA_027257055.1. Lineage (NCBI taxonomy): Eukaryota > Metazoa > Chordata > Mammalia > Primates > Tarsiidae > Cephalopachus > Cephalopachus bancanus. The sequence goes on along the minus strand of JAPVLO010000293.1, from coordinate 2,320,954 downwards.
AACCTTCTCATTATGCCCAGGAGAAAACGGGCTCAAAGAGAAGTAGGGCTTGCCCGGGGTCACCCAGAGGGTCAAGGTGGGAGCCCAGATTGGACAGGTGTCTTGAACCCACATCCAGAGTTTTCACCACACTTTGGAGCTCCCCAGATCTGTATAGGCTAAGGGGAGAAGTTCAGAGCACAAGGCCAGCAGAAGAGAGTTTCAAGGTCCCCCCACAGTCAAGCAGTTAGACAAAGGCCCTGGACTGGGCATCAGAAGCAGGCCACTGGACTAACTGCAATTCAGCAAATATTTGTGAAGCACCTTCTGTGTGCCAGGCACCTTCCATGCACCTTCTTTAACTCTGTACAACCCTGGGAGGTGGGGGTTACGTAGCCCTGTTTGACACAAGAGATGAGGAAGCAGACACTCAGAGAAGTTAGGTCATATGTCCAAGTTTGCACAGCCAGGAGGGGGCAGAGCCAGAATCAACCAGGTGTGTCTGTTTCAAAGCCTGTGCCTTCTCCAGCACCATGAAGTTGGCCTCTCATGGGCTCTCCAAGGGCCCTGGGGATCTGAGTCCTTCTCCGGGGGCACCCAGGGCCAGGGTGGCATAGCCCTGCTCTGGTATTCTGCTGTGAGGAGGACCCAGAGCTCTGGCACCTGCTCCTTCGTTGACTCTGCTTTCTCCACGCCTCCCAAAGCAAAACGATGGGCAGTTCACAGTCATCCAACTGGTGGGCATGCTCCGGGGCATCGCGGCCGGCATGAAGTACCTGGCAGACATGAACTATGTGCACCGAGACCTGGCCGCCCGAAACATCCTTGTCAACAGCAACCTGGTCTGCAAGGTGTCTGACTTTGGGCTCTCACGCTTTCTGGAGGACGATACCTCAGACCCCACCTACACCAGCGCCCTGGTAAGATGGAGGCAGGGAACATGGGAGTCACAGCATCTGAGAAGAGGACATGAATGTCCGTCTCTCTCCACAATACGCTTTCACCGATGCCTGCTCATGCCAAGCACTGTGCTGGGCCCGGAGACAGAGAGAGACATAGACCATGGTTTCTGTCCTCTGGGAACTCCCAGGCTGACGGGGGACAGATGTGCAGAGCAGTACGGAGTGACAGGGCTGTGAGCCAGGACAGCCAGCCTTGGGAGGCAGAGGAAGGCTTGCCAGAGGGGATGACGTGAGCTGGGAGCTGAAGGGCCGGGAAAAGTCTGTCAGACTCCATGTTCTCAGGCGAGGTCCTGTGACTGGAAGACAGGCTGTTGGGAGGAAGGGGGTGACCAGTGGTGCTGGCGAGGTAGGCAGGGCCAGGTCGTGGGGGCCTTGAATATCCGAGCTGGGACTCTCCTGAAAGCAGCTAGGGTGGCTGAAGGGTTTTAAACTGAAAGGACTAAGACACCGGCCCTACCCTCAAAGGGCTCAGAGACCAGTGCAAGCGAGCCAGTGAGCAGGCAAGCAGAGGTGTGCGCTGTGGGAGCCGGGCTCCCTCATGGGGAGATGGAAGGCACTGCTGCAGGACTAAGGGGAGCGGGGGAGCAGCTTTCAGAGGGACTGAAGGATGAGAAGGAGTTGTCCAGATGGCAGAGTGGGACAAGGCACTTCACACAGAGGAGGCAGCATGTGCAAATGCCAGTGGTCCAGCAGCATAGTGAGCTGGGGGATAATACGTTGGACACGACACTGGTGCAGTCGGGGCACAGGATGGGGAGTGTTGAGGGAAGAGGTCACACAGGCCAGTCTCTCACCCATGAGCCCTCTGCCCCTAGGGAGGGAAGATCCCAATACGTTGGACGGCCCCAGAAGCCATCCAGTACCGGAAATTCACCTCGGCCAGCGACGTGTGGAGCTACGGTATCGTCATGTGGGAGGTCATGTCCTACGGGGAGCGGCCCTACTGGGACATGACCAACCAGGATGTAAGTCTCCAAGGGGTGGGCAGAGCCCTCTGGCAGCCAGGCAGAGGAAGGGAGGATCGGGGGTCCTGGCCTCATTCTCTTAGGGCATGAAGATAGCGGGCTTGGCTATCAGGGCAGCCCCCAGCCCTTTGGTGGCAGATTCAAATGTCCTCACAGACCCTGGACTCTCCCAGGGGGGGCATAGGAAAGGCCACCCATCCACAAATCAGCAAATCTCCAGCATGCCTGCACCTTGTGGCCAGCCCTGAATGAGACCATGTCTGCCCTTCAGGTGTTTACCACCTTGCTGGGGGTACAGATGCTTCAGCAAGCCAGATGTAGCGCTCGGGAACTTTGATGACCTGGTACTAAATGGGAGAAGGCAGGGATCATGCCCTGAAGGCATTGAGGCATGGGCAGAAGGGGCAAGATCAGCCTGGAAGTGTTCGCTGGACAGGTGGGGCTCAAGCGGTTGTAGGACTTAGAGACTTGAGGGTTCCCAGTGGAAAAAAGCAACCCATGCAAAGACCCAGAGGTGAGGGGTGGTGTTGGAGAGTGTTTCAAAATCACCCAAGGGGTTTCCGTTAGCAAAAATGCAGACATGCCAGGCTTGGTGGCTCAGCCTGTCTTCCCAGCACTTTGGGAGGCCGAGGCATGTGGATTGCCTGAAACTGTGGGTTTGAGACCAGCTCAGGCAACTTGGCGAGACCTCATCTCTACAAAAAATCAAATATTAACCAGGCGTGGTAGCGCACACCTGTAGTTCCAGCTACTCGGAAGGCTGAGGCAGAAGAATCGCCTGAGCCCAGTAGGTCAAGGCTGCAATGGCCATGAGCATGCTACTGCACTTCAGCCTGGGCAGCAGAGTGAGACTCCAACTAAAAAAAAAAAAAATGCAGACAGAAGGGACTTGAAGAAGCTTCTTGACCAGGAAGGATGACCCAGAGTTGAGCTGTGAAAGATAAACCTGGTCATGGTGACAGGACCGACTGGACAGGGGCGTTCCAGCTCCTTTCTCTGCCAGAGAAGCGGGTGGGAATGGTGGGAAGAGGCACCAGCCAGGCTCAAGGCCACATGGTGGAACCTGACAGGAGGAATCTCATACCTGGTGCTGTAAATGACACTGAAATTGAGGACTCGGCCACTTGGGGCCAGCAAGGGGCCAGAGAGAGGAGTCTTCAGGGCCAAAAGAGCCAGGAGGGAGCTCACAGGTGAGAAGGAGAGAGGAACTGGTGGAGCCTAGCACAGGAGGGTCAGCCCAGTGGGCACCTGTCACAGGGCACTAGGTTTCCCAACATCGGCAGAGGGTGAGGCGGCAACCCAGCTGCCAGGTCAGTTTGAGGCTATGGAGGTGGGCACCCAGGTCAGCCCCATCCCTGGGGCTGCCTCCAGGCGGCAGATGGTTGCCATGGCAACCAAATCCCTCAGGCCTGCCCTGGGCTGCACTGGGGGCAACGTGGGCCTGGTAGAGGGCGGAGACTGTCAGCCCATCCACCCCGCCTCACTCTGCTCCTACACCGTCCCCAGGTAATCAACGCCATCGAGCAGGACTATCGGCTGCCGCCGCCCATGGACTGCCCGAGCGCCCTGCACCAGCTCATGCTGGACTGCTGGCAGAAGGACCGCAACCACCGGCCCAAGTTCGGCCAGATCGTCAACACGCTGGACAAGATGATCCGCAACCCCAACAGCCTCAAAGCCATGGCGCCCCTCTCGTCCGGGTACGGCCCCGCCCCGGCCCCGCCCCCTCCTCCGGGCACGGCCCCACCTCTCTGGGTCGACCCCATCCCTCCTCCACCCCTTCCTCAGTGTCGGCGCCTCCCTGGCACGGCCCCGCCCCCTCCTCCGTGTGGGCCCCGCCCCCTCCTCCGGGTGTAGCCCCGTCCCCTTCTCAGATTGGCTCCTCCAGATGTCCCTCTGATCCAGTCAGCCCTTGCCCTCTCCCACCAAGGCTACCCACTGCTTTAGGCAGAGGCTCTTCACTACAGCTCGGGCTGCGGAAGGACAGGACTAACTGTTGGGCATTTGCCTGGCCTTGGGGTGCAGGGGAGCACAGGACACAGACTGTCCAGAGGAGGAGAAGGACACTCCTGTGGGTGGGAGAGCAAGCACCTTTTGAAACATGGTCAGATGGCCCAGCGCGGTGGCTCAAGTCTGTAATCTCAGTACTTTGAAAGGTCAAGGCAAGAGAATTCCCTGAACTCAGGGGTTCGAGGCCAGCCTGGGCAACTTGGTGAGACCTCGTCTCTACAGTAAATCAAAAAATAAGCCAGGCGTGGTAGCACATGCCTATAGTTCCATCTACTTGGAAGCCTGGAGTGGAAGGATCGCCTGAGCCCAGCAGGTCGAGGCTGTGGTGGCTGTGAGCATGCCACTGCACTCCAGCCTGGGCAACAGAGTGAGACTCCAACTCAAAAAAAAAAAAAAAAAAAACACTGTCAGAAAGGGAAACTTTTAGGAAAAGTGTCCAGAATCTTAGCTGCACCATTCCCTCCATAGCTGTCCTCACACTCAAGCCTGGACCCTCTAGCTCCATTCGCATCCTGTCACACACACACAATCCTCCCCACACAGATGAACACAGTAAGGCACAAACTCTCATGCCTGCTCACACACTGATATACACACGGTCTCTGGCTCTCATACCTACACATCTCCATTGGCACCTATGCACACACCCCATCCAGAAGTTTGTACTCACCACACACCCATACTGGGTCAGCCTGAGGGGTGTCAACTCAGATACCCCAGTGCTTCCCTGTTCCCCAAGATCCCAGGGCAACTCTCTCAGGACAACTCACCACCCCCTTCCTGGATGGCTGCTACGGGTCCCACTGCTGGTCCTGCACACACTTGCTCCTCAGGACCCACAATCCCACAGGGTTTACAAGGGGTCCGGCCAGACATCGTCAGGATCCAGCGCTGGCTGTGGCCAGAGACTCCTTGGGCCAAAGTTCTCATGGCCACAAGAGCTTCCTGCTCGCCTCTGCCTGTCACTACTCACCATGACCCTGCGTCAGCCACTCCTGACTCTCTGGATAAAGTCACTCTGAGCTTTTAGCCTCCTTGCCAGTCATGAAGTCATTTGTGTGAGCACCACCAGCCTCAGCTGGACTTTGGGGATGCCGGCCACACGGTCTACCTGCTGTAGCACAAACCCTGGTGGAGGAGAGTGGAGCTAGCACTGGGGAAGGAATTAGTGAATAATCAGCATCATAGGCCAGCCCAAATTCCTCCTCCTGGAAATCGGAAGCACAGAGAAGTGTCTTCCACTCACACTCATAATCCAGCCACTCAGAGATTCCTGCAGAGCCCTCCTGGGTGGCCCAGCTCTGCATCCTGCAGACTCACTCTCCCATGCCTATGCATGCACACACGTGTGTTTACACAGGTTCAAGCTCATGCCCACGGGCATGCAGATACATATCCACACACTCACGAGGCTCACATACATGGATACACATGCGCATGGGCACACATGACTCAAAGGCGCATCCACCCTCATACTCACCCTCCCACGACCTGCAAGCCATCCCCTGACCGTCTCACCCACCCCCACCCCCAGCATCAACCTGCCGTTGCTGGACCGAACGATCCCCGACTACACCAGCTTTAACACAGTGGACGAGTGGCTGGAGGCCATCAAGATGGGGCAGTACAAGGAGAGCTTCGCCAGCGCCGGTTTCACGTCCTTCGACATCGTGTCTCAGATGATGATGGAGTAAGTGCCCGCCGCAGCGAGCTCGCCCGTCTGCCCCATGCACTCCCTCAGCCAAGTGAGGCACGCTGGCGGGCGAGGAATAGTGTCCCAGTGGGAATGTGGGGGACCCGGGGCAAGGTGGCCAGCTGTGGGGTCACATCTGGCCTGATACCCAGGCCTTACTGCCACCTACCAGCCGCATAACCTTGGGCAAATCCCAGCGCCTCCCTCAGCCTCGGTTTTCTCATCTGTAAACTGGGTAGGAAGGTTGAAGGAGAAATAAAGGCAGTAGGTGCTTTGTATCTGCAATTTGTCTTTCCCTTCCCCACAGCTAGGCACCCTGACTCCCAGTCAAGTGCTCTTCCACCACAGTCACTCCGGCTGCAGCCGCCTGCCTGCTTCCCCACCCACCCCTCCAGCCCTTGCTATCCTTAGCACCAAGCCCCTGGGGAAGCCCGGGCGGCTCTCTACCAGGCACGGAGCCCCCTGCACCCCCACAGCTCCCTAACACACGTGCTTCTCTCCCAAAGGGACATTCTCCGGGTTGGGGTCACTTTGGCTGGCCACCAGAAAAAAATCCTGAACAGTATCCAGGTGATGCGGGCACAGATGAACCAGATTCAGTCTGTGGAGGTTTGACGTTCGCCTGCCTCTGCTCACCTCTTCCTCCAGGCCCCGCCCCCTCCACCCCTGCCGCCGGCCATCCTGGTGCTCCGTCCACTGCAGGGTCAGCCACCCGCCAGGAGGCCAGGGGCAGCAGGAAGAACCAAGCCGTGCTCCAGCCACGAGACGTCACCGAGAACACACGCAACTCAAAGACGGAAACAAAGGGAACCGGGGATGAGAAAACAGACCTGGGAGGGGGCGGGAAACACAAGGAATATTTTTTAAAGAGGATTCTCATGAGGAAAGCGATGGCTGTTCTTGGGGAAGAGAAAGGGCTTGGGAGATCCGTGCGATGTGTCCCGTCGGAGACCAAGAGCAGTTTCTCTCCAGCTCCCTCTGGGAAGGTTACCAGGCAGGAGCCAAGAGACAAATGTGAAGGGGCGAGCCAAGGGCTGTCCTTCCCTCCTACACCGAGCGGCTCTTGTGGGGCCTCACTCAACAGCTGAGCACCAGGCAGATGGACTAGTGGACGGGCGGCTGTCCCAGGGGCCCTCTGGGAGCTCCGTCCCCGCTGCCAGTGCAGAAGAATTTTTGTCTTCGGAGAATGTTTTAGAAACTCCAGTGAAAGACACTGTTCCTCCTGTCAGCTCACGGGGCCGAAAGGGGCTTGTGTCCTCCTGGGTCAGGGAGAACACCAGGACACCAGAAAGGCCAACCCTCCTGAGGATGGCCTCCCAGGTCTGCAGCCACACGTACATATCACGCGTACAGCCCAGCGGCCCCGCCCGGGCGCCCACTCCTGCCAGCTCCCGCCTCGAGGATTAATGCCGCAGTGACTGCCATCAGCTACGACTGCCACTGAGAAGGGTTGACTGATCCTGCATCTGGGTTTGTTTACAGCGATTTGTGAACTCGGGGTCTTTTGGTCGGGGTGGTTTTTGGTTCTGGGGGGTTTGTTTGTTGGGGTTTTTTTTAATGACAATGAAGTGACACTTTGACATTTCCTACCTTTTGAGGACTTGATCCTTCTCCAGGAAGAAGGTGCTTTCTGCTTACTGACTTAGGCAATACACCAAGGGCGAGATTTTATATGCACATTTCTGGATTTTTTATACGGTTTTCATTGACACTCTTTCCTCGTCCCACCTGCCGCCAGGCCTCACCAAAGCCAACTGCCACGGGGCCATCAGGGCCATTCAGAGACTTGAGTGGGATGTGAGGGGGGAGATGGAGGTGCCAAGGTGGAGGTGCCTCCCACCCAGGACTGTTATGAAGGGGACGGATGGTGTAGGAAGTGGGCTCTGGGGCGGTGGGGCTGGAAGTCTGTGCCCACTCCCCGACTCGCCTGCCCGGTCTGTCTAGCACTTCCCAGGCAAATGGGCCCCTTCCAGGTCCCTGGCCACCACCGAGTTTCACCTCTGGGAGCCTAAACCCAGCTGCATCGGAGGCCAGGACCCGGATCATTCACTGTGATACCCCAGCCCTCCAGAGGGTGCCCTCAGAGGCTTGGGCAGGCTTCACCCTTCCCTTCCCTGGGGAGAAAGTGTGTGACTTTTCTCCCCCCTTTCCCCCGCCAAACCTTCGCCAGGCTTGAAGGTCTTGGCCATGGGGAAGCCCTCGGCCAAGGAGTCTGGCCACAGACTCCCTCCTGTAAGCCAGCGCAGGCACCTGAGCAGAACAATCGGTTAGTGAATTGAATGGAAATAAACGCTTTAGTTATAAAACGACCCCTGTTCTCTGTAAGTACCAAGAGAGGTTCTGGCACCCTGTGGACATGCTGAGGGACCCCTAATGCTCTTCCAAGCGACCCTTCCTCCCTCAGGATTCTAGAAGGCCCTGGGGCTGAGAAAACATATGGAGGACCACAGCGCCGCACGGTCCTTCAGGCTCTGGCTTCTCAAAAGCACCAGCAACAAAAGCGAGTTGCAAGTGCTGCGATGAACTCAGCATGCGATGCCTTGCACTTCAGGGTGAGTCCCTGCAGATACATCAGGAGCAGGGAGTTGGCAGGGGTGTGCTTGGCACACCTGGGCCAGAGGAAAGGCGTTCCAGGTGTCAGGTGACCTGACAGTGGGTGCGAGGGTCCCACAGTGACCAAGGTCCCCCAGTCAGAGCCACAGGTGTGATCACCTTGTCCAGACCAACTCTGATTTTTGATGTGCAAATGGCTCCTACTCACATTAAAATCAGAATCCTCTGTGTGATGGGAGGAGGCGGGGAGGTGGATATACAAGTAAGGATAGGCAAGTAAAGCTGAGCAGGGGCACCAGGGATGCCATCCCTCGGGACCCTCCCCAATGTCCACAGAGCTTCTTGGAGGAAGTGACCAGTGGGAAGAATCGGGCCACAGGTGGCCTGCTAGAAGCGCCAGGGTCAGAGCACGCTTCCAGCATGGACCAGCCTGTCGTCTGTCGCTCACCTGTTTGGAGAGCTCGAGATGCAAAGGGAAGGAAGGGATTAGAGAGGAGCGTAGCCCCCCGGGGACAGCAGGGCCAGCGCAGGGAAGGCATTGGCAGGCTTCCCGCACACCGGCCGGCAGTGGCCCGCCGGCCGTCACTTTGTGCCCCCAAAGGTGCCCAGCGCGGGTGGCAGCTGTCCCAGCACACAAGGTCACCTTCTGGCAGGAGCTGCCCTGATGCTCTTTAGATTAGCTCTGTCTCCCCAGCCCAGCCCCTGCTGCTCCGGGGCCCCACGTGGGGCTGGCAGTCGGATGGCTTCCGTCAGATGGCTTCCTGTCCTAAGCCACTAGGCTGGTGTTGCTAGCCAACGTGTCTGCCCTTCCACCCTCCAAGGCCCGGGGTCTCAGTAGCCCTGGCCCCCACATGCCTGCTTTCCAGAGTACAGGTGCTGCCAGACCTCTGCGTCTCCACTTCAGGGAAACAGAGAGATGTCACTGTGACAGTCTCGGGGGTGCAGGCACTGCTCACATCCCCCCACCCCAGGTGGGGCAGTTCTCCCCACCTCTCGTTTGCTGCCCAGTGGGAGTGGCAGGCCATGCTGCCAAGCTTGCCCGGGCACACGGCGCTGAGCTGCCCGCTGCCTGGTTACTAATCCCTTCCGGCTCAACCTCCCCGCGTGCCAGCCCCACCTGCCCAGCAGTGTTAGGGAAGCTTCCGGCTGCTCCACACACAGTTGGTCTTGGAGGAAAGAAAGCTGCCTTGTAAACACAGGCCAGAGCACCGCGGAAATGGGGACCAGCTGCTGTGGGAGGGTGTGACTGGTGGCGCTGCACAGGGCCAGACTGGGAGAGAGCCATGCCCCCACCCCCACCCCCACTGCTCCAGAGGCCCCCAAAACAGGTCGCAGTTGATGACGGTCAGCAGGCCTCCTTCTAGGGCGGATGTTCAAAATAGTCATCAACCGGGAAGGTGTGGGCAGGCCCCTGGAATAGATAAAGGCTGCAGTGCTGGGCCAGAGGCTTCAGAGCAGGGCTGGGGTGACGGGCGGTGGGGGACACTTAAGGGGCTCAGGGCATGGCTGTTTACAAGCTGCGGTGCCCCTTGCTCAGCTGGCATCAGGTGGGCTTTCCTTATCATTTCTAGTCGGTCCCCACACTGCCACCGGCTAGAGGCCTCTCACCACCCTCTGCGGGCAGTTGCTGGCCTCGCCCCCTCTCCCCTGACCTGTTCCTCCTCATGCCTGGCTGAAGTTCAGGGAGGACCCAGGCCCCGGACCACCACCCGCTCCAGTGCCAGGCCCTGGGCCACTCCTGGTTCTCTCCCCTGTAGTTCAAAGATGGTACCAAAGGCTCTTGCCAGGGAACATAATATCAATGCATCCAAAAGACAGGATGCCGCAAGATGCCAGAGAAAGTGCATCTGACCCCAGGGGGCAGCCTGCTCCTGTCACCAGAGACATGACTCTGGGGGGACCCTTCTGCTCCCTGAGCTCAGTTCCCGTCTGCACAGTGAGAGCATTGGACTGGTGAGTTAGGCTATTCACAACACTTTATATACCTCAGTCTTATGAGGAGGGGTTATCCCCCCGCTAATGTAGGGGAAACTGAGGCTTGGAGGGGTGACGTAGCTTGCTTGGGAGTACACAGCCAGGAAGCAGCAGAGCAGCCATGAGCTTTGGTTTATCAGCCTCTAACGCCCCCTCCACCCCCCTCAGTTAGATGGCAGGGGTGAGGTGGGGAGAGAGCTGCCAGGCACCGAGGCAGCAGGGCCTGGATTCTCCTAAAATAAACGAGGACACTCCAGGGACTCTTCCTCTTGAGGGAGGGGGTGGCTGGGGCCTTCTTCCCATCTGATGGCTGAGCTGACTCTTTTCCTAGAACTTGATGCTCACACTGCCACTCTCCTGCTCAAGAACCTGCTGGGGCTGGACTGTACCTCACGTCCAGACTGCCTCAGGCTCCCCTGAGAAGCCTGGAGGAAACAGGTGGACATCGGCCCCATTAGGAATCAGATAGTGCAAGATCCAGCCCTGCTGCCCCAAGCAGCTGAGGTGACTCTTTGGATTATCTGCGTCAGTGAGGATGGAAAACAGGCCGTCTCTGCCCAGCCCCGCTGGCCCTGAGAGATCACACAGGCGTGTTGGAAGGGGGCTGGGGTCCCAGCTTTTCCAATCATGTGTCACCCCAGGAGACCCAGAGGGAGGCGTGGGAGGCCCCGCTGCTCCATGGGGTGCATGCACGTGCGGGCACCACCGACTTCCCTGACCCAGCCCTGCCAAGATGGCTCCCGCCATCCAACTTATGTTGGAGTACAACCTCAAAGCTGGCCAGCTTCCCCTTCAGGGAAACCGAGGTCAGAGTCAGGTGCTGGTCGCAGGAAAGGACTTGGCCTTTGTCACATAGCAGGAAGAGGGTAGGCTCAGGGCACACCCCATCGGGACGGGTTGCAATAACAGCTGAACACTCACCATATGCCAGGGGCCAAAGTATGATCCCCTCCACATTACATGGAAGGAAACTGATTCCCAGAGGCAATCCCCGGAGGACTTCAGCCCGGCCATCTGCTGGCATCCTCCTTCCCACCCACCTCCCAAGACTCCTCAGAATGTTTGCCATCACCCACCTGTACCAGAATCTCCCGGGTTAATGACTGTTTAACGTGCAGGTACCTGGCTCCACCCAGACCCCCGAGGTTGGGCCCAGGAGTGTCCGTTGTCGACAGATTCCTCCAGGAGGCTCCTCCAGACACTGAAATCCTCACATCACTTGCCCCACTACATGATGCCCTGATGTCTGCGGGTTCAGTGTAGACAGGGATTAGGAAAAGCGGGACATCATCAGATAAGACGCCCTTACTCAGACATAGATTAGGACCCATGACGCAGGGGCAGGGCTGACCCTCAGGAATGTGCTCAGACTCAGCTGAGCTCTCAGGAAATTTAGAAAGACTCCCAGAGCCTGTCTGCGTTTAGCTTCGCAGCGTGCAGGCTGCCTCAGGAAAGCTGATATGGCAAGGAGGAGCAGGAATTAATGCCATGGAGGGGCCCAGTAGCCCACCCAGGGCCGCCCTCTAGAGACCCCACAGACCCCAAAACTGTGGTCTCAGCCTGCTCACTCAACACCTGGCCAGGTGGGCCAGGCACAGGCAGGGAGGGGCTTCCAGCTGGACCCAAAGGTACAGACATTCCCCGCCCACCAGCCCCCGCTACCCAGACTAAGACATGGCTTTCCTGGAAGGAACGAGACGGGGGTGAAGGCCCCCGTCCCTCTACTGGGCCTAATGGCCCCTGCTGGGGGAGCAGGCTGAGTGTTAGCAGGGGAGCAGGAGCAAAGGGGTCAGGAAACATCTTAGGGGAGGTCAGAGTCAGGACCACATGTGCTCGAGGGGTCCCGCTGAGTCAAGAATTCCAACATTCCACGGGCAGAAGACCCCAAGATTCTAGGATGGCAGAGCCCCATAATCCCAAGACGCCAGTGGAAGAATCCCATGTTTCTAAGATCCCATGACTATATGATTCTACACAGATAGTTCTTGAAATTGCAGGTCTCATTGTACATCGCTGATCTCCAAACCTGAGGGCCCTAGCATTAAAAAAAAAAAAAGCACAAAGAGAGAGCAAGAGAAAGAGTCAGGGAGGGAGGCAGCTAAAATAAATCCTGAGGACGGCTCCATCCTCGGATACGAGTTAGAGCTGGACTTGGCAGGACCAAGGGGCCTCTTTCCAAGTGCGGCACGGAACTTCTTCCCCAGGAAAGTGGCAGAATTGCACGTTTCAGGTCCCCGGGGGAGAGGGGGTGACTGTTCCAGCCTGAGCAAAGCCCATGCAGGTCACCATGTCCTCTGGCTGGTGGGCTCAGGGGCCAAGCAGAGGCCCCACTGACTCAGTGTGGGAAGGGACTCATCTGGGGTGGAACTTCCCCTCCCCCAGAGGAAGCTGCCAGATCAGGGATCTGCCTGATCTGGGATGCCCCAGGCAGACCCCCTTCCTGCTCAGAGCCAGTGTCTTGACACTGGACACCCGTAGGGCCTTGCAGCAAACCCCAGAGCCAGGTGCCTTCCCTCCGACACTTGGGGCATGGCTTCCCCAGCCACACAATCCCCTCCCGAGGACCCCCTGTGCCCTTCCCGATGTTAGCCGTGGCCTCCGAGCTGGACAGCCACACCGATCACTCCGTGATGACCTGGCTGCTTTCCCTTCTATGGCCGGGGACTCACATGAGCAGGGATACAAAGTCCAACCTCTAAGGCTGACCAGGGGTGGCCTGCCAGGGACACTCAGTCACAACCAGCCTCTTGGACTCCAGAGAAGAGCAGACGGTGCTTGGCCGTGCCCGGCCCTAAATCATAAGTGCAGCTGTTCTTTCATGAGCGCCAACAGTGTGCCAGGCACCGTGCTCAACTTTTTATACGCCGCGTCTTGCTTAACCCTCACCCCACTCTGTGACACAGGTACAATTGTTATTCCTACGCTGTGGACTAGGAAACTCAGAGACAGGACATGATGGCTCTCCCAGGTCACACAGCCAGCATGTGGCTTCTGACCCCAGCACCCGCCCTCTTGCTCACTACGCTACGCTGCTACCGGTGGTCTGCCCCCAGCCCTGTTCTCCCCACTCCCATCAGATCCTTTGCCAGTCAAGCCCCAGATCCCAGGGGGCACTCTGACACCCTCTTCAAGCGTGGCCTCCCTGGAGCTGCTATTAGAGCCAGAGATGGTGGGAGTAGGAGCCTAGACTCCCCCTTCCAAGCCGTTCACACCTGAGCTACACAGACCAGAGATCTCAACTGGGGGGCCAGGGCTGTCTGGCGGGATTCACAAAATACTGCCTCCTCAGGTCACACACTTGGGTTTTCCGGGCAGTGTTGGGAGGTTAGGGCATGATGCAGCCAGGATTCCGATGGCCGTGGGTCAGACCTGGCTCCTTCAGACCCCACTGCTGTGACAAAGAAATTCTCACCAGCTATGTCCAAGATCACCCCAGACCCTGTTACTCCAATGCCTTGTAGGAGTATTTTTAGCAGAACCTTTTTTTTTCCCAAAATAAATGTGAATTGCAAAAACTAGCACTTGGACTCAGTATTTTCTTTTTCTCCATGGTTCCCCAGGCAACAGATGGGAATTCCTAGAAGCCCTGACTAGGGTTCTGAAGCATGACTAGGAGTTTTTCGGTGCTAGAAATGGAGCCATGGCTAGGGCTGGGGCTGGGGTTGGGGTTTGGGTGGGGATTTGGCCTGGGCTAGGCTAGGGTGTTGAACTCAATCAACAACTCCCAAGCGTTCTAAGAACACTCCATCCTGCTCTGCTGTCAGGGATCTTAGGGTTCGTATCTGGCATTTATTACCTGCCTGGGGGAAGTCACATGACTGTTCTAAGTCTCATTTTCATGCCTGTAAAATAATTGACAGTATCTAGTCCCCAGAATGTGGGTGAGGAGTTAGTGAGAGGCAGCACAGAAGGAAGGCCTTGGCACACATGGATGCCAGCGCGTATGACTTTGCTGGACAAGGAAGCCCCCAGTGGCAGGCCCATGCCCATTCTCCACTCTGTTGTGAGTCCACAACCAACACCAGGCCTGCCTCATGCGAGGCACTCAGGAAGTGCTTGTCAAACACATGTCAGGGACGTTTGGCAGGGTTTCATGTCAAGTGCATGCGGCATATTCTGGAGTAAGGCAAGTTAATCAGATTTCTATTTCAGGATATCACAGAGTTTAATTACACGGAAAGTGCCCCAGTGTGACTCTCTGAGAAGGTGTCCTCGTTCGCAGGCTTCCCCTTCAGGGGAACATCTCGTGGGACCAGTGTCCCTGGGAACACGTTGGGAGAACCACCCAGCGCTGGGGCAATGCTCTGCTGACTAGAGGTAGACGCAGGCTGGGATGACGTGGGGCCTGGAAAGCACAATGGTGTGGAAGTCAGAGAGGGATGGGGTCCAGGAAGCTGTCCTCTGACTCACTCATTCGCTCATACATTCATTCATTCATGCGTTTAAAAATATCTACCGAATTCCTACTACATGAAAGGTGATGCATTCAATGCCTGGGGGAAACAGAAATGACTGCTACCCTTGAGAGCTTATCAGGGCATTTGGCCCCTTCACCACCCATGAATCGGGCACCCACAGAGAGCCAGACGCTTGGCTGGCACCAGGCATGCTGCAGTGAATTGAGCCCGTGCCTGCCCTCATGGAAGCCTTCAGTCAGTGGAGGAGACCAGCAGGTACTCCGGTCATTACAGCTCACACCAGAGTCAAAGGATCTACGCTCTGGGAAGGGGGTGAGTAACACCAAAAGGGAGCCCCTCAGGTACCGAGCAGCGAGAAAGCATGACCGGGAGTTCTCTGGGAAGCTAAGGATGGAGAGAGTATTCCAGGTAAAGGGAACAGTGGACACAAAGGTATGAAGTCAAACACTGATATACTATCTTTTATGACTTTTTGGGAATGTCCCCCAAAATTCATGTGCTGAGACTTAGCCACCAGTGTGACAGTGTAGAGGTGACCAAGTCGTGGGAGCAGAACCTCTTGAGGGGGCCTGAGGTCCCTATCCAAGGATTTCACACTGTAGTCAGCTGCTAGTTCTTCTGCTCTTTCGTCACATGAGGACACACTTGTCCCTTTTGCCCTTCCACCCTTTCTTTCACATGAGGACACCTAGATGGTGCCATCTTTGAGGAATGGGCCTTCATCAGACATTGAATCTGTGGGTGCCTTGACCTAGGACTTCCCAGTCTCCAGAACCATAAGACATAAGTTTCTGTTCTTTGTAAGTGACCCGGTTTGGGGTAATTTATTATAGCAGCAAGCATAGACTAAGACACCGTGTAAGTAATGCTGACATGAACATGACTATCATGTGAGGAAGAAAACACGACCCCTTATGCCAGTTAGTAGTAAGGCTAGCAAGGCTGCCAGATCCCGGAGGAGGAGCATCTGTGAGCCCACAGTGAGGGTGACTGGGTCAGTACCACACATGGGCATGCAGCCCAGTGGGCTGGGCCTGAAAACTCCAAGCCTTCCTTGGGTGTCCTGGGACCCAGAACTCATCACCCAAGATGGCTTCTGCTTCCCAGCTCAGCTCCTCTGAGAAGTCTGGATCCCCTTCTTAGCGCCACCTGCCCCAGGCCCTGGCCCCAACTGGGTTTGCCCTGGACTCTCCTGCCCATTCTGAGTCCAGTACAACCTCATGGGGTCTGCTCCCAGCCCAGACGCTGGCCCAGGACCCCGACCCCTAGCAGTCTCGCCAAACCCTTACTGGTTCCTCGCAACCACCTTCTCACTCTTCTTTCCCACCCATGGGACACTTGAAACCACTCTTTGCCTCTCCTGGCCCCATGTGGGCACCCAAAGCCATTTCTTAGGGACAAGGGCATTATCACTACCACAAACGATGCCATCAAGGAGAAAAAAGAAACAGAGATGAGGCTTTTCTCATAGTCTCTCACTGGGTTTGACACCTCGGCCCCCACCACCACAGTGGGACTGTAGAAATATTCCACCCTTCTCTGTTCACTCCCATCGAACTACAGAAACCCTGACAGAGCAGCACAGAGAGTCCTGGGGCCGTCAACCTCTGCCTGCTGCAGGGACCTCGTCCTCCGGCTGCCCCTCTTTCACAAAGGTAGAACTGAGTCTCTACTGCCACTGCCACAGCCTCTCCCTGCCCCAGTGATGCTGGGTCCCCAGGCAGCAGGAAGGGTGCTGGAACCTGCCCTGTCCCCTCCCCTCAACCCCAGCCCCACACACTCACATAAACACACACACACACACACACACACACACCTTCTCAGCCAGAGGCACTGCACGTACACACACTCATCCATAAGTGACCCCACAGCATACACGTTCATGTCGCCAGCCACACACAAACACATACACACACTCTCCCAATGCTGCAACAATGAGAACATTCTCTGTGCTTACTCTCTGGGTCAGGCATTGTTCTGAGTGCTCTCCGTTTATCATCCTGCTTAATCCCCCAGACCTGTCCTTTTTTTTTTTTTGAGTCGGAGTCTCACTCTGTCACCCAGACTGGAGTGCAGTGGCCACTCCCGGCCACCACAGCCTCGACCTGCTGGGCTCCGGCAATCCTTCCGCCTCAGCCTTCCAAGTAGCCGGAACTACAGGCGCACGCTACCATGCCCGGCTAGTTTTTTCATTTTATTGTAGAGATGAGGTCTCACCAAGTTGCCCAGGCAGGTCTCGAACCCACGGGCTCAGGCAATCCACTCACCTCAGCCTCCCAAAGCACGGGATTACAGACTGAGCCACCAAGCCCAGCTAACCTGTCCTTCTTAAATCATCTGTGGCGAAAGACTGGGTTGTTTTCCTTTTTTTATTTTTTAGAGATGTGACCTCACTCCGCCACCCATGTTGGAGTGCAATGGCACAATCATAGCTTGTTGCAACCTCAACCTCCTGGGCTCAAATGACCCTCCCACTTCGGCCTCCTGAGTAGCTGGGACTACAGGTGGTGCATGGCACCATATCTGGCTACTGCTTCTTTTTTTTTCCAACCTGTTGAGGATCTAATATGTGGCCTGATAGGGAAATCAACACTCAAATTTGTCCAACGCTCAAACCCTGTTCCACAAAACCAGTCCACTGATCCCATGTTTAGATGCTGTGGCCACATCAAGATGCCATAAAAGGTTCTAAAATATCTGTCTGTCATAGACCAGTAGCCAACAGTTCTAGGAGAGGCACCAGTGCTGGCTATGTGTTGAGTGGCACTGCCCTAAAGCAGCCCAGAAATTGGGCAACCGCCATCATTCCCATCTCACAGATGAGAAAACTGAGGTACAACAACTTGAAGAAACTTGCCCACAGTTACACAACCTGTAAGGGCAGGATCCAGGATTAGAACCTAGGTGATCTGTTCTAAAATGATACCATCTCAGATCCCTCCACACTTGGACACAGAGTTCTACCCACATACACAGCAGAAGATACACACCTGCAAATACACATATGGACAAGCTCCCAGCTCAGACACAAGCATACACAGTGGGCATGTATTCATCCACCATGGTAAACACACATATATACACACAGAAACAGCCACACACATACAGATGTGTCTGCTGTGCTAATCAGCAGGTCTCCAGTGCTGGTACAGTGCCTGACACACAGTAGGCACTCAGAAAATATTTCCAAATAAATCTATACATTTGTACCATTCCCATTACCTACCCACAAATACATAAACACATGTGTATGGAACACATACACGAAGGGACTGAAGCTACAGATTAAGGGCACAGTCTTTGGGTTCAGGATGATGACAGTTAAAACCCAGTCTCCACCATTAATGCTGTGTGACACAAGGGAGTTGCTTCACCTCTCTGAAAACCTCAGTGTCATCATCTAGCAAATGGAGATTCACTGTTGACAGAGAAAATATGGGTTTTTTTGTTTTTTTGGGTTTTTTTTGAGTTGGAGTCTCACTCCATTGCCCAGGCTGGAGTGCAGTGGCATGCTCACGGCCACCCCAGCATCGACCTGCTGGGCTCCGGTGATCCTTCTGCCTCAGCCTTCCAAGTAGCTGGAACTGCAGGCACACGCTACCATGCCTGGCTTATTTATTTGTTTGTTTGTTTGTCTGTGTATTGTAGAGATGCGGGCTCACCAAGTTGCCTGGGCTGGTCTTGAACCCATGGGCTCAGGCAATCCACTTGCCTCGGTCTCCCAATGTGCTGGGATTACAGGCTGAGCCACTGAGCCCAGCCAGGAAAATATGTATTGACCGCCCATCCATGGGGGTCAGTTTTCCAGAAAT
This sequence comes from Cephalopachus bancanus, assembly GCA_027257055.1. Taxonomy (NCBI): domain Eukaryota; kingdom Metazoa; phylum Chordata; class Mammalia; order Primates; family Tarsiidae; genus Cephalopachus; species Cephalopachus bancanus. Next base: position 2,302,588 of record JAPVLO010000293.1, on the reverse strand, counting down.
GCAGCAGTGAATAGAACAGACAAAAGCTTCAGCCACAAGGAGCTCAGCCCTAGGGGGGAGTCAGACACTTGAATCGTCATACACAGTATGTCACCTGGAGATGGAGCAGTGAAAAAAATACCCAGAAGAGGCTTGGGGAGTTCTCGAGGGGACTGCAGTCTTAAAAGAAATTGGTCGGACACAGAAGGGCACCTAATCTAAGATCCCATTTGTATGAGGATCAAGAAGAGTCAGGGAAAGTGACAGAACTCATAAGAGTTGCCACTTCCGGGAAGTGCAGAAAGGAAACATTTGGAGGGCTGGAAATGTCCTGTGTGTTGTTCAGGTGGTGGTTACATGGGGACAGGCACATGTTAAAACACCATCAAGTGAAAAGATGAGTGCACTGTATACACTTGGGCACATTATCCCTCAATTTACAAAAACAGCACAGTTGGGGAAGGTCTTGATAAGAGCTGACATTTGAGTAAAATAATACCCGACGGGCAAGGGAGCAGCAAGTGTCTCACCAGGGAAGCACCTCCCAGGCAGAAAGGGCAGCAGGAGCAAAGGCCCTGAGGCCAGATCAGGCCGGGTGTGCTCCAGGAGGCCAGGTCAGTGGAGTGGGAAGAGAAAGGGGGAGGGCGGAGAGTTGGAGTGGAGTCCTCTGGACCATGACATGGACCTGGACTTCTTTCTGCATGAGCTGGAAGCTGGTGGAGCATCTGAGGACGTCCGGGTCGTGAGCTGACTTTTAAAAGGATGACTCTGCCAGCCGTGTAGAATGATGGTGAGTGTATTCATCAGGGTGTATTCATTCAGCAGACCAGTAAGTTTTATATTAATAGATTTATTTTGAGGAACTGACCTTCCCAGTTTGGCTAGCAAATCCAAAACCCACAGGGCCGATCAGCAGGTTGGAAGCACTCGGGCAGGAGTGGAGGCCACAGTACAGAGACAGTATGTGTTCCTCCTTGGGAAAGCCTTGGCTGTGCTCTGGGGGCCCTTCACTGACTGGATGAGGCCAATGTGGATTATCAAGGATAATCTTCTTTTCTTGAAGTCAACTGATTACGGACGTGAACCACAGCGATAAAACGCCTTCACAGCAGCACCTGCATTCATGTTGAAATAAGTGGGTGCTAGGGCTCAGCCGAGATGACACACAAACTGACCATCCCAGAGGCCAGGACGGAGGCAAGGAGACCACAAGGAAACCGCCATGATAACCCTAGGGGAGAGGAGGGTGACTCGGAACAGGGCAGTGGGAGCAGAGGTGGGGAAACGTCTGGATCCGGACACGTGTGAAGGTCAAACCAGCAGGATTTGCTGAGGGCTTGCATGTGGGGTGGAGGACAGAGAAGGGGAATCCAAGACGCCTCCCAGCATTAGGCTGAGCAGCAGGAGAGATGGAGCCACACTAATGGGAGTAGAGCAGCCTGCAGGGGAAAAGGGCTTGGAGGAGACTGAGAATTCCATTTGGGGCGTAGTCAGAGATGCCTCTTCAACACCAGCAGGTGAACATAGCAGTCTCTTGGCAGAAGAGTAAGTCTGAGAGTCCGGGGTTGGCCAGGTGAGGCTGGTAAAGCCAGAGAGGACCAAGATGAGGGTGAATGAAAGAGTGACAGCAGTAATGGATCTTGGGAGTAAAGCCAGGGTCGGTGGGCAGGGCCGTAGGTAGGACCAATGTGATGCTGGGGGACCAACGTGATGCTGTGGGGAGAGGGGAGAAGTGCTGGAACGAGGACCCTGGAGGGAGCAACCTGGGAATATAAGAGGTAGTCATTGGAAATTGGGATCCTTAACATTAAGATGATGGAGAGGGCAGAGGCGAGAGAATTGCCAAACCTCAGGGGTTCGAGACCAGCTGGGAAACTTGGTGAGACCTCTTTTCTACAATAAAAATAAAAATAATTAGCCAGGCGTGGTGGCGCATGCCTGTGGTTCCAGCTACTTGGAAAGCTGAGACAAAAGCATCACCTAGGTCGAAGCTGCAGTAGCTGTGAGCATGCCACTACACTCCAGCCTGGACAACAGAGTGAGACTCTGACTCAAAAAAAAAAAATGATTCAGAGGCTACTATTGTCAAGATCAAGGGAGTGACCACAGGAGGTAGAGTGGATGGCACGGGGAGAACTTGAGGAACCCAGGGGCATGGTGTCAGCGGCACCATCCCACATGGCTACTGAAAGCATCAAGAATTCAGACCGGGGACTGGAGACAGTGGCTCACGCCTGTAATCCCAATGCTTTGGGAGGCCAAGATAGGAGGATTGTTTGAACCGGGAGTACAAGACCAGCCTGGGCAACATAACAAGACCTCGTCCCCACAAAAATATCAAAAAAGTTATCTAGGCGTAATTAGCTGGGCGTGGTGGCACGCACTTTGTAGTCCCAGCTACTCGGGAGGCCGAGGCCAGAGGCTCACTTAAGTTCAGGAGATCAAGGCTGAGGTAAGACATGATCAGGCCACTGCACTCCAGCTCAGGCAACAGAGTGAGACCCTGACCACCCCCCCAAAAAATAAAAATTTGAACCCGGGTCACATTGGAGAGGTTAGGGGTTGGGGGAGCGTGACAGCAAGGCATGAGGGATGGGGCCCCAGGTGGGGGGAATCACAGGAGAGTGGCGGGAGATGGCTGCTGACAGAAGCAGAGAGAAAGAGCACTCCCTCGAGATCTTCATGAGGGCTAAAGAGTTGGCGGGTGCCAGGGTGCCCAGTGGAGATCCTGGCACGGGGTAGGGGCTGGGAATGTGCTGTCAGATTGGGAGGCGGGCGAGGGCCGAGGCTGTGCTAGTCCTTCCTTCCATGGAGCCACTCTGCCCCCTGGGGGCTGGGGCCAGTAACAGGCCGGAGCTGACCCCCAGAGCTCCCTGCCCCCTACCTCCCATCCCGCTGGGACCCTGGCCGGTGTGTGTGGAGCCAGAGATACAGTGACAGGGCAGGAAGCAGAAAAGGCTGAGTCAAAGGGTCCCCCCCCCAGCCGCAGCCCTGCTCCTGACTTCTTCACGAGTAACTGGATCTCAGGGTTCACTTCTCTGGGGGAATACGTAAAAGCAGCCTGGCCCTGAGGTGAGGGCCTGGGAGCTTGCCTTGTAGTTGTAGTCTCTAGCCGGTGTGCTGTGTGTCTCCAGATGCTGGATTTATGGGCAGTGGCCTGGGGAGGTGGCAGATGATGAAGACCGCCACCCTGGCACCTTTGCCCCAAACATGTTGTCACTGAGTGCTCATACCCACCCAGTCGTGGCTGTGACCAGGCGTGTCCCACTAAGGGTTTAGCAGTCAGCTCGTCAGGTGTGAGCCAGGAAGGCTGACTGGCATTTTTGTTGAATGAAGGGGTAAACATGAAGCAATGACAATTGCTGGAACTTCACCCATTCTGCGATGACATGAGTGACTTCTATAGAGTTCAGTGTTTAATGATGGCATGAACAACTGGCTCCCAAAATTCCTGAAAATGTACCAGGGTGAGCCAGTGCAAACTGACTCTAGCATGATACTGGGCTATGCGCCCATTGTACAATGGTGGAGACTGAGGCTCACAGAGATGGGATGTCTTTTTTTTTTTTTGAGTTGGACTCTCACTCTGTTGCCCAGGCTGGAGTGCAGTGGCATGCTCACAGCCACTCCAGCATCGACCTGCTGGGCTCCCACGATCCTTCCGCCTCAGCCTTCCAAGCAGCCGGAACTACAGGCTCACACTGCCACACCAGGCTCATTTTTTATTCATGGTAGAGACGAGGTCTCACCAAGTTGCCCGGGCTAGTCTCGAACTAGTGGGCTCAGGCAATCCACTCATCTCGGCCTCCCAAAGTGCTGGATTACAGACTGAGCCACCGAGCCCAGCTGGGATGGGGTGTCTTCATCACTGAAGGTCAAGCAGAATGTGGACTGCTTGGGATGCCAGGGTCACACCCTATATGTTTTACTCTGAAGCTGAGTTTTTCCAACTGCTTTCTAGATTTGCAGACTCTCTTCTCAGAAAAACCCAGCATCGTGCCCCACATCTCTGCATCCCTAGAGCATGTCAGCGTAAACCCCAGGACATCCTTTTCCTCCTCCTCCCTCTGCAAAGCCAAACTTCTGGGAATGCCAGCCTGAGGCCAGACTCCTCCTCGCACTATTCCAGGGACACTAATCCTGCAGCAAGCCTCTGAGGTCACAGGAGGAGCCCCTGGGTCCAGGGAGAACAAAGGGAGCCGGTCCAGTCAGCACACACTGTAAACCCACCTTTAGGTCACACATCTAAACCCACAAGGAGTTGGAGAAAGAGTTGGGGAGCCCTAAAGGACTGCATTGGAATCTCACTCATCAATGTGTGTCCTTAGGCAAGTCTGCTCACTTCTTTGAGGAAGAGGGTGCTCAAGTCCCTGCTCTAGGGGTTGCTATGCCAGTTATCTAAAGCAGAGGTCCCCAACCCAGGCCACAGACTGGTGCACAGCTTGTTAATAATGGGCCACACAACAGGAGGTGAGCAGTGGGCAAATGGAGCTCCGCCTTCTGTCAGAGCCGTGGAGGCATTAGATTCTCATAGAAGTGCAAACCCTATCGTGAACTGCACGTATGAGGGATATAGGTTGCTTGCTCCTTATAAGAATCTAGCCAGGCTCGGTGGCTCAGCCTGTAATCCCACGCCTTTGGGAGGCTGAGGTGAGTGGATTGCCTGAGCCTGCGGGTTCGAGACCTGCCTGGGCAACTTGACTAGACCTCATCTCTACAATAAATCAAAAATTAGCCGGGCGTGGTAGCACGCACCTGTAGTTCCAGCTACTTGGAAGGCTGAGGCGGAAGGATCGCCGGAGCCCAGCAGGTCGAGGCTGCGGTGGCCGGGAGCGGCCACTGCACTCCAGTCTGGGTGACAGAGTGAGACTCCAACTCAAAAAGAAAAAAGAATCTAATGCCTGATGATCCCTCCACCTGCCCCTCGTCCGTGGAAAAACTGTCTTCCTTGAAACCGGATCCTGGTGCCAAAAAGGTTGGGGACCACTTGTCTAAAGGCTGCCTTACTCCTGTCCCAGTTTCCTTAAACAGTGTGACTCAAAGGCTGCCAGGGACCCTCACTTACCCCCATGCCTGGAACTGCACCATTAAAGGGTCACACCCTGGGTTTCCAGTATCGCCATCTTCCAACTTTTTCAATCCCACTGCTCTGGGGAAATGACTGAGAAACCCTGAGTGCTTTTGGGGGTGAGTTGATCCAGCCTTCCTCCCTGACCCAGGGAGGGATCTTCTCCTCCCCCATCTCTCTTCCGCTTCCAGGTGGGAGGGGTTGCGGCCTGACCTCTGCTGGAGTCTTCCCTCTGCAGCGTCATGATGTCTCCAAAAGCAAAAGGGATCCTGACACCGTGCCCCTCCACGTCACCTGTAGTCCCCCTCCATCATTCTGAGGGGCTCGTGATTTGCAACCAAATCACGAGTGATTAGTAACACGTCTGTCCCTGCCCAGCCCTAGCCCCATCCCCTCGCTGCCCAGAGTGACCTCTAACCACAGGTGAGGGCTGGCTTCCCCCTCCTCGCTCTACCACAATATCACTGTGTGACCCTCGCAAGGGGATTCCCTCTCTGACCCTTATTCATCCATTCAGCAGACACCTCTTGAGAAGTGTGTTCTGCACACCGGCACTGCCAGGCACGGGGTCATGCCTGGGAGCCGGAGAGACGACGGGCCCACCTTTATGACCCCTACGGTCCTCATCGAAACAGATAGAATAATGAGAAATGCTCACATAAGTGCTGGGAGGAAGAGCCCTGAGCGGGTCTCTGTGGCATCAGTCTGGGAGGGCGCAGATGTTCCCTGGGATGGCAGGGGAGGCGTCTCCCAAGAGTCGGCGCACAGAGCCAGGGGATGAGGAGGCAGAAGTACAAAGGCTCCGCGACTCCTCACCTGTGGAAGGATGGAGACGGTGGGCTGAGTGCTCTCCACACGCTGCTCCCCAGAGCTCCAGGGGGGTGCCAGGGAGGGGCTTTGGGCCAAGTTCTGCCTCCCAACTCCACCCCTTCAGAATAATTCTGCTTTTCACTGCTTCAAAGATCTGATTTAAGGCCAGAAACGATGGCCCATGCCTGTAGACTTCTAGACCAGCCAGGGTAACAGTGAGACCTCGTCTCTACAAAACACTTAATAGTTAGATGGGCATGATGGCACGTGCCTGTAGTCCCAAGTACTCAGGAAGCTGAGTTGGAAGGATCGTCTGAGCCTAGGAGGTCAAGGCTGCGGGGAGCTATGGTCAGGCCACTGCACTCCAGACTGGGTGACAGAGACCCCAACTCAAAAGAAAAAGAACTGATTTAGATGTTGTTTGAAACACAATTTACGTAGCTTAAAAATTCCCAAAACCACTAGAAACTCATCTCATTAGCAATGAGATGCTCTCTAAGGACACCTCCAGCTCTAAATCCAAGGATTTCAGTGCTCATGAAATAAAGACAGACTGCCAGTTCACAGGAGAGAGAGGGGTAAGGCTGCAGATGTCCTTGGAAGGACAGGGCAGGGCAGAGGAACCACCTGAGTGGTAGATTCTAGAAATCCAAGAGCTTCTGGCAGTGCGACCCGAGCAAATGGCTTAACCTTCTCAGATCTGTTTCCTCGCCCTTGACATGCAGGTATATGATCCCCTCTGCTGCTGTAATGAGTTGCCAAACTTAAGCCCCACCAAAGTATTATCTTACAGTCCTGTAGGTTCAAGTCCAGCACAGGCCAAAGGGCTACTGCCAAGCCAAGTCCCTTCCGGTGGCTCTAGGGGAGGGTCTGCTCCTGCTCCTTGCTTTTTCCAGCATCTAGAGGCTTCCAGACTCCTTGGCTCGTGGCCCCTCCTCCATCCTCAAAGCCAGGAGTGCTGCCCCTCTCTGTTCTTCTGTACCCCTTATCGCCTTCAAACTTTCCATCTTCTACTTCCAGGGACCTTGGTGATTATGCTGGGCTCAACTGGATAATCCAGGGCAATCCTTCTATTTTTTTTTTCTTCTTTTTTCATTTTTAGAAACAAGGTCTCACCATGTTGCCCAGGCTGGTCTGAATTCGTGGGCTCAGGCAATCCTCCCACCTCCACCTCCCAAAATGCTGGGATAACAGGCATAAGCCACCATACCTGAGCAATCCCCCTATTACAAAAGTCAGTTGGTCAGCAACTGAATTCTATCCATAACCTTCATTCCTCTTTGCCACATACCCTAGCACATTCAGATTCCGGAGACTGGGACTTGGACTCCTTTGGGGAGCCATTCCTCTGCCCACCGAAGGGGGTCACAGTCCCACTAACAGCCAAAATTCTGGTACTCAGAGTACCCCCCACCTGCTCAACAGTAAGGCCACCTTTGATCCCCTGATGGGGCTCCCTGCAGACACCAGAACTCTTGGGGAAGGGCCTAGGATGATGCCATTTCACACGTCCCCATCTTTTTTTGCCCCCCAGCCTATAATTCTTCCCATATGTTCTAGGTCTCCTTCAGCTGCCTCAGATAGTAATAGGAGCTGGCATACTAAGCCCCATATGTGTCAGACACTGTGCTGTAGGTCTTAAATATGTGACCTTATGTAATCCTCACAATCCCACAAAGAAAGTAGTGCCAATGTTATTCTAATTTTATAGGTAAGGAAACTGAGGCACAGAGAGGTTCGGTAACCTACTTGAGAACCGATAAACAGGGAATCTGGGATTGATAATACGCCATCTTGCCCCTATACAGGCCCAAGGAGCTTGCTTATCCCTCTGGAAGCCGATTCTCAATTCCCACAACCACTGCCTGGACTGCCATGTTTGGCAAGGTCTGATGGAGGTTTGGGAATCATGGAAAGAATGTTCAGTACAGCTGGGTGTGGTGGCTCACGCCTGTAATCCCAGCACTTTGGGAGGTGGAGGCAAGAGGATTGCCTGAGCTCAGGGGTTCAAGACCAGCCTGAGCAACTTGGTGAGACTTCCATCTCTACAGTAAAATTGAAAAAAAGAAATTAGCCACTGCACTCCAGCCTGGGCTACAGAGTGAGACTCCAACTCAAAACAAAAAAAGGAAGTTTGGCACAGAGAACACAACCCAGCGACTACCACAGGGTAAGCCTCAGGTTCTCAGATGCCCCCCCCAGCCTCCATACCCCTCCCTTCTACACACACACACCCCACCAAGAAGGGAGTGGACTTCCCACCCCACCAACAGGCAGACCTGGAACCGCCTCCACTCCTGAGCCACAGCCAAGCTTTACAAGACCCACAGAGAGAAAAAACATCTGCCCTTCACAGCTGGAGGGACCACAGTCAGTCCACAAGCCTTTGCAAAGCCAAAGACATGTCTTTATGTCCTTTGAAATAATCCAAGCCCCGTCCTACGGGGCTGGTAGAAAATTTGAACTTGGTGGCCAGGCACAGTGGCTCAAGCCTGGAATCCCAGTACTTTGGGAGGCCAAAGCAAGAGAATTGCCTGAGCTAAGGGGTTTAAGACCAGCCTGGGCAACTTGGTGAGACTTCATCTCTATAATAAATCAAAAAAATTAGCCAGGCGTGGTAGTGCGTGCCTGCAGTTCTGGTTACTGGGAAGGCTGAGGCAGAAGGATCGCAGGAGCACATCAGGTCAACACTGGTGTGGCCATTAGTGTGCCACTGCACTCCAGCCTGGGCGACAGAGTGAGACTCCAACTCAAAAAAAAAAAAAGAATATATGAGGCTAGGCATAGTTGCCCATGCCTATCATCCCAGCACTTTGGGAGGCCAAGGTGAGAGGATTACATGAGCCTGAAGGTTCAAGACCAGTCTGGGCAACTTGGCGAAACCTCATCTCTACAATAAATAAAAAAATTAGCCAGGCATGGTGGTGCATGCCTGTAGGTTCAGTTACTTGGAAGGCTGAGGTGGAAGGATCACTGGAGTCCAGCAGGTCGAGGCTGCAGTGGCCGTGAGTGTGCGACTGCATTCCAGCCTGAGCAACAAAAGTGAGACTCAAACTCAAAAAAAATTTTTAAAAAGAAAGAAACAGCATAAAGATAACATCAACGCTTGGAAACTAAGCAACACACTTGTAAATACCCCATGTGGCCAAAGAAGTCTAAAAGAAATTTTAAACTATATTGTTTTAACGAGCATAAAAATACAACATATTAGAATATGAGACACAGCTGCTAAATCAGTGCTGAGAGAAACTGATAACACTAACTGCTTACATTGGAAAAGTCTCAAATCAATAATCTAAGTTCCCATGTCAAGAATCCACAGATGGAGTGGCAGCACCCTGGCAACACAGGACAGATCACAGAGTCACCTGCCCTGCATTAGGGAAGAGGATCTGCCCCAACCCCCAGTCTAGTGGCACCCATCAGAGAGACCCACAGTCACACTGCAGCCAGGAACCAACAGCCGAAGCCTTGATAAACAGAAGGTTGTGAGCCTCATGACATGGGCATGATAGGGAAGCAGATCACTTTCTTGCTGGCTCAGGACAAGAAGCTGGTACACCCTCCCACCGTCCCCCCCCATCCCCCCACTCCACCCTTTCCCCCAGGACTTCACATTCCATCATGATCTCTGCCTGTCAGAGCAGGTGTGTCCACCAGGCACCAGCTTACCTGCCAGATTTTACCCTTCCACGCCACCTGCTGGAGTGCAGCCCAAACTGCACCATCAAACAAAAAGACAACGCTACAACAAGCAGCACAGAACCTATTCACAACCAAGGAACCCATACAAGAGTTGGACCCATGAAAGCACCTAGAAACTAAGCCAGATGATCATACACAACATACACCTCAGTCATATTCTCAAGAAAAGAGAATAAAGAAGTGTAGGCCAGGAGCAGTGGCTCAAGCCCGTAATCCCAGCACTTTGGGGGGCCAAGGCAAGAGGACTGCCTGAGCCCGTGGATTTGAGACCAGCCTGAGCAACATGGTGAGACCTCGTATCTACAATAAATCAACAAATTAGCAGGGTGTGGTAGCGCTCACCTGTAGTTCCAGCTACTTGGAAGGCTGAGCGGAAAGGATTGCCGGAGCCCAAGAAGGTCAACGCTGGGGTGGCCATGAGCATCCTACTGCACTCCAACCTGGGCCACAGAGTGAGACTTCAACTCAAAAAAAAAAAAAAAAAGAAACAAACAAACAAATGTAAGCGCCCCATCCAAATGATAGCAAATTCAAAAAACAAGAAGCAACAGCTTCCTCAGATGATAAGGAGTCAGTGCAGAAACTTCTCCAGCAATACAAAAAGCCCGAGGGCTTCAACACCTTCAGAGGATCACACTGGCTCCCTAGCAAGGGATCCTAACCAGATTGAAATGTCCAAAATGACAGGTAAAGAATTCCAAATATGAACTGCAAGGAACTTCAACGAGATCCCAGAGAAAGCTGAAATCCAATACAAACAAACCAGAAAAGCAATCCTGGGTATGAAAGCCAATATATCTATATTAAGAAAGAACCAAAATACAACTTCTGAAATTGAAAATTTTACTACAAAAATTTCAAAATACAGTTGGAAGCCTTAACAATAGACTAGACCAAGCAGAAGAGAGCACACTTTTCAGAGCTCAAGACCAATCTTTAGAATTAACCCAGTCAGACAAAAATAAAGAAAAAATTTTAAACAAAAACTTTGAAAAATATGGGATTATGTAAAGCAACCAACCCTATTATTTATTGACATTTCTGAGAGAGAAGAAAAAGTAAGGAACATGGAAAACATATTTAAAGGAATAATTCAGAAAAAATTTCCCATTCTTCCCTATAAAGTAACTATACAATTGAAACCACAAAGCAACTACACAATTGAGACTATAAGCAACTAGCTAACAATACTATGATAGGAACAAAACCTCACATATCAAATCCTCACATATCGCTAGAGAGGTCAACATATAAAAGAAATGCAGAGAAGTCCTATGACATACTATACAAGATGACCACTCCCAAGGGACATAGTCATCAGACTACCCAAGGTCAACACAAAAGAAAAAGTCTTAAAGGTGGTTAGAGAAAAAGGCCCAATTACCTATGACAGGAGTTCCATCAGACGAACAGCAGACTTCTCAGCAGAAACCTTATAAACCAGAAGAGATTGGGGGTCTATTTTTAGCCTTTCTAAGAAAAATAAATACCAGCCAAGAATTACATATCCCACCAAACTAAGCTTCATAAATGAAAAACTTTAAAAATAAAGTTTTTCCCAGGCAAGCAAATGCTAAGGGAATCTGCCACCACCAGACCAGCTCTTCAAGAAATACTTAAAGGAGTTCTAAACACAGAAACAAAAAAATGGTTACCATAAAAGCACATGTATTATAAGTACAAAGTCCACAGACCCTATAAAGCAACTATACAATTGAGACCACAAAGCAACTACAAATTGAGACTATAAGCAACTAGCTAACAATACTATGATAGGAACAAAACCTCACATATCAATATTAACCTTGAACAGCATAAAGTTTCCACTCAAAAGACATAGAGTGGGAAACTGGATTTAAAAACAAGACTCAATTTTCCACTGCCTTCAAGAGACCCATCTCACATGTAATGATACTCATAGGCTCAAAGTAAAGAGATGGAGAAAGATCCATCACGCAAATGGAAAGCAAAAAGAACAGGGTTTACTATGCTTATAGTAGATGAAAGAGACTTTAAACCAACAGTAGTAAAGGACAAAGAAGGGCATTATATAATAAAACGTTCAACTCAAGATGTAACACTCATAAATATACATGTACCCAGCACTGGAGCACCCAGAATTTTTTTCTAGTTGGAGTCTCACTCTGTCAAGTACCATGGCACAATCATAGCTACTGCAGCCCCAACTTGCTGAGTTCAGGGAATCCTTCCACCTCAGCCTTCCAAGTTGCTGAGACTATAGGCATGCGCCACCACATTCAGCTAATTTTTTTTTCTTTATTGTAGAGACAAGGTCTCGCCATGTTGCCCAGGCTGATCTCAAACTCCTGGACTCAGGCAGTCCTCTCACCTCGGCCTCCCAAAGTACTGAGATTATAGGCATGAACTACTGTGCCTGATCGAGTACCCAGATTTATAAAACAATTACGGCTAAACTAAGAAAAAGAGATAGATAGCCATATAATAATAGTGGAGGACTTATACACCTCACTAACAACATTAGACAGATCACCAAAGCAGAACATTAACAAATTCTGAACTTCGGTTGGGTACTTGACCAAATGGACTTAATAGACGTCTATAGACTATACCATCCAACAACCATGGACTATACATTCTTTTCATCCATTCATGGAACATTCTCTATGATTGACCACATGCTTGGGCATAAAGCAAGTCTCAACAAATGTTTAAAAAAATCAAAATCATACCAAGCATCTTCTCTGACAACAGTGGAATAAAATTAGAAATCAATACCAAGAGGAACTCTCAAAAATCACACAAATACATGGAAATGAAACAACTCACCCCTGAATAGCTTTTGAGTAGCAATAAAAGTAAGGCAGAAATCAAAAAAAATTTTGAAAAAAATGAAAATAGAGACACAACATACAAAACCTCTGGGATTCAGCAAAAGCAGTGTCAAGAGAAAAGATTGTAGTGCAAAAATGCCTACATTAAAGAGACAGAAATATCTCAAGTAAACAACCTATTATCACATCTAAAAGACTAAAAACACAGGAGCAAACTAAACCCAAAGCCAGCAGAAGAACATAAATAACTAAAAATTAGAGCTCCAGCCTGGGCAACATAGCAAGACCTCATCTCAACAAAAAAAATTTTTTTTAATTAGCTGAGCATGGCGATACACACCTATTATCTCAGCTACTCAGCTGAAGGGGAAGGATCACCTGAGCCCAGGAGTTTGAGGCTATAGTAAGCTGTGATCATGCCACTGCCTCCAGCCTGGGCAATATAGTGAGACTCTGATTTTAAAAATAAATAAATAAATAAATAAATAAAGTTTAAAAATAATAGATATTGGTAAGGTTGCAAAGAAAAGGGAACACATATGCCATTGGTGGGAATGTAAATTAGTTCAGTCCCTGTGGAAAATGGTATGGAGATTTCTCAAATAACTAAAACTAGAGCAATTGCAATCCGACCCAGCAATTCCACTACTGGGTATCTAGTCTAAGAAAAAGAAAGTGTTCTACTAAAAAGATGCCTGCACTCATATGTTTATGGCAGCACTATTCACAATAGCAAAGTCACAGAATCAACCTAGGTGCCCATCAACAGTAGATTGGATAAAGAAAATGTGGTACATATACACCATGGAATTCTACACAGTCATAAAAAAGAATGAAATCATGTCCTTTGCAGCAACATGAATGCAGCTACAGGCCATTATCCTAAGTGAATTAACAGAGAACCAGAAAAATCAAAAACCACATGTTCTCATAAGTGGGAGCTAAGGCTGGGCACAGTGGCTCATGCCTATAATCCTAGCACTTTGGGAGGCCAAGGTAGAAGGATTGTTTGAGCCCAGCAGTTCAAGTTCAGTCTAAGCAACATAGTGAGACCCCGTCTCTATTTTTATTTTATCTGTTTATTTTTTATTTAACTTTATTTTTTTGAGTTGGAGTTTCACTCCATTGCCCAGGCATGCTCACAGCCACCCCAGTGTCGACCTTCTGGGCTCCGGCAATCCTTCTGCCTCAGCCTTCCAAGTAACAGAACTACAGGTGTGTGCTACCACACCCAGCTAATTTTTTATTTTATTGTAGAGACAAGGTCTCGCCAAGTTGCCCAGGTTGGTCTCGAACTCATGGGCTCAGGCAATCCACTCATCTCGGCCTCTCAAAGTGTTGGGATTACAGGCTGAGCTTATTTTTAAAAATCAAAAAAGTCTGGGTGTGGTGGTGTGCACCTTTAGTCCTAGCTTCTTGGGAGGCTAAGGCAGAAGGATCACCTGAGTCCCGGAAGTTGAGGTTGCAGTGAGCAGTGACTGCATCACTGTACTCCAGCCTGGGTGACAGAATAAGACGCCAACTCAAAAAACCAAGTGGGAGTTAAACGACGGGTACACACAGACATAAAGATGGAAACAATAGACACTGGGAATTCCAAAATGGGAAGGAAAAAAAAGAGGAGCAAGGGTTGAAAAACTCCATATTGGGTACTATGTCCACTACTTAGGTGAGGGATGAAATAGCAGCCCAAGCCCCAGCATTACACAACATATCTGTGCAACAAATCTGTACATGGACCCCCTGAGTCTAAAAGTTTCTTTTAAGGAGTCCAGGGGGAAAAAATCTGGAGAAAGAAGAGCACAATAAACCCAAAGCAAGCAGAGGAATGAAATAATAAGATAGCAGCAATCAGTGGAATTGGAAACAGAAAAGCAATAAAGAAAAGTAATGAACCAAAAAGCCAGTTCTGTGAAAGAATAACATTAACAAGCTTCTTGCTTTGTTAGCAAGACTAACAAAGAAAAAGAAAGAGAAGATATATGCTATAGTTTGGATATTTGTCCTCTCCAAATCTCAAGTTGAGATGTGATTCCAGTGTTGGAGGCGGGGCCTAGTGGGAGGTGCTTGGGTCTTGGGAGCAGATTCCTCATGCAGGGCTTGGTGCCATACTCCCAGCAATGAGTGACTTCTCTTGAGATTGAATTGTTTGAACCTGGCACCTCCCTCCCTGCTCTCTATTCCTCCCTCTCTTGCCCTGTGACACGCCAGCTCCCCTTTGCCTCCCACCATGAGTGGAAGCTCCCTGAAGCCCTTATCAGAAGCAGATGCTGACGCCATGCTTCTTGGACAGCCTGCAGGACCATGAGCCAAATAAGCTTTTCTCTATAAATTATCCAATCGTAAGTATTCCTTGACAGCAATGCAAATAGACTAGACAACATAAATTACCAATGTGAGGAATGAAATGGGATGTCAGTGCAGACCCTGCAAGTCTCAAAAGGATAGTAAGGGAATGTCATGAAGAACTCTACAGGCATATATTTGACAACTCTGACAACAAACTACCACAACTCACTCATATAAACTAGATCATTTGAATAGCCCTATAGCCATGAAGAAATTTGAATTATTAATTTTTAAGTCCCAAAAAAGAAAATCTCCAGGCCCAGATAGTTTCACTAGAGCATACTTCCAAATGTTTAAAAAAGAATTAATGCCAATTCTACAAAATCTCTTCCAGAATATAAAAGAGGAGGAAATACTTCCCAGTTCATTGTATGAAGCTAGTATCCTCATACCAAAAGCAAATGAAGATAATACCCTCCCAAAAAAAGAAAACTACAGACTAACATTCCTCATGAATATAGATGAAAAATCCTTAACAAAATATTATTGGATGGAAGTCGGCAATATATAAAAAGAATTATATGCCATGACTCAATGGATTTTTTTCTGGTAATACAAGGCTGCTTCAATATGCAAAAATCAACCAATGTAATCTACTAGATTAATAGGCTAAAGAAGAAAACTTACATGATCATTAATTTATGCAGAAAAAAACATTTACAACATTTAAAATCTATTCATGATTTTTTAAAATACTCTTAGAAAACTTGGACTAAGAGGAGAATTTCCTCAATTTAGTAAAAAAAAAAATCTACAAAAAAAAAATACTGCTGACATTATTCTTAGTGGCAAAAGATTGAATGCTTTCCTCTATCATCAGAAACAAGACAGGGATGCCCACTCTTACCACTCTTAGTCAACATAGTACTGAAAATTGTAGCCAATAAGATAAGGCAAGAAAATTCAGTAAAAATCATACAGATTGGAAAGAAATAAAACTATCCATATTTACAGATAACATGATTGTCTACATAGAAAATTCCAAGGAATCTAAAAACAAAAACAAAAAAACTAGAATGAATAAATGGGTATAGTAAGGTCACAGAATACAGAATTAACATATAAAAATCATTTATATTTCTGTATACTAGCAAAGAACAATGAACTAGAAATGTAAACACTCAAATTTAAAATATAAGATTTAAAACTTAGCCGGGCTCAGTGGCTCAGCCTGTAATCCCACGCCTTTGGGAGGCTGAGGTGAGTGGATTGCCTGAGCCCGCGGGTTCGAGACCCACCTGGACAACTTGGTGAGACCCCATCTCTACAATCAATCAAAAAATTAGCCAGGCATGGTAGCGCGCGCCTGTAGTTCCAGCTACTTGGAAGGCTGAGGCGGAAGGATCGCCGGAGCCCAGCAGGTCAAGGCCGTGGTGGCCAGGAGCGACCACTGCACTCCAGTCCGGGTGACAGAATGAGACTCCAACTCAAAAAAAAAGATTTAAAATTTAAAATACAACCATATATAAACACTCCAAAAGGATGAGATGCTTAGGTTTAAATCTAACAAAGCATATGCTGAAAATAAATGACAAAAATTACAAAATGCTGATAAAAGAAACCAAAGGAGATGTAAGCAGAGAGACATATTATGTTCATCGATTAGAAGACACAACACAGTGAAGTTACTAGTCTCCTCGAGTTGATATCCAGATTTCATAAACATCCTATCAAAATCCCAGCAAGACATCTTGTAGACATGGACAAGATTATTATAAAATTTATTTATTTATTTATTTTTGAATCAGAGTCTCACTCTGTTGCCCAGGCTGGAATGCAGTGGCACGCTCATGGCCACCACAGCCTAGACCTGCTGGGCTCAGGTGATCCTTCCACCTCAGCCTTCCAAGTAGCTGGAGATACAGGTACATGCCACCACAACCAGCTAATTTTTTTATTTACTGTAGAGATGAGGTCTCGCCAAGTTGCCCAGACTGATCTCAAACCCGTGGGCTCAGGCAATCCTCTCACCTCAGCTTCCCAAAGTGCTGGGATGATAGGCATGAGCCACCACACCTGGCCTTATTATAAAATTTATATGGAAAGGCAAAGGATCTACAATAGGTAAAACAATTTTTAAAAAAAAAGAAGTGGGAGAAATCAATCCACCTAGTCTATAACTTCAAGATGTATATCCAGCTATAATAATCAAGACCATGTTGTATTGGTGGAGAGATAGTCAAATAGATCAATGAAACAGGATCAAGAACCCAGAAACAGACCCATAAAATTATACCCAACTGACTTTTGACAAAGGAACAAAAGCAATTCGGCAGTGGTGCTACGGTTTGAATGTGTCCTTTCCAAAAATCGGGTACTAAAATTTAATGGCCATATGATTATATTGAGAGATGGGATCTTTAAGAGGTTATTAGGTCATGAGGGCCCCTCCCTCGTGAATGGGCTTAAGGTCTCTATAAAAGAGGCTTCACACAGCGCTTGACTTGCTGGTCTTTCTGCCTCCACTAAGTGAGGACACAGCATTCCTTCCCTCTGGAGGATGCAGCAACAAAGGGCCATCTTGGAAGCAGAGAGCAGCCCTCACCAGACAACCAAACCGCCAGCATCTTGACCTTGGACTTCCCAGGTTCCAGAACTGTGAGAAATAAACGTCTTCTCTTGATAAATTACCCAGTCTCCAGTATTTTTGTTACAGCACCCCAAGTAGACAAACACAGGAGGAAAGATAGTTGCTTCAACAGAGGGTGCCAGAGTAACTGGACACCCAAAGACAAAAACATGAACCTCAACTTCACACCTTATACAGATATCAACTCAAAATGAATCACAAACCAAGTATGAAACACAATGATTAAACTTTTAGAAAACACCATTGGAAAAAATCTTTCGGATCTCGGGTTAGGCAAAGAGTCCTGACACTTGGCACCAAAACCATGATCCATAAGAGGATAAAGTAATACATTGTTATATTCATTTTCTGTGGCTACTGCAACAAGTGCTACACAAGTAGTGGTTTAAAACAACAGAAATGTATTCTCTCACAGTTCTGGAGTTCAGAAGTCTGAACTCAGCACTACTGGACTAACATGAGGGTGTCAGTAGGACCATGCCCTCTTCAGGGACTACAGGAGGAGAATCATTCCTTCTTCTTCCAGTTTCTGGTGGCTACCAGAAATCCTTGGCTTGTGGTTATGTCATTTCAGTCCCTGCCCCCCTGGTCACACTGCATTTTCCTTTTCCATCCATGCTGAATTATCCTCAACATCTCTTATAAGGATATTGTTTTGCATTTAGAGTCCATCCCAATAACTCAGGATAATCTCCTCATTTCAAGATCTTTAGTTTAATCACTTCTGCAAAGTCTTTTTTTTTTTTTTTTTTTTTGCCATATAGTGTAACATTCGCAGAGTCCAAAGATTAGGATGCACACATCTTTTCAGGGGCCACTACTCAGCCTACCACAATTAGACTATCAAAATTTAAAATTTTTGCTCTTCAAAAGACTGTTAAGAGGATGAAAAGACAAGCTACAGACTAAAAAAATATTTGCAAATTATATATTCAACAAAGGACCAGTATCTGGAATATGTAAAGAACCTTCAAAACTCAATAATTTTTTAAGAATTCAATGAGAAAATGGGGCAAAAGACATAAAGAGATATTTCACTGAGAAGACATACAGATGATAAAAAGCATATTTAAGCTGTTCAAGGCTGGGCACAGTGGCTCATGTCTGTCATCTCAGCACTTTGGGAGGCCATGGCCAGATGACTGCTTGAGCCCAGGAGTTCATAACCAGCCTAGGCAATATATCGAGACTTCGTCTCCACAAAAAAATCAAAAAATTAGCTGGGCATGGTGGCACATGCCTTTTGTCTCAGCTACTCAGGAGGCTGAGGTGGAAGGATCAAGTGAGCCCAGGAGGTCAAGGCTGCAGTGAGCCATGACTGTGCCACTGCACTCCAACCTGGGCAACAGAGTAAGACCCCAACTTAAAAAATAAAAATAAAATAAAAAATAACAACAAAAAGTTCAACATCATTAGCTATTAGGAAAGTCCAAACTAAAACCACAAGGCTATATCACTACACACCTGTTAGAATTACTAAAATAAAAAAATAGTGACAATGCCAGATACAGGCCAAAAACTTTGGGGAAACCAGATCACTCCTACACTGCTAGCTGGAATGTAGAATGGTACACAGGAACACAGTTTAGCAGTCTCTTTAAAAACTAAACATGCAAGGCCAGGTGCAGTGGCTCATGCCTATAATCCCAGCACTTTGGGAGGCCGAGGTGAGAGAATTGCCTGAGCTCACGGGTTCAAGAGCAGCCTGGGCAACTTGGCAAGACCTCGTCTCTTCAATAAATCAAAAAATTAGCCAGGCATGGTGGCACATGCCTGTAGTTCCAGCTACTTGGAAGGCTGAGGTGGAAGGATTGCCTGAGCCCAGCAGGTGGAGGCTTCGGTGGCCATGAGCATGCCACTGCCTTCCAGCCTGGGCAACAGAATGAGACTCCAACTTAAAAAAAAACAAAAAACAAACTAAACATGCAACTACCATTCCACCCGTCAGTCGCACTCCCTGGCATTTATCTCAAATAAATAAAAACTTCGCCGGAGCCCAGCAGGTCGAGGCTGCGGTGGCCGGGAGCGGTCACTGCACTCCAGTCTGGACGACCGAGTGAGACTCCAACTCAAAACAAAAAAAAAAAAAAAAAAAAACTTATGTTCACACAGACACCTAGAAACAAATCTTTGTAGCAGGTTTATTCATAATAGCCCCAAATTGGAAACAACCCAGATGTCCTTCAACAAGTGACTGGTTAAACACACTGTACCATATCCATCCATGAAGCTACTACTCTGCAACAAAAAGAAACAGCTATAGATACTTGTAACAACTTCAGTGACTCTACGGAGAATTACACTCAGTGAGAAAAAGAATCACAAAAGCTGACATATGATTCCATTTATATAATGTTCTTGTAATGACAAAATTACAGAAATGGAGAACAGATTGGTGAGTGCCAGGGATTAACGAGGGGTACTGGTAAGCAAATGGGTATGGTTGAGAAAGGGAAGAGAAGCCAGGTGTGGTGGCACACACCTGTAATCCCAGCATTTTGGGAGGCAGAGGCAAGAGGATTGCCTGAGCTCAGGGGTTCGAGACCGGCTTGAACAACATGATGAGAGCTCATCTCTACAATAAACTTTTTTAAAAAATTAGCCAGGTGTGGTGGCCCATGCCTGTGGTTCCAGCTACTTGAAAGGCAAAGACTGAGGCAGAAGAATCACCTGAGCCCAGAAGGTCGAGGCTGCGGTGGCCATGGGTGTGCCACTGCACTCCAGCCTGGGTGACAGAGTGAGACTCCAACTCAAAAAAAAAAAAAAAAAAAAAGAAAAGAAAAAAGAAAAAGAAAGGGAAGAGAGGGATTCTTGTGCAGGTGAAAACACTCTGGCTCTTGACTGTACGCATACTAATATCTCATTCTTGCTGTCGCATTAGAGTTTTGCAAGATGTTTTCATGGAAACAAGGTAAAGAATACACTGATTATTTCTTACAATTGTATGTGAATCTAAAAATACCTCAAAATTGGAAGTTTAATTTTTTAAAAAGATATACAACATACAGGCTCATATTTTATATTAGATTCGACAGGCATAAAATTCAACAAATTTTTTTAAACCTCTGCTCTTCAAAATACACCGCAAAGAAAACAAAAAGTCAAGCCAAAGACTGGGGGGACATATTTGCGATACATTTATCTGACAAGGACTTGTCTCCAGAGTATATAAAGAGCTTTTACAATTCAGTAAGTACAATAAAATCACAATCACAATGAGATATGACTTCATAACCATTAGCATGGCTACCATTAAAAAGCCTGGCAATGCCAAATGTTAGCAAAAACACAGAACTGAGCCATCACATATTGCTGGGAACATAAAAGGGTACACATGTTGTGGAAAACCGCATAGCAGCCACAACTAGATATTTATGCAAGAGAAATGAAAGTGCGTATTCACAAGACTTGTAGAGGAATGCTTTTTCATAATAGCCCCAGTCTGGAGATAACCCAAATGTCCACCAAGAGGTGAATGAATAAACAAGTTGTGGCATAGCCATACAATGGGATAAAAAGAAACAAACTATTGCTACACACAAAGACACGGATGAACCAGAAAAAAACAGCACGCTGAGCAAAAGAAGACACAAAAGACTACAGTGCATGATGCCATTTACATGAAATTCTAGAACAGGCAAAACTAATCTAAAGTGACAGATCAGTGGTTGCCTGGGGCTGGTGAGGGGGAAGTAACTGACTGCAAAGGGGTGGGGGGCAGAGTTTTGGGGTCAGGGAATTTTCTGTGTCTTAATTGTGGTCGTGGGCACAAATATCTGTCAAATATCATCCAACTGTATCCTGATAATGTGTTTCGTTTTATGTAAATTATAAGTCAATAAACTTGATTTTTAAAAGACAAAATCTTGATTTTGAAAGCCCATATTTTGTCTTAGAGACAACAGATCTAAAAGTACTCTGTCCCAATGTTTAAAACTTTTCAATGCTAGCCAGGCGCGAAGGCTCACGCTTGTAATCCCAGCACTTTGGGAGGCGGAGGTGAGAGAACTGCCAGAGCCTAGGTGTTTGAGACCAGCATGGGCAACCTGGCGAGACCTCGTCTCTACAATAAATCAAAAGAGTAGCAGGGCATCGTGGCGCGCCGCGCCAGTAGTTCCAGCTACTTGGAGGGCTGAGGCGGAAGAACGATCACCCGAGCCCAGGAGGTGGAGCCTGTGGTGTGCGTGAGCGCGCCACTGCACTCCAGCCTAGAGTAAAGTTTCTAAACGCTTACTCCAAATTTCTGTGCGTAAGCCTTCCTCCTCCAGGGTAAGCAGCAACTCGCACGCGGGCTAAGGTCCGAGGACCACACTTGGAGTAGCCCGCTCCCTTCCGCCGACCGCTCGAGTTCTCCAGCAGGCGTCGCCGCAGCGCGCCCTGCCAGACCTCACTCGGGAAAGCAGGGAGGCGGAGTGGGGGGAGGGCAGGCGGGGGGCGGGGCGAGAGGCCGCAGCCCGAGCCCCGAGTCACCGGGCCTTGAAGGCGGGCTTGCGCTGCAGCCGCAGCACCCGGTACGTGTTGAGGCCCGGCACGTCGAAGCCGGGGGACAGCCCGCGGGGGTCCAGGGGGTAGAAGCGGACGAGCTGCCCGTGCTGGGCCTCCAGCGACAGCCAGGCGTCGCCCAGCGGCAGCGCGCACGGGAACTCGCGGGCCACGTGCAGCTGGAAGACGCGGCCGCGCAGGTGGCGCAGCGCCAGCGTGCGGAAGGCGGGCGGCACCAGCGCCTCCACGCGGGGCCCGAACTGGCGCAGGCGCAGCTCGCCCGCCGGCCCGGCGCGCACCTCGTAGAAGGTCAGGTTGGCGAAGGTGAAGTAGCCCGCGAAGGGGCGCGCGCTGGGCGGCGGCGCGGGGCTGCGCCGCGCCTCCCGGAAGGCCGTCTCCATGGCGGGCAGGAGCGCGTCGTAGGCCTGCGCCACCAGGTCGCGCCCCGGCGGCCGCGGCCCGGCCAGCAGCAGCACGAGGCCCAGGCGCAGCGGGGGCACCAGCGAGAAGGTGGCGGCGTAGCCGTCCAGGTCGCCGTCCTTGCGCGCCACGCGGTAGCCGCGCTGCGCGTGGAACTCCCACGGCGTGCCCGTCTCGTTGGCGAAGTAGGCGCCCGGGCAGGCCAGCAGCGGCGCCAGCAGCGTCTTGGCCGCGTCGGGCCGCAGGAGCCGCCGGGGCCCGCCGCCCAGGAGCGCCGTGGCCAGCTTGGCCAGGTCGGCGGGGGTGGAGTACATCTGGCCCGACGGGCGGTACCAGCCCAGGTCGTAGAGCGGCGCCGGCCGGCCGCTGCCGTAGAAGCCCGCCGCCAGGCGAGCGCGCACCGCCGGCGTGAGGTCGAAGCCCGTGTCCGCCATCCCCAGCGGCTCCAGCACGTTCTCCGAGACCCAGCGCTGGTAGTCTCCTTGAGCCGTGTGAGCTGCCAGGACGTGGGCCAGGAGCGAGAAGGCCAGCGTGCTGTAATGGCACCTGGACGGAGAGCAGTGGAAACCGGGCGTGGCCTTCGGCGGACATCCCCAGGCCCTGCGTGGCCCTCCCACCTGCTCGGGCCGTCTGAAATGCCACCAGGGTTTCACGCGACTGGGTGGGCCTGGGAAGGAACCTGCTTCATTGCATTCCAGGGGGTCAGACGGAGAAGAGACTTCGGAGAACATTGACTGACTCTCTTCTACACTTGGGAAGACCAAGGCCCAGAGAGGGACAGGGAACTGCCCCGCGTCATACAACAGCTTGGAGGAGAGCTGGACTCAGCAATCCACCTGAGAAAGTTGACAGACAAATCTTTTCGGTCCTTTACAGTTTACAGTAGTGGGATTTATTTTGTCAAATGGAAAATGAGTCTTAGCTTGGATCATATGCAGTGGCTCACGCCTGTAATCCCAGCACTTTGGGAGGTGGAGGTGAGAGGATTGCCTGAGCCCAGGGGTTAGAGAACAGCCTAGGACCCATGGCAAGACCTCGTCTCTCAATAAATCAAAAAACTAGCCAGGTGTAGGGAAGCACACCTGTAGTCCCAGCTACTTGGAAGGTTGAGGTGGAAGGATCACCCAAGCACAAAAGTTTGAGGTTGTGTTAGTGGTGATCATGCCACTGCACTGCAGCCTGGGTGACACAATGAAACTCCAACTCAAAAAAAAAAAGTCTTAACCAGTTCTGAGGGGGAAAAATGATAGCATGTATGAAGCAGGATCTCACCCCTTCCTTCTTCCAGACCACAGCAAATGCCAATAACCATAAAAGGCCTCTTTCCTGTCCCAGAGAAGACACATGGTTGAGAATCTCTAAAATAGTGCCTCAGGAAGGCACAAAGATGGGTGAAAAGTCACAAGTCCTACAGGCATTTCTGAACGCCAGGCCAGCTGCCTTATTTTGGCCAGTGAGGAAAGTGAGGTTCTAGAAGCAAAGTGCCTCACCCCAGATCACACAGCAAGTTAGTGGCAGAGCTGGAAGGAGGGTTCCAGTGTGCAGCGTCCAAGCACCTCCTCTCAGATCACCCGGCTCCATTCTTCTTTAAGGGAAGTGGGGCCTGGGGTTCAGCATTTAGAGCAGAGGGGTAGCATTTGGAGACTCAGAGGGGGGCTTCAAGGCAGGGCAGTGCCAGCTGTCCTCTATCCAGCCCCACGGCCCCACTGCTCCAGCGCTGGGCTTCATGTGCAGAGGCTACCTAGCTCTTCTCTCCTGATCTCGTCAGCATCCCGTTTATTTCCGTCCTGGCAAAATCTACCTTCATCCTTTGTATTTGTTTGCTGTGCCTCTCACACCAGGACACAAACTCCTCGAGGAGGGAGGCTGAATTTGTTTGTGACTGTAGATCCTGGGCAGGTAGGTGCTCAATAAACGTTGAGCTGATGAATGGGAAGAACACTAGATTTGAACAGAACGGGATTCTGGGCCCAGCTCTCGGCCTTGCTGGCCTCTCCTCTTGAGGCCTTGGTCTTCCCAGCTGCGGAACAGGGGTTGTACTCGGTGACCCGAGGCCCTTCCTGACTCTGACCACCCAGGATGAGGTGATGAGGGCTCTCCCAGGCAGGTGTGTCTCCCAGGAGCCCCCCCCCCAGCATGTGGCTGGCATCAGGGCGCGTGCCTCACCTGGTCCCCGGGTCTGCCACCAACACATCGTCCTTGAGCAGGTTCAGGGCCTCCTGGGTGCTACCTCTCCACAGCAGCGAGGTGGAGCGCAGCCTTCTGGGCAGCCCTGAAGAGGAGCAGTGGGCAGACCCGATGGGCCAGCTAAGGGGGCATGGCGGGCCCCTAGGTGCTCTCCCTCCCCCACCTCCCATGGGCTGAGCGATACCAACAACCAGTCCCATTTTTTAAAGAAAGCAAACCAGCCTAGCGTGGACTCCAATCCTGCCTTCTCTTCCTGCCTGTTTTACCAGGCAGATCACTTAACCTCTCTGAGCCCCAGCACCTCATCTGTAACATGAGGAAAATCATTTCTGTCTCATAGGACTGATGTGAGGATTCGATGAGCTAAAATGCTTAGCATGCTGCCTGGCACATACTAACTGCTCACAAAATAATTGCTATCCTCTGCTCTGGAAAGTTTAATTCCAACAACTTCCTGAGGTCAGTGACCAAAAACAGGTTTTGTGGAATTGGCCCCTCTGACCACTTGGAATGTTCTGTTTATTGAATGTGCCTTCTCACGTTGCAGGACTGGGGTTTCTTCCATCATTGGTAGTTGGTGGATATCTATTTGATGCCACAGGGCCCTTCACCTGCAGGGCCCCTTCCAAGTCCTGCATCTAATTTTGAACTTAAAATATAAGTTCATCAGAGCTGTCATCATTATTTGTTGAGGTGTGACAATTAAGTTCATGAACTTGCCACCGTACACTTACATTGACAGCACTGTGTTGGAAATAAATAACCGTATTGGAACACCCTCCCTACTCACCTGATCCAGCCCCCAGTGACTTCTTCTTTACCCGAAGATAAAGGAAATATTGAAAGGAAGACATTTGATGACATTCAGAACATCAAGGTAATATGACGATGGCTCTGATGGTCATTCCAGAAAAAAAAACTCCAAAATTGCTTTGACAGGAGGACGAGGCACTGGCATCAGTGCATAGCTTCCCAAGGGGAGGACTTCAAAGGTGACCATAGTGATAGCAATGAGACATGGAGCACGTTTTCTAGGATGAATTCATGAACTTAATTGTCAGACCTCAGGTATTCGTATGTACATACACATTATATATGTATATATTGTTTTTATTCTTTATTTAGATGGCAGCATACAATATATGTTATGAGCTTTCTTCCTACTTAGTATTATATCATATTCCAGCCCAATACCCAAAGAACCTTATTGTCCTTTTGGGGAAGGACTACATAGTGTTTGTATAGCTGTGTCACAGTTTATGTAGCCATTCCCCTACTGATAGACATCTAGGTTGCTATTACAGACAGTGCTGTAGTGAGCTGCTGTGTAAATCCCCCATATATTCACAAGCACATCTGTAAGAGAATTTCCTAGAAGGGAAATTGCTAAGTCAAGGGGTATATACATTTTTTTTAAAGTTGGAAGTGTCACTCCATCACCCAGGCTGAAGTGCAGTGGCACACTCACAGCCACCCCAGCATTGACATGCTGGGCTCAGGAGATCCATCTGCCTCAGCCTTCCAAGTAGCTAGAACTACAGGCACGCACTACCACACCCAGCTAATTTTTTAATTTATTGTAGAGACGAGGTCTCACCAAGTTGCCTAGGCTGGTCTCAAACCCCTGGGCTCAGGCAATCCTCTCACCACAGCCTCCCAAAGTGCTGGGATTACAGGTTTGAGCCATTGCGCCTGGCCGGGTAGATACATTTTAAACTGTGATATCACCAATTGCCTTCTATACAGGCTGCATGTAAATTCCCACCACTGGTGTCTAAGAGTGCCGGCTTCTATTTTCTTTCTTCTTTTGTTTGAGTTGAGGTGTAACTCTGTCACCCAGGCTGGAGTGCAGTGGCACCATCACGGGTTACCACAGCCTTGACTGCCTGGGCTCAGGCGATCCTTCTGCCTCAGCCCTCTGAGTAGCTGGGACTACAGGCACCAGATACACCACCACACCCGAGTAATTTGGGGGCTTTTTTTGTAGAGAGAGGTCTTGCTATGCTGCCTAGGCTGGTCTCAAAGTCTTGGGCTCAAGCAATCCTCTGGCCTCAGCCTCCCAGAGTGCTGGGATTATAGACATGAACCACGCCCAGCCTTGGGGTAGTTTTAATTTGCATTTCTTTTGTTATGAATGATGTTGAGCATCCTTTAATATTTTTTAACATTCATAAAGACTTTTCTGCCAACTGTCAAGTCTGTCCCTATCATTTGGCCATTTTTCTGTTGGGCTGTTGGACTTTGTATTGATTTGCAGACGATCTTTATATATTAAGGGACATTAGATGTTCATTATAGAATTGTCGATAAATGTGACTTGTTGACTTGCTCTGTCAACTTGATCTTGACCTGCCAACTAATCCTGATTTGTCCACTTGATTTAAGTCTCCAGGCTTCAGCTTTTTCCTCTCAAGTGGTTTCTATCCCTGACTACCAAGCCCTGTGAGAGGGAGGTATGGCCAGATCAGGACACAGAGAAGAGGGTGGGCCCAGCCTGGCTGGATGAGACCCTGGTCCTCAGTCCCTCCACTGAAGTGGCTTAATGGGTCAGGGTGGGTTAGTTCTGAGACTCACCTGAGAGCTGGCTGGCCATCCTTCGCAGGGTGACAGGTGAAGGCCTCGGGGCGGGGCCCACCTCCTGCAGCCCATCCACCAGGCCCGGCTGTTCCAGGGCTGACACTGTGCCCAGCGGGTTGTTGATGGTGAAGGTGCTGGCATAACGCTCCAGGGGGTCGTCCAGGGAGGCCACGATGCCCTCCTCCCACAGGCGGTACAGCATGAGGACTGGGAAGATCTTGGAGATGCTGGCGATGCTAGACAGCATTGGGCACAGAGGGCAGAGGCCATCCCGTTGACCCACCTCCCACCCTGTGGCCCCAGCCTGCAACGTTCAAGTATTTCAGAAAAGCACCGAGTCCACCTTAAGTCAGCTTCTCACCCAGAAATCCACCAGCCTCTGTGGAACTGCCTCTGACCCTGTGCCAGGCTTTCACGGGGCACCTTCCATTTGGGGACAGGCCTAGTTTGGATGGCATCTCTGCCTCCTACTGGCCGCGTGGCTTTAGGCAAGTTGCTAGACCCTCCTGAGATTCCATGTCACCGTCCACATCATAGGTTGGAAAAAGTATCGAACGAGATTGTGCTTGTAAAGTGCTTGTCAGCACACCTGGCAGGTGGTGAGTGGTCCATAAATGAGAGCAAATATGACTGTTGGCCCCAGGTGGGCACAGAGCAGGTGCAGCTTGCGAGCTCTCTCCCTCCGGATGCCTGTAACACCCACTGGGAACATGTGTTGCATTGTCAGCTTTGAGGATCCTGCAGGTGGCACCAGAGGAAACTCCAGGTATGCAACTGAACATCCCTGCTGCTTCCATCTGGGCCACTGCTACCAACTGAAGGGACCCAGAGCAAGGACCCAGGAACTGGCTATGGTTCCTTGGTGGCACATGGGGTGGGGGAGGTGGCACAAGGGACTCTTTCCAAATTTGAGAGGTTTGGGTCCAAGGTTCTCTTAGGAAGGAATGCCTTCCTATGATGTGGCATTGGGCACTGACTGGTCCTCTCTGGACCTCAGTCTCAGCTTCTATAAAATCATTAAGACGGCCAGACATGGTGGCTCAAGCCTATAATCCCAGCATTTTGGGAGGCAGAGTTGAAGGGATTGCCTGAGCCCATGGGTTCGAGACCAGCCTGGGCAACTTGGCAAGACCTCATCTCTACAATAAATCAAAAAATTAGCCGACGTGGTAGCGTGCACCTGTTGTTCCAGCTACTTGGAAGGCTGAAGCAGAAGGATCACCTGAGCCCAGCAGGTCGATGCTGGGGTGGCCATGAGCATGCAACTGCACTTCAGCCTGGGCGACGGAGTGAGACTTCAACTCAAAAATAAAAAAATAAAATCATCAAGAGTTAGTAATGGACTGGCAGCTTAGATCCCCAGCCATGATTCTCTTGAGTGCTCCTACCTCCTAAGTCCCCTTTGCCCTCCCAACCCTTGACCCCTCCACAGGACCCTGGAGGTCACCCAGCTCACCGGTACATGGTGTACTCATTGGGGGTCCCAGAAGCCGGATCTGAGCCATTCTTCTTCCCAAAGTTCCCAGTCCAGAGCACAGTGTCATTGTGAATGACAACTGCAGACATGGCAGCCAGGCCAGGGGCAGACATTGCCTGGCGAAGGATCCCATCCACCTGTGGGGAGGAGAACAGGTGTGGTGACAGCCTCTCCCCTGCCCTCACCCCTCCAAGTCATCCCACACACCTGCCCTTCCCACAGCCACACCCTACACATAGCCTCCATGGAGCCTCCGGACCTCGTGTTCCCAAACCATGCCCTGTGGGATGGCCCTACTGTTTTATATGGGGCTTCCTCGTGAGAGTTTTGCTGGGAGAAACATTTCCTTGGCAAAATAAGGAGAGAGGGTTAAAACTACTGACTGAGTCAAATCCTGTCTGACGCCCTGGGAGAAGCTTCAGTGGGTCTAGTCTGACCCCCTCATGTTGGGGAATTCACTATAAAGGTTTCTAGGCCCTCTTTAAACATGTATTGAAAGTACCTCCTTATTTTCAATGGTGATGATAACAGCTAACGTTCACTGGACATTTAGGATGTGCCAGGCATGGCATAACGTGATTTTCATACAGTCTCCTTTACTTCTCACAAGCCGGTGCTTATTTGTCCCCATTTTATGGACAAGAAAAATTGAGTCTGTGAGCTAGGAGGTGACTTGCCCAAGTGGCTAATAGTTGGTGGAATCAAGGCTGGAACCCTGTACAACCTGCAGCCCAGCTCTTAATCACTCAACCTCCCTTGCCAAGCAGGCTTACATGTCCTTGGCTGCGTTCCATCTCCTTCAGTTTCCATCCCTACAATAGCCTTGCCTCGCTGAGCCTCTGGGGTAGGATTCATGAGGAATGCACACAAGCGGTTAGCACCACACCTGCCACACACTAGAGGCTCAATAGGAGGCAGCCATGGTTATTATTGTTGCTTTTATTAAAAAAAAAAAAAAAAAAAGTCCTATGACCCCTGGAAGCCACATAGCACCTTCCGCTCCCTCTGCTTCACAGGAACTTTGCCGATATTTGCAGTGATGGGCTCCTGCCTTGGCCCAGGCCTTCTCTCCTTGGGATTCATCACCCTCTTCCCTTAACTGTTCCTAGGATGACAGTTTCAAGTCCCCCCACCGTGCTGCAGCTCGTAGGCTTAGGGTGTTTCATTTGACTCCATGTCTCCTAAGGAGAATAACCCAGGCACAGACTGGGGCTGGTGACACCTCCCTCCAGTGCCTTGCCATCCTGCAGTGGGAAAAGTCGCATTATGGAGTATGCAGGTGGGTGTGGTGTGCACTTAATCACACTGCAGTGCCTCTGTGACGTGGGCACCGTCATCCTCCTCCACTCCTCCTCCCCACCTCTTGTCTGCAGCCTCCTAGTCGGCTGCATGTGCCACCTACTTGCTCTGCGGCCCCCAGGCCTTTGTGTGTGCTGTTCCACCTGCCTGGATCACACCCCTCCAGCCCCAGGTTCCCTTGCTGTACACACACCATTGAGTGTCTCCAGCATGTTCACATCTCAGCCAAGATACCACATCCTCCAGAAGCCCCCCCAACCCTCAGCCAGTTCCTTTGTGCCCTTGCAGTTCCCTAAACTTTCCCCATGTTTTGTGTTGTCCTGACTGTTCCCCTCATTCCCAGGCTGACAGTTGTTTTTTGTTTTGTTTTTTTTGAGTCAAGTCTCACTCTGTCACCCAGGGTGGAGAGCAGTGGCATGCTCACAGCCACACCAGTGTCAACCTACTGGACTCAGGCAATCCTTTCACCTCAGGCTTCCAAGTAGCCAGAACTACAGGCACATGCTACCATGCCCGGCTAATTTTTTTGATATATTGTAGAGAAGACGTCTTGCCAAGTTGTCCGGGCTGGTCTTGAACCCCTGGGCTCAGGCAATCCTCTTGCCTCGGCCTCCCAAAGTGCTGGGATTATAGGCTTGAGCCACTGCGCCTGGCCTAGGCTGGCAATTGCTTGAGAACAGATCTGTATCTTCTTTCTGCCTATCCCTAGTGCCTAGCACAGAGCAGATTCTCAAGAAATCCATGTTGAATGAATGAATGAATGAATGAATGTCACTGCCAACACAGAGGGCATGCCCCCTATCACCCTGGACTAGCCCACACTCCCACATCCCTTTTGGGCCATCACTGACCTTTTCCAGGGCCTCCTTCAACACGGGGAGGGGGTGGGCCAGCGGCACGGGCTCGGGGTGCCGGGGACACATCATCACGGGGGCAGAGGTCTCTGCTGGTCCCGAGGAACCTGGAAGGAACATCACATGGTGAGTAGGGGACAGAGATCAGGCAAGGGTCATCCTAGGCAAGTGGGGAGAAGTGGCAGCAAAGACCAGAGCCTGCCTCCTGGGCAGCCCACCCCAGCCGACGACCGCCTTACCAGGACACGTCAAGGTACGGAGAGCAGTCACAGGCATGGAGGCACGGGCACCAGGGTATGCAGGGGGAGGCATGGCCCTACACACAGCACCCATCAGGCCACAGCCCCAGCAGTAGTCCCAGCACTCCCTTCCCTGTGCTCGGCCAGCTTCCCGTCACCAAGCAGCTAGCAGACTTAGGCCGTCCTGGCTCCTTGGGGCAGGCTCATGTCTGTCTGTCCATCTCTCATCCCCTCTTCCTGATTATATATTTTTGGGTGGACTCAGAGCCTCACTTAGGCCAAACTACAAGGGACAGCTCATTCTGTCACCACAGCTGAGCATTGGGCATGGGGCTTGAGTCTGTTCTGCTTGCATCCGGGTGTGTGGCCTCCTTGGCACCTCGGGGGAAGTGAGGGCACCAGCAGGACAGGAGTCAGGCTGTGACAGCAGTGCCCAGGCCCCACCTCATCCCCCAAGGCCAGTGTGGGAGGTGAAGTGGAATGAGCACTCCCAGAAGCTACATCCTTCTCCCCTTCCCCTGCCTCCTGAGACTCCACCTAAAACGGGGACAGGGTCCTTGTGGTAGGTTCGGTGTAGCCATAAATTGTCAGCTCCTCCCACCTTTTGATCCTGGCTGGCTTTGGGACTTGATTTGACCTATAAAAGAAGGCCGGGCCGGGCATGATGGCTCAGCCTGTAATCCCAGCACTTTGAGAGGCTGAGGCGAGAGGATTGCCTGAGCCCAGGGGTTTGAGGCCAGCCTGGGCAACTTGGTGAGACCTCATCTCTACAATAAATCAAGAAAAAATAACTGGGCATGGTGGCACATGCCTGTAGTTCCAGGTGAGGCAGAAGGACCGTCTAAGTGCAGCAGGTCGAGGCTGCGGTGGCTGTGAGTATGCCACTGCAGTCCAGCCTGGGTGACAGAGTGAGACTCCAACCCCCCCCCAAAAAAAAAAAAAAAAAAACAAAGGAGGCCAAACTTCCTAGGCTAGGCCTCAAGGGACTTGCTCCCTGAGAGACTGCCCCCTTGTGGACAGGGCTGGGATAGCGACCCTGAGAGCCAGAGCCCACCCTGAGGGAGAGGCTCCCTCTCAATGCCCACTGCATTGGAGACAGCCCAGGCTAGAACAGCTGCAGATCTGCAAGCAAACCCACAGCATCTTGAGAAATAAAGTTGCTTTGCTGGAAGTCAGTAGGCTTTGGGGTGGTCTGTTACTTAGCAACGGATAACTGATAGGTCCCAAATGGGAAAATTACAAGCCTTAGGGAGGATTTCTCAGCAACTCCATGATCTAGGCTTAATAATTAGAGTAGGGGAGGCTGGCACAGTGCCTCACTCCTATAATTCCAGAACTTTGGGAGGCCAAGGCAGGAGGATCGCTTGGGACCAGGAGTTTGAGATCAGCCTGGGCAACATAGTGAGACCTCATCTCTACCAAAACATAAAGAAATTAGCCAGATGTGTTAGCACCCACCTGTAGTCCCAGCTACTTGGGAGGCTGAGGCAGAAGGATCACCTGAGCCCGGAAGTCAAGGCTGCAGTGAGCTGTGATTGTGCCACTGCACTCCAGCCTGAGCGACAGACACTCTGACTCAAAAATAATAATAATAAAATAATTAGCCGGGCTCAGTGGCTCAGCCTGTAATCCCTGCCTTTGGGAGGCGAGGTGAGTGGATTGCCTGAGGCGAGGGTTCGAGATCCGCCTGGGCAGCAAGACCTCATCTCTACAATAAATCAAAAAATCAGCCGGGCGTGGTAGCACATGCCTGTAATTCCGGTTACTGGGAAGGCTGAGGCAGAAGGATCGCCGGAGCCCAGCAGGTTGAGGCTGCAGTGGCCGGGAGTGGCCACTGCACTCCAGTCTGGGCGACAGAGTGAGACTCCAACTCAAAAAAAAAAAAAAATTATTATTATTATAGTAGGGGGTCTCAGCTAGAGCCCCGGCCTTGCTCAGCCTGGGACCCAGGTAGGACTGGCCTCGGCAGCTGTGTTCCTCTAACCTCAATGTGAGCGCACGCAAAACCTTAATGTGGGAATCTTAGAAGGCAGATGTGATTCAGGGGATGGGGTGAGGCCGACAGCCCTTGTTTGAACCACGTCTCAGCTGATGCCCGTGGGGGGGGCAAGGACCTAGAGCAGTGTTTCTCATGTGTGACAAATTAAGCGCAAGAGTTGAGAAAAACCATTTAGAAACTTTTACAGCAGTTTAACGGAGTAACTTTGCATCTGTTTAAACTAAGAAATAATTCAAAAAAACTTGGCCTTCTATTCTGTATTTTGTATGCCTTTTTAAATATTCCCCAATAATTCCTTTTCTTTCTCTTTTTTTTTTTAAAGAGATTCTCATTATGTTGCCCAGGTTGGACTTGAACACCTAGGCTCAAGCAATCCTCCCACCTCAGCCTCCTGAGTAGCTGGAACTACAGGCACATGCCACCACACCCAGCTTGCCTAATAATGCATTCTTATGTATCTTTATAAGTGACACCGGCCCACTTTGGACTGGTAGCTTAAGAAGTATGGTCCTCGAGGACAGGCCAGCCTGCCTTCCCAGGGTCTACTTGCTTGAGGGACTAAGAATCCCCTCATCAAGGAACTCACCCTAGTAAGAAAGGGAAGGGGTAGGAGAGGAAGGAGCTGGCAAGAAATTAAGAGGAGGCATTTCTGCAAAACTCTGTGTGGGATATGGGAGCTCTGGGCACCTCATTGAGTTTTGGGGCATCTGTAACACACAAGATGACACAGAGGAGTGGAGAGAGGCATTCTCTCTCACTTTAGCAGAAACCTGGGGCCCTGGACCACCCAGGATCCCAGCAGCTTGGAGGGCTTGCTATAGCTACAAGGGCCTGGTAGACATCACCAGCAATGACAGCTCGGTGGCTGAACCTTGACCAGCCCAGGAAAGAGAGGCTGCAAGAAACAGCAGGTGCCACTGGACACCCTGTGAGTTGTTCCTCTCTGAGTCTTAGATATCACTGCAGGAGGGTCTCAGAAGGGGGCTAGGGCCTGAAGGTCCCATCGTGGGAGCTGAAGGCTCGTACTGGATGACTTGAGGAAACCCCTGCAGCAGTAGGATCCTCATTTTATACACAAGGGCACCGTTAGTGAAAGCTGGAGTGAGAACGGAGGCCAGAGATTCTGAGTCCAAATCCTGTGGTTCCCCCCCAACGCTCACAGATCGGGGCAGCAGCACAAAGCCCAAGAGGATGCTCAGGTAGGTTGGGGGAGCTCCCGGCTGTCGACACTCACCAGTCTTCAGCTTGGGGAGGTGGTACTGCCACAGGAAGCAGCTGGTCATGACCGCCGAGAGGAGGCAGAAGAAGCCACAGACGGCCGGGAGCAGCCACTTCTTCCTCACTTTCAGCAGGCCAGGCCGCCGGCCAGCCTGGGAGAGAAAGGACACGGGTCACAACCCCCTGGGTGTCAGTCAGAGGAAAGGAAGGGATCCTGGCCCAGGCCCCTCTGGGCCTCAGATGTACCCATACCTTCCAGGGCAACCCCTTCGACGGCTCTGTCCTGTATGAGCTCCCACACTTCCGTCCCTCTGCTTGCCATGCCCACCCGCCATGTGCTCAGTGAAATATCTCCACGTTGGCTGAAATGCCACCTCCTCCAGGAAGCCTTCCCTACCTCTCCTCACCCATGTCCCTTCCCGAGGCACTCGGAGCAAGCATCCATGATAGTGCAAATTCACCCCTCGTTGTGGGCAGCCACTGTTCCTCAGTATCAGTGGATCTGCCTGACAGAGTGTGAGTACCCCAAGGACGGGCCACTCCTCCCCCATCTCCCGCCCCAACTTGTGGCCTCTGACTTGTGCTGGCTGCTCAGTACATGTTTGTGGAGTGAATGTACAAGTCCTAAGAACTCAGGACGAGCCGGGCTCAGTGGCTCAGCCTGTAATCCCAGCGCTTTGGGAGGCTGAGGTGAGTGGATTGCCTGAGCCTGCGAGTTCAAGACCCGCCTGGGCAACTTGGCGAGACCTCATCTCTACAATAAATCAAAAAAAATCAGCCGGGCATGGTAGCACACGCCTGTAGTTCTGGCTACTTGGAAGGCTGAGGCAGAAGGATCACCGGAGCCCAGCAGGTCGAGGCTGAGGTGGCCAGGAGCATGCCACTGCACTCCAGTCTGGGTGGCAGAGTGAGACTCCAACTCAAAAAAAAAAAAAGAACTCAGGACGAAGTTTCCCCCACTCCCTCCAAACACCCACTTTCCAGAACACTCACCTCTCCCCTCCTCCACGTGTGTGATCTTGAACCTGGGAGACAGCACTCCGTGGGCACACAGAAAGTCCCCCCTCCTCATGTGGTTGCCACTCCAGGCGGCAGCTGGCTCTGGGAGGCTGGTGGCATTGCCACGGCCCCGCAGTGCTGTGCCACGGTGAGCGGAGGAAACTTTACAATGGGAAGCGACTTGTTTGGAGACCTCACGGAAGGAAAGATGGACGGGGCTAAAGGGACTGGGGTCCCTTCCACAGATGGGGGCGGGGTGGAGGAAGCACAGCTTGGGGGGTGGGTGAGAGGCAGACCACAGTGTAGACATGAGGCACACAGGTCCTGACACCTGCCAGGAGGAGGAAGAGGAGGACAGCAGGAGGTGGCTGAGATATGGGAGAGGGAGGGTGTGGCAGCCTAGCCCCCCACAAGGATTGTGTGTCCCCTCACTGCCTAGAATCCTGGAAATGTAGTGCCACCTCCAGCTGCAACCCTGTCTCAGGGACAGTGCTAAGGCTTCTTTTTTTTTTTTTTCTGAGTCAGGGTCTCACTCTGTTGCCCAGGCTGGAGTGCAGTGGCACACTCACAGCTCAGTGCAGCCTCGACCTCCTGAGCTCAGGTAATCCTTCTATCTCAGCCTCCTAAATAGCTGGGACTATGGGAGCACACCCCATGCCTGGCTAATTTTTTGATTCTTTTTCAGGGATGAAGCCTCGCTATGTTGCCCAAGCTACTCTTGAACTCCTGGGCTCAAGCAATCCTCCTTCCTCGGCCTCCCAAAGTTCTGGGATTACAGGTGTGAGTCACCCTGCCCGGCCTGTGCTAAGTCTTTTAAGAGGAGTGTCACAACACCCATGAGGCCGGTGCTCTTTGTGCCCTTCTGTTACAGATGAGGCTCAGAGAAGTTAAGGTACTTGTCCAAAGTCACACAGCTCAGTGCAGAGCTGGGATTTGAACCCCAAACCTAGTTTTCAACCTGCTCAGCTGAAGTTCTGGAAGAGCCTTAAAGATCATTTGTTGAGCCTTCTCAATACCCGGTGGGCAAACCAAGGAAGCCAAGAAGGAAAGAACTTATCTAAAGAAGAATAGCCAACCTTATGCCTGGCTCCACACTGGTCACTTGGCACATTTTCTTATTACACCTCACAACCTGCCCATGAGGTTGGCTTGGAGACCTTCATTTTAGGAACGATAAAATGGAGCTCAGAGAGACTAAGTGACTTTCTCAAGGTCACAGAGCAAGAGGGCAGTAAGTCCATTCTACCTGACTCTCAACCCTTAGGTCTGACAATGTGACCCCTTCTCAACTATCGTTGTCCTGTAGCCTAAACCGTGATGTGAAAATAACCCTTTCCGGTGCCCCCCAATCCTTGTCTGTCTGTCCCGACAGGCCTGAGAGCTGGGAGGGACCCTCATCTCAGGGACGGAGGGCCAGATTGAGCCATTTCATGTATTCAACCTTTCAGCTACTCGGGAGACTGAGGTGGAAGGATCGCCTGAGCCCAGGAGGTCGAGGCCACGGTCGTGCTACTGCACTCTGGCCTAGATGACAGAGTAAGACCCAGCTTTTGAAAAAAAAAAAACTCTTTATTGAGCACCCACTAGTGGCCAGGCCCTGTTTCAAGCCCTGGGGACTCAGCAGTGAACCCATATCAGGAATGTCTGCCCTCAGGGAGCTGGCACCGAAGGCCTGGTGACCTAAGGCCTTAGCAGCTCACCTCTACACAACTTCCAGGCTGAGCTCAGTCACTGACCCGTAATGGCGGCTTGGTGAAGCTTTGTTGAGTGAGTGGGTGAGTGTAGTGTCAACCGGCAAAGAACGAGAAACAGCAAGCTGTGGCAGGCCTGGAACTCACACTCGGAACTCTGAATCTCTAGTCGCAGATGACAACCTTGCAGAGCAAGACCCAAGTTCAAATCCAGGGCCCGCCACCTTAAGGTCCACAAAACCTCAGGCAATTGTCAGTCATGTGTGAAGTGGGAAAGGTCACAGTTGTCCTTGTAGGATTATTTTGAAACAGTAAACACAAAGCACCTAGATGTGTGGGACATTAGCCTAAGCACTTTATAATATCTTCTACACATTAAATCACTAACTCTCACAATAACTCCATGAGATAAGTCCTGTAATTACTCCTATCTTTACAAGTGAGGAAACTGAGACTCCTATGTGCTAAGCCATTTGCCCAAAGTCACATGTGAGACCTTGTCTTTATAAGAAATCAAAAACAAACCTGGCGTGGTGGTGCATACCTGTAGTTCCAGCTACTTGGGAGGCTGAGGTGGAAGGATCACCCGAGCCCAGGAGGTTAAGGCTGCAGTGAGCCTGATTGTGCTACTGCACTCTGGCCTGGCGAAAGAGTGAGACTTGACTTAAAAAAAAAAAACTTACAGAACATTCTGGAAAAGGCAAAACTACAGGGACAAGAAACAACTCAGGTTGCCTGGGTATAGGGATAGAGTAGACTAAAAAAGAGCAGAAGGGAATTTGGGGAGGTAACAAACTGTGCTATATCTTGGTTGTGGTGGAGGTTATGGAACTGTGTGCATTTGGCAAAAATCATAGAACTGTGCGGATTTCATTGCCTGTAAATGACACCTTGATTTTTTTTTTTTGAGTTGGCGTCTCACTCTGTCGCCCAGACTGGAGCGCAGTGGCCGCTCCCGGCCACCGCAGCCTCGACCTGCTGGGCTCCGGCGCTCCTTCCGCCTCAGCCTTCCGAGTAGCCGGACTTACAGGCGCGCGCCACCACGCCCGACACCTTGACTTTCATAAAACAAAGCCAGCGAAGATCCCAAGATCACGGATGTCCCACCCGCTGGAGGCATGACACCAGACACAAGGCTGTGCCTTGGCCATGGAGGAGTGAGTGGAGCTCTGGTGTTGTGGCAGGGGTGTGAGAAACATGCTCCCCCTCCCAGTAACAGAAGCTGTGCCCCCAGGCCTCCTGCTGGGAAGGCAACCTGCTGTCCACAGTGGGTACCTACACACCTACTGCATGACCAGCAGACCCCCAGTGCATTTTCAGGTGAAGAATGAAATCCAGACATGAGGCTCAATGTAGTGGCTCATGCCTGTCATCTCAACATTTTGGGAGGTGGAGGTGAGAGGATTGCCTGAGCCTAGAGGTTTGAGACCAGCCTGGGCAACTTGGCAAGACCTTGTCTCTACAATAAATCAAAAAGTTAGCCGGGCACAGTGGTGTGTGCCTGTGGTTCCAGCTACTTGGAAAACTGAGATGGAAGGCTCACCTGAGCTCAACAGGTCGAGGCTGCAGTGGCCATGAGTGTGCCACTGCACTACAGCCTAGGCAACAGAGTGAAACTCCAACTCAAAAAAAAAAAGGAAGAAAGAAATTCAGGCACGAGATGACTCGCTGAGGCCACGGGTGGGGATGGCAGAGCCGGGACTCAAGCTCTGTGCTGTGCACCACCCTACCCACCTCAAAATGCCATTGGGGCCTCTGCACTCCCAATTTGTAGCCATCCTCTGGGGCCCAGCCTCAGCTCTGTCTCCAATCTCAGGATTTATTCCGGTAGATGGAAGATAGGATCAGTATTTAATCTCTAAGCCACTCGCCAGCTGCTCGCATTTTGACTTGCAGTAGCCACTAGGAGGCTCTCTCCTCTCCCTTCCCAGCTAGAAATCTCCGCGGAGATGGAAGCAGGGTGAGGGAGAGGTGGGGGGATGGGCAGCCTCTGGAAGAGTCAGGCTCTCCCAAAACCTGCCCTCCGCTGCCCCTCCCAGGGCGGTTTGCAGTCCAGTCGCCCCATCTCCTTCCTGTTCAGCCCTCTGTGTCCAGTCCAGCTGTGTGTGAGGCCACGTCTGTCCCCAGGGAGCCAGCAGGACAGGGCGGCCTGATCAGACACGAGGGCCTGGGGCTGAGGAAGTAGGACTTGACACTGGCTCTGCCCCTTCTAGCTTTGGACAAATGGCTCCACCCCTTTGAGTCTCAGTTTCCTTGTCTGCATCATGAGGATAACAATCAGGTGGGAGTAAACGAGGAAACATAGGCAAAGCCCCCAGGAAGCGTCACTGATTGGTAGCTAGAGTCCCCATGATTTCTCTGGGAGACATAAGGAGTGTGCAGAGGGCTTCCGAGCTCACAAGGATGAAGGAGTTCAGCCTGGGGGCAGGAAGAGGAGTCACTGGACAGAGAGTTTGGGACTAGCTGGGGACTCTGTAGCTCAAGGCTCAGGAATGTGAAAGGGAGGAGGAGCGGGTTCTGGTTGTTTCGAGTGTTCAGTTAGGTGTGGCGGCTCATGCCTGTAATCAAAGCACTTTGGGAGGCTGAGACAGGAGGATTGCTTGGGCCTAGGCGTTCAAGACCAGACTGGGCAACATAGCAAGACCTCAGCTCTACAGTAAATCAAAAAATCGGGTCCCCTTTCATTGTGGGAGCTTTTCTGTCCTCTCAATAAATCCTGTTTTTTTAAAAAAAATTAGTCGGGCATGGTGGCACATGCCTGTAGTCCCAGCTACTCGGGAGACTGAGATGGAAGGATCGTCTGAGCCCAGGAGGTCAAGGCTGCGGCAAGCCATGATCATACCACTGCGCTCCAGCCTGGGTGACAGTGAGACCTTGACTCCAAGAAAAAAGAGAAAGAATTAAATGAGTGAATGCATGTGAAACCCTTGAAACTGCTCATGGCCTATGGTGCATGCTTTAGAAGTGTTAGTGATGAGGATAAGGTGATGTGAGGGGTTTAGGCCAATATTCGAAGACCTCACCTGGGTCTTCATTCTCTTCAGGCCATGGAAGATTCCAGGTTTTTGAGGATCCAGGTCTACACCCAGGAAACCCTGTGAGCAGGAAACGGAGTAAGGATGTAAAGGCAAAAGGAGATCCTGGGGGCTGGAAGAGAGCGGGAGGGGTGCGCAGAGGAAGGCTAGAAACCTGGAGGTAGCTGAGGATGAGCAGGCAAAGCCACCTCTTCTCATTACATGGCCCCTCAAAGGCCAGGGAGGCACAGCTCAGGAGCCCTTGCCAGGCGACCCACCGGCCCAGTTTGCCCAGGACTGTCCCGATTTTAGCACCAACAGTCCCGCATTCCCAGAAACACCTCAGCCTCGGGCAAATGGGACACTGGGTCACCCCGCCTGCCCCTGCCTCGAATCCCAGCTCCTCTTCCCCCTCCAGCCTGCTCAGAACAGTCCTGTCAGGCCCCGGGGCTCTTGGCCACAACTTACCTTCTTCCAAAAAGCTCTGGAAGGACAGGGCATTCAGGCCTCAGCTCAGATGTCTGGTGTCTCTGCACGTCCCGTGTTCCGGAGACTGGAATGGCTTCCTGGTCTCTGAGGCACAGGCTGTGCCCACGCTTTCCAGGGCTGGCAGATGTGGCACCTAATTTCCCAGCACTAATCCTTCAGAGGGCTCTCTGCCACGGGGATTAGTTGCTGGGGTCCCCGAGCAGCAGAGAAGGGGGGCAGATCTGCCAGGGAGCACTGGGGGGCACCACGTGACCCAAACGCTCTAGGCTGGTGGGCAAAGGAATGCTCTCTCCTCAAGGAGCCTCTGCTGAGGCCAGTGTGGAAAAGACAGGAAAGGGCCGCCAGGATCCAGCCTTGGGCTCACCCCACACCAGCTTCTCAGGAACCCAGGGCTCCCAGGAACACAGCTTAAAGACCACTGAGGTCAGCCTCATTGTTATTCACATGATGGGTGTTCAAGTCCCTGTTAGTCCCTGCCTGTGTGACCCTGGGTAAAGTCATAGCCTCTTTACTTCGTCGATAATACGGGAATAATAGTAACATCTGGGTGCATGTGAGGATTAAATTGCAATGAGCTCATACAGCAGGTCACCCACGGCCCGGCACCTGTAAGGGCTCTGTAAAGACCTTTCTCAGTGAACATTCTAGAAGGCCATTTATTTATTCATTTTGAGTCGGGGTCTCACTCTGTCACCCAGGCTGGAGTGCAGTGGCACGATCACAGCTCACCACAGCCTCAACCTCCTGGGCTCAGGTGATCCTTCCACCTCAGCCTCCTGAGTAGCAGGGACTACAGGTGTGTGCCACCATG
The DNA here is from genome assembly GCA_027257055.1 of Cephalopachus bancanus. Classification (NCBI taxonomy): domain Eukaryota; kingdom Metazoa; phylum Chordata; class Mammalia; order Primates; family Tarsiidae; genus Cephalopachus; species Cephalopachus bancanus. The sequence continues at coordinate 2,261,518 of JAPVLO010000293.1, read as the reverse complement.
CCCATATAATTTTTTGCTTTTTTGTAGAGATGAGGGCTCACCACGTTGCCCACACTGGTCTCGAACTCCTGGGTTCAAGCAATCCTCCTGCCTTAGCCTCCTAAAACGCCATGGTTACAGGCATGAGCCATCATGCCCAGTCCCTAGAAGGTCACTACTATTGATCTTTTGATATAAAGCATTTTTGCCTTCCCAGCACTAGAATTACTTGGGGAGCTTCTAAAACTCACTGGTGTCTGGATGCCCCCCCCCCCCTGCAAAGGTCTCCAAGGGCATAGCCAGGATGCTGCGATCTTTGGAGACTCCTTGATGATTCTACTATGTGGCCAAGATTGAGAACCGTGTGTCTCCAACTTATCTGTACATGGGAGCACCCAGGGCCAGGGGTCAGGAAAGGACCAAGAGTCTCCATTTCTTTTCTTTTTTTTTTTCTTTTGAGTTGGAGTCTCACTCTGCCGCCCAGACTGGAGTGCAGTGGCCACTCCCAGCCACCTCAGCCTTGACCTGCTGGGCTCCGGCGATCCTTCCACCTCAGCCTTCCAAGTAGCTGGAACTACAGGCATGCGCCACCACACCCAGCTACTTTTTTGATTTATTGTAGAGGTGAGGTCTCACCAAGTTGCTCAGGCGGGTCTCAAACCCCAGGCTCAGGCAATCCACTCACCTCAGCCTCCCAAAGGCGCAGGGCTACAGGCTGAGCCACCGAGCCCAACTTCCATTTCTTTTTCTTTCTTTCTTTTTTTTTGGGGGGGGCGGTTAGAGTCTCACTCTGTTGCCCTGCCTGGATGAAGTGCAGTGGCATACTCACAGCCACCACAGTCTTGACCTGCTGGGCTCAGGCAATCCTTCCACCTCAGCCTTCCAAGTAGCTGGAACTACAGGCATGCGCCACCACACCCAGCTACTTTTTTGATTTATTGTAGAGATGAGGACTTGCCAAGTGGCCCAGGATGGTCTTGAGCCCCTGGGCTCAGGCAGTTCTCTCACCTCGGCCTCCCAAAGTGCTGGGGTGACAGGCATGAGCCACCGCGCCAGGCTGAGAGTTTCCATTTCTAGCACGCTTCTGGGTGATGCTGGTACAGGAGCCACACTTGGAGGAGCAAGCCTCCTTTGCAGTTCATGAGTGACACCAGCCTCCACATCACTGTCTCAAGAGACCCTTGAATGATTACCTCCTTGTGCCCACGCTCAGGGCTGGTACATAAACTGGTGGATGCAAGCCTTCTCGATCTTCTGCAGCCCCCCTGGCCAAAACTCAGAGTGACTTTGTCCAAACTCCACTGGGTGGGGCTCAGAGAGGGAAAATGACTTGGCTAGGGTCACACAGCCAGTTTAGTGACGACAGCAGAACCAGGACCCAGGCCTTCCCTGTGGCTCAGGGCAGCTGGGCGACCGCCTCTCGGGCACAGATGTGCGCTGACACCGTGCCAGGTCGTGCTTAGTGCTTCTGTGCTGTGCTTTGGTTTGCACAGTCCTGGGAGGCAGCTTCCCAGCTGCCCCTTTCTTCCACAGAAGAAACTGACACTCTGAAAAGTGACCTCCTGAGGCAGGGCAGGGATTCAGACCCAGGAGTCTTCTGCTCCCCAGACGCCGACGAGTCTCCTGTCTTCCCACCTGCCTATGCGGTCCTCTAGGGCAGGGGCTGCGTGTCATTCGGGTTTGTGGCGCCAGACCGAGCACTGAACATCTGAATCAGTTAATCCAGTCATGGAGGATGCAAAAGAAGATCTAGAGGGCAGGCCTCCATCTGTTGACGTCCCGGGCCCTGAGCAGTCTGCAACCCTCGCCTCACCTCTCCGGGGACTCCTTCGTGCACCTGCTGCTCAGATCCCAACACAGCTGCTTCTCACCGCGGAGGCCAGCCCCGCCCGTCTCCATTTAGCATGTCATATAGCAGAATGGCCACTGGGTGACAGTAGAAGCCCGTGTGTAAAAACCTTTGCACCAACCTGAGACTCCCAGGGGCTTTCCATCCGTGGATCAAGATCATTCCCCACTACAGCCCCATGAGGGAGAAATTATTCATTCACTTTAGAGAGGAGGCATCATATCTATCCTTTGTTTAAAGAACCTCCCGTGGCTGTCTCCTGCTCTCTGGAAAATTTCAAAATCCTTATCTGCATAGTCTAAACCTACACTGTGGACAGACCCTTGAGTCAGACAGCAGGAGTTTAAATCCAGCTCCACCACTTATTACTGATGTGACTTTGGTTGGATTTTTTGGCTTCTCTTGGACCTTGATGTGCTCATCTGTAAAATGGATAATGACACAGAGCCTACTTACCCCCTTGGGGCAGGAGTGAGGATTGCATGAGATAATAAACCTAAAGCATACAGCTAGGCAGCTGGCAGACAGCTAGCTGGGATGCAGGAAATGTTAGTCATTGCCATTAACATTAGTCTCACTGCCCTCTCCTCTTAGGGAGAAAATTACTGTCCTCACCCTCAGCATCAGCACTGTTAAGAAAGAAGAACAAAAGCCGGGCATGGTGGCTCATGCCTATAATCTCAGCACTTTGGGAGGCTGAGGCAAAAGGATTGCCTAGGCCCAGGGGTTCAAGACCAGCCTGGGCAACTTGGAGATACCTCGTCTCTACAATAAATAAGTAAAAATTAGCCAGGCATGATGGCGCGCGTCTGTAGTTCTAGCTACTTGGAAGGCTAAGGCCAAAGGATCACCTGAGCCCAGCAGGTCAAGGCTGTGATGGCCATGAGCGTGCCACTGTACTCCAGCGTGGGCGACAGAGTGAGACTCCAACTCAAAATAAAATAAAATAAAATAAAAAATAAGAATATAGCCGAAAAGGTATCAAGGACACATTAAACTTTAAGAAGAAAAATGTGGCCAGGTGTAGTGACTCATGCCTGTAATCCCAGCACTGTGGGAGGCCAAGGCAGGAGAATCTCTTGAGCTCAGGCATTCAAGACAAGCCTGGGCAATATAGCAAGACCTCATCTCTAGAAAAAAAGTCAAAAAAATTATCCGGGCATGGTGGTGCGTGCCTGTAGTCCCACCTACTCAGGAAACTGAGGCAGAAGAACCATCCAAGCTCAGGAGATGGAGGCTGTGGTGAGCCGTGGTTGTGCCACCGCACTCCAGTTTGGGTAACTGAGTAAGACAAAGAAAGAAAGAAAGAAAGAAAGAAAGGAAGGAAGGAAGGAAGGAAGGAAGAGAAGGGAGCAAGGGAGGAAAGAAAGAAAAAGAAAGAAAAGAAAGAGAGAAAGAGTCATGGAAACATAAGTGGAGCTGGATTCGAGGGGTAGATTATATATTTTATTTCATTATTTTTTGAGAAAGCAGGATTTATTGAGAGGATAGAGATGCTCCTACAGTGGGAGGGGACCCGAAAGGGTTGCCCCTTTTTATTTACTTTTTATTTTTATTTATTTTTTTTTTTTTTTTATTTTTCTGAGTAGGAGTCTCACTCCTGTTGACGCCACCACGACCACTAATTTTTTGATTTATTGTAGAGATGAAGTCTCACCAAGCTACTCAGGCTGGTCTTGAAACTGTGAGCTCAGGCAATTCTCTCACCTCGGCCTCCCAAAGTGCTGGGATTATAGGCGTGAGCCACCGAGCCCAATCTAATTTCATTTCATTTTAATTAAATTAATTTATTTATTTTAATTATTCTATTATTTTATTTTATTTATTTTAGACAGGGTCTTGCTCAGTCACCCAGGTTGGAGTGCAGTGGCGCAATCATAACTCAACTGTAATCTCAAACTCCTGGGCTCCAGGGATCCTCCTGCCTCAGCCTTCTGAGTAGCTAGGACTACAGGCACATGCCACCACACCCAGCTAATCCTTTTATTTAATTATTTTTAATTTTTTAATGTTCATTATGCAGGTACCCTTGTTGATGAGGTGTGCCCACCCTCCTCCAGCAGATTCCTACTACTGCCAATCCCACCTCCCCCACCATTGGCAGTTTCCTGCTACTGCCAATCCTTTTTTTATAGTATTACAATAATTGTTCAAGGTCCGCTTATGAGTAAAAACATGTGATACTCAGCTATTTGTTTCTGTGAAAGATCACTCAGTATTATAGAATCTAAGTCCATCCTGGTTGCGGTGAAGTTCATGATTTTGTCCTTCTTTATGGCTGTGTAAAATATTCCATCATGTCTGTGTACCACATTTTTTTTATCCAGTCCTCTTTTGATAGGCAGCACAGTTGGTTCCGTGTTCTTGCTACTGTGAATAATGCTGTGATAGATGTACATGTGCAGGTTTCTTTTTTATAGAGTGATTTGAGTTCTTCCGGGTATATCCCTAGTAGGGGGATTGCCAGGTCATATGGAAGGTCGATTTTTAGATCTTTTAGGAATCACCACACTGTTTTCCACGGAGGCAGTACTAGTTTACACTCCCACCAACAATGTAGAAGTATTCCCTTTTCATCACATCCTCTCCAGCATCTGTTCTTTTTTTGAGTTATTGATGATGGCCATCCTGACTGGAGTTAGGCGATATCTCAGTGTAGTTTTAATTTGCATTTCTTTGATGACTAGTGTGGTTGAGCATTCTTTCATGTATCTGTTGGCTGCTCATATGTCTTCTCTTGAGAAGTGTCTGTTCATATCTTTTGTCTACTTTGTAGTGGGGCTGTTTGTTTTTTTCTTTTTGTCACATTTGAGTTCCTTGTAGATCCTGGGTGTTAGGCCTTTGTCAGACATACAGTTGACAAATATTTTTTCCAGTCTGTGGGTTGTCTCTCTGCTCTGTTGATGGTTTCTTTGGCTTTGCAGAAGCTTATCAGTTTGATGAGGTCCCACGTCTATCTTTTATCTCTTACGGCATGGGTACTTGGGGTTTTGATCAGGATTGATTGCCAGTTCCAATTTCCATAAATGTGTCTCCTGCATTTTCTAAGGTTCTTATAGTTTGAGGTTTTACATTTAGGTCTTTGATCCATTTAGAGTTGATTTTTGTGTATGGTGATAGGAAGAGGTCTTGTTTTAATCTTCTGCATGTGGTCAGCCAGTTTTCCCAGCACCATTTACTGAGTAGGTTCTCCTCTCCCCAGTGGTTGGTGGTGGAGGCTTTGTAGAAGATGAGTTGGTTGAGAAATTGAGGCTTTGCTTCTGGGATCTTTATCCTTTTTCGTTGATCTATATGCCTGTTCTTGTACCAGTACTTGGCCATTCTGATTATTGTAGCTTTATAATAAAGTTTAAAGTCTGGAGGTATAATACTTCCTGCTTTTTTTTTTTTTTTTAACTGAGGATTGTTTTGGCTATTCGTGGTCATTTATGTTTCCATATGAATTCCTGTATTGTTGTTTCCAGATTTGAGAAGAATGCTGCTGGTAATTTAATGGGTATTGCGTTAAATCTGTAGATTGCCTTAACAATGTTGATTCTTCCAATTCATGAGCATGGACTATTTTTCCATTTGTTTGTGTCATCTCTGATTTCTTTGAGCAGTGTTTTATAGTTTTCGTTGTAAAGGTCTTTCAAATCTCTGGTTAGGAAGATATCAAGGTATTTGATTTTTTTTTGTGGCAATTGTGAATGGGATTATGCTTTTTATTTGGGTTTCTGTGTGTTTATTGTTGGTGCTTAGAAATGAGACTGTCTTTTGCACATTTATTTTATACTCTGAGACTTTGCCAAAGTCCTTTATCAGTGCAAGGAGGTTTTTGACAGATTCTCTTGGGTTTTCGACATAGCATCATGTCGTCTGCAAAGAAGGATAACTTGATTTCCCCTTTTCCTATTTGGATACCGCTGATCTCCTTATCTTGTCTGATTGCTCTAGCTAGGACTTCCAAAATTATGTTGAAAAGGAGAGGTAAGAGTGGGCATCCTTGTCTTGTTCCAGTTTTCAGGGGAAATGGTTCCAATTTCTGTCTGTTTAGCAATATGTTGGCTGTGAGTTTCTCGTAGATGACTCTTACTATTTTGAGGTATGTTCCATCTATGCCTAGATGTTCGAGGGTTTTTATCAAGGAGGGATGCTGGATTTTATCAAAAACTTTTTCTGCATCTAATGATATAATCATGTGATTTTTGTTTTTACACCTGTTGATGTATTTAATTACATTTATGGTCTTATGAAAGTTGAACGAGCCCTTCATCCTGGTGATGAAGCCTACTTGGTCGTGGTGGATGATTTTTGAGATGTGTTGTTGAATTCGGTTTGCTAGGATCTTGTTGAGAATTTTAGCATCTATGTTCATCAAGGATATTGGCCTGTAGTTCTCCTTTGTTGGCTCTTTACCTGGTTTGGGTATCAATGTGATGTTAGCTTCATAAAAAGATTTAGGGAGAGTTACATCTTTCTCAATTGCCTGGAATACTTTCAATAGGATTAGTATCAGTTCCTCCTTGTATGTTTTGTAGAATTCTGCTGGAAACCATATGGTCCAAGGCTTTTTTTTTTTTTTTGGTAGTTTTCTTATGACATAGTCAATTTCCTGGGTTGTTATTGGTCTATTCAGGGTCTCAATTTCTTCTTGTTTCAACCTGGGGAGATTGTATCATGTCAAAAAGTTCTCCATTTTCTTTAGGTTTTCAAGTTTGTTTCCATACACGTGAACATAGTAGTCTCTGATAATCTTTTGTATTTCTTCAGGGTCAGTTGTAACTTCATCTTTTGCATTTCTGATTGTGTTTATTTGGGCTTTTTCTCTTTTTCTTGGTCAGTCTAGCTAGGGGAACATCAATCTTGTTTATCCTTTCAAAGAATCAGCTTTTTGTTTTGTTGATTTTTTTGTATTATCTTTTTGTCTTCTATGTCCCAAATTTGGGCTTTTATTTTGGTGATCTAGATTCTTCTGCTAAAGTTAGGGTTTTAGTGGTCCTGCTTTTCCAGCTTCCTTAGGTGATATGTTAGGCTGTTAACTTGTGATCTTTCCATTTTCTTCATGTGTGTTTGTAGAGATATGAATTCCTCTTAGTACTGTTTTCATGGCATCCTAGAGGTTTTTTGATAAGATGTTTCTTCATTTTCACTTGTTTCCAGGTATCTTTTTTTTTTGAGGTGGAGTCTCACGTCTCACTCTGTCGCCCAGACTGATGTGAAATGGCCGCTCCCGGCCACCGCAGCCTTGGCCTGCTGGGCTCCGGCGATCCTTCTGCCTCAGCCTTCCAGAAGCTGGAACTACAGGCATGTGCTTCCACACCTGGCTAATTTTTTATTTATTGTGGAGATGAGGTCTCACCAAGTTGCCCAGGCAGGTCTCGAACCCACGGGCTCAGGCAATTCACTCACCTCAGCTTCTCAAAGCGCGGGATTACAGGCTGAGCCACTGAGCCCGGTTTCCATGTATCTTTTAATCTGTTTTGATTTCCATGTTGACCCAGGAGTTGCTTAGCATCATGCTGTTTAGTGTCCATGTCTTTGTGGATTTGGGGGGAACTTTGTTGGTGTTGATATTTATTTTTATTCCACTGTGGTCTGAGAAGGTGCATGGCAGGATCGCAATCTTATGAAATTTGTTTATGCTTGATTTATGGCTGAGGATGTGGTCTCTCTTAGAGTATATTCCATGTGGTGATGAGTAGAATGTATATTCTGTGTTTGTTGGGTGGAGTGTTCTGTAGGTATCAATCAAGTCCATATGGTCAAGCATCGCTTTGAGGTTCTGGATCTCCTTGTTGATTTTTTGTCTAGGGTTGTGATGGGGAATTTAAGTCCCCAGCTATGATGGTGTTAGAGTCAATATTTTTTTTAATTTACCTAGAAGCTGCTTTGTGAATGTTGGTGCTCCTATGTTGGGTGTATATATGTTTAGGATGCATATTTCTTGGTGATGGATTGAACCTTTTATCATTATGTAGTGATCTTCCGTATATTTTTAAATTTTTGGTACCTTAAAGGATATTTTGTCTGATATTAAGATTGTGACTCCTGCTTTCTTTTGTGTTCTATTTGCCTGAAATTTTGTTTCCCATCCTCTTACTTTGGGTCTATGAATGTGCTTTCTAGTGAGATGAGTCTCTTGGAAACAATATATTATTACCTCATGATATTTTATTCATTTTGCCATTCTATGTCTTTTCAGTGGTGCATTTAGTCCATTCACATTCAGGCTAATTATTGAAATATGAGAGTTTATTCCTGTCATGAGGTTCTTATAGAGTTTGTTGTTGTGGTTGCTATTTGTTTGTTGTATTTTTTATTTTGGGGGTTGATTCATGTGCGTTTTCAATCTTTTTCCTGCATTCTTGTGAAGGATGTTATCGTTCTTTTTTTTTTCCTTTCTTCTGTGTTTAATACTTTCTTAAGTGTTTCTTGTAGAGCTGGTCTGGAGGCAGCCTAAGCTCTTAGGGATTGAATGTCTGGGAAAGATTTTAATTCTCCATTACTGATGAAGCTTAGCTTAGCTGGATAGGTAATTCTTGGTTGAAATTGTTTATCTTTGAGAACTTTGGGTTCTCAAAGTTCTCCTAGCCTGAAGTGTTTCTGTAGATAAATCTGCTGCTATTCTAATTGGTCTTCCTCAATAGGTAGTCTGACCTTTTTCTCTAGCTGCGTTTAGGATGTTTTCATTTATAGCTATTTTGTATAAGCGAATTATTATGTGTCTAGGAGTTGATCTTCTCATTTGTTATCTTGCAGGGGTTCTCTGAATCTCTTGTGTTTGAACGATAGCGTCACTGATGAGATGAGGGAAGTTTTCTTGGATAATTTCATGGAATCTTTGTTCCAGGATGGTCTGTCTCTCTATCTGCCTCAGGGATTCCAATTAATCTTAGGTTTGGTCTCTTGAAATAATCAGTCATTTCGCCGGGCTTGGTGGCTCAGCCTGTAATCCCGTGTCTTTGGGAGGCTGAGGTGAGTGGATTGCCTGAGCCCTCGGGTTCGAGACCCGCCTGGGCAAGTTGGTGAGACCTCATCTCTACAATAAATCAAAAAATTAGCCGGGCGTGGTAGCGTGCACCTATAGTTCCAGCTACTTGGAAGGCTGAGATGAAAGGATCGCCGGAGCCCAGCAGGTTGAGGCTGTGGTGGCTGGGGGCAGCAATTGCACTCCAGTCTTGACGACAGAGTGAGACTCCAACTCAAAAAAAAAAAATCAGTCATCTCTTGGAGGTTTTGTTCTGTCTTTTTAAGTTTCTTTTTTATGTTTTTAACAGTTTGGGTTAGTTCCATATTTTGGTCCTCAAGCTCTGAGATTCTTTCTTTTGCTTGGTTAATTTTACTTTCCATGCTTATCAATTTGTTATTTATTTCATTCACTGTATTCTTTATTACTGTTATCTCAGTTATCAACTCCATTCTTTCCTATTGTCTCCTCAATTCTATTTATTCTATTAATGTCTTGATATCTAGGTTTGTTGTTTGAGACCAGTCATTCTGGGGGCTCTTCATTGTTTGCATTCTGAAGTCTGTATTCCCAGTGTCTGACCTCCCAGGGGTCTGTGTGAGACCCATATTATATTTTTGGTTTTTCTTCATTTGTGTAGATATTTCTCCCCCCACCCCCACCACTTTTTTTTTTTTACCCTTTCTTTAATTCTGTTGCTCAGGGATGGGGAGATAGCTCTTACTTTTGTTTCCTCCATACCCTATTTTTTCTTATGTGGATCCTCTGGCTTTGTTCAATTCTGAAGCTGGACTGTGGGTTAGGGGCTGTACTTTTTGCAGTTTTGAGATTTAATTGAGGGGGGAGTTGTGATTCAGAAACTATCTGCAGATCCCAATATCCGGTTGATAGGTGTGTGGGGCCCCCTGGAACCCACTTCCCACTGCCTTACAATCTGTCCATGCAGTGGGGGTGTAGGTTTGCTCCCTGAAAGCAAAATGAGGTAAGAAAAAGGAAAAGAATGGAAAAAGGAAAGAGGGGGACAAGAGGAAGGCAGAGAAAGAGAAGAATATGAAGGAAAACAGACAGGCATACCAATTAACAAACGAAAAGAGACCCAAACAAAGACAGAAAAGATTTTTTAAAAAATAACTAAAACAGCTGGGCTCGGTGGCTCAGCCTGTAATCCCGCGCCTTTGGGAGGCTGAGGTGAGTGGATTGCCTGAACCCGCGGGTTCAAGACCCGCCTGAGCAGTGAGACCTCATCTCTACAATAAATCAAAAAATCAGCCAGGCGTGGTAGCGCATGCCTGTAATTCTAGCTATTTGGAAGCCTGAGGCAGAAGGATCACCGGAGCCCAGCAGGTCGAGGCTGCAGTGGCCGGGAGCGGCCACTGCACTCCAGTCTGGGCGACAGAGTGAGACTCCAACACAAATAAATAAATAAATAAAATAACTAAAACGTACAGACAATTATTCAAACACACAAACCGAGAAAAAAAAAACCCTATTGATGTACTCTCCCTCCAAAAATACCCATACACAAATAGGAAGTCTTAAAAAAGGCAATAGAATAACAGAACCAAAGCAAGTATGAAAACATAATCAAAACAGAAAGAGAAACAGAAAAAAGAAAACTAAAACAAAAAATGAGCAAAACAGACAAACAAAAAAAAGCAAACTCGCTCTGCGGGCGTTCCTGGAAGTCCAACTTCCTTTCAGCTCTGCTCTCCAGCCCCTCCTCTCTGCTCTCAGTGCAGGCTGATAGGATTGCTCTCAGCATGGGTCAGGTGCCCCACGGACTACTGTGGGAGGAGGGTGGACCAGATCTGGACTCACCCAGCTTGCTGCCTGTCCAATCTCCCACTCAGATCTGACATATCTGTGTTCATTCCAGCGTTGGGGAGGGGCTTCTGTCTCTCTGAGTTTGATGAGATTACCTCTAGGTCCCAAGTGGGAGGCTGGGTGGGGCTGGGTGGAGCAATGCAGGGCAATGCAGGTCTCTGCCTGGTCCCCAGATAGAGAAAATGGCTCCGGGTTGGCGTTTCCTCAGTGGTGGGTGGGGCTCCTCTCCAGCTCTCCCATCTTCTCCTCGGTTCAGGTTCAGGGCTCCGGCTGCTTTCCTGTCACAGGTGATGGTGTGGACTGGGCTCCAGGCGATGGGAATCAGCTATATTCGACAGGCTCTTCTCTAAGAATGGTGATAAGAATAGCCAAACCCTGCTCAAGTCACTCACTAAAGTGCACACGTAGAATCAGGTCTGAGTGTTTACAGAGCTAACTTGACTCCTTTGATCCTACAATGTCTGAATGCTTCTCAGTAGAAATATTTGAGCTAGCTGGAGTTACTGAGTGAATTTTTCTTTGGTCAAGGAGTTTGTGGATTGCCTATTTTTTATTTTTAAAGATGGGATCTTACTTTGTTACCCAGGCTGGTCTCTAACTCCTGGTCTCAAGCAATCCTCCAGCCTGAGCATCCCAAGTACAAGCTAATAGTATTAAATTGGGTGGTAAGATGGGCCTCATGGGGAAGTAGGGGAGTTAGCTACATGGACAACAGAGGAAGAGTGCTCAAGGCAGGGGGAATAGCTAATACTCAGGCCTCAGGGTGGGGTATGCCCAGCAGGTCAAGGGAGAGGCAGGGAGGCCAGTGGCTAGGGCTAACCCAGGGGTAGTGTGGCAGGTGAGGTTGTGAATTGTCACCAAACCAAACTGGGTTCATTTGCCTGAACACAGTGAAAGCCAAACACCAAAGCACCAGGTTTTTGAAGTAAGAAAGGTCTATCGTGAGTCAAGTGACAAGAAAACAGGAGGAAAGGGCTGTGTCACTCATAAGCTTAGGGTAATAAGGCATGATCTGATTGGGTCTTGCAGTGAGGTGAAGCTAGGGGTCAATCTGATTGGATCCTGGATCCTGCCATGGGGCTCTTTTTTTTTTTTTTAAGTGGGAATCTCACTCTACCCCCAGCCTGGAGTACAGTGGCATGTGCACAACCACTGCAGACTCTACCTGCTGGGCTAAGGCAGTCCTTCCATCTCAGTCTTCCAAGTAACTGGAACTACAGCCATGCACCACCATGCCCCGCTAATTTTTTGAGTTATTGTAGAGACAAGGTCTCTTGCCAAGTTGCTCAGGATGATCTCGAACCCCTGAGCTCAGGCAATCCTCTCACCTCCGCCTCCCAAAGTGCCGGAATTACAGGCGTGAGCCACTGCACCTGACTGCAGATCATTTTTAATTCGATCCCTGCTTCTCAGGCCAAACACTTAGGTTCTGCCCCTGTCTGCACGCTTGGTTGGTCAGGGCACACTCGAGTCATGTAACCTTCTATCTGGGGATCCATGGCACCTAAAAACAAATCACAACTTTGTTACATAAAAATTGAGCCAGATTGGTCTGATGCCATGGCATAAGTAAGGGGTCAAGAAGGTCACATGGACCCTTCTGGGCCACAGGAAGGACCTTAGCTCTGCCCATGAGTAAGGTGGGAGGCTTCTTAGAGTTTGAAGCAGAAGAGTAACATGATAACTCACACTTCCTTTTTTTTTTTTAGTTGAGATCTCACTCTGTTGCTCGAGCTGGAGTGCAGTGACAGATCACAGCTCATCACAGTCTCGGCTTCCTAGGCTCAGGTGATCCTTCTGCCTTAACCTTCCTAATAGCTGGGCCTACCGGTGCATGCCACCACACCCAGCTAATTTTTAAAATTTTATGCAAAGACGAGATCTTGCTCTATTGCCTTGCCCAGGCTGGTCTCAAACTCCTGGGCTCAAGAATCCTCCCACTTCAGCTTCCCAAAGTGCTGGAATTATAGGCATGAGCCACTTTACCCTACCCTAACTCACAGTTCTAAAGAAACACTCTGGGTTTGGTGTTGAGAACCGACTAGAGTGCAGAGGTTAGGGAAGGAGGCCAGTTAAGAGACTGCTACACTTGTTCAGGTGAGGGGTGGAGGTGACTTGGACCACCACAGAGGCAGTGGGAACATGGAAGATTCCGGATGTAGAGTCACCCCTTAGTCTCCGTGTGGTTCCAGGAACCACTGCAGATGCTCAGCTCCCTGACATGATATGATATAGTATGTATGTATTTTGAGTTGGAATCTCACTCTGTCATCCAGGCTGGAGTGCAGTGGCACACTTACGGCCACCACAGCCATGACCTGCTGGGCTCAAGCTATCCTACTGCCTCAGCCTTCCAACTAGCTGGAACTACAGGCACACGCCACCATGCCCTGCTAATATTTTGATTTATTATAGAGATGAGGTCTTTCCAAGTTGCCCAGGCTGGTCTCGAGGTGTAGTATTTATAACTGGCACACATCCAGCATATACGTTGTCATCTCTAGATTACTTACAGAACCTAACACGATGTAAATACTATGGAAGTAGTTGTTATACCGTATTTCTTAGGAAATAATGACAAACAAAAGTCTGAACATCTTCAGTACAGTTTTTAAACAATATTTTCTTTTTTTTTAGGTGGAATCTGTTTTTCTTTCTTTCTTTTTCACAGTGTGAGCCACTGCACCCAACTAAACAATATTTTCTATCTGTGGTTGTTTGAAGCCACAGATGTGGAACCCATGGATACAGAGGGCTGGCTGTACTCTGAAGGCACAGCTAGTAGGATTTGCTGATAGATTGGCATTGGGTATGAGCAAAAGAGAGGAGTTGGGAAGTGAGTTTTCCTGTGGGATCAGGAAGCCTGCATGGGGCAGGAGCAGGGATGGGCCAAGGGTTCAGTACTGGTCGTGCTCATTATAAGATGTCTGAGTGAAGGCGTGGAAGTAAGCTGTTGGATATTTGCATCTGGAGCTGAGAGGTCCAGATTATATCTTCACTACAGAGTGAAGATATAATTTAGAAAACCATTGGCATGGAACAGTAAATAATATTTAAAGCCACCATTGGCTGGGCACAGTGGCTCAGGCCTATAATCCCAGCATTTGGGGAGGCCAAGGAAGAAGGATCACTTGAGTCCAGGAGTTTAAGACCATCCTGGGCAACGTAGCAAGACCTCATCTCTACAAAAAAATTTAAAAATTAGCCAGGCATGATGGCTCACACCTGTAATGCCAGCACTTTGGGAGGCAGAGACGAGAGGATTACTTGAGCCCATGGGTTCAAGACCAGCCTGGGCAACTTGGCAAGACCTTATCTCTACAATAAATTTTAAAAATTAGCTGGGCATGGTGGTGAGTGCCTGTGGTTCCAGCTACTTGGAAGGCTGAGAAAGAAGGATCACCTGAGCCCGGCAGATCAAGGCTGTGGTGTCTGTGAGCATATCACTGCACTTCAGCCTAGGTGATAGAGTGAGACTCTAACTCAAGAAAAAAAAAAAAAATTAACTAAGTGTGGTGGTGCATGTCTGTAGTTCCAGCTACTTGGTGAAAGGACAGACCAAGAGTGGGAAGCCATTTTTCGTCTTGTTCTTAAACCATGACAGGATGATGGGAAAGTAGAAGCTGTGTTTTGGAGAAATGCATACTTTAGATAAAGATTAACTCTACCAACTTTGTCTTTTCAGAAACACAGACTTCCTGATGCCAGAGGTATCTCATAATGGCAATCAAGCTTGCCTAGGGTAAAGGGAATTTACAAGGCCTGAGACATCATGCACTGGGCAAGGATTGTAGAAGTCACGAAACATAATTACAAAAGTTATGCAGATCACAGGACTTGTGACCACTCAGAGGGAGACGGGTGGGGATTCGATCTTCCAGTAGACTGGGCACTATCTATAGGGAAGCCAAGGATCCCCCTAAGTCACCCACTGGGAATGCCTAGGAGATAAGGGGAAGTGCACCCTCCATTAGCTCTAAGGAATGTCGTTCGGGAAGGTACAAGAGCATTAGAATCCTTGTCATGCCCTTCTCTAGGGGCTATGATAATATGGACAGACATTAATGGGTTTCTGTGTCACAGGGTCTCCAAGACATTCACAGGTGGTCAATAAAGAAGTCACAGCAGTCATGTCTACCTAATTGCAACATCTCCAAGGAACAGGATTTAAGCCAGGACTCGAGGGGGCTATGGTGTCACATTCATTTAGAGTGTAGGCCCACTGGTGCCACACTCATCCAGAGTGTAGGCCTGCTACGGGGCCACACTCACCTGGAGTGCAGGCCTACTTCCTGTCTGTGGGGAGTGAACTTTTCTTAAATAAATCTTTTCTTCTTTCACCTCTTTATGTGTTGCAATTCTTTGCATTACTCGGATCTCTAGGTTGCCAGCACGCACCTCCAGCACGCCGGCTCCAGCGGTGCTGCACCCCTCTCCATCCGTGCCTCCACCCTCACGCCTGCAACGCCACGAGCATCTTGACTTGACCAGGTGTTTGTCCAGAAGCGGCAGGGGATATTGGTCAGGGGGCTCTTCCCTTGGCTGGCCAACAAAGCATCTGAAGCTGTGTCACTATCACCCTATGCATACCCTAACACTTGGAAGGCTGAGGCAGGAGGATCACCTGAGCCCAGGAGGTCGAGGTTGTAGTGAGCCATGATCATGCCACTGTGCTCCAGCCTGGGTGACAGAGTGAGATCCCCCGCTCCAAAAAAAATGACCACTACCAAGGTAGTGAGATGGAGGAAAGACGGAATCTGTGGACTAAGCTCAGAGGTTCGGGAGATCTGGGTGTTGGGCGAAAGCAGAGATTGCAAAGCCACACAGCGTGAGTTCAGAATGGTCACTGCTGAGGCAGTGACAAGCAGAGGGTCAGCTGAACAAGGTGTTGAGTTGTTCAACTCCTCATCATCCTCTGGAGAGAGAGCAAGGGCCCTGGACACAGCTGGAGACACCGCAGGATGTGCTCAGAAGCCTTGCCTTGCTGCTCTGCTTTCTTACAGGCAAGTGTGAAGTCAATCCTCCAATTTAAGAAAACCTGACCTGAGCTCAGGCACCAGGAAAATTGCTTACAGTGCTGAGGTCACCCGGAGAACTTGTGGGATGTGGAGACCAGGTGGTGCCGTTTCTGCCTTGGGGAGAGGCGCCCCTCTGGAGCCCACCCACTATCAAGCTGATTTTCCAAGGACCAGTCCCCGACTTAGGGGCTTCCAAACATAAGCCCCCCCAACAGGAGCAGAAATCAACAGGTCGGAGTAGCCTGGAGCCCTTGGGCTTGCGCCTGCAACGCCACGAGCATCTTGACTTGACCAGGTGTTTGTCCAGAAGCGGCAGAGGATATTGGTCAGGGAGCTCTTCCCTTGGCTGACCAACAAAGCATCTGAAGCTGTGTCACTATCCAGTATCACCTGAGCTAAGTGTTCACGACACCTTGACACCTCAACGTAAGAACCCTGGCTGTCCCGTGGCACTTTCCTTCAGGAGCACTGAACGGCTGTGAATCGTGGGTTTCACCTCTCTAGGAGAGGGCAATCTGCACAAAATCTAAAAGTCCATGTACTTATGTAAAATAAAAATAGACTCTTGGGACCCCAAATTCACTTTGCCAAAGGAAAAGTTAAGCTTGGGACTTGAGTCACGTAAAAAAAAAACCCAACCAAACAAAAAACCTGCCTTTCTTTGTTTCCCAAACAGATAGCTATAATTTCACTTGCTTACTTTATTTTATGTTAAAATGTAGATTTACTGAGCAGGAGGCCAATGCTTAATTGACTTTTTCTTCCACTCCCTTCTTTTCACTTGTAAAAGAATGTAACCCCTTGCCTCATTGCCTTCCCACTTTTTTTGTCTTCCCCTCCGGCTTGCTGTTTACCCTTAATTAATTAAATTTTTTTGTTTGTTTTAGTCAGAGCCTCACTCTGTCACCTAGGCTGGAGTGTAGTGGCATGCTCATGGTCACCGCAGCCTTGATGTGCTGTGCTCGGAAGATCTTTCCACCTCAGCCTTCTAAGTAGCTGGAACTACAGGTGCACAATTCATGCCCAATGAATTTTTTCATTTACTGTAGAGATGAAGTCTCACCATGTTGCTCAGGCTAGTCTCAGACCCCTGGGCTCAGGCAATCCTCTAACCTCTCCCTCCCAAAGTACTGAGATTACAAGCATGAGCCACCGCACCCAGCTGCCGCCCTTGCTGTAAGGTGGCAAAGAACTTAGATGACTTGTATCCATGTCCCAGAACTTTATGGAAGGCAGAACTTAAGAGGGATAAAGTAGGATATTTGACAGAAGAAATCTTGAAGCTGCCAAGCATTCAGGATGCTGCATGTCTTCTCCGAATGGTTTATTGTAAAATATGAGAAGAAAGAAACTATGTAAAGATGGAATTTATAATTTAAAAGGAAGCAGAACTTAAAGATTTGGAAAATTCTCAAACCTGCCCAAGTACAGAATTTAAAATGTATTTAGGAGAGAAAACTAAGGGTAGGACCAAATGACAGACCATTTGATAAGAAAATCAGTATACCTAGGAGGAAGCCAGGTCCATTCATCAAGACAGAGGGGGAATTGCCCCAAAGGCATTTCCAAGATCCTCTGGAACTGCCAGGAACATCACAGGCCCAGAGTGCTAGGGCCTTGGGAGCAGAATAGTTGACCCAAGGCACCTGTGGGACCTCAGGGCTTACTGCCAAGGGCCACCACCCAAGGCACCTGTGGGACCTCAGGGCTTACTGCCAAGGGCCACCTCCCTGACTTCTGGTACAGCATGGCTCAGCTGTTCCTAGTGTGGCTCACACAGAACCAGGTACAACTCAGGCCACTGCTCTGGAGGACACAAGCAATGAGCCTTGGTGTCATCTATGTAGTGCTAATTCTTTTTTTCTTTTTATGAGTCAGGCTGTCACTCAGTTGCCCCGGCTGGAGTGCAGTGGCACCATCACAGCTCACTGCAGCCTCCAACTCCTGGGCTTAAGCAATCCTCCTGTGTCAGCCTCCCAAGTAGCAGGGACTACAGGCACCACCACACCCAGCTCATTTTTTAGATTTTATTTTTGTAGAGATGAAATCTCACTATGTTGCCCAGGCTGGCGTGTGGGGCTAATTCTGCAGGCATGCAGAGTGTAAGAGCTGTAGCGTCATGACTTCCTCCACCTAAATTTCAAGGCATGGCTCAGAGAGCCTGGGGGCCCAGGTAGAGACCTGCAGCAGGGATGGAACCACCACAAAGAGCACCCCAGGGCAATACCTGGTGGAACCATGGGGTCAGGGCCTCTGCAGAGGGCACCCACTAGGCAGTGCCTAGCGAAGATATGGGCCAAAGGACCCCAACTAGACCAAGTGGGTTCTTGGCTTTTTTCTCAGGAAAGAATTCAAGAATGAGCTGACAAGGTAACATGAAGGCAAGTTTATTAAAAGAAAAGAGGAACAGCCTGAGTCTGGAGGCTCACGCCTGTAATCCCAACATTTTGGGAAGCCAAGGTGAGAGGATTGCTTGAGCCCAGGAGTTTGAGAACAGCCTAGGCAACATAGCAAGACCTCGTCTCTAGTTTAAAAAATTTTAAAGGAGCTGGGTGAGGTGGTGCTCACCTGTAGTCCCAGCTCTTCAGGAAAGCTGAGGCAGAAAAATCACCTGAACCCAGCAGGTCGAGGTTGCAGTAGCCGTCATCATGCCACTGCACTCCATCCTGGGTGAAACGACAAAGGGTAGGTTTCTCCATAGGCAGATGGTAGCCATACCTCGCTGGGGTTTTGTTTTTAGTTATTTCTTAATTATATGCTAAGCAAAGGATGGATTATCCATGAGTTTTCTGGGAAAAGGGCAAGGAGTTCCCGGAATCAAGGGTTCCTCCACTTTTTAAAACCACATAGGGCCGGGCGCAGTGGCTCAAGTCTATAACCCCAGCACTTTGGGAGGCCGAGGTGAGAGGATTGCCTGAGCCCAGAGGCTCAAGACCAGCCTGGGCAACATGGTGAGCCCTCGTCTCTACAATAAATAAAAAAATTAGCTGGGCGTGGTAGCGTGCCTGTAGTTCGCGCTACTTGGAAGGCTGAGGTGGAAGGATTGCTGAAGCCCAGCAGGTCCACTCTGGGGTGGCTGTGAACGTGCCACTGTTCTCTAGCCTGGGCAATGGAGTGAGACTCCAACTCAAAAAAACAAAAACAAGCCGGGTTCGGTGGCTCAGCCTGTAATCCTGCGCCTTTGGAGGCTGAGGTGAGTGGATTGCCAGGTTCGAGACCCGCCTGGGCAGTGAGACCTCCTCTCTACAATAAATCAAAAAATCAGCTGGGCGTGGTAGCGCATGCCTGTAATTCCAGCTACTTAGAAGGCTGAGGCGGAAGGATCGCCAGAGCCCAGCAGGTCGAAGCTGTGGTGGCTAGGAGCGGCCACTGCACTCCAGTCTGGGCGACAGAGTGAGACTCCAACTCAAAAAAAAAAAAAAAAAGATTGGTACAGTGACTCATGCCTGTAATCCCAGCACTTTGGAGGCCAAGGCAGGAGAATTACTTGAGCCCAGGAGTTTGAAACCAGCCTGGGAAACACAGCGAGACCTCATCTCTACCAAAAAAAATAAAAATAAAAATTAGCTGGTTGTGGTGGTGCACACCTGTAGTCCCAGCTACTTGGGAGGCTGAGGCAGGAAGATTGCTTGAGCCCAGAAGTTGGAGGCTGCAGTGAGCCATGATTGTGCCACTGTACTCCAGCCTGGGTGACAGAGTGAGACCCTGACTCAAAAAAAATAAATAAATAAAGACATAATGTGTTTTCCCTGTTAGGTTTTGAACTTACTTGGGTCCTGTTACTTCTTACTTCTTTATTTCTCTCTTTCGGAAGGGTGATGTCTAGTCTATGACTATTCCATCATTGCAATGGAAGCACATCTTACAGGTTCGCAGCTGGAGGGAAATTTGCCTCAGAATGAATGGTACCACCAGTCTCACCTGCATCTGATTTAGATGAGACTCTGGATTTTAGACTTGTAAGCTGATGTTAGAACAAGTAGCGTCTTTTGAGGTTACAGTGGTGGGATCAATATATCTTGCATAAGAGAAGGACATTCATTTTGGGGACCAGGAGAAGAATGTTACGGTCTGAATGTGTCTGCCAAGATCCATGTGTTGGAAACATAATCCCCAGTGCAATAGCAGTGGGAAGTATGGGCTTCTGGGAGGTGTTTGGGTCATGAGGGCAGAGCCCTCATGAATAGGTGAATGACATTATAAAAGGGTCCTTCAACCTCCTGCCAAGTGAGGACACCGCATGCTTCCTCTCCAGAGGATGCAGCATTCAAGGCACCATCTTGGAAGAAGAGAACAGTCTTCACCAGGTGCCAGAGCCTTGGTCTTGGGCTTTTGAGCTTCCGGAACTATAAGAAATAAGTTTCCGTTCTTTGTAAATTAGCCTGTTTGGCATTTTATTATAGCTGCACAAACAGACTAAGACACCATCTAATCCTAACACCGACTCTATAAGGTACGTAGTGTTAACCTCTCCTTTTACAGTTAAGGAAACTGAGGTACATCAAGAATAAACAACTCAAAGTTGTCTAAGATCACACAACTGAGAGTTGTAACACTTGGATTTAAACGCAGGCAATTTAGCACCAGAGATCCTATTATTAAACAAAATAGGATGAAGGAAAGTCATCATAAAAGGCCTGGACATGGCCTGGCACGGTGGTTCAAGCCTGTAATCCCAGCACTTTGGGAGGCCAAGGTGAGGGGATTGCTTGAGACCAGGGGTTTGAGACCAGACTGGGCACCTTGGCAAGACCTCATCTCTACAATAAACTTTTAAAAAATTAGCGAGGTGTGGTAGCACACACCTGTAGTTCCAGCTACTTGAAAGGCTGAGGTGGAAGGATTGCCTAAGCTCAGCAGGTCATTGCTGAAGTGGCCGTGAGTGTGCCACTGCACTTCAGCCTGGGCGATGGAGTGAGACTCCGACTAAAAAAAAATAAAAAAAGTCTGACCGGGTGTGGTGGCTTACCCCTATAATCCCAACACTTTGGGAGGCCAAGGTGAGAGGATTGCCTGAACCTGCGAGTTCGAGACCAGCCTGGACAACTTGGCGAGACTTCATCTCTACAATAAGTCAAAAAATTAGATGGCCATGTTTCTAGCTACTTCGAAGGCTAAGGCAGAAGGATCGCCTGAACCCAACCAGTCGAGGCTGCAGTGGCCAGGAGTGTGCTACTGCCCTCCCGCCTGGGTGACAGAGTGAAACTCCAACTTAAAAAAAAAAAATGTCTGGACACATAAGACAGTGGTCAACAATCACAGATGTTATCTACTGAGCACTGACTGGACACTGACCACTGTGTTAGGTGCTATGGGGGATATACAAATGAACAAGATGCTGTGCTTGTCCTCAAAGAGCCTATAATCCAGTTGGGGCTTGGGGAGGGAATGTTGAAATGCATACAAATCAAATCCCAGCTGACTGTGATGCATGCTAGAACTACAGGTAAAATGCTGAGAGAGGCCAGGCATGGTGGCTCACACCTGAAATCCTAGCACTTTGGAAGGCCGAGGTGGGAGGATTGCTTGGGCCCAGGAGTTTGAGGTCAGCCTAGGCAATATAGTGAGACCTTGTCTCCACAAAAAAACTCAAAAAAGTAGCTGGGTGTGGAGTGCACACTTGTAGTCCCAGCTGCTCAGGAAACTTAGGCAGGAGGATTGATTGCTTGAGCCCAGGAGGTCGAGGCTGCAGTGAGCCGTGATCGTGCCACTGCACTCCAGCCTGGGGGACAGGGTGAACCCTGACTCAACAAAAGAAATCAAAAATGCCGAGAGAGTGCTAAGGAAAGGAATTCATTACAGCTGGATTGAAGGGAGCTTTCTGGAGGTGGTGGCTTTGGAAAAACTGAGGAATTATAAATATGATAGCAGAAAGAGGTAAATGAGGGTACATAAGGGAGAAGCAATGTGAGCAAAGGTGTGGATGCATTTGGGGAATGGCCAGTCCCCAGTTTGGTTAGAATGCATGAAAGAGATGATTTTAGGTAGGACACTGACATGGCATCAAGTTACACTAAATCAGCAGTGAGGTAGTGATTTCCTTTCAATTCTCCTTATAGAGAAAAGTCTCAGCTAGGTGCTAGCCTGTCTTTCAAACTCTAACATTTGCTAGTCTTGCATTTTTATTTTTTGAGTCAGTCTCTTGTTGCTTAGGCTGGAGTGTGGTGGCATGATCACAGCTCACTGCACCCTCGACCTCCTAGGCTCAGGTGATCCTCCCACCTCAGCCTCCTGAGTAGCTGGAACTACAGGCGTGTACAACCACACCCGGCTAATGTTTTGATTTTTTGGTAGAGACAAAGTCTTGCTATGTTGCTTAGGCTGGTCTTGAACTCCTGGGTTCAAGCAATCTTCCCATGTCAGCCTCCCAAGGTGCTGGGATTACAGGTGTGAGCCACCACGCTCAGAACTAATCTCACTTTTTGACATAAGACACAGGCTCAGATCCTTCAGTGGACAACCAAGCTCTGGTTGGAATGCAATGTTATTGCTTGGTTTTCATTGTTTTTCTTTTTACAGTTGTGTTCTATTTAGGCCAGGGACATCATTTCCAAGTTTACAGAGAAATTGTCATTTATTTATTTTCCTTTGCAGACACATTTATTTAAGAAAAAATGGTAAATTTAGAGAGGGACAATATTGAGTTAAACTTGAAAGGGGTTCATGGCTCCAGCAAAATCACAAAGGTGGCACACAAATGCCTGATGTTTAAGACACTGACAGGGCTCTGATGGTTGAAATGTTATCTCCAGGGTTGGAGGTGGGGCCCAGTGTCAGGTGATTGGGTCATGGGGGCATTCCTCATGAATGGCTGGGTGCTGTTCTCCAGGTAATGAGTGAGTTTCTGCTCTATACATTGTTCATGGAGAGCTGGTTGGTTTTTTGTTGTTGTTGTTGTTTGTTTGTGGGTTTTTTTGAGTTGGAGTGTCACTCTGTTGCCCAAGCTGGAGGGTAGTAGAACGCTTACGGCCACTGCAGCCTTGATCTGCTAAACTCTGGCTATCCTTCTGCCTCAGCCTTCCAAGTAGCTGAAACTACTGGTGCGTGCCACCACAGCCAGTTAGCTGTTTGTTTGTTTTTTCAGAGTCTTACTCTGTTGCCCAGGCTGGAGTACAGTGGCATATACACAGCCACTGCAGCCTTGACCTACTGGGCTCAGGTGATCCTTCTGCTTCAGTCTTCCAAGTAGCTGGAACTACAGATGCATGCCACCACACCCAGCTAATTTTTTAATTGATTGTAGAGACTAGGTCTTGCCATGTTGCTCGGGCTGGTCTTGAACCCCTGAGCTCAGGCAATCCTTTCCCCTCAGCCTCCCAAAGTGCTGGAATTACAGACGTGAGCCACTGCATCTGGCAAGCTGGTTGTTTAAAAGCGCCTGGCACCTCTCTTCTCTCTCTTGCTCCTACTCTCCCCATACAGCATGCCATCTCCCCTTGCCTTTCCCCCATGAGGAAGACTTTCCTCAGGCCTCACCAGGAGCAGATGCCAGCACTATCCTTCTTGTACAGTCTGCAGAACCACGAGCCAAAATAAAACACTTTTCTTTATAAAGTACCCAGCCTCTGGTATACCTTTATAGCAATGCAAAAGGAATGGACACAGACACTCTGGCATGGAGTTTAAGGCATGGAGGAGGGGGAAAACTGAGAAGGGGTAGGGTCATGGAAGGCTTGAACACCACGGGAAGGAATGTGGGCTTTACTTTACCAACCACCGTCACAAGATGTTGTTTGAGAACAGGCAATGAACATGGCCAGAGCTGGGCTTGGCAGTGCCCACCCTGGCCTTTGAGTGAGGGTGAGACGGGAGACCAGTGGCTGGGGCAGCCAGGGGGAGACTCAGGATGAACAGCACTGGGCCTGGGACCAGAATAGAGGTGGCCCAGCTGAAAGAGAAGGCTCCAGAAAGAGATGGGCTCCAGAGCCCTGTCAGGCTGTCCCTGTGTGCTACTTGGCTAACTGCTGTGTACAGATTTCTTTCCAGAGACAACCTTGATGCTTCTCCTGGCTCCACCTCTCCAATGGGATGCACTGAGAACATTCAATAGGCTCTGACTGGGTTTTACTGAGTCAAGGCAACATCAGAAGAGGCTGGCCTCCCCGGCCTCTTCAGGTGGGGGAATGGGAAGTGTAATCAGAGAGGGTGGAGCAAATCGACTCATGCCTCCTGGTCCTGTGCTTTCTCATAGGAAAACTTCGCTGTCTGCTTGACCGCCTGTGGTGACTCTTCTTATTCCAGAGGATGAACATCTGATTTTCTAAGACCTTCAGCTTCATTTCATTTAACAAAAGCCGTTCAAGGAACTTGTCCTGGAGGGCTAAGCAGGCCTGAATTCTCTCCATGTCTTTCATGTTCACGGCCTTGTTGTTCTTGGCCTTGTCTTCGGAAGTCTTTGGTTTCTTTGCCTCCTCCTAGGTTCCCCACCATCAGGAAAAGGGACAGTTGGTTAGTAATGATAATCCCTGCCCTGTTTGAACATCTGCTCTGTGCCAGGTGGTTTATAAATGTTATCTTAATAAAGTCTCACAGCCACCTGCAAGGGGAATTCCTTGGCCTCATTTTGTGGAGGAGAGACTTGGGGCCCAGGGATGGAAGGTCACTTTCCCAGCATCACACACCCACAAAAATCGCACCTCTCAGAGTTGCCTTTTGTTAATAGGAATAAATGAGGTGGCCCACCAATCTGCCAGTCACAGAGGACATGAATTAACCCAAATATACCCATCTCCATGGCTTTGTTTTTCCAATGTGCCTTTTTGAGCATTTTGTCCAGCCCAGTAAAATCTCAGACTGCGAAGCCTCAGTGGTTTCATGGCATGCTATCATCTCTGTGCTCCTCATCTCTCCTCTCCCGGCTAATAATAACACTTTGTTATTATGATGATTATTGGATCCAGCAGCAAACTAATGGTCTTTAGAAATATTTAAATATTAAATTCATTAAACAAGCAAAAAAGTAAATATTGCAAGTACCCATATTCCCACAACAATTTCCTGTGGACTCCCAACCCCCATAGTGTCCTCTCCCTCAGTGGACACCATCACCTCAACTGTAAGCCTACGTTTGGTATTTATTTTTTTCTTACATTTCTCTACACCAGTAGTTCTCCAAGGGAGGTTATTTTGCCCTCCCCTGGACACATTTGGTAATGTCTGGAGACACTTTTGATTGTCACAAATAGGATGGGGTGTGCTACTGGCATCTTGTGGGTAGGGGCCAGGGATGCTGCTAAGCTTCCAACAGTGCACGGGATGGCTCCTCACAACAAAGAATTTATCCGACCCCAAATGTCAATAGTACTGAGGTTGTGACATCCTGCCTTAGAATGCTTTTACTACATATATCCATCCATAAACAAGATAGGGTATTGTTTTGCATTTTTTAGCATTATATAAAATATGTCAGAATGGGCCAGGAGCGGTGGCTCACACCTGTAATCCCAGCACTTTGGGACGCAGAAGTAAGAGGGTTGCCTTAAGCCCAGGTGTTCAAGACCAGCCTGGGCAACTTGGTAAGACCTTGTCTTTACAATAAATAAAATAATTAGCTGGGCATGGTGGTGGGTGCCTGTAGTTCTAGCTACTTGGAAGGCTGAGGTGGAAGTTTCGCCTGAGCCCAGCAGGTCGAGGCTGTGGTGACTGAGAGTGTGTCACTTCACTCCAGCCTGGGTGACAGAGTGAGATGCCAACTCAAGAATAAGATAAAATATATCAGAATCTATGTACATTTCTGCTGTCATCATTACTATATTTTAGAGAGGCATATATGTTGATATATGTACCTCTAGTTCATCCATTTCCATTTTTTCCACATTAAAGTAGTTGTTACTGTTAACAAAGCATGTTGACATCAAACATGAAGTAGGCAAGGCTGGAACAGTCTCTGTTTTACAAGGAAGCTGAAGCCTTGTGGAAGGAAGTTATTTGTCCTCCATCATCCAACAGAAAGCTGCAGAGCAGACACTTAGACCAGAGTCTTGGATTCCTTAGTCTTGCTCAACTATCCTGATGCCAAGCCTGCCCCTACTTTCAAATCTGGCTATCAACATGGTATCCCTCAGCTGAAGCCACGCCCCCTCTTGCTCACCTTGCAGGGCTCTGGGGGGGTGGGCTTCCCTTCATGTTTGACCAGCCAGTTGCTAAGCAACAGCAGAAGAAATAGGAACCCGAACAAGACTGGCTTGTAGCCCATCAGCCAAGCTGCCACTGCTCCCATGGTGCCTGTGGAGGAAAGTATCCCATGGAGACTCCTAAAAAGAAAGATTAGTTCCCCCAGCATTATGGCATAGAGGCAAGCAGGCCCCAGGACCTTGCCTCAGTCCCTCCATGACAGGAGTCAGGGCCACCCATCCACTCCTCTGGGTCATAACCAGCTCCCTCCCCACCCAGCTGCCACATAATAATAACTAACTCCTTCTGTGTCTTGAGCATCCACTATGTGCCAGGCTCCTTGACAGGCAGCTTGCAAGCATCACCTCATGGTGTCCTCACAACAGCCAGGTGATATGTAGGTCTCCTCATTCATTCAACAGTGCTGCAGTGCCTCTGGGAATTAAATGACCATACAGAGCCCCTACCCTCATAGTGAGGGGGCATGCAAAGAAAACGTTCTTTCACGTGGAAATAAGGCAAACAGGTGAGACGTGTGCTTTCACAGTCATACTAGAATATTGTCTACTAGGCCATAGCTATTGGCCACTTGATGCTTTAAGGGAAGGCCACTTTGTTTGACTTAATATTGATTAGGGTCCCAACTTTGTAAATTTAGATCTTAACTTTTCAAAAATAAATAAGTTGCTCTAGCAATTCCACTTTTGGATATACCCAAAAAGTTGTAAGCAGAATCTGAGGAGATATTTATTTATTAAATTATTTAGTAGAGACGAGTACATAAACCTCAATGGTCTAGCCTAGTACACACTTAGGCTGTATTGTATAGCCTATCGCTTCTAAGCACAAACCTGTACAACATGTTACTATACTGAATACAGTAGGCAATTTTAACAAACGGTGTGTATTTGTGCAGCTAGATATAGAAAATGTACAGAAAAGATAAGTTATCATCTTTTTTTTTGAGAAAGCAAGATTTATTAAAAGGACAGAAAATCTCCCACAGTGGGAGGGGACCCGAGGGGTGTGCCCTGTTATTATCATCTTATAGGGCTCTCATAGTATATGCGGTCCATGGTAGATGGAAATGTTATGGTGGAAATGTCATTATGTGGCATATGACTGTATTCAATTGGTCACTACTTGTTGGGCTTTAAGTTTAGTTCTCCTTTATTATTATTATAAGCAGCACTGAAGATAAATCTGTGAACACCCTGAAATATTTCCCTAGAGTGTTTTCCTGAAAATGGAATTACTGGCTCAAGGGATATGCATATTAAAAAATCTAATTTTAATTTTTTTTTTGAGTTGGAGTCTCATTCTGTTGCCCAGGCTGGAGTGCAGTGGCACACTCACAGCCACCCCAGCATTGACCTGCTGGGCCCTGGCAATCCTTCCACCTCAGCCTTCCATGTAGCTGGAACTACAGGCGCGCGCTACTGCCACTCCTGCCTCACCCTCCGTCCCTAAACCCTTCTTATTCCTTTCTCCCACAAATTTTCTCTTTCTCTATTCTCTCAGTATAATTCTGTCACTTTGGTTAAAACTATATTCATTGTTTATATTATTATGGCCATGTGCATATAGTTCACAACTGAGCCATATATTGTATTATGAATACATTTTCTTTTTCTCTTTCTCTTTCCTTCTTTCTTTCCCTCCCTCCCTCTTTACTTTCCCCTCTCTTACTTCTCTCTTCCTTCCTTCCTTCCTTCCTTCCTTCCTTCCTTCCTTCCTTCCTTCCTTCCTTCCTTCCTTCTTCTTTCTTTCAAGAAGGGATCCTAACTATTTTGCAGAGGCTGGTCCCCAGTTCCTAGGCTCCAGCGATCCTCCTGCCTCAACTTCCTAAGTAGCTGGGACTACAAGTGCATGCCACCATCCAGGGTTTTCTTTCTTGCACAGTTTCTTTTCTTCTTCCTAGACTTGATTGCCTCTTCTTTTCTGTTTACTGAGTTAAAAAAAGAAAGTAATTGAAGCATTAAAAAAAATACCCATTTTAAGCAATATATGCACTTCTGTAACCATCACTCTGATCAAGATATAAGACATAACCATCATCCCAAAGTTCTCTCCTGTTCTTTTGCAGTCAATCCCTCTACCCTTTACCCAGGCAACCACTGTTTGGAGTCTATCACTAAAGATTAGTTGTTTTTTTTTGAGTTGGAGTCTCACTCTGTCGCCCAGACTGGAGTGCAGTGGCCGCTCCCGGCCACCGCAGCCTCGACCTGCTGGGCTCCGGAGATCCTTCCGCCTCAGCCTTCCGAGTAGCTGGAAATACAGGCGCGTGCTACCACGCCCGGCTCATTTTGACTTATTGTAGAGATGAGGTCTCGCCAAGTTGCCCAAGTGGGTCTCGAACCCGCGGGCTCAGGCAATCCACTCACCTCAGCCTCCCAAATGCGCGGGATTACAGGCTGAGCCACCGAGCCCGGCTTAAAGATTAGTTTTACTAGTTCTTGAACTTCATGTAAATGGAATAATTTTTTGTACTTTGGGCCGGGCGCAGTGGCTCACGTTTATAATCCCAGCACTTTGCGAGGTCGAGTTGAGGGGATTGCCTGAGCCCACATGTTTGAGACCAGCCTGGGCAACTTGGCGAGGCTTCATCTCTACAGTAAACCAAAAAATTAGCCGGGGGTGGTGGCGCGTGCCTGTAATTCCAGCTACTTGGAAGTCTGAGGTGAAAGGATCACTGGGCCCAGCAGGTCGAGGCTGCCGTGGCCGTGAGCGTGCCACTGCACTCCAGCCTGGGCGACAGAGTGAGACTCCCACTCGAAAAAAAAAAAAAGAATAAGCTACCCATCACTATTATCATTAGAAAGAATTAACCTGGAGTAGAAAGAGATGTTATGTGTGGGGGGATGGGGGATGTGGGGGGTAACAGAAGGGAAGTGCAAACGAAAGGGTACCGATGGGGAGGAGGTCCAGACAGAAGGAGGAGCATGAACAAAGGCTTGGAGGCAAGAGCAATTCCGTCTGGATTCAAACCTGGATTTCCTAACTTCTCTGCATTTTATTACCATCGAAACTCATGTGCTGTTTCCCCCGGTTCAAGTAGGACAATTATGAGTAAATAAGATGAGCTACCAGTACATTCCAGTGTGTTTTCCCCCGCATTAGCCTGTAAGTTCTTTGAAAGCAAGGAGTTCATACTTTAAATATTGGTTGAATTGACGAATGAGTGAGTGAGTGAGTGAATGAATGAACACACCTATGCACGCCAGCAAGTCCCGGAAGGAAATAGTCGTCCTCGGAGGTGCAGCCTGGCCCAGAAGCCCTAAGACCTCGGATTGCGCTGGGACATACTCCGAAGGCCAGGGAGACGCTCTAGGCAAGCATATCGCTCCTTGCCCCGGCGCCGCTCTAGCCAAGAGGACGCCGCTCTATGGTTGCGGGGGAGGGGCGGGGCCGTCGGCGACTCCGGGTCTTTTTGTCCCGACGCGGCGGGAGCGCGCTCAGCGCTTGAGTACGCGGCAGCAGTTGGCTGCTGTAGGTCGTGTGAGGGGAGGCTAGGCGGCTCCGGACCCACGGAGCGACACACCGAGCGGCCCCTACGGCCGTCGGCGGCCCGGCGGCCCGAGATGTTGTCTGGGAAGAAGGCGGCGGCCGCGGCGGCGGCGGCGGCGGCGGCCGGGACGGAGGCCGGCCCGGGGGCTGCGAGCGGCGCCGAGAACGGCTCCGAGGTGGCCGCGCCGCCCGCGGGCCTGTCGGGTCCTGCCGAGGTCGGGCCGGGGGCGGCCGGGGAGCGCACGCCCCGCAAGAAGGAGCCTCCGCGGGCCTCGCCTCCCGGGGGCCTGGCCGAGCCGCCGGGGTCCTCCGGGCCTCAGGCCGGGCCTACCGTCGTGCCTGGGTCTGCGACCCCCATGGAGACTGGAATAGCGGAGACTCCGGAGGGGCGTCGGACCAGCCGGCGCAAGCGGGCGAAGGTGAGGCTCGACCCCTTCTTCGAACGACGCCACCCAGGGCCTGGCTTCCTGTCCCGCCCGCACCCACCACCCCCGGACTTGGGCCGTGACCCCACGACCACCCAGACCACCCCTAGTGTCGGTGCCAGGCCATCTCCCTTCTAGCCAGACGGGTGGGTGGGAAGGAGAGGTATTCCCCGGGGTCGAATGCGGTCTTTGTGCTGGGACCCGGGCGACGTGGGGGAGAGGGGGCCGATGACTGACAGGAGGGGTATCTTCCTCATTACATCTGGGGCACCTTTTCATTTCCTCGACTGGAAAAGATGGCTCCTGACGGGGAGTTCTGGTCGGTGTTGTTGGAGACATCACCTGTCTGTCCACAGATGAGTCTGGAAGCTGCTCGGCGATATTGATGGCGTTTCGGCGGGTGCACAGGGGCTGGAAGGTGACGCTAAGGAAATCGCCTTAGCCGTAGAGATGGAAGAGAAGGGAACGTTTCTTTCTTTCTTGAGCCTTTGCTGCGTGCTATGGGTTTTCATTTTTTTCCTTTTATCCTCTCAGCGATCTTTTTGGCGTAGGATTTCACAGATGAGGAAGCTGATTAAGAGGGTGAATATCAATCAAGATGCAAATACATGGGAAGAAAAAGACTTGACTCAGTATATACAGACAATAGCTGCCTCACCAACATTTTTTTTTTTTTTTTTTTGCTAAACACCAAGGGCAAGTATTGCTAGCCCTGTTTTAGGGTTGAGTAAACTGAGGCACTCAGTTTGAGCCACCTTCCTAAAGCCACACAGCTAAGTAATTGGTGGAACTGGAATGTAAATCCTACGTTTATGTTGTTACAGGGTATCATCAGCCCCTGAGACAAAGGACCACATGGGACATCAACTGTGTGCAGGGCACTGGGGCAGTATTAGGGCACAAACTTTAGACTTGGATCTGTTCTGGAGATTTTATGGCTTAGTTGGAAAAAAAAGGACTATATGTCCATATGATAAGTAAATGTTTAAATAAAATCATGCAGTTTACATAATTTATGCTTGTAACAAGTTATCTTTAAGTGTGAATACCAAGTCAGTGTGTATGAGGAGCTTCTTGAGATGAGTATTAGCTAGACTGTGATTCCAGCTACCCACTTGAGAGATGTCTCTAAAGTATATCCAGTGCTGGATAAAAGGCCATTTTGGAGGAGAGGCTTTTTGGAGCTTTTACCGAAAGCACAGGTTGGTGACACTATCATGCAAATGAAATAGAGGGCAGAAACAGAAATCCAATCTAGTTTTAACCGGGTTTTTTTGTTTGTTTGTTTGTTTGTTTGTTTTGAGTCAGAGTCTCACTCTTTCGCCCAGGCTGGAGTATAGTGAAACGCTCACGGCCACCCCAGCCTTGTCCTGGTGGGCTCTGGCAATCCTTCCACCTCAGTCTTCCAAGTAGTCATAACTACAGGTGCATGCTACCATGCCCAACTAATTTTTTGATGTATTGCAGAGACGAGGTCTCTTCAAGTTGCCCAGCCTGGTCTCGAACCCCTGGGCTCAGGCAGTCCTCTCACTTAGGCCTCCCAAAGTGCTGAGATTACTGTCTTGAGCCGCTGTGCCCAGCCTAACTGAGTTTTTATTTTACTATTTCTTCTTTTTTTTTTTTTTTTTTTTGGCATTGGAGTCTCACTCTGTCACCTAGACTAGAGTGCAGTGGTACGCTCCCGGCCACCGCAGCCTCGACCTGCTGGGTTCCGGTGATCCTTCTGCCTCAGCCTTCCAAGTAGCTGGAACCACAGGCGTGTGCTAACACGCCCGGCTAATGTTCTGATTTATTGTAGAGATGAGGTCTCTCCAAGTTGCCCGGGCGAGTCTTGAACCCGCAGGCTCAGGCAATTCACTCACCTCGGCCTCCCAAGGTGCAGGATTACAGGCTGAGCCACCAAGCCCGGCTTATTTTACTATTTCAATAGACATTGTAGCCAGAAATTATGGGTTAAGATATTTTTTAAAGAACAGGTCTTTTGAGATAATTCACATATGGTAAAATTCATCATTTTAATTTTAAAGTGTATGATTCAGTGGTTTTTAGCATATTTACAAGGATGTGCAACCAGCATCACAATCAATTTTAGAACATTTTCGTCATCTCCAAAGGACACCTGCATTATTAGTAGTCACTCTTCATTCATTCCCTTCTGCTCCCAATCCCTAGTAACCACTGATCTACTTTCTGTCTTTGGATTTGCCTATTCTGGACACGTTATATGAAATCTTATAATATGTGGCCTTTTGTATTTGACTTTAGCATGTTTTCAGGGTTCATCCACGTGGTACTGCTTCCATTCGGTACTTGATAACTCATTGTGGCTGAATAATATTCCGTTGTATTGATGTACCACATTGTGTTTATCCATTCATCATTTGATGGGTATTTGGATTTTTCTGCTGTTTGGCTATTATGCATAGTGCTGCTATGAACATTACTGTACAATTTATTGTGTGGCTATACGAGGGGGACCAGAAAAATCCCAGAATTATTTTTTGATGGGCAGACCTTTTGTAGTACACTCGGAATTTGTTCCTCCAGATCAAACAGTCAACCAGTTTTTATCTGAAAGTTTTGAGAAGTTTGCAACATGATTTGTGGAAGAAACATTTTGAGTTGTGGCAAACAGGTGACTGGTTCTTTCATTGTGACAGTGCACCTGCCCATGTCTTGCTGAGTGTTCAGTTTTTGATCAAAAACAGTATTACCCCTGGGCCCCACTCCCCCTATTCACCTGATCTTGCCCTTAGTGATTTTTTTGTTTGTTTCCCTGAATGAAAAAAGTCCTCAAAGGGAAACATTTTGCTAGTGGGGAAGAGGTGAAACAACAACAAAAAAAAAAACGGCAGAAGCACTAAAAGACTTTAAAACTGACGAGTTCAAAAACCATTTTGAGGAGTGGAAAAAGTTTCTCAATAGGTGTATTGCATCAAATGGAAAGTACTTTGAAGGTGACTGGAATTTAAACATGTAAGAATAAATACATAATTTTTAATGAGTAAATTCTGGGGTTTTTTGGGTCCTCTCATATATTTTCACTTCTTTTAGGTATGTGCCTAGGAGTAGAATTGCTGAGTGTTTAACTTTTGAGATACTGCCAGACAGTTTTCCGTAGCAGCTACACCACTTGACGTTCCCACCAGCAATGTGTGAGGATTCCAGTTTCTCTATATCCTTCCCAACACTTTATATTGTCTGTCTTTTACTATAGCCATCCTAGTGTGTGTGAAGAGGTATCTCATTGTGGTTTTGAAATGCATTTCCCTAATGACTAATGATATTGAGCATCTTTATGTTCTGATTGGCCATTTGTTTATACTCTTTATTTATTTATTTTTTTACATTTTATTTTATTTTTTATTTTGAGTTGACATCTCACTCTGTCGCCCAGGCTGGAGTACAGTGGCACACTCATAGTGACCACAGCCTCAACCTGCTGAGCTCAGGTGATTCTTCCACCTCAACCTTCCAAGTAACTGGAACTATAGACATGCACCACCATGATGCCCAGCTAATTTTTTGATTTATTGTAGAGATGAGGCCTCACCAAGTTGCCCAGGCTGGTCTCGAACCTGTGGACTCAGGCAGTCCTCTCACCTCAGCGTCCCAAAGTGCTGGGATTATAGGTGTGAGCCACCGCGCCTGGCCAGAATGTTTATCTTCTTTGATGAAATATCTATTCAAATCCTTGACTTATTTTGAAACATTGGGTTGTTTCATAGTAACAATTCTTTACATAATCTGATTACAAAATTTTAAAATTTTGATAAGATCCAGTTTATTTTTTCTTTTGTTCTTTTTGCTTCTGGTGTTATAGTTGATAAACCATTGCCTAATCCATTGTCATGAGAATTTACTCCTATGTTTTCTTCTAATGGTTTTATAGTTTTAGCTCTTGCATTTACATCTGTAATCCTTTTGCAGTTAATGCTTTGTGTATGGTGTGAGGTAGGGGTTCAGCTTCATTCTTTTGCTTGTTATTTCAGCACAATTTATTGAAAGCTGTCTCCCCCACCCCCATTAAGTGGTTGGTACCCTGTTGATTTCTGTCCTATGCCAATACCACTTCCATATGAATTTTAGGATTTGCTTGTCAATTTCTGCAAAAAAGACAGCTGGAATTCTGATTGTCCTGATTACTCCAGGTTCCACCTTTGAAATCAGCAAGTGAGTTCAATTTTGTTCTTTTTTTTTTTTTTGAGTCTCACTCTGTCGCCAAGACTGGAGTGCAGTGGCACGCTCACAGACATCACAGCCTCAACCTGCTGGGCTCAGGTGATTCTTCTGCCTCAGCCTTCCAAGTAACTGGAACTACAGGCACACGCCACCACACCTGCCTAATTTTTTGATTTATTGTAGAGAAAAGGTCTCTCCAAGTTGCCCAGGCTGGTCTCAAACCCCTGGGCTCAGGCAGTCCTCTTGCCTCCCAAAGTGCTGGGATTATAGAATGAGTCCCCAGGCTGGACCTGTTCTTCTTTTTCTTTTTTTTTTTTTTTTTTTTTTTTTGAGTTGGAGTCTCACTCTGTCGTCCAAACTGGAGTGCAGTGGCCGCTCCTGGCCACCGCAGCCTCGACCTTCTGGGCTCCAGTGATCCTTCCACCTCAGCCTTCCAAGTAGCTGGAATTACAGGCATGCGCTACCACACCCGGCTGATTTTTTGATTTATTGTAGAGATGAGGTCTTGCTGCCCAGGCAGGTCTCGAACCCGCGGGCTCAGGCAATCCACTCACCTCAGCCTCCCAAAGGCGCGGGATTACAGGCTGAGCCACCGAGCCCGGCCTGTTCTTTTTCAAGATTGTTTGGCTCTTCTGTGTCCTTATGAATTTTAGGATTAGCTTGTCAATTTCTGCAAAAAAGACAGCCGGAATTCTGATTGCAATTATATTGACTCTGTAGATCAATTTGAAGCATGCTGTACAGTTTTTTTCCTTGTCATTTGCCTGTGTTTATTTTAATTCTTATCCTGATTTTTCATCGTGACTAGCTCTTAAAATTTCAAAAAAATGAGTTTTGTGTTTATTTTGGGGAGCGACTAGGAATCAAGGAGCTGGGGAAACATTTATAGCCAGTCTTGGGATTCAGAGAAAAACAGACCTCACAGGATATAATATATCCATTTAAGGAGTAAAAAGCAAGCTGAAGCCAGTTTAGACAGGTCTTGCTTCTATAGTTCTGAGGCGGCTGGGCTCAGTGGCTCAGCCTGTAATCCCAGCACTTTGAGAGGCTGAGGCCAGTGGATTGCCTGAGCCTGCGGGTTTGAGACCAGCCCAGGCAACTTGGTGAGACCTCGTCTCTATAATAAATTTAAAAAAAAAATTAGTTGGGCTTGGTAGCACGTGCCTGTAGTCTCAGCTACTCAGAAGACTGAGGCAGAAGGATCGCTGGAGCCCAGCAGGTCAATGTCGGAGTGACCGTGAGCGTGCCATAGCACTCCAGTCTGTGTGACAGAGTAAGACTCTAATTAAAAAAAAAAAGTTCTGAAGCATACTCAGGGGATATACCTGTTTTATAGCCTAGGATCCTATCCAGTTTGTGGGACCCTCTTTTTAAAAAAATATGATCACATTAAATTAGGTTTAGGGTGTTGGAAGGAGCTTATGCAATTGAGTGTACCTGAAGCTTTAGTGTCATTTATTTAGTTTCAGAATAAATTCCCTTCTTGGTGTGTGTATACTAAAATTACAGCAAAATATTTAAGGTTTGCAATTGGTAAATTGAGTTGAGACTTTAGGAACCCTATACTGCTTCAGGAATGGTGACCTTGAGCTAGGCTTTGAAGCAAGTCAGAATTTTGAAAAATATGTTGGAAAAGATTGGACTTTTTGGAGTTATGTATTTCATCTTCCTATGATTCATTTTCCTTAGGTAAATAAACCCTGGGTTTCTATATAATATAAATATAATACTTATTGCAGCGTTTAAAATATAGTAAGTAGGTGACCAGTAATTATATGTACTACCAGTGGGGGAAAGGAAGTGAAAAATGCTTAAAATATAATATAGAGTGATTTGAGAAGCAACAGGGAGTGGAAAGTGGACAACTGAATGTTGAGAACAATGGCTACATGAACTTAATTACAGATGGGTTGTCTAGAAGCAAGATAGATTGGGGAATCAGTAGTGTTTGGATTTCCTCAGTCTCATTAGCTACTTTATCATAGTGCTCAAAAGCCAGTGGCCACAGTATTGAAAGCCCAGATAGAGAATATTTCCATGATCACAAAAAGTTCTATCAGACAACCCTGAACCAGACTGTGAAATGCAGACCATAAATGCTGAAAGGATTTAGAGAAGGGAAAGATTTTTTTTTTTTGATTAAGAGTTTCGCTCTGTTGCCCAGGCTGGAGTGCTGTGGCATGCTCACGGCCACTGCAGCCTCTACCTGCTGGCCTTAGGTAATCCTTCTGCCTCAGCCTTCCAAGTAGCTGGAACTACAGGTGTGCACCATGATACCCAGCTAGGTTTGTTTATTTATTTTAGAGACAAGGTCTTGCCAAGTTGCCCAGGCAGGTCTCCAGCCCCTGGACTTAGGCAATATACTGTCACCTTCGCCTCCCAGAGTGCTGGTATTACAGCCCCTGGCTGGGATTGATGTATTTTTTTTTTTTTTTTGAGTTGGAGTCTCACTCTGTCGCCCAGACTGGAGTGCAGTGGCCACTCCCGGCCACCGCAGCCTCGACCTGCTGGTCTCCGGCAATCCTTCCGCCTCAGCCTTCCAAGTAGCTGGAACTACAGGCATGCGCTACCACGTCCGGCTGATTTTTGGTTTATTGTAGAGATGAGGTCTCGCCAAGTTGCCCAGGCAGGTCTCGAACCCACGGTCTCAAGCAATCCACTCACCTCAGCCTCCCAAAGCGCGGGATTATAGGCTGATCTACCGAGCCCGGCTGATTGATCTAATTTTAAGTTTTTTGGTTTTTTTTTTCCTTTTCTCTTTTTTTTTTTTTTTTTTGAGTCAGGGTTCCACTCTGTTGCCAGGCTGGAATGCAGTGGCACTATTATGGGTCACCACAGCCTTGACCTCCTAGACTCAAGTGAACTCTTGCCTCAGCCTCCCAAGTAACTGGGACTACAAGCCCACCTGTCTAACAAGTCCAACTGGGACTAACACACCTGACTAATTTTTTGAGTGTGTGTGTGTGTGTGTG
The DNA here is from genome assembly GCA_027257055.1 of Cephalopachus bancanus. Classification (NCBI taxonomy): domain Eukaryota; kingdom Metazoa; phylum Chordata; class Mammalia; order Primates; family Tarsiidae; genus Cephalopachus; species Cephalopachus bancanus. Next base: position 2,224,700 of record JAPVLO010000293.1, on the reverse strand, counting down.
TGTGTGTGTGTGTGTGTGTGTGTGTGTGTGTAAAGACACAGACTTGCTGTTTTGCCTTGGCTGGTCTTGAACTCCTGGGCTCAAGCGATCCTCACGCCTTGGCCTCCCAAAGTGCTGGAATTGCAGGCATGAGCCACCATGCCAGTGCTCAGCCTATTTGTTTTTGTTTTGTTTTGTTTTCCTTAAAGACAAGGTCTTACTGTATCTCCCAGGCTGGAGTGCAGTGGCACAATCCTTATTCACTATACCCTCAAACCCCTAGGCTCAAGCGATTCTTCTGCCTCAGCCTCCTAAGTAGCTGGGACTAAAAGTGCATGCCACTACACCCCACTAATCTTTTTTTAGAGACAGGTTCTCCATATATCGCCCAGTTTGGTCTCGGACTCCTGACTTCAAGTGATCCGCTTGCCTCGACCTTCCAAAGCATTGAGATTACAGACGAGAGACATTGTACCCTTTTTATTTTTTTGGTAAAGACATGGTCTTGCTGTGTTACCTAGACTGGTCTTGAACTCTTGGACTCAAGTGATCCTCCTGCCTCGACCTCCTAAAGTGCTGGGATTACAGGTGTGATTCACTATACCCAGTCTTTTTTGTTTTGTTTTGTTCTGTTTTTTTTTTTGAGTTGGAGTCTCACTCTGTCACCCAGACTGGAGTGCAGTGGCCGCTCCTGGCCACCGCAGCCTCGACCTGCTGGGCTCCGGCGAACCTTTCACCTCAGCCTTCCAAGTAGCTGGAATTACAGGCGCGCGCTGCCATGCCTGGCTTATTTTTTGATTTATTGTAGAGATGAGGTCTTACCAAGTTGCCCAGGCAGGTCTCGAACCCGCGGGCTCAGGCAGTCCTCTCACCTCAGCCTCCCAAAGTGCTGGGATTACAGGCTGAGCCACCGAGCCCGGCTCCCAGTCTTTTTTTTTTGAGTCGAAGTCTCACTCTGCCCAAGCTGGAGTGCAGTGGCACACTCATAGCCACCATAGCCTTTGACCTGCTGGGCTTAGACAGTCCTTCCACCTCAACCTTCCAAGTAGAACTACAGGCATGCTCTATCACATCTGGCTTTGTTGTTTTCCTTAAAGACAAGGTCTTACTGTATCTCCCAGGCTGGAGTGCAGTGGCCGCTCCCAGTCACCACAGCCTTGACCTGCTGGGCTCAGGTGATCCTTCCGCCTCAGCCTTCCAAGTAGCCGGAATTACAGGCATGCGCTACCATGCCCGGCTGATTTTTTGATTTATTGTAGAGATGAGGTCTCGCTGCCCAGGCTGAGCCACTGGGCCCAGCTTTTTAATTTTTTTTTAAATTTATTATTTTTTTTAATGTAGAGACGAGGTCTCACCAAGTTGCCCAGGCTTGTCTTGAACCTCTGGACTAGGCTCAGACAGTCCTCACTTTGGCCTTCCAAAGTGCTGGGATTACAGGTGTGAGCTACTATGCTTAACCAATCCAGCCTATTTTTGAGTTTAGAATAATTAAGAAATAATTTACAGAGGCAGTAGGCCTTTAATTTTAGGCATTGATTAATAGAAAACGATGAGAGTCACTTTTAGGTACTTTAGAGATGGGTAAGAACGACTTTGTTGATTTTTCAACTAGTGTGTTAGAAAGTGATTAGCAATAGGTTTGAATAGTTGGAGCCAGAGAGTTTTTATGCTGGTTAGAACAATTTGGAGTTCATCTGTTAAACTATCAGAAAATACCACACATTTGGAAAGATAATCTGGCAGTTGTACCCTAGATAAACTAGAAGGGAGGAAGACTTTTCTTTAAAAAAATGACTGGTGGCTAATTTTTTTAAAATGAGCTTTTAGGAGGCTGAGGAGTGTGAATTGCCTGAGCCCGCGGGTTCGAGACCCGCCTGGGCCGCGAGACCTCATCTCTACAATAAATCAAATCAGGAGGGCATGGTAGTGCACGCCTGTAATTCCAGCTACTCGGAAGGCTGAGGCGGAAGGATCTCCGGAGCCCAGCAGGTCGAGGCTGCGGTGGCCGGCAGCGGCCACTGCACTCCAGTCTGGGCGACAGAGTGAGACTCCAACTCAAAAAAAAAAATAAATTAAAAAAAAAAAAAAAAGACTAGTGCTTTAAGGTGATTGGGAAGTGAATGAATGATTGTAGTAAAGGTTGGGATGAGAAGGAAGAGACGAGATGTAAATTTGAGAGTTGTCAGTATAAAAGTAAGAATAACTACCCTACTCACAGGGAATCTGCCTGTTGGGACATCTTTATTTCCTTGACTGAGAGTAGTTGTAGGACCTCTGGTCTTTGGGGTTTTTACTTAGGTATGAGAAACTCCCAGTCTTTTGGTTCAGAGTATCTAGTCCTTTTTTCTCAGGGGAGTAATTTTTAATTTTTAGAGTTTATATGATTCAAATGGTCTTAAAACTTTATTAAATGGGAAAACTTTTTACAAAATAAAATTTTATGCAAGAATCTCCAAGTAAAATACACTACTGTTAGGTAGTATTATTAAATAGTAATATGAAGTTTAAATTTATAACATTTACTTTAGTTGTCAGTCTGTGAGAAAGGGAGGGTATTGGTGAAGCCAGATTTGAGGTTGGAGGTTAAGCATGATAGTTGCAGTCTTGTTTCAGCCTTAGAATCCAATTTTTTTTTCTAGCCCACCAGGGACAAATTCAGTTGTATTTTTGTTTATGAAATACTGTGATAATCCAATACTGATTGATAAATAGCACAAACACTTTTATTTTAATTTAATTTTTTTTGAATTGGAGTCTCACTTTGTCTTCCAGGCTAGAGTACAGTGGCACACTCACGGCCACCCCAGCATCGACCTGCTGAGCTCCAGCGATCCCTCCATCTCAGCCTTCCAAGTAGCTGGAACTATAGGCACGTGCTACCATGCCTGACTAGTTTTTGATTTATTGTAAAGTTGAGGTCTCGCAGCCGGGTTCGGTGGCTCAGTCTATAATCCCATGCCTTTGGGAGGCTGAGGTGAGTGGGTTGACTGAGCCCGCAGGTTTGAGACCTGCCTGGGCAGTGAGACCTCATCTCTACAATAAGTCAAAAAATCAGCCAGACGTGGTAGCGCATGCCTGTAATTCCGGCTACTTGGAAGGCTGAAGCAGAAGGATCGCCGGAGCCCAGCAGGTTGAGGCTGCGGTGGCCGGGAGCAGCCACTGCACTCCAGTCTGGGCGACAGAGTGAGACTCCAACTAAAAAAAAAAAAAAAAAAAAGTTCTTGCCATTCGCCTGGGCTGGTCATGAACCTGCGGGCTCAGGCAATCCACCTGCTTCAGCTTCCCAAAGTGCTGGGATTACAGGCTGATCCACCAAGCCTGGCCTTTCTTTAATTTAAAATTTTTTTAGCTTAGCTAAAAAAATATCAAGACACTCAGTTAAACAGAGATGGCAAAAGAAACTCCATTAAGTTTACACAAAATTGAATTATCCAAGCAGTGCAAGTTAATGTGTTCTTTACTTTTTTGTTTTGTTTTTAAAGAGACGAGGTCTTGCTGTGTTATGTTGCCAAGACTGGTCTCAAACTTTTGGGCTCAGGCAATCCTCCCACCTTGGCTTCCTAAAATACTGTGATTACAGGCATGAGCCACCACACTTAAGATTTGATTTATACATGTGTGTTGTATTTATTTGCTTTAATAATACACTTTAAAGATTAAAACAATGAAATCTTGAAGAATCCTAGGATTGTGTGGAACAGTTTTGTGAGTAATCCTTGCACAGGGGCCATACTAATATTGTCTTTATTGTTCTAATTTTAGTATATTTGTTGCTGAAGCCATCACTTGTTTTATTTGTAGTTTTTGGAGTTGAGGTCTCACTCTGTTGCTCATGCTGGAGTGCAGTGTCATGATCACTGCTCACTGTAGCCTTGACCTCCTGGCCTCAGGTCATCCTTCTACCTCAGCCTTCTGAGTACCTGGAACTACAGGTGTATGCCACCACGCCTGACTATTTTTAAAAATTTCTTGTAGAGACAAAGTCGTGCTATGTTGCTTAGGCTGGTCTTGAACTCCTGAGCTCAAGCAGTCCTCCTGCTTTGGCCTCCCGTACTGCTGGGATTATAGGTGTGAACCATTGTGCCTGGCCTTTGTTTTATTTTTAAATACTATCATTAGATATTCTGGTTCCTACCTGTAAATATTTATCTAGAATCCTTTTTCCTGAAGACTAAGAATTCCTTCTAGACCAGCCCTTTTCAAGTGTATCCTGTGTTAATAATTGTTTTCTATGTCAAACATTAGCTTAAACAATGTTAAAAAGATTGTTCTTGCTGCAGAACTCCTCAGTATCTTTGATGTGCATAATGACTTTCCTAGGGGGGAACAACTTATATGAATGCAGTATCCCAGACTTGGTATCTTGGATCCCTTATTCCTTCAAAGGGCATAGGTATCTAATGGAGCATCCTTTGGGAAAAGGTGGATTACTGCAATAGAAAAGATTTTGTATTGTTTTTTGTGCTTGTCTCAAAATTTGCACATTGCCCAATTCCATATTAGGTACTTGTTAAGTGATTATTGAGTGAATACATATCGATGGGCAAGGGATGAAAGGACTGAATCTTTGGGGGAAGGGAAGGTCAAGTACTGTTAAAGAGAAAGAGAACTGCATACTTTAAACATTTATTATATTTTCTGACCCCTCTCCACCTTTGAAACTTTAATTCCTTTTTGATGCGTTTTCCTAAGATCTATTCCTACAGTTTCTCTCAATTAGGGTAAACTTTATTATCATCTACATTTCTGGAGGTGAAGACCCTCTATGGGATGGTTACCTTATCAGGATCATTTAATTGTAACTAGATTTCCAGCTTATTTTATTTATTTATTTGAGTTGGAGTCTTACGCTGTTGTTGCCCAGGCTGGAGTGCAGTGGCATGCTCATGGCCACCGCAGCCTCGACTGCTGGGCTTAGGCAATTCTTTCACCTCTGTGCTGCCACACCCGGCTTGATTTCCAGCTTATTAGGATCAGGGACACAGTCATAATTGTTTTTTCCATTGTGCCAGGTACTCAGTGTTTAGTATTTGAGTAAGTGAATACAATTATTTGTATATTAAATAAGATTCTTAGAGCATGGATCATAGCTAATCAATTTATTCTTAAGTTTTGTTTCCATTTCTTACTGAGTCTCTGTTTTCAGTAAAACTCTTCTGTCTCTCCTAGCCTCCCCCACACTTCAAATCTTGTAGTTGCCATTTAAAGAAAGAAGAAAAAGATAGTATAAAAGCAGCCAGCCATCTGGAGCTATTCAAAGACATTTAGAAAGTCAAAATGTGTTACATTCACTTTAATGCACTGGACTGTTCCTTTTGGAAATTTAATATGTTAGATGTGAAAACCATGTTGTCTTTGTTTTATCTCTACATCTCATTTATTTTATTTTATTTTTTTGAGTCAGAGTCTCACTCTGGCCTAGGCTGGAATTCTGTGGCACACTCATGGCCACCACAGCTTCGACCTGCTGGGCTCAGACGATTCTTCCACTTCAGCCTTCCAAGTGGCTGGAACCACAGGTGCACACCACCACACCTGGCAAATTTTTTGATTTATTGTAGAGATGAGATTTCACCAAGTTGTCCTGGCTGGTCTCAAATCCCTGGACTCAGGAAATCCTTTCGCCTTTGCTCCCAAAGTGCTAGGATCAAGCCACCGTGCCTGGCTAAATTATTTTTATTTTATTCATTTTATCGTTTCATTGAATTTGTAACAGAGAGTTGCAGTTCTTTGGCTTCCTGGAATTTATTTATTTATTTATTTATTTATTTTGAGTTGGAGTCTCACTCTCACCCAGACTGGAGTGCAATGGTCGCTCCCAGCCACCGCAGCCTCGACCTGCTGGGCTCCGATGATCCTTCCACCTCAGCCTTCCGAGTAGCCGGAATTACAGGCGTGCGCTACCATGCCCGGCTGATTTTTTGATTTATTGTAGAGATGAGGTCTCGCTGCCCAGGCGGGTCTCGAACCCGCAGGCTCAGACAATCCACTCACCTCAGCCTACCAAAGGCGCGGGATTACAGGCTGAGCCACCGAGCCCGGCAGCTTCCTGGAATTTATTAAGGTGGAAGTTACAATGAGAGTTTGACATTGTTCCAGCGTTGAAGACTATCTGTAATACCATATACACATTTTGGCCAACCAGTCCATAATATAATCTTTCCTGGCCCAGGATTTTTTACTGCCAGTGACACTTTCACTAAGACTGCTTTCTTTTTTTTTTTTTTTTGAGTTGGAGTCTCACTCTGTTGCCCACACTGAAGTGCAGTGGCCGCTCCCGGCCACCGCAGCCTCGACCTGCTGGGCTCTGGTGATCCTTCTGCCTCAGCCCTCTGAGTAGCTGGAACTACAGGTGTGCGCTACCACGCCCGGCTAATTTTTGATTTATGTAAAGATGAGGTCTCACCAAGTTACCCAGGCAGGTCTCGAACCCGTGGACTCAGGCAATCCACTCACCTCAGCCTCCCAAAGGCGCGGGATTACAGGCTGAGCCACCAAGCCCGGCTTCTTTTTTTTTTTTTTTAACTAATGGCCTCTTCTCTCTCTTTTATAACCAGTGTAAATTAGTAAGACTCGTAGCTTCCATTTTCACATCACTTATTTCTTAATTTGTTATAAGAATAATTCTTTGTCCATCATTCAAGGTGCATTTTTTAAGCAAATGCACTTTTTCATTGTTTTAGTTTGACTGTTATGTGCAGCCGTTATTCTTCCCCCACCCTCCCTGGTTTGGTGTCTGGAATTCTTTTGCTATTTTCCTGTGGAATAGTAGTTAGAAGCACAGGCTTGGCATTAAATAGACTTGGTATTCTAGTTAGCTATATTTTTATCTAATTGAGGGCTATTTTAGTTTTTTTTTGTTGAGATTTCCAGTATGTGAGCATGATACATATACTTTAAAAATTTGGCCGGGCGTGGTGGCTCAAATCCCAGCACTTTGGGAGGTCAGGCAGCTTGGCGAGACTTCATCTCTACAGTAAAATCAAAGATTAGCTGGGCATGGTAGTACACACCTGTAGTTTCCGCTGCTTGGAAGGCTGAGGCGAAAGATCGCCTGAGCCCAGCAGGTGGATGCTGGGGTGGCTATGAGCATGCCACTGCACTCCAGCCTGGGCAACAGAGTGAGACTTCAACTCAAAAAAAAATATGTATTTTTTAGGAGTTGTGGAAAGCCCCAGAGTCAATGATCTGAATGTCAGTGCTATGATGTAAAAGTAATCGATTGGGCTAAACCTGAACTAGCACAGGATTGTTTCATGGAGCTTCTGTTTTTAATAACAAACTGGCTTGTTCCTTGTATGTTTATTTCTCTTAAATTTTTAAGTTAAAAAGCAATTCGCATTCACTGATGGTTCCAAATAGAGTCCCTGATTTTAGATGTTTACTGTATTTAGCTTTCCCTGGTATAATTCTCATATAGGTAGAGTACAGAGAGATGGATGAAAGCTTGGCCAACCTCTCAGAAGATGAATATTATTCAGAAGAAGAGAGAAATGCTAAAGCAGAGAAGGAAAAGAAGCTTCCCCCACCACCCCCTCAAGCCCCACCTGAGGAAGAAAATGAAAGTGAGCCTGAAGAACCATCTGGTGAGTTGTAATAACCATCCACAATTTCATTTTATCGTAGAAGAATAAATTGATTTATTCCCATTCTGCAATGTTGTTTATGTCTTCATCTTTGGTTTATACTCTGATACTGGGGTTCCGGTGTCTTTTTGTGTGTTTATAAATATACCTATGTATGTGTGTGTGTGTGTGTGTGTGTGTATACACACACACACACACACACACACACACACATACACACACACACACATACACATACATGCATAGTGGTACTAATATTCTTTTTGTGTGTCTGTACATACATAGGAGGAAAGTAAAGGATTGAGTGCAATGGTGGCAGTATAAGGTAGTTGGAAAGTAGGAAAAAAAAACAATTAGAGAAAACATATAGAAAGCCAAATTCAAAGAGCCAAATCTCAGTAACTACTAAATCAGAATTGCTCTGAATTATGCATTTATCATGTAGTTAGATACTTTCTGGTAAAACCTTCATGACATGGATCAGTTTTGAGAAGAACCTTTTTTTTTTTTTTTAAGCTGGATCTCACTATGTTGCCCGGCTGGTCTCGAACTCCTGGACTCAAGCCATCCTCCTGCCTCTCCTGCCAAGGTCTCCCAAAGCTCTGGGATTACAGGCATGAGTCACTGTGCTTGGCCTGAAAATATATTCTGAGGCCAGAGAATCTAAACTCATATAAGCTTCTTTATAACCTGGAAAGATGATTAGAGTCTTTAGTATTGGTTTCCGAACGTTAAACAGCTTAAAGAATTCTCACTAACATAGCCTCAGCGCTGAGTCTTAGCTTTCTAGGATGTCTGAACCAATCAGGTACCCTTCTGTTTTGGAGAGACCAAGCAAAAGCAAAATTATTTTTTCTTTTGTTTTTTCTGCCCTTAATAATATTTCATTAATACTTCTTGACTGAATTTTTACTAAGCTCCTCTTGAAATAATTTTTATATTGCAGTAGCTCCAGGCCTACTCACCTTAACACTTCTTTCAGTCCTATTGTACTTTTTTTTTTTTAGGTTAGAAAATATACTTTATTTAAGAAGTAAATTAGAGAGAGAAAGAAAGAGGAAATTCACCTTCCCAAGGCAGGAAAGGGGGCCAAAGCCAGGAAGCATGGTGACAGCCATAACTCAAAGAGCACATGGCCATGCCAGAGTCTATAGTAAGGCAATCCTATTGTACTTTTAAAAACAAAATACTTGTTTCAGACACCATCTGCTATATTATGCATGACTTTCATAGCTACCTAGATTAAGACATACTTCATTTGAGGAGTTTTACCTTTAGTTTTAGTTTTTTCTTCTTTAAGGTTTTTATCCTCTGTTGTGTTGCCATAAATTACCAGAAGTTATTTTATTAAACACACACACACACACACACACACACACACACACACACACACACACACACACACACAGTACTGCTGCTTCATTTGAAGAGATTACCAGCCAAATGTTAATTTAAATTTTGGTTTAGAGCTTATCAAACAAAGTCTAGCTAAAACTTTTAAAAACAAAAATTTATAATTTACAAGATTGTAATAAAGGAATCTAGTATGAGAACATTCAAAAAAAGATGGATCAGATTCTGGTTTCAGTTCATCTCAAGAGTCAGGAGTTTTCTAAGAAGAGTGGTCTTAAAACTTTCTTAAAATGATTTCTTGGTCAACTCCTTGTGGGAAGCTTTTTACTTTCAGTGGTATATAATCTTTTGGAATTAAGTGTAGCCTTTTTTGTACCTCAGTAGCACCTTCTCTCTTTTTGTTGATTTTTCTTCCTTCTCTTTTTAGTCTTACACATTGAACTCTCTTCTCTTCTTTCTGTCCTTGTTGCCAGTCCTACCCTTTGCCTTCTTTTCCTTTCTTCTGGATTCTCTTTGATTCTTGCCTTTCTTCTACCTTTGCTGTAGACCTGCTAGTGAGATGCATGGAGATCACCCTTTTGATGTCTCATGGCTCAAGAGGCTGCTGATCCACTTAGCTCAAGGGCTCTAAGTATTATGTAATTATGGTCTGCTATCTCAGATGCTGCCTCATTTTTTGTGTGTGGTTATCAGTGTCTCCAGTAAGTAATTGATTTACCATAGGTTCCAAGTTGATAAACTTTTCTTTGTCCTCTGAAAATTTTAAAGCAAGTCTTGGTGTTGGTGTTTTCTTTTTTTTGTGAAACAGGATTTTTTAAAAACTGCACAAATGTCAAGCATTATCCCACAGAAAATAAATGTCTTTGCAAAGGGATTTAGGATTTTAGAAGTTGGCTTTATTTTACTGTGTTCTAGTTAGTTCTAATCCAGTAGTTTAGTTTAAACAAGTTATCTTAGTACTTTTGGGGGGAAAGTTAATGTTTTGTTTAAGTTGAGGGTATTTTCAGTGCTTAGAGATGTATTGATAACAGGCAAAACTTGCTAATATATTATTTGTGATACTGAAAATAGTTATTTTTCCTTTAAAATAACTTAAAATTTTTTGAAAATTTCTTTGGTGAATTAGGGATGTACTCTCCCTAGACAGGAGTGGCAGTTAATAGCCTAAACTGCTTATGTAGTTTGGAAATAGACTGGGCCCTGAAGAATCATAAAATATCAGGTGAGTTAAGTATTTGGAAATGGTCCAGGGTTTCTAAATCTTTGTCTTATCATAACCAGTTCTTTCACAAGTTTTCTTAGTCAAAAATTGAAGCATTGGCTGGGCCTGGTGGCTCATGTCTGTAATGCTAGCATTTCGGAAGTCTGAGGCAGAAGAATTGCTTGAGCCTAGGAGTTTTTGACCAGCCTGGGCAACATAGTGAAACCTTGTTTCTACAAAAAATAAAAAAATTAAAACTAGTTGGGCATGGTGGTGTGGGCCTGTAGTCCCTGCTACTCGGGAGACTGAGGTGGGAGGATCGCTTGAGGCCAGGAATTTGAGGCTGTGGTGAGCCAGTGATCATGCCATTATACTCCAGCCTGGGCAACAGAGTGAGATCTCGACTCCAAAAAAAAAAAAAAAAAAATTAAAATATTTCCATATGAGTATATTAAAAGCTTGTGAGATGTGGGGGTTTTTGTTTGTTTGTTTGTTTGTTTTTTGAGTCAGAATCTGACTGTTGCCCAGGGTAGAGTGCAGTGGCATGTTCACCGCCACCGCAGCCTCTACCTGCTGGGCTCAGGTGATCCTTCCACCTCAACCTTCCAAGTAGCTGCAATCACAGGCGCGTGCCACCACGCCTGGCTAATTATTTTATTTATTATAGAGACGATATCTTGTCAAGGTCCCCGGCTGGTCTCGAACCCCTGGGCTCAGGCAATCCTCTTGCTTCCGCCTGTCAAAGTGCTGGGACTACAAGCATGAGCCACACACCTGGAGGTTTTGTTTCTTTACCAAACCCTTTTTTTTTTTTTTTTTTTTTTTGAGCTGGAGTCTTACTCTGTCACCCAGGCTGGAGTGCAGTGGCACGTTCCCGGCCACCGCAGCCTCAACTTGCTGGGCTCCAGTGATTCTTCCACCTCAGCCTTCCAGGTACCTGGAATTACAGGCGCTTGCTACCACGCCTGGCTAATTTTTGATTTACTGTAGAGATGAGGTCTTGCCAAGTTGCCCAGGCGGGTCTCGAACCCGTGGGCGCTGGCAGTCTACTCACTTCGGCCTCCCAAAGCGCTGGGTTTACAGACTGAGCCACCAAGCCCGGCTACCAAACCTTTTTCTCAATCCTTTTAGCTAATTATTAGAAATTAACTCCCTTAAAATATGTAAGTAAGATTTACATCCATTTTATTATTACCAACTTCTATATCTTAGAAAATTTTGCTTTGCTTTCCATGGTGTTAATCTTAAGAAGAAAATATTTTGTAATGTGAAAACACAAGGTATTCTGAGGTCATTGGGTCAAACTACTTGACTGGAGGAGATTCCTCCAGGAAGAGTCCTGAGAGGAAGCCAGGGAGGAAGGTTGGTGGTACCATAATGTAGATGCCCTAGGATGATTAAGCCAGAGTAAGGAATTGGACCACAGGTGGGTCTGGTCAGGGTAGCATTGAGGTTTTTTAAGCAAGGGGGTTTGTATTGAAATGTATGTTTGGAAAGATCCATCTGCTTTGCTCTGCAAGGGTGAACTAAAGGAGTAAAGAGGCAAGTTGGAGAGAGTAAAATTTAGGCTATCTTGGTAATTGAGTTTAGTGGATTTTGGTCAGTGGGAAAGTGTTTTCAATATCAAAACTGAATTTAATGGAAATGTCTGACTTTTTTGTTTGTCTGATTGGATTTATTTAATTAGAAATAAGTTCTTTTTTGGCTTAAACTTTTTTAGATTTATCAGTTTTTGATCATAAAGTGGCATTGTAGTTCTATGGTTGTGAAAATGGGTAAATAATGGGTTTTTCATACTAAATATTGCTATTTATATTTAAAACCAACCTTATTTTGTTTTCTTAAACGTTTTCTTGCATTTTTATGTTTGCTATATTTCTGAATGTATTTGTGTTTAACAAATAATGGTTTTGTTTGGTTTCCTAGTACCTTTTCTGTGAAGATGAAAATGGTTTGTTTGTTTTTTTCGGTCATGGCAACTAAACCTGAGCAGGTTGTCTTTGGAACTGAGTGTGTTTAGTTGTTAGTGTCACAAAATAGTGAGCTTCTATAAAATAGAGTAAAATTTCATTCAACTAGGCTTTACTGGTGTAGAATAATCCTGACAGGATTGCCCCTCTGTTAAAGTAGCCTTTTGTTTATTGGAGAAATACTTTTTTCCTTTCTTGGCCCAGTTTATTACTCTGTGTGCCTTATATTATTCCTCAGTGAAATTCATATTCGTTTATTAATTGATTTTCTAACACTTAGCTTTTTAATTTTCATATAAAAACATGATTTAATTCTCTCTTCCTCCACTGCCTTTCTGCAGTTAAAATCTATTAGAAAAATCTTACTAGTTAGTTCTTGGATGTAAATTTTGTATTGGGCATTGTTTTCACTAGAGAATTCTGCTTTGGGAAGATATATTCTATTTTGAATTAGAAGTAGCTTAATTGTGCATAGCTTGAGACTTTTATGGAAACTTATTCTAAAATAAGTAAAAGGAAATTTGAAGTGGGCTATAATATATTATATTTTTTTGAGTTGGAGTCTCACTCTGTCACCCAAAATGACTGGAGTGCAGAGGCCGCTCCCGGCCACTGCAGCCTCGACCTGCTAGGCTCCAGCGGTCCTTTCGAAAACCTCAGCCTTCCAAGTAACTGGAACTACAGGCGTGTGCTACCACGCCTGGCTTTTTTTGATTTATCGTAGAGATGAGGCCTCACCAAGTTGCTCAGGTGGGTCTTGAACCCGCGGGCTCAGGCATTCCACTCACCTCAGCCTCCCAAGGCGCAGGATTACAGGCTGAGCCACCGAGCCCGGCTGGCTATTAATATTAAGATGCCTTTTCGTGGGGCTTCTTAGAATTAATGGCTTTCCCAGTCGAGACTTCAGAAGTGTGTTTTGTGTGTATATATGCACACGTAAGTGTGCATCCTATTTTTCTAGGTTCAGTGATGTGCTATTACTGTCTAATTAAGTCCAGAGGGCTTCGGTTAGACCATTGTTAACTCTTCAAGTTGATTTTGTTAGATATGGTTATCTAATCGGTAACAACTCTGTATTATTTATTTTGTGGAGTAATCATGGGAAGAATCACTTTATCTCCTTATTTATAATCTTTCTTGTACCAGAGGGAGTTCTTTTTTCTATACCAGAGGATGCTCTCTTCTCTATTATCATAGTAATTTTGAAAGTTTCTATGTGTATTTGAAAAAGATATAGGCTGTTTAAGTAAATTAACAAAAATCTTTGATGTGAGAGATTGGTATGACAAATAAAATTTGTGTGGTTTTAACAAATTTTGAGACCTGTTCACAGAGTAGACATACTGTAGGTTGAAAGTATTTTTTTAAATTCACATAAAAGGAGATGTACCTGAATTAGTAAAAATGTTAAATTACAGAAAATACACAAAATGTATGGGTAGAAGAATTTAGTTTAAGATTCGATTAAATTTGATCACAAATACTGTTATACTGAAAATATTTACATCACAAAAGATTGATGACCAAAAATTTGATGAATTGCTTATTTGATAGAATAAATACCCAAAAGGCAGGATGGGTGGTGGTTGCCAAGCACTGGGTTTGGCAGGACAGATAGTTATGGTCACAGTTTGGGTGAATATTTTTGTTTTTGATCATGCTACAACACTATGCTCAGGTGGTTCATCCCAGGCTTTTCTCTTTGATTTCGGTCTTTGTGTCTATAAGTGGAATCAGAAGCAGGACTAGCTTTCAGATGTGGTGAGAATTAACTCAGATGACCTCTCCTAGGAATATTATAGGATATTATTACGTCTCTATGCCTAGATGGAGACCCTTTTTTGTTGGTTTACCAGAAGTGATTAGGGAATTCATTCCTGACAGGATTGTCTATATTGTCATTTTGGCCTGCTAGTTTAAAATAAATGCCTGAAATCATTTGAGTTCTTGTTATATGAAGTATGATGCATGCATTTCAGAAAATAGATGTAGGGTTAATTTTCTTGCCTTTTTAAAAAATAGCTTTATTTCAGTGTTCTGATTTGGAACTATGCTCCAAAATTAACTCGAGAACTGAGAAAAAATGTGACAGGCTGAAAAGGTGATTTAGATAAATTCAACAAGTTTCTTATATTTTGAGTGATTCTGTGAATGGACCAAGATATATATATACACAGACACAACACATGGTCTCCAGTCTCAGATAATTTATAGCCTAGCACGATACATAAATGAATACATAAATATGTACTAGAAGGAAAAATACTCTTAAGTGTGACATCTCAGTATAAAAATTCTAGAGGCACTTAGAGGCAGTAAGGGCGAAGGTAGAAGATAGGTGCTATGGAGAGAAGTTTTTTAAAAAAGTAAAATAGACACATTTTCTACATAAAATAAAATTCCCAGTGGCTCATGCCTGTAATCCTAGCATTTTGGAAGGCCAGGGCAGGAGAATCACTTGAATCCAGGAGTTCGAGACCAACCTGGGCAACATAGTAAGATCTTGTGTCTACAGTGAAGTAAAAAACAGCCAGGTGTGGTGGCACACATCTGTAGTCTCAGCTACTCGTGAGTCTGAGGTAGGAGGATCATTTGAGCTCCAGGTCAAGGCTGCAGTGAGCCATGATTGTGTCATTGCATTCCAACCTGGGCAAAAGAGTGAGACTCCGACTCAAAAAAAAAAAAAAAGTTCCCAAATATGGTAGTTCTTCATTCACCTTATTCTACACACATTAATTGTACCACTATAATACTTTGTTGCAGGCATGTTGCTGGATTCTGAAGGCTCAGAGATAAAGATTACATCCCCTTGCAAATAATTCATAGTCCAGTTTAGGGTTACAGATATTAATAATTGGCTATGGTGAAGAAACAGTACAATAAAAGTGTATACAAAGTATGTTGAGAACTCAGAAGTTTCTACTTATTTTAATTGACATAAGGTTGTATTTATTGTTTACAACATGATGTTTTAAAGTATATGTACATTGTGGAATTGATTAAATCTAGTTAACTAATCTGCATTAACTCACATAGTTATCGTTTCTGTGGTGAGAACACTTAGTATTCACTCTCAGCATTTTTCGAGAATACAATATGTTGTTATTAATTATAGTCATCATGTTGTATGATAGATCTCTGAGAAGTTGTTTTTAAATAATGCTTCTTTACAAAATTGGGTTTTGGAAATTTTATACAGCAAAGGATGAAGTTGAGTTTTTGTGAAGCAGTTAAAAATCCTTGATTTTTAACTGTTTACTGCTTTTAGCTAAGAACCCTTGAATCAGTTTATGTTTGGTCTTTGAGAGACTGAACTGGTTTTCTTAATGAATGATTTCATTTCATTGGTTATTTTGTTTTGCTTATCATTAAGACAAAATAGTAATTTGTTTAGCTGAGCAACGTTATAATTTATTTGAATTCTTTTTTGTTACCATCATTTGTTTCATCTGATCATGGTGTAATAGAGCAGGATACTTTGCCTATGAGGATTTTCTCACCTACAAAATAAAACTTGTTCTGAAACGCAAATGAGAAATCCATCTTAATGCATAAACATCTTGTATTTATTAAACTCAGAGTTGAGCCAGGAATGGAGTGGATTGGTGCAGAAAAAAATCAGGCCAATTTGTGAACTAGATAGGTATATATACTGTGTTACTTTTGGAAAGTGTTTGTGGTAGCCCATTTTCAATAATGTATCATTTATGAAGTAGATCATTTTTTAAGCATCTGAATCTGTTAGCAGGGCAGTGTGTTTGCAAAACTTTTAAATTAAATCTTGGTATTTTGATCTTTTATGTTAAATCATGAGAAGAATAGCAGATCTTGATACTTTCTAACAGTCTTTTTTCTCTCCTCAAGAGAATAACATAATTGAAATCCATGTATCAGCTATTGAGATGTAACAAATGTTAACATTTTTGCTGTGTTTGCAGGTTACAGAGACTTTAAACATTTGAAGATAAGAGTTGTATTTTTGCTGTGTGTGTCTTATTTGAAGACAGAAGAACACATATGATTAGTTAATACATGATAAGTTGTATATTCCTCATAGAGATGGGGATCCAAGGTATATTTACAGTGGACAAATCCTCTGATCATATCTGGGAAGATGTAGATAGCCAGAGTGAGAAACTCTTGCCTGAGTAGGACAAAGGGGATTCTCTTGTTAGGAAACTCATTGTTATCAGGTTTAAAATGCTACAATGGTTCTTTTCATAGGAGATCCAGAGTAAAGTTTAATATTGTTCTTTTTAAAAATAGGTGAATAACTAGAAAAGTAAACTTTGTTATTAACCACTGACACACCTTAAGCTGGGTAGTTGGACAACATAATATAGCATCTGAATTATAAGCTTTCTTTGAGCATTTTGCAAAATGAACTATAAGCCAAGACTGCAGCAAAATAAGTAAGGATCAGGAAAATCTCCACTATGGAATGTGGGGGAAATGGCATGTGGAAAAATGAGTTTTTTCCATTGGCTTCTAAAAGCTTTACATTCCTCCCTGCCTTGCCAGGTGTTTACTCTGCTTTGACAGGATCCTTGCCGCTAAACTACTCATTTCTGCCCAGTGGAAGTCTTCAAACACAAACCTGCTGTATGGCCCTCCTTTGCCAGTTCAGTGAAAGTTCCAGGAGAGTTCCTATTTCATGCAGAACCATGTTTTCTTTTTTCTAAAACTAAGGCTAAGCGTTTTAAATGCCAGGGTAGCCCTAGGGTTGCTATCCTGATGGGAACCCATACTTTCATTATGGATAATTTTTTATTTTTATTTTTTGAGTTGGAGTCTTGTCTTAGTCCGTCACCCAGGCTGGAGTGCAGTGGAATGCTCATGGCCACCCCAGCGTTGACTGCTGAACTCAATTGATCCTTCCACTTCAGCCTTCTAAGTAGCCAGAACTACAGGCGTGCTTTACCACGTCTGGCTAATTTTTTGATTTATTGTAGAGATGAAGTCTCGCCGAGTTGCCCAGGCTGTTCTCAAACCCATGGACTCAGGCAAACCCCTCATCTCGGCCTCCCAAAGTGCTGGGATTACAGGCTTAAGCCACTGTGCCAGGCCTATGGATAACTGTGTTAGTGAGTTCTCAACAGTGTTAGTGTTAGAATGCCTCCAGTATACTTCAAAGGAACCCCTATCCCTGAGGCTTTTCCTTCAGGCCAGTTTAGTCTACCTCTGTGATCCCAATTTACTTTACATTTCTTCTAGCTCCTACAAATCATTTATTCTTCTGCTAAGAGTCATAGTCAAAAAGTAAGCAGGCAAGAGATGCATCAAGTGTGGTGTGCTTTTTTTTTTTTTTTTTGAGTCGGAGTCTCACTCTGTTGCCCAGACTGGAGTGCAGTGGCCACTCCCAGCCACCTCGACCTGCTGGGCTCCGGCAATCCTTTCACTCAGCCTTCCAAGTAGCTGGAACTACAGGCGCATGCTACCACACCCTGCTAGTTTTTTATTTTATTGTAGAGATGAGGTCTTGCCAAGTTGCCCAGGTGGGTTTCAAACCTGTGGGCTCAGGCAATCCACTCACCTCAGCCTCCCAAAGCGCGGGATTACAGGCTGAGCCACCGAGCCCAGCTAAGTGTGGTGTACTTGAATGGTGGTTTTAAAGCCACCTCTCACTATAGAGAGGACAGAAGGCAGCATAAGGTAATAACTCATTACCTTTCCCAGTGTTTTAACATTTTTTTTGGTCATTTGTCTCTGTTGACCAGTTATTTTTTGAAACCCTGACTTTCCATTATGCTCATGAGATTAATCATGCATTTATAACTGCTTCAAGTTCTCTGAGCCTCTTATTACCTTCACACTATTTTAAAAGCCCGTTAACTCCATTCTTCCTTTTGGGTTCTATTCTATAATTTCCAACTGTTGTTGGAACATTTTCGTTTGAGTAGCCTTTCTCAAATTTCCCATTTTGTTTGTGGCATTGCTACTCTCCTGAACTTAAAACTTTAGAGTCATCTTGAAAGTTCTTTATCCCTTTTACCAAGGCTTTGTAAAGTTGTGCATCTTCCTGTGCAGTCTTTGATTTGTTGTGTCTTGATTCATTTTTGTGTCACCTTTTTCTTTAGTGGATTTTACTTTATATCTAAATTATTTCAGTAGCCTTTCAATTGGATCTGCTTTATTTAGGTCACTTTTCCCTTCTAATCCATCTGGTACAAAGTGGCCAGATTAGTTTAACTAAAGTATCACTTGTTTTGCTGCTTTTGTGCCAGAGGTCACACAGTTTTCCTCCATTATTGCAAGGATCAAGTTTAGGTTTGGACACTGAAATGAGCCACTGGCTCATTTTACCTGTCTGCTTGATCTCCACTGTTCTTTCAGACCATGTCCCTCAGTGAGCTCGTGCTGTGCAGTTCTCTGCACATTACATGTCTGTGCTTTTCTCCTTGCCTTTGTAAATGTTATAGACTGACCATAGTGATGGTTTCACTGCCTCCCAAACTTTCCAGATTTCTCTGGACTTGTTGACAAAGTTTCCCTGATTCTCCAAGTCTGTGTTAGCTTATTGTTTCCTTTTTTAAAAAAAAGTTTCTTTGTGGGTATTTTTTTAATCTTTTCCCAATTGGGTTACAAGTTCTTTGAAAACAGGGGCTCTGCCTATTCTACTTCTGTATTTGTGCTTTGCAGTTTTTGAATGGGTAAACATAGAATTAGAGACTGTTGAATAAGAACTCATCAAAATGTGTTAATACAGTGGAGACCTATGTGTTCGAAGATGGTTTTAACTTTTTGACATGTTTTTTACCTGCTAATTTATCAAGTTCAATAGGTTGGCAGTCACATTTATCCTGTATATTTTGCCATTTTGATAAATTGATCTTTATTTAAAAATCATTGCTTCCTAGAAGATTTAGAAGTTTCTCAAAATGTTTACAGAAGTTAATCAATTTGAATATGATTCTGAGATACTAGTTAAAATGCAGGACAACCCCCTTGAGTCCTCTCCCACTGTGGGAGCTTTTCTGTTCTCTTAAAAAATCCTGCTTTCTCAAAAAAAAGAAAAAGTGAATCTGTGTTCCTGGAACCAACACACCAATGATTTTTAACCACCATGGTTGCCAGATAAAAGTATTTGAGAGTCAACATAGACTTCCTTTCAAGATGTTGGGTCTCTTGAGTATTTGAAGCAAAATGAGAAAACATCCAGTAATGTGACTATAACAAAAACAACTCTCTGTTCAAGAAGGACTTTTATCAGATCTGAAAAAGGTCTAGAGGACAACTGAAAGGCGGTTATGATAAACCAAAAAGATTTTGTTTTCACTTTGGAGAAAATATGTACAAATAACCTGTATTAAGAGTCTCTACTTCAAGCTAGAGGATTTTTTTATGTTTGGTGGTTGAGATGAAAACAAAAGAAAGTCTCTTATGCAGTAGTGCCAAAATCAAGGTGGTACTAAATATTGGCTTTTGATTATTTTCATTTTCTGCTTTGAATTTGCACTCATGGAAGCTAACAATCCTACTTGCCTGCTGTTATATGCCACTATCAGAAGTAAGGTCCTGGACTGAAAAGACCCAAAGAGCAAGTGAATAAGGCATTTTATGTATATCCTAATCAGAGACACTACCTAAACAAAAAGATAGCTGCAAATGTTTGTATTTGTGCTGTTTTTAAGCTGATCAAGAATTGGTCCAGAATAATAAAGAGGATCCTTTTTAGCTGTCTTTAAGAAAAGAAGGTACCGTCCAAATATTCATGAGTGTATTATAGTTAGAAATAGCAACCGCATTGTTTATTATTTCCAAACAAGTTAAGCCTTTATCAAGAGATAAATATCTTGCTTTTTAATTTAATTAATTGTAAGCACTTTTTAAGTTTTGTTTTCCATCATTTCTTACCTTATATGTGTACGTTGCCTTCTGCTTTGTTTCCTTCTATTTCTCTGCTTAAATTATACTTTGGAGTTTCATTTCTTTTTTATTTTTTGTTGTCATGAGGAGCTCTCTTAAAAAATCCTCCCTGGGTATTGGATATTTTCTATATTTCTCCTGTACATTTTTATCAAAAGACAGCATCTTTGCAAATGGTTCTTTAATGCCTTTTACCAAAAGAAGAAGACAAAGACTCCCTTAGCTTATTGCTCTTTTTTTCTTGTTAACTTCTTGAGCATGTAGAGTCAGGGGTAAGAAATTCATATTTCTGTTAAGTACCATTGACTTAGAAAAAAATCAGTCAAAATCTACCTGTAAATTAAATTAAATTAGTTTATTGTATGACATGTCATTGGAGAAAAGGGGGGAAGATGATAGAAATAAAGTAATTCAGACTTAGGCTAGCTTGAATGTGTTTTTATTTATCTGATTTTTTAGTAGTGGTGAGATACCTTCATGACAAGATATTATGACTCATTTTTGCCAACTCAAGAACCTAATTTAAGAGAGAGGAGCTGTGTTATTCCTAATGCTTAAATGTTATTCTTAGAAATTATATTTGTTTCATTGTTCTGATTCCCCCAGCTTGATTCTATTTGGAACCAACAAAGGGCAACATTTTAAAACCCTGTGAAATATTTTTTATGAAAAATCTAGACCTTACTAAGAATGAATATTTCTGGTTTAATCTTCACAGTTAAAAATGTTAAGTCTGTATTTTCAAGATAAATTTGCAGATTGGACTTAGTAATTGCATCATTTTTTCATGATTATGTGCCCTTTGCCAAGGGCTGTACACAAAAAGCATACCTTGTGCCCTGTCTGAGAAGCATAACCTTCTGAGAGCTAAAGTACCCTTCAGACAAGAGCATAGTGAAATAATTTTAGAATGAGATTCTGTCTTGTCTTCAAAACAGAGCATATACCTTCTAGTAGTACATTTTGATGTCGTCAAGAATCATTTCTTATATCTAAATGCCTTCTTATACTTAAAGATGAAGATGTCATTTTGAGTCCCACAGACCTTGGAGCAATTTTTTTTTTTTTTTTTTTTTTGAGTTGGAGTCTCACTCTGTCACCCAGACTGGAGTGCAGTGGCCGCTCCCGGCCACCGCAGCCTCGACCTGCTGGGCTCCGGCGATCTTTCCACCTCAGCCTTCCAAGTAGCCAGAATTACAGGCATGCGCTACCACGCCCAGCTGATTTTTTGATTTACTGTAGAGATGAGGTCTCGCTGCCCAGGCGGGTCTCGAACCCGCGGGCTCAGGCAGTCCACTCACCTCAGCCTCCCAAAGGCACAGGATTACAGGCTGAGCCACCGAGCCTGGCTCTTGGAGCATTTTTATAGGAAGGTGACGATGTTCGTTTGACTTTGCTGCTTCCATCTAACTGAAATAGTAGGATAATGCATCTGCTTTCTTGTTGGGGTTTATATTTTAAAGTAAACTGTTTAATGAAGCAGGTCCAGGTTTATTTAGATCACTGGGAGGTGATATTTTCATATTCTCCAAAGATCACACTACTTTCCCTGTAGTGTACTAGGTAACTAGAAGAAGAGCTCATAATGTCTGTCTTGATGATAGATTTTGGAAGAGTCTGGAAGATGATCTATCTTGACTTTTTCAGATTGAATTTCCAAGTTTTGATCCTTTTCTTGAAGCTGTTTCTACACATTAGTCAATGAGGACAGTTTCTTAACAATGTGTAGCCGAGATAGCAACTGCCCTAGGGTCTTGCCTGCCTCCCTCCATAGATCACTCATAAGCATGTGTTTATCTACGGTACTTGGCACATGCGTATAGGGCATCTTAATGGTGTGCTCTATGGTTTTATTAAGGAAGCACTAGTATATTCAGCTTTAGTACTATTATATATAGTACTTGAAGCTGCTTTTTGCGCTGAATATTTTAGTTACAGTCTCTGCTTTGAAAAGGAGAGAATTTTTCATTAAAATTATCAGTCTTTTGCTTGTCATCTTATATTTATTCTTTTTAGATAGCAAGTTAAAGAAAGAGATTTGAGTTGATACTGAATTTTTGCAACTCCAGGTCCCAGAGTCCTTGTCACACCCACTCTCAACCTAGTAACCATTAGTAAAAGACATTTGGAATCCATTTTTCACCACCCAGACTGTTAAATAAGACTGACGGCCAGGATTTAGTGGTTAGAAATACTGTGTACTTTGTTCCACTGCCTTTCAACAACAATCAGCATGTAAAGTTGAAATTTCCTGACCAGAATTTGGAAGATTATGATGTAATCCCCTGGACCTTGATTCCGGAAGATGGAGCTCTCTGAATATGGGTTTATTAGTTGGTGGTGAATTCGTGAGTCGCCAACTATTAGGCCTTTATGTCCAGATATTTATCTTAATTTATGGAGTAAGGTCCCTGAGTTCTCCTCTTTCCTTCCACAGGGCAAGCAGGAGGACTTCAAGACGACAGTTCTGGAGGGTATGGAGACGGCCAAGCATCAGGTGAGGGTGGCATTAGATGCTTGCCACTTAGTAGCAAGAGCCGCCAAGTCAGGAATTGATGCTTGCAAGTGTTTTTGGCTGTGATATCCACATTTTAGCCAGAAGCGCAGGTGAAATTTAACCCACAGGATATAGTAGGAGAGAGTTGCAGCCAGAACAAAGGCAAGCAAAATCTTTTGAAGTCCTCAGGCCGATCTCAGCCCTCCACTCATCTTCATGTTTTTTGAGGAGATGGCGAATACTTTTCTCCCCGGCAGCTGTTACAGTAATAGTAAATATGATATAAAACATAGACCTAGGAATCATGGAACCTGTAAAAGGAAATATAGTAGTATATACATATAGGCTTGAAAGTCTTTCTTTAAAAAAGAAAATATTGAGAGGCATTTTAGAACTAGTCAGAGGACTGCAGGCAAGTGATATCCTTTTTTAAAAAATGGTTGTTACATGGTATTGGATACTTTTTTCAATTAACATTACGTAGTTAATTATTTTACAGTTTAAACATTTTGTTTCTCATGTGAAAATTACCTTTGGAAAATAGTCTATTTAAAACAGACCAAACAACATGAGATTTTTTACTTCTAGGAAAAAAAGTAAAGGATTTATGGGGGTCACCATCTGGAACAGTTAAAGTTTCCTTCCAGGAATTCAAAATATCGTGTCTGAATTTCATCCTTTGCCTCTTGTAGGATGTTTTTGTTTCAGTGCGCAAAACTGGTTTATATGTAACTTTGATAGAATTGGAATAGGTATTATTTCAGTTTTGGAAATTGTCACTTTTCAACTATTAAGTCTACTTTAAAATTGTTTGTCTTTTGCAGTTTGCATATAACATGTCCTGGGACTATTTGTATTTTACTTTCTTGGATCGAAGATAGTTAACTGATAATGCAACAATTAGGGGATCCAGAATGTTAGGAGGAGTCTTTAAATGCTTGTCAAGGATTGAGGTTGATCATCAGTACACGCGTATCTTAGAAGAGTTAAAACTCTTGTTCAGAGTCTCTATCTGTAGCAGATAAATCTTCAAGAATGCGTTTCTTCACATCACTCACAATTAGATCTTCCATGGAACTACTGAAGATCAGAGATCGCCTTTAGACTTTTAATCTTGAAGAAAAAAATTGAGTTTTTTCGTTTTTACATGAGTATTTGCTCTTAAACAAACAATATAGTATATTGCTGAAAGTAAAATTCATATAAAACTGTGATGCTGCTGACTTACCATTAGTAGAATGTGAGCTTTAAATGTTGCCAGGAATGGTGCTGACTTTTCTGAACCCTTCAAGATCTTTCTTCAGGTCTTTGTCTTGTTCAGAAGCATGCATTTGTGAAATAGTCAACAGTTAGAAACATATGCTTACAAGCAATCAACATTCTTCTCTTAGTGAAGCCAAATGACGCTCATGGGTGTCTTGGGGCCAGGATCATATCTTGACTTCTTGAAACGCACCTGAAGTTGGTGTACATATCCAAGTTGGTGTACATATCCTAAATCTTAGAGCTAGTAGGGAAATTGAGGTCATCTTGTCTGAGTTCCTGCCTTCAGACTGACAGTATTGTATCTCCCCTATTTTATGGATTAGGACCTGAAACTTGAGGAAGTTAAATGATTCGACCAGTGATAAGCCTGCAGTAGTGGAGAAGCATGAGAACCCAGGGATCTTGCTTCTTAGTGCATTGATGATTCCTTACACTCTTAGAATTATTTAAAATAGGCATTTACCTACAAATAAACAATCTAAAGTATAAGAAACTATATGATTCTCCTCTTTTTCTCTCTCCTCCCCCTATTCTTTATTCTGTTTACTTTTAAAGTATAGGACTTGATATCATATATCTCCAGTTTACTTATTTTAAGTTAAAGTCTTTTATATTTCTATGACCTTACTCTAGTCAAGATGCTACCTATCAGAATCAGGGGCAAATGATTCCATGGAACAGAGGCCTTGTAATCTGACCTGCCCCCTCATTCTTCCTCTCTTACTGACCTACTTCAAAAGGTCTCAGTTATTCCTCTTAAATGTTTAACTCCCTTTACTATGTTTTCAGGGAAAGTGTGAGCCAGTCAGACCATTGAGAAGAGCAGTTCTTTAGCATGACTGCATTCTGAAAGACATTGCTGGAATTTCCTGTGTGAAGGTGATAAGCAGAAAGGAACTGAACAGACTGGTATGAAGATAGTCTTGGAGCTGTAAACAAATTTAGATAGCATCTTGAAACATTCTAAATTTCCAGAATACCAGATTCCATTACTTAATGGAACGCATAAACACCAAAGTACAAAACTATATTCTAGAACCAAGTCTAGATTACTTCTGAATTAGATTTAATATTGGTACTTTTAATTAAGGATGTTATTAAAGTCAGTTGTATTCTAAAAGATGTTTCCTCTAAAAGAGATACATAGGAGTTAGTTTATCCAGTATGGTCTATATTTCATTTTGGTACTATCCTATAAAAATAAATGTTTTGATTTAGCCCCTCAATTTAAGTTTCCAACTAACATATGTTTTATTTATTTACAAAAAGGTTAGCTTGTCATGTAGGCTTTTCACCATGATTTTGGTAGTGATCTTTGTTCTTTGAAATAAGTCTTTATCCCTAAACACCAAAAGGAAGAAAATAATTATAGAGACAAATTTTCATTTTTAAAAATTGGTATCAGAGTATTAAAAATAGCTAAGTTTTTTGTTCTTTTTTTAGAGACAGAGTCTAACTCTGTCACCCAGGCTGGAGTGCAGTGGCACAATCATGGCTCATTGCAACCTTGACCTGCTGGACTCAGAAGATCCTTTGCCTCAACCTCCCAAGTAGCTGGGACTACAGTTGTGCGCCCCCACACCTGGCTAATTTTTATATTTTTTGTAGAGATGAGGTCTCATTTTTTGCTCAGGCTGGTCTTGAACTCCTGGGCTTAAGCAATCCTCCCACTTTAGCCTCACAAAGTGCTGGGTTTACAGGTGTGAGCCGCTATATCAGGCCTAGAGATTCTTTTAAACTGCTGCAGAACACATAAATAATATTCCTTAATCATTAACATGTTCTCAAAATTCTGAAAGCTAGCCAACTATATTAGAGTGATATTTAATAAGAATATTTGCAGTAAGCAGCCAAATATAATTTTAGTGTTTTCTCCTACATGGTTTTTCTGACATTGAAGAATATTATTTTGCAGTAGGATTGATGTTCAGTGACTACTAATTAAATGTGTAGAATATAATATAGCTAAGAAAGAATTCCTATTTTTGGCAGGAAACAGTGGAATTTAATAGAGATAATTGATTTTCATGTTAATAGTATACACGTATGAACTATACCAAAGAAGTAACCTATTAAGAGATATTTGGTTTAGATACTCAGGATTTATGTGTAGATAATGCTTCTTATAAGGTGC
This sequence comes from Cephalopachus bancanus, assembly GCA_027257055.1. Lineage (NCBI taxonomy): Eukaryota > Metazoa > Chordata > Mammalia > Primates > Tarsiidae > Cephalopachus > Cephalopachus bancanus. The sequence continues at coordinate 2,198,848 of JAPVLO010000293.1, read as the reverse complement.
GATGTTTTTGGTCTTGGTTTTTGTTTTTATTTGTTTACTTTTTATTTCTTTTTATTTGAGGATAGAGAACTGGGGGCATCAAAGCAGTATGGCTTTAGAAAATTTCACATTACTAAAATAACTTGTAGTCAGCATTTCTTCTTTTCTTAAGTTTATACTTCACCTAAAACAATATGACTCTTATTGATTATTTTTTCCCCTAAGGAATAAATTGTCCTGACAGTCTTTAATTTTAGGTATGGATTAATTAAATGTAAAGATTGTTGATTTGATTTAGTGATGTGGAACACAGTATTTATGCCCTCATTATCTACAGTGGATAGTAGCCCTTTCTCCTTGCCTCTAAGAACATTGTTTTTAAATTTGTGGCCCATAATTAGCATTAGGCATTTTTTGCTTAACCTCTTGTTAACCATGATTTTTTTCTAGGTAGTATTTGCCATTTGAACATCTTTGTAGAAACAGACCCCTCAATAGCTTAGCTGTAATTTTCTAAGTTACATCTTTACCTGCCTTGTTCTTTTCTTATCTTACTAGCGCCTTTTGGTTAGTTTTGCTTCCATTATCTGCTTCCAACTTTTTGTTTTATGTGCTTTCAAGTGATTATATATGGGTATTTGGTATAAGAGGGGGTGAAAAAACCCCAAATTATTATTTTTGAGAGTGGACCCTTTGTAGTACAGGCTTCCCCACTAGGTAAGTGCTCTTAGAACCCATCAGCATCAGAGGCTACGTTTGACTTCAGTGAATTTTTTTTTCTTTCAAAGCATCTGCCCATTTCATGATGGGTGATTTATAAGAACAATCTGCCCATATCGCCCTGAATGAAGCAGTTTTTGACCAAAATCAGCATGACTTCCCATGCCCCACCCTCTCTATTCATCTGATCTCACCCCAAGTGACTTTTTTTGTTGTTTCCCTGGTGAAGTCCTCAAAGGGAAACATTTTTGCTGATGTGGAAGAGGTGAAACAACAAATGACAGAAGCACTAAAAGCCATCAAAATTGATGTGTTCAAAAACCATTTTAAGCAGTGAAAAAAATGTGTCTCAGTGGGTGTATTACATCATACAGAGAGAACTTTGAAGGTGACTGAAGTTTAAACATGTAGGAATAACTACACAGTTTTTTTTATAAATAAACTTGTTTTTGGGGGGATTCCCCCTTATATATAATTACTTCAATGGTATTGGCTTTTAAAACTTGTAAAATTGTGTCTTGATTTTTTTTTTTATAAACTGGTGATTGAGTATATTTATACTTCTAAGATCACCTTATGAACATGTACTTAACTGCCATTTTATATAAATATCATTTAATACCCAACTTAAAGAGTTTCAAATAACACTTATAGTATATAATATATGTATACACTATATGTATATGTGTTATGTGTAGTAACATTTTACTTGTTAGTATATAGTAAAACATTTTCTGCCAGAAAAGGGAAATTCCTTGCATTTTCTATCTTATCATCTTGGTCTGCTTAATTTCTCTCACTTGCTTGTCAGCATTGACTTGAGAACTAATGCATGATACTACTGATGGGATGATGTCTTTCTACTGTTGATTATTAAACATCAGAGTCATCTTTCTGTTCCATGCTGTAATCCTAAAGGAAGGCATATGAGAGAGAGAGAGAGAGAGAGAGAGAGAGGTGTGTGTGTGTGTGTGTGTGCGTGTGTGTGTACATGCATATGCATGTTTTTTTGTTTGATTTTTTTGAGTCAGAGTCTCACTGTGTTGACCAGGCTGAAGTGCAGGGGCACTGTGGCTACTGCTACCTCGATCTGCTGGGCTCAGGCGAGTCTTCCACCTCAGCCTTCCAAGTAACTGGAACTATAGGCGCACACCACCACACCTGGTTCATTTTTTTGATTTATTGTGGAAATGAGGTCTTGCCAAGTTGCCCAGGCTGGTCTCGAACTCCTGAGCTTAGGCCGTTCTCTTGCCTCAGCCTCCCAAAGTGCCGGGTTTATAGGTGTGAGCCACTGCACCCAGCTGTCATTGTGCTTTTTAATCTCAACCTTTTTTGCTTACCTGTACTTTCCTTTATTCTGGTTCTTTAGTTTTAAATTTTATTGTACACTATCAATAATGCTAATTTTAATTAGAATATAATCTAATATTATAAAATTATTTTATGATGAAGAAAATATTTCAGATGCCTCCTTTTAACGTATATTGTTTTACTCGTTAGTAAAGTATAAACTTTCGAATGTTAAAGCTCAAAAGAGTGGCTAATTTCTAAGGCAGTTAAAGCTTTTGAGACAAATTGAGTTTTTGTTTGTTTTTAAAGGAAAATGAGATCAAATTAAGGCAAAATTATTCAGAGTTTTTAGTCAAAAAAGTAGTTTGAGACATCATCATTAGCTCCAGTTTCATATTCACGGGCACTTTTCCTAGAAGGCCTTTGCTTTCTTTGCTAGGTGTGGAGGGTGCAGCTTTTCAGAGCCGACTTCCTCATGACCGGATGACTTCTCAAGAAGCTGCCTGTTTCCCCGACATTATCAGTGGACCTCAGCAGACCCAGAAGGTTTTTCTGTTCATTAGAAACCGCACAGTAAGTTTCCATGTTCGCTTCCTTTTTTACCTGGATTATAAAAAGTACATATGGCTTTTATAGACAATATGGAAAAAAGTTGAAAAGGAGGAAATAATTTTAAAATTGTTCATAATACTGTTAGAGATAACCACTGTTAAAATTAATTGTTTCTCCTTTGAGTATTTACAAAAGTATATATGTAATTTTTGTTTTTATAAAATTGAGATCTTGCATGTATTCCTTTGGATCCTTTTTTCATCTCATAGGCTCATAAATATATATTTGGATCTTTATTTTTAGGCATTTAAATAATTTTTAAAAAATAATCACTTTGTCCTTCCCCCTCAGAATAAGAGAATCTCCCTTACTTACCCTGTTCTGTTCATCTGGTTCATCTTCCTCCTCTGGCTGAATGATTAACTTTAGTGTCTGTATAATATTTCATCTGGCAGTTGGGTTATGATTTAAATGTTGGACATGTAAGTTTTCATTTTTGCCTTATAGTTAAGCTCTGAACAGCCCTATCCATTCTTGACTTTATTTCTCGTTGTTGTGTCCTTATGATAGAGTTCTAGAAGGAAAGCTATCTTGGCAAAAGCTATGAATACTTGTAAAGTTTTGATATGTATTGCCAGATTACCTACCAGAAAGTCAGCACCCCATTGCCCTGCCCATTTTTATTTAATCAGTGATAATCTGTGCTACTGTAATAGGCCAGAGCCCTCTCTTTTCTTGTTCATTTTTTTGATTACTGAGAATGACTGCTTTTTCACATTTGTTAGTTGTTTCTATTTCTTCTGTGAATTTTTCTCTCATATTCTTTACTCATCAGAAATTCTTATTTAACCATAGAATAGATGAAGGGACAGTGCTATTCAGAACATATTAATCTTACTCTAGATGATAAAAAGTAGAAGATTTACATTGCCATTCAGCTGTTTTGAATATCAATATAGCTCAGAGATGTTATTAGAATGTCTACTTTTTAGCCACTACTAGTTTTATTATTTTGGCTGTTTGATTACAAAACTACTGCCAAATTTGGATTGTTAAATGTCATTTAGTTAGTGTGATTAGTAGGTTATACTGGGTTTTTGTAATACTGAAAAAAGATAAGGTTCTTTTTTTAAAAAGCGAATGGAAAATTTTTAGTAGGTATTTCTGTGTCTGATTTGTCTTATATTCAACATTTACTCTTAAGTGGATTTTCTAGACAAAATTGTCATTTTGTCTTTCACCTGATAGGCATTTTTACTTTTTACTTGAATTTGGTAGATTTACAGGGATCTCTATCTTTCTTGATTCATCAAAAGTCATTTTGGGAAAGAGTTAGCTGAGGTTAGATTTGTGATCTCTGGCTGTGAAACAGAACACAAATGAATCTCTCCTGCAAGAATCGTATCAGTTCTTTAATCTTGAATGACATCTTTTGCCTCCAGATTTTAAAATTGCAGCTTTAGGATTACTGAACTAGAACCTGTGACCTGAGCTTTATTTTATAGGATGGAAGGGGACAACTTGTGTTAGGGGTCAGGAGCTTGGGTCCAGTGTGTACTTGAGGAAGTTTATTTACCTTGACAGTGGCCATTGAGAAAAGTAGAGTATCCGTGTGGATTTGGTCACATCCCTTAGTAATTTGTCTTATTTATGCATAACCAAATTAATTACTTCTGGTTGAAACTTGTATATGGAGCAGTCTTTATTAATTTTTAGCAAAGACTTACATATGATAGTATTTAGGTTGTTTTGCTTTTTGCAAATATATATTCACTTTGAAGAGAATTCATGTTAGAATTCGGTAGTATTTGAAATAATTGACTGCTCCTTTCATCTTAAACACAATACTTCCTTGGCTTCCGTAACATAGTATTCTATTCTGCTTTTTCTCCTGCCTCCCTGGTTGTCTTCTCTGATTGCTTTGTAGGCTTACCCTTAACATTGGCCTTTCTATGAGCTATGTGGGCGTTCTTAAGATTCCTTAAGTTCTCCTCCTCTCTTCCCTATCTTCCTCCTCTAGGAGCCCTCTTCCATGAATTTGGCTTCAGTTATCACCGTAAGCAGATGACTCCAGGCCTTCCTTCTTTTTGAGCCCCAGACTATATATATATCTATCTCCTTTTATTGTCTTGGGACTAAACTCATTACCTCATTTCTTCTTTCAGTGACCCCATTCAGTGAATGGCATACCACCTCCTTTAGTTGTACAAGCCAGAAGTGGAGAAGTTGTTCTTGACACCTTTCTCCCCAGTCTCAGCATATCTACTTGATCACTAGATTTTGTGGATTTTATTTACTCAGTATCTGGAGTTAGGTGACCCAGGCTTAAATCCTAGTTGCTCTATACTAGCTGTATGGCCTTGGATTTTTCTTTTCTGGGCTAAATGTATACTTCAGGAATTTGCTCATTTGACATGATTTTGGGTTTCATCAGTTTCTTTTGTCAGGAATACAACCCTCACTGTTGAAATGAAAGAAAAGTTCTTTAATTTGAGGCCTTACAGTTAAAAAGATGGTTTTAAAGATAGTCAAATGGCATATGTCTGTTTGTATGTAATACAGTTTATGTCATTTAAATACAGTTGCAGTTGTGGTTGGATAATCCAAAGATTCAGCTGACATTTGAGGCTACTCTCCAACAGTTAGAAGCACCTTATAACAGTAAGTAGTGTGTTTAGTAGGACTAATTTAAATGGATTGTGAAAATTGATATTTCCTTTCAGGAACCTCATAGCTCCATGATCATTGTTTTCATTCATGTATTTCCATTTTACTTTACCTTATTCTGTGCAAAATGGTTCTCTATGTTTTTATTTACTTTCCTGATCTTTAAATTGGGTTGACAGATAAGCTCAAGAGATTCTAAAATAACTCCCCTAGATCTGTTGTACCGCTTTGATCTATGGATTGCTTTGTTGGTACTTGATTGGTTGGCTATCTGATTTCTTATCTCCCACTTGCCACCAACAAAGTCTTGTGATGCTTTTGCTGAAATAAATGAGCATTAAAACTACTTTATAGCTGGGCACCCATAATCCCAGCACTTTGGCAAGTGGAGGCAAGAGGATTGCCTGAGCCCAGGGGTTCGAGACAAGCTTGGGAAACAGCAAGACTTCATCTCTACAATAAATCAAAAAATTAGCCAGGTGTAGTGGTGCACACCTGCAGTTCCAGCTATTTGGAAGGCTGAGGCGGGAGGATCACCTGAGACCAGCAGGTTGGGACTGTGGTAGCCTTGAGTATGCCACTGTATTCCAGCCTGGATGACAGAGTGAGACTCTGGCTCAAAAGAGAAAAACCTATGAAGGTTTGGTTTTGTTCTCATTCCATCTATAATGGAATGCTATTCTTTTCTTTTCTTTTTTTTTTTTTTTTTTTGAGTCAGCCTCACTCTGTTACCCAGACTGAATTGCAGTGGCGTGCACTCCAGCCTGGGTGACAGTGAGACTCCAACTCAAAAAAAAAAAAAAAAATCCAAGTTACATGACAAGCATTTTGCTTCTCCTCATAAACTAATAATTCTATGAATCACTTTTCTAAAGGAATTACATGATCAGAAGTTTATAGGAAAGATCTTTTGAATGGCTTCATGATGGAGAAATAGAAGAATTAGAAGACTTTTCTGTTTAAACTGCTGAAAATATAAACTTGTTTTTAATCCTCTTATTCTGTAGGTGATACTGTGCTTGTCCACCGAGTTCACAGTTACTTAGAGCGTCACGGTCTTATCAACTTTGGCATCTATAAGAGGATAAAACCCCTACCAAGTAAGGACCTACTTGAATGAGGCCAGTGAATTTTATAGTTTTAAGATATGATTCCAGCACTGTATTTTATAACCATGATGCATTTTATTTTATTAGCATTTTATTTTTATTTGTAGACCTATATTTCAAGTAAAAATGTTCCCAACTTTATCTTCGTATAAGTCAAATTAAAAATAAAATTTCTTAATAAATTTGCTTTTCCTTTAATTTCTGGTTTGATAGCTACTTAGTAAAAGATATACTGGATTTCCAATTTTAAAAAATAAGAATAAAACAATAAAACTTATTAAAAATGAGAGATGTCACTTTTGCCAGTAGGAGGTTTGAAGTTTTTCTTTCATTGACTAGTTCTTTATGCTGCTAATGGTTGCTTTTTTTTAAGGCTTAACTAATTTTTCAAAAAAGGAATACTAGATTAAGACTACAGAAGTAGAGATTAAAGGAAATAGCATATGCCCAGAATATATCCTAGTACAATTAGGAAGTAGATAAAGCAGATTATTAACAAACTAAGGATCACAGGTACTAAAACACAGGAATTAAGTAGTGAGAATGTAAATCTTAAGGTAATGAATTTGATTTATTAATGTTCAACATTGAATTTATACATTTTAGATAGTTGATTTGTTTTCAGATAGTTTCCGTATTTTGAATGTAACTGTCTAAATTGCTTACTTTGTAAAAAACATAATAAGGTGTTGTGAACCTAGAGGTTTTCATAAGAAAAACACTAAAATATAAACTCTAATACCTATAGCAAAATGATCTAATTTTTGTTGTTTTTTTTTTTGCTTTTAGCTAAAAAGACAGGAAAAGTAATAATTATAGGCTCTGGGGTCTCAGGCTTGGCAGCAGCTCGGCAATTACAAAGTTTTGGAATGGATGTAACACTTTTGGAAGCCAGGGTAAGAATTTTGAGTTTAGAAGCCTGACCTAATGGAAATATGGTTAGGAAATTATCTGTTGCAAATTAAGGAATCATACAACTTAAACCAAGTCAAATTGATTTGTATAACAATCCAAGTATTTTGAATAGTGTTATTTAGATGGGATAGAGCATTTTTGACAGTAAAACTTGAAAAGCACTCAGTGTGTATTTAGAATTTGTAAATGATCCATATATTATTTTTTCATTTTTTTTGAGTTGGAGTTTCACTCTGTCACCCAGGCGGGAGGGCAGTGGCATGCTTACGGCCACCACAACCTTGACCTGCTGGGCTCAGGTGATCCTTCCACCTCAGCCGTCCAAGTAGCCAGAACCACAGGCACATGCTACCACACCCAGCTAATTTTTTTGATTTATTGTATAGACAAGGTCTCGGCAGGTTGCCTGGGCTGGTCTCGAACCCATGGGCTCAGGCAGTCTACTTGCCTTGGCCTCCCAAAGTGCTGGGATTGCAGGCTAACCCACTGAGCCCGGCCCATATATTCTTTTGATGGAAATTCTCAGGTCATTGTTTCTTGAAGTTAGCGCTCAAGTTTGGAACCTTCATGAACATAGTCTTTGTAGGAGGCAGTTATTTTTGGAACAGAGTAAATTGTATTCCCTATTTGATGGGCAGGTGCCAGCTTTTAGAAGCGAAGATACTGGTTCTTTTATGGTTAATCCTGGTGAGAGAAATGGAAACAGGAGGAGAAAGAGATAATGGAACAAAATAGGAAAAAGAGCATCATATCAGGATTCTTTTATTTAGATGATTTTCATGAGTAATTTCTGAAATCTAATTATCTTCCAGTTGCTAAAGGCCTCCCTGGACTCCAATCATGTTATTTTCTAATTTTTAATATTCTTTATTTTATTTTTTTATTTCAGTAGCTTTAGGGGGTACAAATAGTTTTTGGTTACATGATTGCATTGTATAGCAGCAAAGAGGTCTGGGCTTTAAGTGTACCCACCACTTCCATCAGTGCACATTGTACATTATATATAGTTCAAATTGCTTTTTTTGTCCTTTCCATCTCCCCCTCTGAGTGTCCAGTGTCTGTTATGTCATTCTCTGTGCCTTTCCACATTCTTAGTTTAGCTCCCACTTATAAGTGAGAATGTAGGTGTTTGGTTTTCTATTCCTGAGTTAGTTCACTTAGGATGATGTTCTCCAGTTCCATCCAAGTTGCTGCAAAAACCATTATTTCATTCTTTTTGATAGCTGAATAGTATTTCACACCACATTTTCATTTTCCACTTACTGGTTGATGGGCATTTTGGTTGATTCCACATCTTTGTAATTGTGAATTGTGCTGTGATGAATGGGCGTATGCAGATGTCTTTTTTATGTAATGACCTCTGTTCCTTTGGGTAGATTCCAGTCATTTTAAAAACACACTTCACAGGTAACCCAAACAATCTGAAATTTTATAAAAACTTCCAAAATGTTATATATAGTTCAAATTGCTTTTTATCAACTTCTAATTTTTAAAAATACTCTTTTTTTGAGTTGAAGTCTCTGTTGCTCAGGCTGGAGTGCAGTGACATGCTCATGGCCACCACAGCCTTGGTCTGCTGGGTTCAGGTGATCCTTCTGCCTCACCCTTCTAAATAGCTGGAACTATAAGTGCACACCACCCTACTCAGCTAATTTTTGTATTTATTGTAGCGACCAGGGTTTGCCATGTTGCTCTGGCTAGTCTTAAATCCCTGGGCTCAGGTAACTCTTTTGCCTACGCCTCCCAAAGTGCTGGGATTACAGACGTGAGCCACTGCCCCCAGCTAAAGTACTGTTTTTAAACAGAGTATGAGAAAATCAAAATTAAATATTTTCTGGATGTAGTCCGTTGTTAAGGTTTGAGATTTTTGTTGTTAAAAATATTTTATTTATTAATTCAGAAAACATTTGTGTGCACTTTGTGTACTGTGTACTGAGAATGCAGTAGGATCCTTATGATCCCTACCCATGTGGAATTTATAATCTGATGTATAGGTTTTTGCTTTGTTTTGCTTCGTTGCTTGTTTGGAGTTTACAGAGTACTCTCATATTATTCTCATATTATTCATAATTATTAAATTATCACTACCACTCAGTAAGGTTTCCCAGTACTTGAAAATCCTTAATCAGGAGAGATAACCCTGGGCCTATTTAGGGATGAGATAGTATCAACAGTGTATGTTTAGTAGACTCCCTGCCCTGGGCTTAGGGCTGATTTGTGAGAGCTCATTCGTCAGAGGAATCATCTATCAAATTTTTCACGGGTAACTTTGGAGATTGGGGAGCACGAGTCAGATCACAGTAGGAGAAAGGGGGTGTTTAGTGTTGGACTTTGTGAACAAATGTTTTCTGTGTGAGTGGCCCTTGTTCATCCTATACATTAAAAGGTATTATAGACAGCTAGGTAGAGAGATAATAGTACCTGTGACTAAATATGTCTTCTAGCTGTCAAATTGTTTTATATCACATTTAACTCGGTGCCTTTTATGTCATTTGTTTACCTACCTCTAACTCAAACAGTCTATGAGTTAAACTTTGTCTGCTTTTTGGGATGTGTGTATGTGTGTATCTGTCTGGCTCTGTCGCGCAGGCTGGAGTGCAGTGGCACATTCATAGCCATTGCATCCTCGACCTGCTGGGCTCAGGCAATCCTGCCTCAGCCTTCCAAGTAGCTGGAGCTGCAGGTACCTCATCACCATGCCTGGCTAATTTTTTTGATTTTTTGTAGAGACGAGGTCTCGCCAAGTTGCCCAGGCTGGTCTCAAACCCCTAGACTCAGGCAGTCCTCTTGCCTCAGTTTCCCAAAGTGCTGGGATTATAGGCGTGAGCCGCTGCACTGGCTAAACTTTGTCTAAAGAACTGTTGAACTCCATGTAAACTGTGCATCTATTTTTTTAATTATTAAAGACAAATCCATGGTATGGTACTTTGCCAAGTTTGTGGTTAAAACGTTGAGAACTGATGATTTTGACCATTTAATTTCTGAAAAACAGGATCGTGTGGGTGGACGAGTTGCCACGTTTCGCAAAGGAAACTATGTGGCTGACCTTGGAGCCATGGTAGTAACAGGTCTTGGTAAGTAGTTCTTCCTTTTGTGCTGTAATACATGATATTGAGTCTGAGATTCGTAAGTCTCAGAGTCTCATGAGTCTGAGATTCATAAGATTGTTTATGCTTACATTTTAAAACCTTAACTGCAATTTAAAAATACATTGGTGTCAACAGGGTACCTGAATGAAACGTAATTGTACACCTAACCCTTAACTGTACCTCACAAAACCATAATAAAAAATATTGATTAAAAAAAAAAAAATATATATATATATATATACACATATAGGTGTAGGGTACTCTTCTGTTTGTGAGAGGCAAATTACCAAATACTATAGTCTTCTTGTAAGGATATACTGATATGTGCAGAATTTAAATTGTACATATCTTTTGACCTAGGGTATCTTTTTCCAGTTCTAGGAAATGATCCTAAGCCAATAGACAAGTGGACAGTGCAGTGTTTTGTTAGTAGAACACTGGAAACCACAGATTAGAAGATTAAATTATACAGTGAAACATACAGCCATTTAAGAATTATCTAGCTCCATATTAATTTTAAATGATGTCCAAAATATATTGCTAAGTTGAAAAAAGATGATAAAACTGTATGTTATGATCCTTTTATTTGTATCTGTAATTTATGTACTTACAATCTAGAAAGATTTGCAATAAAATGTTAACTAGTGAGACTATAGGTAATTTTTTTTACATTCTTTATGTTTATCGTACATATTTTTACTTTGAGCATTTTTTGAGAAATAGTTCACATACCATAAGTTTTTAAGCATTTATTATTTTGAGTGAAAGTATTTTTATCTTGAAATTTTTGTTCTTTTTTCACAGGTATATCAAATTTAACTGTTTGAGTTTTTTCTAGGAGGGAATCCCATGGCTGTGGTCAGCAAACAAGTAAATATGGAACTGGCCAAGATCAAGCAAAAATGCCCACTTTATGAAGCCAATGGACAAGCTGTAAGTTGAGGACAAACAGGACCTTTCAGAATTTCTTTAGTTCAGTTGAACAATTTTAGGGGAATATATGGATGAGCATATGCACATATGAATATAAACTAAGGGTAAAGATGATATGACATCATTCTGGTTGTTTCTTATCTCCAGGCTATGTATGAGGGGATTGTATATATGAAAATTTACATGATTGTTTAGGTATTTTAAACATTTAATAAAGGCTAGCTAGATAGTTAATCTTTTTATTTGACTGTGGCCACTTACTCCAAGAGATCTGTAGAATTGAAAACTGATTCTTCATTTCTTTGTATTGTGCCTTCCATCATGTGCTTTAGCTTCATGTGCTCTTTATGACTTCAGTTTTGTGTTTATAAGCTCAGATTTTTGATGGCTAGTATTCAAATGGTGGTACTTAACCAAATGCATACTAGGTGTGTACGTTACAGTATTTGTTGACCAGAGGTATAGGTGTTTCCCATACTTAGTAAGACAGTAGCGTGGAAGTGATTATTGATATGGGGGAGTAAGAGTAGTTCAACCACCATAAGATAGGCTTAGATCGGGGGTCCCCAACCCCTGGGCTGTGGACTGGTCTGTGTGGCTTGTTAGGAACTGGGCCACATAGCAGGAACTGAGCAGTGGGCAAGCAGAGCTCCTTCTGCTGTCAGATCAGTTGGATCAGTGGCAGCATTAGATTCTCATAGGAACAACCCCTATTGTGAACTGCACATGCAAGAGATATATATGGTGAGTTTAGCTACTGTTTCTAAAAGTGGTAAAATCCCAAGTCTTGAATTGTATGTAATAGGTTTCCGGAGACTGCCTCATATTCCTATCTGCCTTTAGGCTTTATGGGATTCATATCAGAGAGAGATATGAACCCCATCCTGGTCCAGATTTACCCCCCAAGGCTTGGTACGGGGTGGTACGGGAGGCTTCTGGCAGAATAAAGAATGGAGAGGGAAAGGATGAAGTATAGGTTAACTCAACAGTTCATCCTCGTTTTTATAGTGGTGAGTAATAAAAATGGGGAAAAAAATCAGTAAACTCTGTTACTCTGCCAAGGTCTGTAAAGGATATAGAGGTGAATAAGTTCCTGTTATAGTCTAGTGGTACTTGTACACAAATAATTCCTTTTTCCCAACTTTTTGTTATTGAAATGTAAGAAGCTGCACAAAAGTAGAAAGAGTACTATAATGAATCCCATTTCCCCAGTCTTGTTTGATCCTATTCCTGCACTTTTTTTGGGGGGGGGCGGTCTCTGTAGTATTTTAAAGCAAATCACAAACATATCACTTGTAAATATACCAATAACACAAAATCAAAGCAGATTTCCCAGGGGTTAGCTAGAAGAACAAATCATTATGGGAGGACCAAGGAGCTAAAGAGTATGTGGAGATGGGAGGGGTAGGGCAGGGAGAGATGGCGGGAGGGAAAGCATTTGTGAATGACTGGTCAGGACTTCAACATGTTCTTGTGGAAGAGAAAGGCATTGGAGGCAAGGAAGATTTAGTCTAAGGAGAGATGGCTGTAAAGGAGATGGGATTATACTAGTGAGGGCAGAACAATCGAAAGCTCATTGGGTGGGACCCTGCTGTGGTGGATGTTTTCTAGGCTGATTTGTAGGCTGGAACTGGAGAGGTTTGAGAGCAGGGGAAGTGACATGACTGATAGGTGTTTCAGTTTGGGTTGATAGGCAATTAAGTACAGAACGGAGTTGAGGAGGCCAGGTTCCATAGTGGCTGTTTTAGCCATCCTCCAAAAGTGATAGAGTCCACACTCAAGATTTCCCTGATCACTGAGACTCCTTCTTCCTTAGACTCTTCTGAATGTACAGCATGTTCATAAGTCTTCCAGCAGTAAAGAGAGAACTTTTTTTCTAATAGAGATAACCAGTGAAATTGACTGCTTTCTTGGTAATAGATGAGCTTTAACACCTTTTTTAAAACTTTTGTTTCCAAATGGTATACCAGTACTATACCCAAGGGGGGCCTGCCCTGGCTGCTAGTCTGCAAACTAACTATTGGTTGCCAGTATGAGATGAGATAAAGAAATCACATCGTTTAACAACCTTTATTCTGGTAGCAAGACTTTCCCAGTGAAGAAAATGGACCTGATTTAGGTTCTGGTACCATATCTCACTAGGACTAGCCCTTTGAGTAGCACTGCAGTAAACAATTATTTTAATCTGGTGGGTAGTTTTCAGCATTTTATATGTAGGGATGTTTTTCCAGGTGAAATTGTTAGTTGTCATTCAATTCCGCTCTATATGGGACTTTTTCTAAGTTGATATGTTTGTATTTGGTTCAGTAGCCAAGTAGTAAGGAACTTTTTTTTTTTTTAAAGCATCCTCAGATTTGGGAAATAATTCTTTATGGCTTTGAGTTATGCTTGCCTTAAGTTAATCTAACTTAAAGAAGGCATGTTAATGTTTCTGTATGTTGCTGTCTCTAGTAGTCTAACTGGGTAAGAATAGACAACTTAGTGACTAGTAGACTAGCTTTTGGCTTACAGGACAGGTACAAAGAGCCCCATTAATTTATACTTATAAATATGTTTCATAGCTTTAGAAATCTAAAAGAGTAAGTAGGTCAGTAGTTTCTCTTATTGCAGGAGAAGAAACTAAAGCTCACACTTGAGTTTGCCTAAGGTCATATAGTCAAAGCTCACACTTGTGTTTGCCTAAGGTCATATAGTCAGTCAGCTGGAGAGCCAGAATCCATTGCCTGGTGTTGTGACTCATATTCCCATACTTGTCCTACTACACCTGGCTGATATTTCAGGGAAGATGGTGGTAAGCTGAGTGTGTGCAGCTCTTTCTAACTGCCTGTGTGGTGACTACATCAGCTGAGTCTCCTCAGAGCTTTCTTTCAGTTGTTACTCTTGGAGTCACAAGGCCCACCTAGAGTTCTCTCAGCTGTTGATTTTTCTTCAGTCAACTGTTGGATGAAATGGGGTTGTATTTCTCATTCTGCGGACAGCCTTAGTAAAAAAAAAAAAAAAAAGGTAATTTGATGGTTCTGTTGTTAGTTCATAGAAATTAATTATACCATCCTGTACAAGGCCATAAGATTACTCAGAGTTATAAATATCACTTGTGATATTGTCTTAAGGACATACCCCACACCAGGGATTTTGTTGATACAGCAAAAAAAAATTATGTAGTAAGTGATTTTTGGTTATGTTGTTATTGTTTTCATTACAATCACAAGAATCCCTCAAAAAGTTTACCTCTGTTCTCGCTTGACCTACATTTGCAGCTAGAATTTTGATCTTCTGTGTTTGTTTTTGACAGGGGAAATTTATTTTGTGACTCTGGGTGACTAGAACAAGGTCTTTTACATTAAAGATATCAAGGGATATAATACAAAGACTTAAAGTAATATAAGGATATTAAGGATATCCCTATAAAGAGAAGACTCTCCATTACCTTAAACCTGTAAAACAGGGCCTCGGATTGACTGGCAATAGAGTTACACTCTGACCTATGCTGTAATCAGTAATCAGCTTTAACTGGGCATGGAGAAGGTTAGGAAATAGAGTGATTCATATTTCAGGAACATTTGGGAGTCACCAGTGAGGGAGCTGAAGTAGATTGGTGGGGGAGAAGTGGGATATGGCTCTGAGTGTTTTCTGCATCTCCTATACACAAGCTAGTAATGTGGAACTTTTAGATTTTTTTTTTCTTTCTTTTTTTTTTGAGTTGGAGTCTCACTCTGTCACCCAGCCTCGACCTGCTGGGCTCCGGCAATCCTTCTGCCTCAGCCTTCCAAGTAGCTGGAACTACAGGCATGCGCTACCACGCCCGGCTGATTTTTTGCTTTATTGTAGAGATGAGGTCTCGCTGCCCAGGCGGGTCTCGAACCCACGGGCTCGGGCAATCCACTCACCTCAGCCTCCCAAAGTCATGGGATTACAGGCTGAGCTGCCAAGCCTGGCTCTTTTTTTTTTTTTTTAAATAATGAAACAGGTATTTCAAATTTCTACATTGTTATAACATTCTATATTGCAAGGTCTCTGTTTTCCTTTGGAGTGTTTGTGTGTACTTTGAGAAACTGAGACCTTGATTTTCTTCTTGGGAATGGTTTAGCGGTTATGAGGAAGAAAGACAAGTGAGAGAGAAAGGTAATGGGTGTCAGGTCTCTTACAAAGACCATTCACTATCCATATTCAATACATACCATGTCTTAGCCAGTGTTTGATTTCATATACAGTGGTGCTTAGTTTACTACACTTCTAACACAGGCCTGTTGCCCTTTTTGGTTTTCGTCTTCCTTTGATGAAGCATCTTGAGTATCTTTACGACAGTCTTTCTCTACCCTTTGAAGTTATGGCTGCCAAACCCTGCTTTTTATAAATGTAAAAATCTCAGGCCTGTCTTTAATAGCCCTGAAGTTGCAAGATAGTTTTTGCCCCCTAAGTATCATTTTAATACTGGCTTTGCTTTTCCCAACTTTAATTTATTCATTTAACAATGATTTACTGAGCATCTTTACTATTTGCCAAAAGCTATTAGAGATAACTACTTAAGTGTGTCATGTGTGTCTTCTCTACACACCTCAGCCATTGCTGTAAAGAAGTCAGTGATTTCTGTTCCTTGAAAGATTCCTTATGGATTGGGTGGAGGAGCAGCAGGGGGACAACAGTCGAAAGATTTACAGAATCACACTGAATTTTATTTGGATTAAGGATATATTCTCCCTTTAGGAATAATAGCTATATCTCATTTCCCTGACTTGCTTGGGAGAAGCTGAAATTAGAAACTCTTTAGATATAAATTTCTTTTTCCAGGTCTTACCAAAGGAACTAATGCTTAGACTTTCTGTTTTACCATAATTCTAGAAGTGTTCAGTGGCTTGGGATGGGGAGGTAGAGATTGACTGAGACCTCCAGTGGTCAGATTTGGCTATTACAGTCTTTTTCAAAGTGATTCTTCCTGAGGATTTCTCTGGCTAAATCTCAGAACTCTCTACCTAGTACGTTGCTGCCCTTAACTCCATTCTGCTCTCCTGCTGGAGCAGGACACTGGAAGTAAGAAAGATGCACCAAAAAAAAGAAAGAAAGAAAGATGCACAATGTTTTTTTAAGACCTAAAGAGCTAGTAATAGTAGGATGCAGCCAGAGATGGGAGTCAGGAGGGCTGTCCTTCCTTTGAGATTACTTCTTGCAGGATTAAGGGACCTTGTCCCAAAAGTTGTTTGGTTCTCCTTAAGTTTATTCTGCATAGGTCTCTTCTCCCCCGGCCATGTTTAGGGACACTCCATGTAATCTACAAAACAATCAGAACTGAACCATTTTAGAACAGATTCTGTTAATCTTAAAGAAACCATTTACCTGGAACCTTTCATAGAGAAATAAATGACTTTGAGAAGTGATAATAAAAATATATTTAAAGTGATTTCCTTTTTGTTTGCTTCTTAGATAGAAGGCTCTGTATATTTTATTTTTCCTCCCCCCCAAAAATGCTTCTTAGTCTGCTGTTTGTAAATTCTCATTGTGTTGTAATGTAGAAATATATCTGCCTTCTAAATTAACCCTTTGTAGTCATTTGTTAAGTTTCTTTCTTAGGATGCAAGTTAAAGACCTAGAATAGAATGGTCAGGTAAAATTAAAATTATTTTGCTCTGTATTTACAGATTGTCAATATTTCAATTCCATTATGTTATTCTTGTTTTGTAATTATTTGTAGAACTAATAGAACCCAAAGCTTCTCATTAAGGGGAAATAAATGACCTGAAACCTGGGTAGTTTGGGGATGCTAGGTAGTCCTTTGCTGGAGTTCTTTTCATTGTCTGGGTACGTCAAATAAAATATTTCTAACTAGCTTATTGTTAGAAGTGAATTCAGGATTTTAAAAAAGATATTAAAAACACGTTTTAGTTTTCTCCCAGTCAGTATTGATTTCCTAATGGATAAATATTTATTATTTTCCAAATATTCCTTTAATTTCAAAGTGGAATTTTAAAGTTAATGGGAAAAAAATCTAGGTTTCAAAGCTACCCCAGGTCACTTGCAGCTTTCCTATAACCGCTTAACTGGGCAAAAACGGATGGGGCCTGATTATGGAGTGTTTCAATCATCTCACAGAACTGAGCCTTGGGTTAGAGTGGTATACTGGAGATGTTGTCTGGTGTCAGTTAAACGTGGCAGTAATCTTTTGGTTTGATTTTTGTTTGTTTGACTGTTGTTGTTGTTACTGTTCTGTGTTTTTCCTTTCCTCTCTTGAGTTTTGCTTTACTCCTCATTGCTTTCTGACATCTCCCCCTCCTCTGCCTTTTTTAAACTGCCTTTCTTTTGGCCATTCCTGTGCTTTGACTTTCCCATTTGGTCTCTGTATATTTTGTTCCTCATTTCTCTGGTGGTTGCAGCTTCTGAGCTAACAGAATGCTTCTGTCATGCTGTGTGTTTAAAGCCTTGATTTTACTGCTGTCGTACAAAACTAAACTTGACGTGGCTGTTGGGCTGTTATTTACAGTTTATTTCTCTCTCTGCTGCACTGGTTAAAAGGACACTGTCAAGGTATTTTTTTCATAATTTTTCAAATCATTTTCTTCACTGTTTACAATAACCCATTAAAAGCTTGAAACTTAAATCTTTTCCTTTCGAAGATCCTCTCCATCATACATTCACACTGGTTTGTTGTTGTAGAGTTGCGCCTATATGTTGGGCTGGTGCCATTTGAGTTTTTGTCATTGAAAGCGCATGTAAAACGCCAGGTTTTTTGTGGGGGTGTGGGTGGACTAAAGGGGAAAGTGTAATGAATCAAGTGGGCTGCTCAGCAAACAGAGGGAAGAAACAAAAGGTCAAATTTGGTCCCTCTAACCTTGACAGTGTCCCTTTAAATATTTCTCAACCACACACCCTGGACCCCAGTTACTGAGCCTGAGTGCTGCGTACTTTTTCAGTATGAACTTCCTTGTGTGACTGTCACCCTAGCTGGAAAGATTAAAGCTTGTCTGAAGCAAGCCATCCAGTTGACACTGGAAGAGCTTTAATCTGTACCTTTTGCACAATTGTATATTGGCACATTCTGCCCTGTTGGAGAGGCATATGTGATCTAGTCCCTCCTGCTGCTGTAGCATCTTCTTGCTAGGCATTTTAGAAGCCACACACAGAAATTCCACTTTTTTATACTCCAGGAAAAACAGTCATGCACATTGCATCTGTGACCAGTTAAGATCTTGTGACAAACTAGATTTCATGTTGAAACGTAATTGTTTCATTTTGAAAGGAGCATCAGATTTAGACTTTCACAACCATCTTTTGTAGCTTCACTGCAGGATTTGCCCTAGAAATAGCAAGTTTTTCAGGGTTTTGTTTCATCATTGTTTGAATTGCTCTGTATATGGTCATCGCATATCACATCAATGAGGAAAAGTAACTGATGAGAAAGCAGATGTAATTCCTGACAAGAGGCTCTCTTCCATGAGCTCTCATAGCTGTGTGATAAAAACAAGTAGGAAAGTCACCAAGAGCTCTTTTTTGGCCAGGAAGTTGAATGGGTAGGTCAGATGTTTCTGACTCACCAAGTCCTGGGTATTACTTTGCTATGAATGGCACCAGGCATCCAAAGCCTGCCTCGTTTTTCAACACAAACAGGAACACTTCCGAGGATTTAGATTTTCTTTAGGCTAAGTGTGATTCTCTCATTCATAAAGATATCTTACTCTCACCCATGCATAGTCTTTTAGAACTTCTGCTCTATGGGACTTCAGTTAGCATTTTTAGAACATAGAAATACGATTTTGATTAAATCAGCTCTGGTGCCTGTCATGTTTACATCTCTGAAGGAGAGTTGCAGTCCTCTTCCCTTTTGGGTGCAGATTGCCCTTCTCTCCAGATTTTTTTTTCCACATGATAGCCCATCTCATAGAATTAATTATTTGTGTGATCAGTGAAGGAGCATAGGCTAGTGCTTTGAAATTGTGTTTAGTGAGAGAAAGGGCAAAAACGAAGGAGTCTTACATAAGGTGGCATCTTACCATGATGGTTTTGTTGACAGTCAGTTGCCTCTGATTGTAAAAGATCACGCCTTAGTCTCTTAGTGTTTACTAGAATTTGCTTTATTGCTTTACCAGTCTTAGGTTGACTTCAAGTGAAGTTCCATATTTTGAATGCCATTTCCCAGTTGATGCCCAGCTTATGGAGAGAGATGCTTTGCCTTAGATCTGCTTTTTTCCTTCTCTCAATGCTGCTATGAATTCAGCAGTTGGATTGCAGATACAGCTTACTTGGGGCTGAATTTAGCAGCCACAGAGGGGTGTGTGTCAGCTAGCTGACGTTATCAGTAGACAGGGACATGGCATGGCTGGGAGCATGGTCTTCAGCTTGATAACCTGCTTTACAGTCTGTTCCCTTCATCCACATCAGTAAGGAGCCAGGCCTTCTGGTCCTTCAGTTACTCGTAGTCTCTCTTAGAGCTTTGGACATTCAGCTCTGAACTTATCAGTGCCATAAAGCATTATTACTCTGCAAAATAAAAGTGCTAGTATCTTCTTATCTCACTTCTCTCTTCCCTACCCCCAACTTTGAAGGGACACAGATAACTTGGGCTTCTTATTTTCCCTTCCTGCCCCTACTCTGGAAGGTCCTCGGGTGTTTTGACATAGTTTTTGTTCCCTGGGACTTTTCTAGTGTGTTATTTGCATGTCAGCCCAGCTCAGCTCAGTGCATGTCAGCTCAGTGCCCCTGTGCTCCATGTGACTTCGGTTGGCACCAGTATAAATCTTGTGGCTATTAATAGAAGTGGAGTCCCAGCTCTGAGGGTAGAAGTGGGAGAAGAGGGAAATGTCAGGGCCAAAACATTTCATATCTCATTTAAATGGATTTGACCACTTCATGGAAAAGAAAATTTGAATCATTGTCCTCAACGGTTTCCCCTTTGAGACACATATTTTGACCTTTTTAAACTGTAGAGCATTTGTGTTTTCATGGATGGTTATGTTTAGTCTTACAAGAACCAACTCTGCTATACTTCGGATTTTCAGGTCCCTAAAGAGAAAGATGAAATGGTAGAGCAAGAGTTTAACCGGTTGCTAGAAGCTACATCTTACCTTAGTCATCAGCTAGACTTCAATGTCCTCAATAATAAGCCTGTGTCCCTGGGCCAGGCATTGGAAGTTGTCATTCAGTAAGTACTTTGGTACTGCTTATTGTATAGTGAAATCCATGTAAAGATTTGCTGTTTATGTTTTAAGTTTTTCAGCAAGTCTTATTTGAACCAGTATTCACTTATTTTCATGTGAAAGCATTAAATTAAAAAGTAGAAAGCATTTAACATAATTACACGATCCTTAAGACCCCTTTCACTTTTGAAATTCATTGTTTTTATTGTATTATGCTGTATTTAACATAGCCTAGAAAATAATTTGCCACCAGCCAACTTTTCTTGTTCCTAAGTATTAGAAGTTTCGGTGGGCCTTGAATGTTCTTTATGAACACTGTGTTCTGCATAGTTGCCTGTGGGACTGGGTTATACATATGGTCTCTCATAGGTTACAAGAAAAGCATGTCAAAGATGAGCAGATTGAACACTGGAAGAAGATAGTGAAAACTCAGGAAGAATTGAAGGAACTTCTTAATAAGGTAAAATTCTATATTTTCTTCATTGCTAAAGACACTTCAGTAGAAGAAAAAGCCTTTAGAAATTTTCAAAGCATTCCTGGGTTTTTTCCTCTTTGGAAGTGAAGGTCTGCACAGCTGGGACTTATTCTTAAGAGGCTTGCACAGTGGCTCAATCTGCAATCTCAGCACTTTGGGAGGTTGAGATGGGAGGATTGCTTGAGGCCAGGAGTTTGAGACCAACCAGTCTGGCCAACATAGCAAGACCATGTCTCTAAAAAAATTTGAAAATTAGCTGGTTGCAGTGGCATGTGCCTGTAGTCCTAGCTACATGGGAGGCTGACGCAGGAGGGTTGCTTGAGCCCAGGAGTTGGAGGCTGCAGTGAGCTATGATTGTGCCACTATACTCCAGCTGGGCAATAGAGTGAGACCCTGTCTCTTTACAAAAGAAAAAAATGACTAGTGAAAGGCATTGTTTTATCTGTCAGTCTTTTAGTGTGGCGCCATTGATAAATTGTTGCCAGGGGAAATAGATCTTTCCTGTGTGTCTGGTTCCATTTGCCTGTTCCAAAGCTGTTCTAATGCCCTTGGCGGAATTTTAGGACTAGTGGGAGGTCAGCTGTACTGAGGCTGAGTTCCCTTTGATGAAGATCAACAAATCAGCAGCCAGCTCGTTGCCATCATCACTTCTCTTGAGCTGCCAGCATCCCCCACCTCCATTCCTCAATGCTGTGTCTGTTGCTCTTCTCTACCACCGGAGCCCTGGGCTCCAGGGTGTTCAAGTCCAACCATTTGCTTCTCCTCGTCCTGCAGACTTGTCAGCTTAGGGCGAAACCAGCCCCTGGGTGTGTCTGTGCCTACACTCTTGCTTTACTCTGGGGCCTCCTTTCTTCATCCTGTCAAGTGAGGAGGGCTGCAGCTCACCTTCACGGCTGAGAGGATGAAGTGGAAAGCGTGGCTTGAGAACTGCCAACGGGCAGCACATCTGGGGAGCCCAGTTTCAGGCTTTAACTATTACCCCAGTCCTGTGTAGTATCACCAGAAACTTGAAAAAACTAACAGTAAGAATGGTTCTTTAAGGTTCTTTGTGTGGTGATTTGAACTTTTTACATATTTCAGAAAGAAATCATGACAATTTGTTTCCCAAAATAAGTTTAGGTTAAATTGGTGGTAGTTTGTTTTTCATAGAAATTAAATGGATTTCAGTACTAGTTACTCCATTTGTTTAAATTAGTGGAACACTCCTCACCTTTCTCATTAGTTTTGGAAGACAGAGCCAGTCTTACTTACCTGATAGCGTTACGGTTCTTCTGTGTGTTTTCCGAACGTCATGATGTAGCTTAGAAGAGTTCCAAGGACCTTGCATTGGAGCCCTGTTTTGGTGTCACAGCAGTTTAAGGGGGGAGCCAAAACCAAGGGGACGTGTAACATTGTTATGCATTACATTGCTATCTGGAATGGTAAAATTGCACTTTTTCCTCTTAGATGGTAAATTTGAAAGAGAAAATTAAAGAACTCCATCAGCAATATAAAGAAGCATCTGAAGTAAAGCCACCCAGAGATATTACTGCTGAGTTCTTAGTGAAAAGCAAACACAGGGATCTGACTGCTCTTTGCAAGGTGTGGTATACGTACATGCCTAACTGGCTTTACTTGGAACCCTGAGAAACAGTACAGATCTGGGGAACTTTGGAAGAGAGAAAGTCACAGGTGCCTGCAGTGTGAAGATGAGGCTTGGTACATGAGGAGCCGTGGGGACTTAGTGGGTTAGTTTGCCTTGAGATCTGTCTGCTTGTCTTGCAGAATTCTTACCGTGTCTTACTAATCATATCATTTTAACTTAGACTGCGGTTTAGCCCTCTGTGACTTAGTATATCCCTAGCAGTTGAGAATAATGACAATGAATTTAGACTTCAGAGTCATTTGGAGTCATATGGCCTGATTTGGTATTTCCTAGCCATGTGACTTGGACTCCTCAATTGCCTCATCTGTAAATAAAGCTTCATAATAAAAATTATGTACCTGAAGTGCTTGTCCCAGAGCTAGGAACATGGCAATGCTCAGGAAATTATTTTGTATCCTAACTTTGTAGGGCACCAGTGTACTGCTTCTTTTATTTTCTCCTTCCGTATCTCCCCCCTGCCCCCACCTTCTTACTCCAGGCCCACAATCATAACTTGTCTCCAAGAACAAAAATCTTTGAGCTCCAACCCCAGCCTTAATTGAGCCATACTTCTTATATATGACTTGAATAGGAAATATGACCCAGACCTTAGACCTCATAGCATAAAGAAACTAGGTGGATATCTGACCCTTCAGGATAAATCAGATTCACTTAATTTTATCAGGAATATGATGAATTAGCTGAAACACAAGGAAAGCTAGAAGAAAAACTTCAAGAATTGGAAGCCAACCCCCCAAGGTAAGGAAAACAAACATTTAGAGGGATAGCTTTGACTCTTCTTTCAGACTGATTCAGAAGAAAAATTATACAGCCCAGAGAGCTTTTATTTATATTCAGTGAATAGGTTCTAAATTGTTTAATGAATGGAAAAATATTTGAACCTCTAAGTCTCCTACTTTTTTTTTTTTGAGTTGGAGTCTCACTCCGTCACCCAAACTGGAGTGCAGTGTCATGCTCATGGCCACCCCAGAGTCGACCTGCTGGGCTCCGACGATCCTTCTGCCTCAGCCTTCCAAGTAGTTGGAACTACAGATGTGCACTACCGCACCTGGCTAATTTTTTTTTGTGATTTATTGTAGAGATGAGGTCTCACCAAGTTGCCAGGGCCGGTCTCGAACCCACAGATCAGGCAGTCCACTCACCTCGCCTCCCAAAGTGCTGGGATTACAGGCTGAGCCACCAAACCTGGCCTAAGTCTCCTACTCTTATAATTTATTGTGTGTGTATCCTCAATAACTAAGCAGATTGTTTTTGAAGAAATAGTCTTTGTCCATAAGGTCCAGTATTTGGATGAAGATGGAAATTGTCTTCCTTGTGTGAGACAGAAATTGTTGTTGCCTAAATTTCCATAATTCTGGGGACTTATTTCCTTTGGGTTTTTGACAGTGAATGCTGAGTGGATGTCTCATGTGCATTCTTCCTCCATCTGCTTTTGTTCTAGAGTCAGGGATATTGCCCATCTTTTCTATAAAGTCATAAGGCAAAATTTTAATTAATTATTTTTTTACAACTAGTAAGCTTTTATAATGCTGTGTGACTTAGTATGAAGAAATCTTTTTTTAGGCAAATGAGACCTCACTGTAATTTGCTTTACATAATGAGCTTGGCACTGCTTTAGGCACCAGAGGTAAAGAGGTTAATGAGACAATAAGATCCCATTTTTTGACCTATTCTTTTTTTCACATAAGCAAAGTCCCAACTGAGGTTCTGCTGACACAGTTACTAAGACCACCCACATCACACTGAGAATGGTAGTATGACTTTTAATAACCCACACTCCCTTGTTGTTCTTCTTTTGCAGTGATGTGTATCTCTCATCAAGAGACAGACAAATACTTGATTGGCATTTTGCAAATCTTGAATTTGCTAATGCCACACCTCTCTCTACTCTCTCCCTTAAACACTGGGATCAGGTAAATTTCCCTTATTGCTTATTTTGTTGCACATGTCTTTGAGAGGACTTGTAAGAGAAACTGATGGTTTTGTGTATGTGTGTTTTTAAACTGCTTTAGTAAGAGATATCATTTACATACAATGAAATTCGCCCATTTAAAGTGAACAGTTTCGTGATTTGCCAGACCGACTTAGTCTTGAGCCACCACCACAATCAAGATGCAGAGCATTTCCATCATTTTAAACAGTTTTCTCCTGCCTCTTTGCAGCTAATCCCCCGTCATCTAGCTCCTGACCCCGGACAAGCACCGATTGGCTTTCTGTCACTGTAATTTTGCTTATTCTACAATTTCATATAAATTCAGTCATATAGTACCTAACCTTTTGTGTGTGACTTATTTCATTTAGCATAGAGTTTTTGAGATGTGCATGAAGTTTTTGAGATTCATCTTTGTTGCTGCATGTATCAGTGATTTATTCCTTTTTATTTAGTAGAATTCCATTGTATGGATGTACCACAGATTGTTTGTGCACTCACTGGTGCATTGATGGGCAGCTGGGCTGTTTCCCTCTTTTGACTAGTGAATAAAGCTGCTTATGAATGTTCATGTCTCTCTGTTGGGTAAATATCTAGGAGTGGAATTGCTAGGCATTACAGAAGGTAGATTTTTAACATTACTAAACTATTTTCCAAATTGCCCTCCCACTGGCAGTGTATGAAAGTTCCATTTGCTCTAAATCTTCACCGACACTGGGTAATGCCAGTTGAAAAGTTAGCCATTCTGTTGGGTATAGTAGTACTGGCATTCACTGATTTCTAGTGATGGAGAGCATCATGTGCTCTTGAGCCATTCATGTCTTTGGTGAGTTGTCCTTTCAGCTCTTTAGCCTACATTAAATCTGGTTGACTGTTGGGTTGAGTTGTAAGAGTTTATTATTATGTTCTTTACATTCTGGGCAGAAGTCTTTTGTCAAATTTGGGGGGTTTTGTTTGTTTGAGTCAGAGTCTCACTCTGTCGCCCAGGCTGGAGTGCAGTGGCATGGTCATGGCTTATTATAGCTTCCAACTCCTGTGCTCAAGCAATCCTCCCACCTCAGCCTCCTGAGTAGCTGGGACTACAGGTGTGTGCCACCATAGTCGGGTGATTTTTCACTTATTGTTGAGACAAGATCTCACTGTGTTGTCTGGGCTGGTCATGAACTCCTGGGCTCAAGCTGTCCTCCCACCTGCGCCTCCCAAAGTGCTGATTGCAGACATGAGTCACCACACTTGGCCACATTTTTGTTTTGCAGATACTTTCTTCTAGTCTATTACTTGCCTTTCCTTATCTAAATGATATCTTTCAAAGAGTAAAAATTTTTAGTTTTATTAAGTCTTATTTATAAACTTTTTCTAGCCAGGAATGGTGGCTCGCATCTTAATCCCAGCACTTTGGGAGGCAGAGGTGAGAGGATTGCCTGAATCCAGACTAGTTTAGGCAACGTGGCAAGATCTTATCCCTACAGTAAATCAAAAAATAAGCTGGGCGTGGTGGTATACGCCTTTGGTTCCAGCTACTTGGAAGACTGAGACGGAAGGATAGCCAGAGCCCAGCAGGTCGACACTGGGGTGGCCGTGAGCATGCCACTGCACTCCAGCCTGGGCGACAGAGTGAGACTCTGACTCAAAAAAAATATTCAGAAAGTGACTTTTTCTTTTAGGCTTTTTCATCCTAAAAAATCTTTGTCTTGTCTGAGGTTACAAAGATTTTCCCCTGTGTATTCTTCCAGAAGTTTTATGGGTTTAGCTCTTTTTAGGTCTGTAGTCCATTTTGAGTTAATTTTTGTGTATGGTGAGAGGTGAAGGAAGGGTTCGTTTTTCCATACGGTTATCTGATTATTCCAGCACCATTCTTTTCTTTACTTGTTTTGGCTTGTTAGTCCTTTGCCCTCAGAGATATCTTATGGGTCACCTACCAGCAACTCAGTCACACTTTTTACGAAATAGTGAAAAACAAATTACTTCTTATTAGATAGTATACCATTGGAACCAATTGTTTTATTGTAATGATATTGGGCTTATAATGGAATTTTGGACATTGAGGAACTTATTTATGCCAAAAAATCCAAATCTTTCGTCTTATATTTTTCTTACATGTGATAATGTGTGAAACAGTCACTGACATGCATTGCAGGTTTACTGATACATGCTGTGCAATAGGAATTTGTTTGACATCGTCCACCTGGTGTTTTTCTATTCTAGCAGATAATGCAGTCTCATTTTCTTCCTCCCATGTTAATAATATATAATTTATTGCCAGTCTGTTATTGGATGACAGTGCAGAAGTACATACTTGTGATTCCTGAAAACCACTTCTCAACTGATCGGTCATATCTCAGTAATATATTCCATCTCTTTATCTGCTTTTTTGTGCAATTTGAATGGAAAACTTCAAGGAAGCACACATTTAAAAAAAATTTGCTCTGGCATAAGTTTGCCCTGTATAATCGCCAACAATCTCCTTATGTCCCCTGAGAGGGGACATCAGAGTGGTTTGCTAGATTTACAAAGTCCCCTCAGAGAGGACATCTGAGTACAGAGGATTAAAAATCAGCCATGTAAGTGCATTTTTACATACATATTTTAGTTTTTATTATATATCTTCCTAGTAAATCATTTTGACTTCTTAATCTTTGAATTATAAGTTGGTATTTTGTAGTATTTGTATTACAGTACTGTAGTATTTGCACTTATTATTAGTGGTAAAAGCTTATAGAAATCCCAGTTTCTTTATGGTTTTTCATGTAAATACTAAATTAGGTCCTACCAGCCATCAGTTTATCATTTGGAGTTTCAACATCTATTTGTACTAGTGTACATTTTGAATCTAGGTGGTTTCAGCTGATCCATATGGGGAGCAGACGAGCCAGTCACAAAGTAGTGAGAGTTACTGTCAACCCCATATTTTTATCTAATTCATACAAAGTAGATAAATTGTCTTGGTATATTTTCCCCCAAGAACTTCATGAAGTTAGAAATGCTGACTGGCTTATGGAAGTTTCTCACTGTAGAAAATTATTCAGTAAATTTAAAGAAATAAGATCATTTGGGGGATTCTTCACTTTCAGGCCAAATCTCGTGTATGGCTTGTCTTGGGCCACTCTTGATCTTAGATTGTCTCCATCAATTTGACTGACTTTGGTTTTGGAAGCCTTCCTCAACTTTAAAACCTGTAAATGTAAGGAATAAAACCTGATTTTGCTCTTAGGTAAAAGAAAATAAAATCATGACAGTGAATCTGATACCCTGAAAATCTGTGATGCATTCAGAAGCCAAATAAATTTGAATGATATCTTGTCATCTGAGTTTACAAAATCATTGCTTCCCCCTTCCACCCTCCTGCCCTAACCTCTCTGGAGGGTCTGGATTTGATGGAATAGGAAAGTGACAATAAAAAACTATCTAGGGAAAAATGAAATTTCCTTAATGTCACTGCCCAAAAAGGTTAGGGACATTTTGGTGTTTTTTCTTTTTCCTTCAGTTTCTTTTAGTTTCAGCTATTCTTATAGCTGAATACTGAGTGATTGTGCTAGAATTGCTGCCTTAAAATATTGCTTCCACAAACTTGTGTTTTTCAAAAAGTTATACAGAAGTAGGAGCACCTGGCATTGATGGGATTAAAAAACTATTGGAAAGATGTCCTTTTCTTTCATCTTTAGGATGATGACTTTGAGTTTACTGGCAGCCACTTGACAGTGAGGAACGGCTATTCATGTGTGCCTGTGGCTTTAGCAGAAGGCCTAGACATTAAACTGAACACAGCAGTGCGACAGGTTCGCTATACAGCTTCAGGTATGTCCCAACTTTCCGGGTAAAATAGAGCTCTTCTCCCAAAAGTGGCCTGAGCTTTCGTTGGGTAGGACCTCTACAGCAAGAATATTGGCACATACTTGTGGAAATGTTTTATAAATCATGGCACCTAGATAAAAACTTGGATTTACAGGTGATTACGCCTATAAAATTTTTGGTGGTTCTAACCCTTCTCATTTTATAAACCAGAAACTTTAGACAAGCTTTAGAATTTGTGTATGAACCAGTTATTACTGGTTGAGCGTCCCTAATCTGAAAACTTGAAATCCAAAATGCTCCGATGAGCATTTCCTTTGACCATCAGAGTGCTCAAAAAGTTTTAGATTGTGGTGAGTCAGTGAGTTTGTATCCATTTTGCTATATTTATGCATAAATACCAGGATTGTGGCCCCTGGGCTTCAGTGGGACCCACCCTATCTTATATTTCCTCATCTGCATCTTGGTCTTTGGATCTGTTCTGGTTTTTTGTAGTCAGTGGGCTCATTGGCGTAGATTGGTTCCTAGTTCAGGAGCAGTCCTGCTAATGAGTTGACTCCTTAGGACAGCGTATCAGCTTTGCCTCCAAGAGCCCTTGTATGACTGTGTAGGCAGGAGAAGTAGAAATGTAGCCACCAATCCTACCCTGCTTGGCCTCTTCCCTGGAGTTGTTGAGATTACTGCACTTTTTTTTTTTTTTGCAACCACTGAAAGTTTCCCATTTAATTTTCCCATCAGAGGTAGCTTCCAGTCGACCGTGTTGAGATCTGCTGCTTGTAGCCTTTTGTAGCAGATGGAGAACAGGGAGGACAGACAGAAAATGGGCATGCACTGAGCTCTCATACTTACGTTGAACTACTTCAATGTAAGTGTGTATTCATTAAAAAATAAGGAAAATGCTATTATCATAACTTGAGCTCCCTTTCTGAGGTCGAACTCACTCATTCTGACGAGCTGAGCATGACAGTGCATTCTCAAGAACAACATGCAGCTTGGGTCGGCCTGCGGCCCTAGATCTGCAGCAGTCTTCTTGGGTCGCTGCAGCACAGTGCTCTTGGGTCTCAGTGAGTAGCTAACCACAGTGGGAAGACATTCTATTTAGGTGGACATTTTACTCTTGCTTTTGGCCTTAACTTTTTACTTGAGTAAACGGTAAGGTCCTTTCGTTAGTCTAGAGGATGACCAGTGTGGTAGTGTGGGCGTGGCAGTCCAGGACTCTGAAGTTGACTATGAGGATGTAAATCTTGGCACTTGCTGCTTTGTGTGTCTTTTCATATGTTATTTCACCTCTCCCTCAGTTTTATGTGAAACACAAATTTAAAAAATGAAGGTAATACAGATTTATGCTCAGAAGTAAATGGCAGGTAGAGATCCTGCTATGCACTGGAGATTAAGTGCCCTTGTCAGCAAATGCTGTCCTCCTCACCATGAGCCTCTCCCCCCTCTGTAGGATGTGAGGTGATCGCTGTGAATACCCGCTCCACAAGCCAAACCTTTATTTATAAGTGTGACGCAGTTCTCTGTACCCTCCCCCTGGGTGTGTTGAAGCAGCAGCCGCCGGCGGTCCAGTTTGTGCCGCCTCTTCCTGAGTGGAAAACATCCGCAGTCCAAAGGATGGGATTTGGCAACCTCAACAAGGTGACTGGTCCCAGGCACTTCTCTCTCCAAGCTAGTGTTCAGGCCTTAGGCTCACTGTCCTGTCCTCAGCGACGAGGGGAGTTGGTTGGCATTTTTGTACATCTGACTGTGCTCTCAACTGTGATAACAGGGCTGAGGCCCGCTGATTCATTCCCTTCAGTGCCTAATTATAAAGTATCTGTCCATTCGGACACTTAGATCTTATGGGGTCATAAATGTCAACCTAAGTAATGCATTTTAATAGGAATTTCTGGGTGTATATTGAAAGCTGATTAAAAGTCAGAGGAAGAAGTACTTCCTGTTGAGGCTAGCTATGCTTAGAGCCATGTTATCTGGCCTCAGTCACCAGCTCCTGTGTTCCTTTCTTGCGATAGGTGGTGTTGTGTTTTGACCGGGTGTTCTGGGATCCAAGTGTCAATTTATTTGGGCATGTTGGCAGCACCACCGCCAGCAGGGGTGAGCTCTTTCTCTTCTGGAACCTCTATAAAGGTAATGCCTTCGAGTTTTAACCTTTTCCATATCTTTATGGGAATCAAGAACTAAGAATATTTTTAGTTTTCTCAAATGTATATGCCTCGGTTTCTCTTTTTTTATTAACTCAGCAAACAATTCCTGGAATCACTTCTGGGTACTGGGGATATGGGGAAAAAGCACCTGCCCTTAAGGAGCTCACAATC
Organism: Cephalopachus bancanus; assembly: GCA_027257055.1. Lineage (NCBI taxonomy): Eukaryota > Metazoa > Chordata > Mammalia > Primates > Tarsiidae > Cephalopachus > Cephalopachus bancanus. Next base: position 2,168,318 of record JAPVLO010000293.1, on the reverse strand, counting down.
GAGTGGGGTACAACAAGGAGGCAGGCAGCTCCAGAACAGGCTGGAAGCCCAGGTTACTGAAAAAAAGAATCAGCTCAAACCCAGGGAGGCATCCTAGAAGGGGAAACTTGCATTCTTCATTCTAAGACTTTAGTATCTTAGACTGACTTGCCCAATTCTTTGATCATGATCACTTTCCTCAGAATTTATTAAACTCCTACCCTGGCGCTCAGTTATTTTCTTCTGTAATTGGACTATTCTTAACACATATAGTGTGAAGACTTAAAAGTCTATTCATGTGCTCTCTTATTCCAAGAAGAGGATATAAAACAGTAGGACATCCCACTGCACAGCAGTACCAGGAGGCAGGGCTGTGACAGTAGGCACCTTGGCTAACCAGCTTGGCCCCACCCCGTTCTTTCTGTCCTCCTCACTGCTTGATGGTGAACCGTCAGTCACACTCCCAGGGCCTCTACCTCCACAGAGGGAGCTTTGTGCCCTGACCACACTGCTTTCTGACAACAGCCAGGTGTCTTTCCCTCCCCCATCTCCAGGCCATCAAGTCCCGTTGGTGTCAGCCTCATAGTCTCAGACCTATTTACTTCTCTTTCCCACTGCCCACCTCCCTGTCCAAGGTATACTCTTCCCTCTCACCTGGACAGTTAACGCTAGCTCCTACTGATATTCCTGTTCTGCTTTTGGTAGCTTTCCACTGCTGAAAGAAAATGTCAAAATGCCTGACCTTGGCCCTTGTGAAGGCTCCTCATAACATGTCTAGTCCATCTTTACTTCCTTGCTCATCCTCAGCCCTCCCCACTTCCGGCTCCAGGCACACTTGTCTGCTCTTGGACAGGGTACTGTGGACTGGGCCTGGCCGAATTTTCTTCTTCTCTCCCTTCCCAACCTGGCTTACTCTACACGGTCTTCAGGTCCTGACCTAAACGTCCATATTGCTGAAAGGACACACATACCCCACTGACCTGAATCTAAATTAAGTCCCTCTATTCTTTTCCCTGTATCCTGTGTTTTTCGTTATAGCTTTTCTGTCACTCTAATGGAGTATATAATCTACCTTTTGTGTCCCTATCATCTAGTACTGTGCCTGTCACATGAGTCTGCTGCATAAATATTCACCATTTGAGTGACTGAAGGCAGTTATGGGCTTGGAGGAGCCTGCAATAGCTAACAGGGATGTCAGCCATTGTCACAGAGCAGTCTAAGGTGGTCAGGGCCAAGAATTCTGTGCTGAAATATAGGGATGGCTTTTAGTTTTCTTTTGTTAGCAAGGTCTGAAATGTCTTTGGGACTGCTGCATTCTGCAAATTTAACAGTGAAGTGCCTATGAGTCACACTTCACTCACTAGTCAGCCAGCCCCTTTCTGTACAGTTTCTAGGGCTGGAGCTCCATTTGCGGTTTCAGAGACATAACCTGTCGAGTAGTGTGGCATGTCTTGTCATCCAATTTCAGAGCACCAAGAATAAGGTGGGCCTGATGAGGAGGTTCTTGAGAATAGTCTGTTGGAAAACCCTGGAATTTTCCTTTCTGTTTCCCCAGCTCCAATACTGTTGGCACTGGTGGCAGGAGAAGCTGCTGGTATCATGGAAAATATAAGCGATGACGTGATTGTTGGTCGATGCCTGGCCATTCTCAAAGGGATTTTTGGTAGCAGTGCAGTGCCCCAGGTAAGTGGGTATCTGGGGGCTCAGACTAAACCAGGATGGCTTCAGCCAGAATCAAGAAGTGTGTGCTGAGTTATGTAAATATTCGTATTTGGAGTTCATGCCCCAAGAATCTGGTTTAGGGTCCCCCCTCGCCGTATGTGAACCGGGGAAGCTGAAGACTGTTGGCTGCATTTCTCCTCTGCCTGCGAAGTCACACCACATCCCTGCCTTTTAAACAAAGTGGCCAAACTCCATGAAGATCTCTGGAAAGTCTTAAGAGAACTTCTTGGTACTTTTTTCTGTCCTTTAGGCCTATTGAAATGCTTTAACCCCTTAGGATTCCTTTGAAGGAAAGTATATTAATGCTTCATGTGAATTTATAAAAGAGAATTGTCAAGTCCTGTATAGACCTCTGGATTCATAGGTAAGAAGGCAATACAGAGACGTCCTTGCTGTCTGAAGTCATTTTGCCTCAGTGAATCTTAAAGCAAAGTAGTCACCACTTGGCCTCAAGTCTTTTACCTCCCTCTCACTTGTACCCCCACCCACCACTGCTTTTGTACCTTTCAAGGATTGATTTGTCCTTGGTGTCCCATAATGACTTTTGCTTGTGGTTTCTCCTTAGCCCAAGGAAACTGTGGTGTCTCGTTGGCGCGCTGATCCCTGGGCCCGGGGCTCCTATTCCTATGTAGCTGCAGGGTCGTCTGGAAATGACTATGACTTAATGGCTCAACCAATCACTCCCGGCCCCTCAATTCCAGGCGCACCACAGGTGAGAAACTGGCAGACTGTATCTGGGCTTAGGAAGACTAAAGTGGGAGGATCACTTGAACCCAGGAGTTGGAGACCAGCCTAGGCAACATAGCAAGACCGCGTCTACAAAAAAAAGAAGAAAAGCTGTACATGGTGGTGCACGCCTGTAGTCCCAGCTACTCGGGAGGTTGAGGTGGAAGAATTGTCTGAGCCCAGGAGGTAGAGGCTGTGGTGAGCCATTATTTTGTGCCACTGCACTTCCGGTCTTGGCAACAAAGTGAAACCCTGACTCAAAATAATAACAATAGCCAAGAGCAGAGTAAAAGGGATTTCTCTTGATTTGGCTTTGTAAATCTAGGCCAGTCTGCATTCAAAATAGAGGAGGAAATAAATCATTAACTTTTCTCCTTATTCAGTGTCCTCCCCTAAGACACAAAACCATTTTAAATTTCACTTCTGTTTTGTAGTGGTTCATAGGATTATTGTAAGGGCTCAACCACTAGGAGTTTCAGGGCTTCCGGGGCATGCCCCTGAAAAATATCCTTGGGTCCCTTATGCCAGATCCTGTTCCAGAGAACAATAAGCTTCCTCAGGGTCATAGCCCAGACTTGCTCGGAGCTGAAAGGTGAGTGTTCCTGATCAATAAGAACAAATGCTGTTTTTTGTTTTTGTTTTTTTGAGGTGGACTCTCACTGTCACCCAGGCTGGAGTGCAGTGGCACACTCACGGCCACCCCAGTGTCAACCTGCTGGGATCCGGCGATCCTTCCTCCTCAGCTTTCCAAGTAGCTGGAACTACAGGCGTGCACTCCCACACCTGACTAATGTTTGATGTATTGTAGAGATGAGGTCTTGCCAAGTTGCCCAGGCTAGTCTTGAACCCGTGGGCTTAGGCAGTCCACTTGCCTTGGCCTCCCAAAGTGCTGGGATTACAGGCTAAGTCATGGAGCCCGGCCTAAATGCTATTGTTAAGCATCACTCTAGACTTGAGGCTGGGCTGAGTTATTGTCCCATTTCTACTATTGCTAAGGGAGCTTCTTGGGTAGAATGATGAATAGTAAATTGGGGTGTCAGCCTTCAAAGGACAACAGGAATATGGCAGTTCAGATACAAGAAGAATAATGGTATATGTGCAACCTGTTGATTTTCTCCTTTTCCTGAAATAGCCAATTCCACGACTCTTCTTTGCGGGAGAACATACGATTCGTAACTACCCAGCCACAGTCCATGGTGCTCTGCTGAGTGGGCTGCGAGAAGCGGGAAGGATTGCAGACCAGTTCTTGGGGGCTATGTATACCCTTCCTCGCCAGGCCACACCAGGTGTCCCTGCACAGCAGTCCCCAAGCATGTGAGACAGAAACATTCTGAGGGAAGGGGCCCACGTGGGTGTCTTTTGCTGTGTAAGCAAGACTCTTCTAGCAATACCAGATTCTACTGAGAAGCTCTCACCCTGACATCTGGGCTTAGGATTGGCTGATGGAGCTCCTGATTTGGCAAAGGAGCTTGCCTTCTTCAAGCAACATAGAACACAGGGAGGAACTTGTCCATTAGTTTGAAATTGTTCTTCATAAAGACTGAGGCAAATGCTGTGAAATAACACATTAGTCTCTTGGTATGTGATGGTTTGGTTTTTTTTTTATATATTTTGAGAATAAAACTTCATATAAAAGCAGTCCTCTCGTTTCCCCTTTGAGTTAGAGTTGCATACAAGACAGCAGTTTACTCCTTTGGAAATGCCAGTTTTACCCTATGGCAATAGTAATACATGAAATAGCTGCTGATTCTAGTTCATTTATGTGGGTCCTAGGCATGTCCAGGCTTGATTAATGTTCCTAGTCATTACAGCATCAGGAATTATTTTAAGTAAAATACAATGAAATATGCCAGCTGCACCAGTGTACAGAGAACAGCTAGCTATATGCAGAGATGACATCAACAGGATTGGCACCACTGACTCACACAGAAGATATGGAAACTAGGGAGCTTTATTGGTTACATACTGTGCTGTAGAGCCACAGAGAGCATTAGAGCCAGAGGATACATGCAGACAGGCAGCTTCAACTATACACATGCACCCAAGGAGCCCTGAGCCACTGCTCATGGCTTTGCCCTGGTTTCCAGCGACAGGTTCTGGCCTCCTTGGTCCCATGCTTGGAGCAGGAATTTAGAAGCTGCTGCACCTAGACTCCAAGGGGGCAGGAGTGAGACCAGAGCACCTGCCTAAGCAAGTAGGTGTGGACCGACAGACTGACGCCCCAGCAAAGGGGTCTATAATGCAATAAGAGTTTATATGAGGGCCACCTTCCTTGCCCTCCCAATCCTTAAAATACAAAAAAATAGACTTTTTTCTCTTAAAAATACATTCCATTCAGTATATGTTCTGAGCTGTGAAGCAGCAGGAAAATAGGGCTCCTTTCCTATGATCTTGGTTGTGAGGCTTTGAGAACCCTGTTCCCCACTCGGGGTAGTCAAAAGATAATCCCTAAAAGCAGCTCTTCCAAAGCAGTCTTGTCAGAGTAACAAAAACTCCATACCAACAAAGGCAGCCAAGGACCCAGCCTCTGGATCCCTGTTTCTTTCCTGGGAAGTGGTAGCACTTGGCACTGACCCTCTAAAGAAATAAAACTGCCCCAGGACCACAAGTCTAAGAACACTATAGATACCCCACTCCCACCCCACCCCAGCACTCCACGAGAAGGGGATGACTTCTGTGCAAGCTTGCCTGCAGCTGAGGTTGGAGTGCTTGGTCCCACTGCAGATCCTTTTAACCCACACTCACAACTGTTTTGTGGCCACTCAAAAGCAAAAAACAGCCACAGCTTCTTTGTCTACTACAGCTTTCTCTGGTTGGTTTAGTATCAGAGTGGTGGGAGACAGGCAGCAGCAGGTAGAAGAGACCGTCTCCTGGCACTTAGCCAGCTCCACTTCCTCAACCAGGCAGCTCTAGTGCCCAGTCCCCAACCCTCCAGCAATCATGTACCTGCTGGTAAAAAAGCCAAGCTGCAGAAGAGGCTTTTCTTAAAAGTGGGTTTGCTGACTGGGGCAGTGGGAATATTTGGCTTGATTAAACAACTATTCAACTACCAGGTCTCCCCTCTATTTGGAGGCTTCCTCTGGGACCCCTGACGGTGAGGCCTGGGTCCAAACAGTTGCTTTTCAGAATGTGCCTTCCAACTTTGGAATATGAGCACCAGCTGAGCTAGCCATTCGAAACCCAGAGGAACTACACCTCCAGCCTTGACTTGCTATTACAATGTTATTTTCTGCAATGCTGAGGATATTTAAAAATAAAATCTATTTTACAGCGGCTCTAGAAACTGTGCAGATTAAAGAAACAAAATACTTATCCTGAAATAACTGTTACAATCAAACCCTATTGCACTCAGATTTCAAGGCAGCCCCCACAAGGGCACCACAGCTGTCCTTCTTCCACAGAGCATTCTGAGTTAGCGGCAGATGTTGGTGCTGCGGCAATGTGGAAAGATCCAGACTTTGGCACCAGGAGCTACAGCACCAGAATCCAGGGCTCCAACACCCAAAGACGAGAATTATTGGCGAGATCTTTTTAGGCATGGCTTGGCACCTTTCTGTTTTCACCAGCAGAGAATAGCCATAAACTTGATATCCTATGCCCTCAGTTGACCACCACAGAGGTTGATTTCCTTTGAAAACTCAGGGTTGCCAACCAATGAAGAATGGCAGGGAGGCTGCAAGTAAGGGATCGCAGCCTTGAGTGAGCTAGTTTCTGGCCAGTTACCCAAGAGAAGCAGCAGGAAGAGAGCTTAAAAACAGCATCTTGAGTTGAGCATCTGAGGTGGGCATGCGCAGAGGAAAGGCAAGCCACATGACAATGCTCTTAGATTGGCAAAACTCTATAAAATAGAAATATGAGCAATACATTCCTGTCCCTGAAGGTAAGGGAGCAGTCCCCAAGCCGCCTCAGGACTGCTGAGTCTGATGCAGACAAAGGTGGGATGAATGCTGGTTTCCAAGCTGAATGGAGGCAGAGAAGACAACTCAAGTTTTTCTTGAGGAAGCCCTGAGTCTTCCTCTTGCCAGGAAATTCACAGGCGGTAACACAGAATTGTGTGATGGGAAACACCCTAAAAAGCCGGGAGATCTGTGTGACATTGAGCAAGGTTGATGCCACAAAGGGCTCCAGAGACCCTCCAGCCTCATTGCTTCGTATAGTGGAAAACAAGCTTAGGGAGCTGCTTTGAGCTCATTCCCCTTCCATGAGATTAAAACATGGGAAACTAGAAAACATAAGGCCCAGAAAAACAGTTGTGGGCAAGAAGGAAGACACATTCCCCAAACCCATGTGGCTAATACCTTCTAAAAGCAAGAATCTTTCCATCCTAGATGGTAACAAAAAGACTCTCAATACCAGACTTAGGGCCCTTAAAGATCGTCCATTTCAAAGAACTCATTTTACAGATAGAGAAACTGAGGCACCTAAAGGACAATGACTCACCCAAAGCCATGGGGAAAAATGTAGGCTTTCCAGGCTCCTAATCTAAATGGTCTCTTGCTATGAAGGCAATAGCATCTGCTTCATAAAGGTAGCCTTTGAGAGGGGATCCCTTTGAATTGAGAATGCTATAAAACAAAAAAAAGCAGTGCCAGGAATATACAATTCTTTTTTTAACTTCCCCATGTGATTGGTGTAAGAAAACTACTGATTTTCTTTATGTGGCTTCCCAAAAGGTTTGCTGCATTTCTGAGTCGTATAAACCTGAGGCCCTCAATGGGTATCACCTTTCCCCCAATGAAGTCAGATAATGATAGTCGACTTGCAGAAATCATGGGCCCACTCTGTAGGAATGCATCAGCTTGGTAAAGTGCGATGCCTCCTCCATAGGGGATGGAGGAGGAACAGAGGGAGTATCTCACAGTCTGTGCCTTCCATGGAGCTATTGCTTGTGGACTGACTCAAGGGAAGTCACTACTGGTCTGCTTTCCCCCTTGCTGGGCACTTCCTAGAAGGCAGAGTACGCTGGGTCAGGCCCAGCTTAGTCTAGGGATTTCCCCAAGGTGGAAACGATGAAGTCAGTCTGAAGTCTCCAGCCACAGAGAGAGGAGGCGATGCCAGCAGCATTACTGGTGCCCAGGGAAGGAGACGCATGAGACTTGTGCACTTCCGGGTGCCTTTGAAAGGTGAGCAGAGAGAGCTGGGGTTGGGAGGGATGGTGTCATTCCGATGGGTATCCGTATAGGTATCTGCATGCTCTGCCCCCAGGAACACTGGTCAGCCAGGGGCCAGGTCAGACAAACTTCAACCTAAAGGGTAATAATCCCTTAGAGGCAGCACAGACCTCTTTCAGCTCTAAAAGTCTGAGGAGAGCTCCGAGGGGTAGGAAGTGGAAGCCCCCCACATGGAGGCGATGGCTGTTAAGTCTCAGTGGGCACTTGAGCCCTTGGGGCAAGCAGAGCGAACTGAATGTGGTGAGGAGACTGAGAAATCAGAACATCAGCCACATGGACAAGAGGCTGCTCTATGATACAGAAACAACCCACCAGGGAGCAAAGTAGAGCTTCTGACTGCTACTGTGTGGTGGGGGGTTTCTATAGCTTCCCCCATTTGGGGGCCAGAGTGGTCCGTACTACCTGGGGAACAGGGACAAAGAGAAGGAGGGAGGGGGAGAGAGAGAGGACTCATGCATCAGGGAAAACTGGACCCAGATGACTGTCCAGCTCGTAGTCTCTGATTCCCTCTGGCCAACTGGCAAAAATTACCTGAGCCACAGCCCGGCTCTACCACGGTCTCCCAGCCAAGGCCTTGTGTCTTTCCTGGTTAACTGGCCTTGGATCCTTCATAGGACAGGAAGGTGGAAGAGTGGAGAAGTAGGAGCAGGGGAGACAGCAGACCTCATCCAGCCGGCTCAGTTTTCCTCAGCACAGGGTCTGGTTGGCCGCAATCGTTCCTCGGCCCGTGCTCGCCCAAGCTCTGGCAGCCCTTGCTTCACAGGCAGTTCAGACCGTTCTAGGGAATTGTGCAGTCGCTTGGAGACACTGAGTGTACAGTCTTCCTCCTGTGCCAACAAATAACAAGCGTGAGCTGTGGAGGACAGTAAAGTGAACAAGACACCTTCACCTGCTATCCCTGTGGATCCTCCAACCTGGCAGAGGCAGATACAGCCCCAACAGACTACAGAGTAACTGCAAAGACTGCTTCTGCCTGAGTACAGGTCAATAGAGACGTTCCTTAGAAATCAGGGTAGACTGGGAACTCCAAGCTGCTAGAATCATCCAAGGTAGGCACAACTGAAGAGGAGCCATACAGAGGACAAGGTCTGGAATGGGCACACGGGAGTGGGACTCCTAAATAGGGGCCAGCAGGTTACATGATCCATTTTCTTGGTGTAGGCAAGAAAGTATGCTGAAAAGAAGGTCGGACAGCTCTTTTTCTACTTCCGACGTATAAACTACAAAAAAGTTCACATGCTTTCCTGTTATATCCTGTGACTGTCCCTCATCTTACATCTCCCCTTGCAGATGTCCTAAGCTTCTGGGGCCTCAATAGCCATCTCTCCCCACTCCTCTTATGGAATTCTAACTTTTTAATGTTCTCCTTGGTCCTCCCAAGCAAATGCAGATCAAAGAATAATGCAAGTATGAATAGGAAAGGTCTAGCAGGGTAGTAGGAGCATTGGATTTAGAGACAGGAATCCCGGGTTCAACGCTTAGCTCTACATGCCAATTGTGAAGGTCTGCTAAGGCAGCCAGGACCTTGTTGAGGCTGGCCCCTATCTCTGTCATCTACAGGAGGCACTGGGCTCCCTACTGTCACCAGTCAGACCCACCTGATTTTCAACAGTTCTCTGAGCTACCCAGTTCTACTGAATGTTTCCCAGCCCCACTATTTCCAAAATCCTGGGTCACAGACCAGGGCAGAGGAGGAACAGGGAAAGAGAAGAGAGAGGGGACGGAGGGAAAGAAATGTGACTCACCATGCCTACTGAGTGGTTCCATGCTGCAGCAGTGACAGTGTCTCCTATCCGACTCCGACGGCTGAGCATCTCTGACACGGTGAGGCTACTTTGGGTCCTTCTGGAGGAGAGCTCAGGGGCATCCTCTGAACTTGGTCCTGCCCTTCGAGTGCCATGCTCAGAAAGGTAGGACCTGGGCTGTTCAAGTTCTGAGAAGTCTGTGGAAGACCTCTGGATATAGGCATTGGCAGTTTCCATATTTTTACCTACTCGAGCTGGGGGGTCTTCTAAAGATTTCAAGTCTCGCCTGCTCTTCCAGGCATTCCGCACAGTAACATGCCTGGCTTCTGAGGAGCTTGCTTCTGAGGGGGCACTATGGCTTTTCCACCTGATTGTCTCCGCTGGGGGTGCATGGCTATTCCTCTCCACAGGGTCTGACGGCTTGATTATAATGCTGCTCCGAGAGACCACTGTTTCCGGCCTGTTCTTTGGGGGCCCATCTCCCACTCTCTCGGCTTCTGCGAGCTGCAGGGTGATGTCGTGTTTGTTAATAGAGAGCTCAAAAGGGGAGCTGACATGGTTGCCAACTGACACAAGCTCTGGCGGCCCAACCTGGATGTTGCTGGTGGACGTGTGCCTCTCCCTCAGGGCCTCACCTGGGGTCGCTCTAGGGCTGCTACTATCTGAAGGATAGATAGTAATGCTGCTTGTCACTTTGCTTGGTCCTGGTTTGGAGGTAGGTTTCTGTTTCTCCAACACAGCCTCTGTTCCAGATCCTCCCATGATTTTTTTCACATCCTTATCAATAATAACAGGTTTGATGATGGCTCTAGACCGCAAGGCCTCTCTGGGGCTAAAGGGCCTTTGGCTTTTTACGCCAGCACCATTGACTTCTGGGAGTTCCACAGCATTGGTAGAGGCTCTGACAGACTTCATAGACTCGTTTTCTATTCCAGCACCTTTATCATTCTCAAATAGGGAGGTTCTAGGTCCCCCTCGGGATTTGGCCTTTTCTCTAGAGTTAGGCTGGAGTCTGGGCTCTGGCTCTGGAGTGATGGTTGTGTTTACCAACTTGGCAGTAACAAGAGATGCTATGTCCAAGTCATCATCTGAGTCTGGCTTCTCTCTGCCACTGGATTTCAGGACTCGACACCTCAAAGCTTCATGTTGACTGCTGTCTTCCATCACAACTGCTACAGGCTGGTCAACTCCTTCTTTATTTGAGACTGAAAAGCCCTGAAGGATGTTCTCTTGGCTTCTAGAGCTATAAGGATACTTTGATAAGATAGGAGCCTTGGAATTTGGGGAACTGATACCTGCCTCCAAGCCATTGGCAGCCTTTTTGCCTTTAGAGAGCCCTTCTGACGAGGATCTCCGAGATGAGGCCAGAGCTCCAATGGTCTTAGAACAACCAGTATCTGCAGCCAGAGTTATTTGACTTCCATTGCCAGACAGCTGTCCCCTCTTGCCAAAGACAGCCTCAGACAAGGTGTCAGAAGCCTTGTCAGTTTTACCCAATGTGTCATTGGGAACAGATCCATGAGTGGTGTCACTAAATGTTCGTGTTGTCTTCTCAACTTTTCCCTTCAGTCCACTCTCAGTGCCTGGCTTGGGCATCCCCTTCCAGGCTTTACTGTGCTCCTGAGCAGCTGGGGGATAGCGACTAAGCACCGACGGCTGCTCCCTGGACTTCTTCCCTTCACTCTGAGAGGATCCAGGTGCAAATCGGTCTTCAGTTTTCTTTGTCTCCTCAGTCCCACAGTCTGTACCTGCCCCCATGTTGGAAGCTTTTGCAGCCCTCCTACTGGTGAAACTGGGCGAGGCAACCTGCCTGTTGCTAGGAGGATAGTTTTCATTGCCAACAGCAAACTCCCTGTTTCGGAGCCTTTCCCGCTTATGCTGAGGCGACAGTTCCCGAGATGTGTGCTTGAACATGGATGCCTCACTCCCATGACCTCTAAACTTAGTCCTCTCATGTCTGCCCTTACTGCACGGGAGAGCATCTTCCCCTTCTACCTCTCCGTTTTCTAATTCTTTCTGTTTCTTGATTTGTAGTTTTATCTCCTCCAGCTGGCTGGCTAAGAGTTTGTTTTTATTTTGTTCACTTAGGTAATTATCCTGAAGGTCATTATTTTTGGCCCTCATTTTCTTAAGCTCTTCTTCCAAAGATTCAAAATGTTTGATTTGTGTCTTAAGTTTGTCAATCTCTTGGTTAAGGTCTTTGACTTTGTTGTCTTCCTGATTTCGGTTCTTTTCGTTTTCTGACTTGTTTCTTGTTTCGTTTTCTACCTGCTTTAGATAGTCCAGAGTGCCCTTCCTTCTTGATTCTTTGGATGGTAGCGTGGAAGAGATACCATCCTCAATTCGTAGGTCATTTCTTTCCAGATTAGAAGCATTCCGTGTATAATCTCGGTTCATTTTTTTGTTTTGCTCCAGTTTTTGAGTGAGTTCTTTTATCAATTTCTCATTTTCTTTCTCCTTTTCATTCAAGTATTTTCTCTCACTTACAAAGCTCAGAGTTAATGATTTCAGCTTTTCTAACTCTGAGGCTAAACTCTGCTCAGTTTTATCCAGGCGGTCCTCAGAAGATTCCAGTTCTTTCACTTTGACTCTGAGCATTTCCAGCTCGGAAGAGATTTTCTTGGTGAGATTTCTCTCCTCATTCAGGCTCAGACACAGCTGGGTGCAGTCATTCTTGCTCTTGCCAAAGGCCTCCTCCAGCTTCTCTAATTCAGCCATTCGTTTCTGAAGTCGCTCGATCTCAGATTTCAGCTCCTGGGTGAGGTTTTCCTCCTCTTCAAGCTTCTGTTTCATCAGATGACACAGATCCTCTGCTCTCTTAATTTCCTCATCTTTGCCTTCAATTCTCAGCACCCGCTGGCGCAGCACTTCAATCTCTGCCAACATGCTGGAATTGCTGCCTTCTGCCTGAATCACCTTGTCCTGGAGATCCAGAAGCTCATCCTCTGCTTTCTGGAGGTTTTTTGTGGCCTCCTCCAACTCATCAAGGCGGCGGCTTAGACTCTGTAACTTAAACCGCAAGTGGCGGCTGGAGGCAGTATCCTTGTAGCTTGTAAATTCAGCCATGTCTACTGCCAGCCAGTATGAGCTCCTAGAGGCATCCAATTCCACTCGAGGAGATGAGAAATGGCTACCTTTCTCTTGGCAACCACAACCTTCTTTGGCAGCTGGAAACCATTATCAGTCTACAGAAGGAAAGTAGAAAGAGTGTCAGTCAGCAAATCTAAAACCTGCACTTTAGCTCCTGGTTATAAAAAGAGCTCTTATCTGGAATCCTTGTACCTAGAAGATAGCAGTGCTCAAATATGTTGAATGAATAAACTGAATACATGTACAAGAAAACACTGGCTTTTCATGGCTGATAATGAGTTGACACCAAGTCCCACCCTAATAAAGAAAGTCACCAATGGCAGCACAGCAAAAAGATGCAGAAGATGGCCTTGATTCTCATGGCAGGGTATAATAAAATCTTTACCATTTGTCACCTGCATAATATCAAGAGAGTCATTAACCTTTCTACAAGTCATTAAATAAACTGAGCCTCGATTTGACTTAGTTGTAAAATGGGTGTAATGATGACTACCATATTTCTTCCCAGTGTTGTGGAAAACTTGTAACAAAGCACTAAACACCTCTAATATTATTTTTAAAAGTTATCTCTCATGAACTTTTGTGACTTAAAAGTGATGTAAATTAATGTCTGCCTTGCTACTTAAATGGTGAGCTTTACAATACACTAAAGCAATCTTCCCACATCTGTTTTCAGTATTTCTTCTCCCAAAAGCATATTTGTGAGCGAAATCCAGGTATGACTTGGCCCTGACTAGCCAACAGGCAGCTTCTACAAAACTGATCCTTTGGCATTGAAACAGAAATGCCCCCAGATATTCAGGTTGACGTGACAACTGGTTTGTTTCTTTGAAAACCATTTCAATGGGGATATACACCAAACATATCATACGTTAGCCCAAGGAAAGGGAGAAAGGGGAAAGTCAAAGTAAACTTTAGTTTTGTGTGTCATTTTCAATTTTGAAACAAAGTGGATAAGTGTATTTTAAATAATTTAACACAAGGGAAAAACACCCATCATGAACAATACATTATATAAAATTAAAAAGCAGACAACAGATTTCCGTTTCAATCAGTATGGCAAACTAGATGACCTGGAAAATCTCTTACTCTGTAAAAACCTAAAAATACTGAATAAAACATAACACTCATTTTAAATGTAGAGTTGATCACACAGAAAGTAAGAGACATTCCAACTAAAAGCAGAGGAAAAGAAGACTAAGGGAGAAGCAAAACAATAGCTTAACCCCCACTAAGCTGACCTAATAGGGTTTTACAGATCTCTAGAACCAAGGAGCCTGGCCTCTAATAGTCATGCAGGTATAAAAGACTAAGGATTTGAGCACAATAAAGGAGATCATTGAAAATGAGGCTCCAGTCCCTAGGACCAAAGACTGTTGGAGAACTACAGCTTTGGGGAGACTAGTGGGGAAAAAATCACCTCACTGACTTAGGGAGATAGCAGGACCTGGACTCTATTAGAATGCAAAAGGAGAATTATCCCTAGAGGATTTATAATCTTGGACCTTCTCTTTCCATGAGTTCAGAGTTCAAATTTACACTACCTGCGTGGTCTGAGTCCAATCCACTCTTGCTAAGAAACATAAAATAGTCTCAGCCTAGTAATATCCTTGGGAAACCTAGCTGAGTAAATAAAAGTACTCTGGAAGGAGATACTCTCTCTGCTGAAGTACAAGATTTCCACAGATGAAAGTCCAGCTGACCTGAGCTTATAATTCCAAATTACAAAACACACGAAGACCAATCTTTTAGCATGACTGAACGGAGCAGGTTTATACCAATAAGAACCAAAGTTAAGATTATTGGTTAGAGACTATAAAGTAAGTACATTTCAATGTCATAAAAGTCATCAAAATCATAAAAGAAGGAATAAAACAGAAGGAACAATATGCTACCAATAAAGATCAAAAGAAAATTAATTTGAAAATTACCAAATAGAACAGCTAGAAATAGGAAAAAGAAAAAGCACATTAGATACAAATGAAGAGAAAAATAGTGGTCAAGAGAGATTTTAAATTATTAAATGCAGCAGAGTTAAAAAGATGGAAAAAGTGAAACAGGTCAACAGAGAAAATAAAAGGTCTGGAATGAGCAAGTTTAGAGAATGGGGAGGAAACGGGCAATATCTGAAGAGATACTAGCTACGAATGTTCTGAGTCGATGAAAGATGGAACACCTCATATTCAGGAAGCAAATGAAACAGCGAAATCTGTACCCAGAAACATCAGAAAGATATAGAAAAAATACCACAAAGAGAAAATCTTATAAAAGCAACAAGGAAAAAAGGGTAATTGTCTCAGTCCATTTGTGCTGCTATAACAAAATACCTGGAATAGTAATTTAATAAAGAACAGAAATTTATGTCCTCATAGTTCTGGAGACAGGGAATACAAGATCAAGGAACCAGCAGGTTCAGTATTTGGTGAAAGCCCCAGTCTCTGCTTCTAAGATGGCACCTTGAATGTTTTGTCCTCACAAGGCATAAGGAACAGTACAGCAAAAAGGGTCAAACTCACTTCCTTGAGGCTTTTTTTTTTCTGGAGTCTCACTCTGTCGCCCAGGCTGGAGTACAGTGGCATGCTTATGACTACCCCAGTGTCGACCTGCTGTGCTCTGGTGATCCTTCCGTCTCAGCCTTTCAAGTAGCTAGAACTACAGGCACGCACTACCACACCCAACTAATTTTTTTGATTTCCTGTAGAGACAAGTTCTTGCCAAGTTGCCTGAGCTGGTCTCAAACCTGCAGACTCAGGCAATCCCCTCACCTCGGCCTCCCAAAGTGCTTGGATTACAGGCTGAGCCACCAAGCCCCATCCCTTGAGCCCATTTTTAAAAGTGCTAATCCCTAATCACCTCCTAAAGACCCTACCTCTTAATTCTGTTGCACTAGGGGTTAAGTTTTAACATAAATTTTGGAGGGGACAAAAACATTCAAACAATAGTAACAATCTATGAAGAAATAACAGCTGAACCACTTCTCAGCGCAAACTTTTTTGGGGGAGTGGGGGGTTTGTTCTGTCAACCCAGGCTGGAGTGCAGTGGCATGATGATGGCTGACCGCAGCCTCCCACCTCCTGGGCTCAGGCGATCCTTCTGCCTCAGCCTCCTAAATAGCTGGGACCACAGGCATGTGCCAACATGCCTGGCTAACTTTGTAATTTTTTGTAGAGACAAGTTCTCTCTATGTTGCTTAGGTTGGTCTTGAATTCTTGGGCTCAAACAGTCCTCCTGCCTCAGCTTCCCAAAGTGTTGTGATTATAGGCATGAATCACTGGCCCAGAAACTTTTAAGTAGGTGGCAAGTAGAAGATGAAAGACATGGTAAAACAGGGGAAACCTCATTTTATTGTGCTTCACTTTGTTGTGCTTCTTAGATATGGTGTTTTTTATTAAGTGAAGATTTGTGGCAGTCCTGTGTTGAGCAAGTCTATCAGTGCCATTTTTCCAACAGCATGTGCTCACTTTGTGTCTCTGTGCCACATGTTGGTAATTCTTGCAACCTTCCAAACTTTTTCATTATTATTGTCTCTGTTATGGTGATCTGTGATCTCTGATGTTACCATTGTAGTTGTTTTGGGTGCCACAAACTGTGCCCATATAAGACGGCAAACTTAATCAATAAATGTTGTATGTCCTAAAATTAAAAAAAAAAATTGAAACCACACACACACATTAAGTTGTATGTCCTCTGACTGTTCCATTGACAGGCCAGACATTCCTATTCTCTGAGAACAAAACAATATTGAAATCAGGCCAGTTGGACCAAGTGTGGTAGCTCATACCTGTAATCCCAGCACTTTGGGAGGCCAAGGCAGGAGGATTACTTGAGGCCAGGAATTTGAAATCATCCTGGACAATATAGAGAGACTTTGTCTCTACAAAAACAAAAAAACTAGCCAGGCATGGTGGTGCATACCTGTAGTCCTAGATACTTGGGAGGCCCAAGTAGGAGGATCACCTGGGCCCAGGAGTTTGAGGCTGCATATTTGCTCTGGGCAACACAGCAAAACCCTGGCCTGAACACACACACACACACACACACACACACACACACACACACACACACACACATACACACACAGAGAGAGAGAGAGAGAGAGAAGAAAAGAAAAGAAAAGAAAGAAAAAAGCAATTAGGTCAGGTAATAACCTCATAATGGCTTCTAAGTGTTCAAGTGAAGGAAAGAGTTGCACGTCTCTCATATTAAACCAAAAGCTAGAAATGATTAAGCTTAGTGAGAAAGGTATGTCAGAAGCTGAAACATATGGAAGGCTAGGCCTCTTGTGCCAGTCAAGTTGTGAATACAAAGAAAAAGTTCTTAGATGAAATTAAAAGTGGTACTCCTGTGAACACATAAATGGTAAGAAAGAGAAACAGCCGTATGGCTGATATGGAGAAAATCTGAGTGGTCTGGATAGAAGATCAAATCAATCACAACATTTCCTTAAGCAAAAGCCTAATCCAGAGCAAGGCCCTAACTCTTATTAATTCTGTGAAGGACAAGAGAGGTGAGGAAGCTGCAGAGGAAGTGTGAAACTGGTAGAAGGTGATGAGGTCTAAGGAAAGACATCTCCATAACATAAAAGTGAAGGTGATATAACAAGTTATCCAAAAGATTTGACTAAGATCATTGATGAAGGTGGCTATGCTAAATAACATGTTTTCAGTGTAGATAAAACAGCTTTATATTGGATGGAGATGCATGTAGAACTTGTTTTGTTTCCCTCATATAGCTCTTATACTTATTTTGTTAGATTTATACCTGAATATTTCACTTTTTGGAGTGCTAATATAAATGTTGCATTTTAAATTTTCAATTTCATTTGTTCATTGCTGGTATTTAGGAAGACTTTTGTATTATTAACTTTGCGTCCTACAACCTTGCTCTCGTCACATAAGTAGAATGAGAAGAAAGTCATAGACTGGGAGAAAATACAAAGAACTCTCAAAACTCAACAATAAGAAAACAAACAACCCAATTTAAAAATGAGCAAAAAAAAATAATAAAATAAATAAAAACAAGCAGAACATCTGAACAGACACCTCACCAAAGAAGATATAGATGGCAAACAAGTTTATGAGAAGATGCTCAGCATCGTATGTCATTTGGGAGTTGCAAATTAAAACAAGATACTACCATATACCTATAAGAATGGCCAGTTCAAAAATCCAAATGCGGGTGAGGATGTGGAGCAACTCTGTTGCCCAGGCTGGAGTGCAGTGGCATGCTCATGGTCACTGCAGCCTAGACCTGCTGGGCTCAGGCGATCCTTCGGTCTTGGCCTTCCAAGTAGCTGGAACTACAGGTGCACATCACCATACCCAGACAATTTTTTTGATTTATTGTAGACATAAGGTCTCACCAAGTTGTCTAGGCTGGTCTCGAACCCCTGGGCTCAGACAATCCTCTTGCCTCTGCCTCCTAAAGTGCTGGGATTACAGGTGTGAGCCACCATGCCTGGCTGATACATCTACTTCGAAAGACGGTTTGGCAGTTTCTTACAAAATTAAATGTACTCTTACCATTTGATTCAGCAATCAATCACACTCCTTGATATTTACCCAAATGAGTTGAAAATTTATGTCCTCACAAAAACTTGTATGTTAATATTTACAGTAGTTCTCTTTATAACTGCTGAAACTTGGAGGCAACCAAGATGTCCTTCAGTAGGTGAATGGATAAACTGTGGTAAATACAGGCAATGGAATATTGTTTAGTGCTCAAAAGAAATGAGTTATCAAGCTATGAAAGACACAGAGGAACCTTAAGTATAACTAAGTGAAAGAAGTCAATCTGAAAGGCTACATACTATATGATTCCAACTACATGACATTCTGGAAAAGGCTAAACTATGGAGATAGTAAAAGGATCAGTAATTGCCAGGAGGAAGGGATGAACAGGTGGAGTATAAAAGATTTTAAGGCAGTGAAACATTCTGTATACTACAATTGTGGCTACATGTCATCACAAATTTGTCTAAACCCACGAATATACAACAGCAAGAGTGAACCGTTAACATTTGTTATGGATTTGGAACGATAATGATATATGAGAACCTAGAAAACAAAATAAGGATCGACATGACTGCTGTGCTAAAAACAGACTATTGTGGATGAGGGTTGGAGCAGGAAGGTCAAATAGCAGGCTACGGCAACAATCCAGACAGTGAGAAGCAGTCAGAATTCTGGCCATATGAAGGTAGAACCATAGAATTTGCTCTTGAACTGCATGTAAAGTGTGAGACAAAGAAAGGAATTAGGCTGGACTCTAAGTTTGCTGGCTCGAATCTGTAGAAGAATAGTATTCTCATGAATTCAAATGGGGATGGATGACAGCAGATGGGGCAGTCTGAGAAGAAAGATCAGTTCTGTATGGGACATTTTTATGAGATGTGTATTAGCCATCCAAATAGAGAAATTAAAGAGGCTACTGAATATATGAGTATGGAGGTCAGAAGAGATATATGAGCTGAAGATATAAATCTGTGAGTAACAACAAAGATAGTTTATAAAGCCATGACTTAAACTGAGTAACGGAATTGAGTAAATATAGAGAGTCAAAGGTCTGAGTCCCAAGGTGGCCAATCTTTTTTACTGATAGAGATGTGGAATAACTAGCAAAATTAGTGAGACAGATGGAAAACTGGAAGAGTACATAGTACCATGAAAGCCTAGCAAAGAAAATGTTTTAAGGAGAAAGGACTGAACAAGTGTTAAGTGAAGCTGATGGTTCAAGTAATAGGAGACCTAAGATCAGTCCTCAGTCCATTAAATTTAACAACATGAAAGCCACCCTGATAAGAGCAGCTTTGGGGAAGTAATGGATGTGAGAGCTTTACTAGGATGAGTTTAAGAGAGAAAACCGAAGACAGAAAATATTAGATCATTTTTGAATTCTGTTGAAAAGCAGAGCAATAAATGGAGAGGTAGCTGACAGAGAGGTCAAGAGTTTTGGTTTTTTTGAAGATGGGGGAAAGCATGTTATATTGATAGAATATGATTCAGAAAATTTTTGACAAGTTATGAAAAAGAGAAAAACATTCTGGAGGAATGTTCTTGGGAAGAGAGAGAATGGGGTTCTAACATATAAGTACAAGGACAAGCACTAGAGAAGAACACAGATAGTAACAAACAGGAAGGCAGAGTGTGTGGTTATGGGTGTTGGTGAGGAGGTGGGAAGGCAGGTTTGGTGGTAGAGTCTAGCAAAGTTCTGATTGCTTTTGCTTTCTCACTGAAGAAGAGATGAAGGTCCTCATCTTTAAGTGATGATGGGGAGTAGGGGAAGTATTACAGATTTCAAGAATGGTCATCTAGATGAATGGGAAATACAGACTGACTGCTAGGCAACATTAAAGGCCCACTTGACATTCATGCTCATGGCTTAAAGTGAAACCAATCAACAAAGTTATTTTTCTCCAGTCTTGTTCAGCTGAACAGCTGAACAGATGAAAGCACAGAGAAGCGAGAGCTGGAATGAACCAGGGTTGAAGCACAACATAAGAAAGCAAGAGAAGGACAAGGGCGTTAAGGGTGTTTGTAAGGGCATTTAAGCTCACTCAGCAAAGACAGAGAGCACTAAGGAGGTAAAGAACAGTGAAAATGTAATAGGACCAATGAATTAAAAAACTTTTTTTTAAATTCCCCCAGCCGGGCTCAGTGGCTCGGCCTGTAATTCCGCGCTTTGGGAGGCTGAGGTGAGTGGACTGCCTGAGCCCACAGGTTCGAGACCTGCCTGAGCAACTTGGTGAGACCTCATCTCTACAATAAATCAAAAAATTAACTGAGCATAGAAGTACACGCCTGTAGTTCCAGCTACTTGGAAGGCTGAGGTGGAAGGATCACTGGAGCCCAGCAGGTCGAGGTTGCGGTGGCCAGGAGCGTGACACTGCACTTCAGTCTGGACGACAGAGTGAGACTCCAACTCAAAAAAATAAAATAAAAAATTCCACCCAATGGGAGGATTCCTGAAGTAAGGATACTAGAGGAAATAAGCCTGAAATATAAGAGATGGCAATCAGAGAGGTATTTCAGGGAGTTGAGATTATAGAGGGGTTGCAGTTATTGATAATGTTAAAAACTAAGGTATAATAACAGGGACACTCTGGGGGTAGGGAGAAGACAAGATGCCCCAGATGGAATCCACGTTCAGCTCTTAATTGGAAGAGAGAACTAAACGAGAGGCAAAGGTGTTACAAGGATCACCAGCAAGTACAGTGAAAGCACCAAAAATTAACAGGGTAATGTTGGAAAAGTGACACTATAACAGAATCTAAAGTTGTAGAGAAATTAGGGACAGTGATTCAGGGTGTCAGGAGATGACAGAGACAATAAGGGTAGTTTGATAAGATTAGCTTCAAAACTTGAGGAAAGGAAGGGAGAAACACAGCCTGAGCTATAAGAGAAAAACAGCCCTCATTTGAGAGGGAAGACGGACTCCAACAACAAACCCATGAGAAAGCTCAGGGCACACTGAAAGTGGGCCTTGAGAGATGCCAAATGCCAATCACTTCTCCCCAGCCCTAAGAGCCCTTCTGCTGTTTACACTGCAAGCCTAGAGCCACAAGATGGAGCCCATGCTCGCCTCTTAACACCAGGGCTTGAGGTGTTGGAAAAACTGAGCCTCCCTTCCTCCCTCAACCCCTCACATCTTGCTCTCTGCCTGATTATGTCTCCTTGTCGACCACTCTGCTTCTCTGGGTACATCCCTCTCTGGCCTCTTAGTTTTACTCTTTTGGTCTTCCCTTCTTTATATATTTTTATGAGAAAGAAAGATTTTCCCTTTTAAAAATGCTTGCCTTTGGCCTTCTGCTTAGTGGTACAGTCTAAACCTTACCAATTTATACACAGGGCTGTTGAGGGGACTGACCTAAGTACAGGCTATAAACCAATTTTAAATGAGTAGTAAACTGATCTGTATTGGCAAAGCAGTTAGTGGAAGACAAAGGATATATTATGTATCTATAAAGTGTTTTAAAACAGCATATCCTCATCAATATACTTAAAACCATGAAACTGTATACTTTAAAGAGATAACTTTATGACATAAAATTATATCTCAATAAAGCTGTTAATAAAGCCCAGTTCATCCTCAAACTGTAATATTGTCTCAAGACACCTATACAGCTTATACTACAGCTTTCATAATCTCTTTTCCAAAAGAAAAAAATGTTAAACTTTAGTACAGTCTCATTTATAAGTCATCATAATTCTGAATTAGTAGAATTCAGGAATCATACCATTTTATTCACTTGGCTTTTAGTGCCAATTTTATATGTTCTGTTCAAGACTTTGAGTGATATGAATAAACCAGTAAAGCACAAGGAACCAAGTAAATATGTAGCAAATACTTACTGGAAATATAAAGAAAAGCAAGCATTACTACATCACTACTTAAAATCCTCTCGAACCTGGTTGCTCTCAGGAAAAGCCCTTTGTGATCTGGCCCTGTCTACTCCTTCAGCCTTGTCTTCAAAGCATGCACCAGGCTGGGCGCAGTGGCTCACGCCTATAATCCCAGCACTTTGAGAGGCCTAGGTGAGAGGAATGCCTGAGCCCAGGGTTCGAGACCAGCCTGGGCAACTTGGGGAGACCTCACCTCTACAATAAATCAAAAAATTAGTTCCAGCTACTTGGAAGGCTGAGGTGGAAGGATTACCTGAGCACAGCAGATTGAGGCTGTGGTGGCCATGAGCGTGCCACTGCGCTCCAGCCTGGGCGAGGGTGAGACTCCAACTCAAAACAAACAAAGAAACTTGCACCAGCTCTACTTTCTTGCACTCTTTCTTACCCTGGCTCTTTACTAGCTTGATTCCTTCTCATTTCTTCAGATCCACCTTAGATAATTTATCCTCCTAGAAGATTCTTCCTAGAAGCACCTTCTTCCTGAAACTCCAGGAGAGATCAGGGCCTTTCTTCAGACTTCAGAATATGGTCTGCTCTATGAATCCTATCACAGAATTTATCACACTCTATTGAGGTTTTTATTTACTCTTTTTGTCTTTCCAACTTTTTTTTAAAGCAGGATTTATTGAGAGGACAGAAAAGCTCACAGAGGGGAGGGAACCCAAGAGGGTTGCCCCAAACTTGTTTTCTTTTTTTTTGAGTTGGAGTCTCACTCTGTCGCCCAGACTGGAGTGCAGTGGCCGCTCCTGGCCACCGCAGCCTCGACCTGCTGGGCTCCAGCGATCCTTTTGCCTCAGCCTTCCGAGTAGCCGGAACTACAGGCGAGCACTATCACGCCTGGCTGATTTTTGATTTATTGTAGAGATGAGGTCTCACTGCCCAGGCAGGTCTCAAACCCGCGGGCTCAGGCAATCCACTTACCTCAGCCTCCCAAAGGCGCGGGATTACAGGCTGAGCCACAGAGCCGGCTCAAACTTATTTTCTTATTCACCACTATATTCTCAGTACCCAGCAGGGAGCCTAGCACATAACAAATGCTTAAAAGTTGATGAATGAATAGTTAAATAAGCCTCCTAATTATAATATAGTTGTTCAGCCCTTTGGTACTATTAACAGAAAATATTAAAAATGTCAGACTTATTCATGGATTACAAAGGAGAAAAGAGTTTGGCAAGAGTGCATACAAACACACAGAGTATCAGATCCTGTAGTAATGCCCTGAGTAACCTCATCCCAAGCCCTGTGCCACTTACACAATGCCTCAAGTACAGTACTGTCCCCCTAGCCTGTTGGATAATGCCTCTTCTAGCTTGAAGATCTATGCCATGCACTTGGGACAAAGTAGTTCACTAAAAAACCACACCACTCAGGCTGTTCAGCTTGAGTAATTATACCAAGTGTTGGAGAAGCAGCAAAAATATTTCTGGTGCTTCTAGGAATGAGATTTCATGAGAAGCATGAGAATGATGCTTCTTAGAATGAGATTTCAGAGCCAAAAGGTAGCTAAAGACCATTCAGTCCATTAGTTTTCAAACTAGACTCAGCAAATCCCCTTGGGGTCATGCAGGGGAAAGAGTAGGGGGGAAGTTTTGAGCGGGCTGAACTCCAGGCTTCTCTTTTTTTTTTTTTTTTGAGTTAGCACCTGATTTTAACTTCTTACCATACTGAGCTTCCCCTATATGACTGCATTGAAAATAGAGTTCTATAGCTTTTTTTTTTTTTTTTGAGTCGGAATCTCACTCTGTCACCCAGGATGGAGAGCAGTGGCATGATCACATCTCACTGCAGCCTCAATCTCCTGGGCTCAGGTGATCCTTCTGCCTCAGCCTCCCAAGTAGCTGAGACTAGAGGCACATGCCACCATGCCTCATTTTTTTAATTTACGTAGAGACCAGGTTTTGCTATGTTGCCTAGGCTGGTCTTGAACTCCTGGGGTCAAGTGATTCTCCCACCTCAGTCTCCCAAAACGCTGGGATTACAGATCTAAAGTCACTGCACCCATCCTCCCTACAAACTCTTAAGCATTTTTACAACGTGAAGAGTTCTGAGCACTATTCTATACACAAACCAGTAACAAAAAAAAAGGACATAAAGGAACACAAATTGAGCACTATTATACTCCAGACAATACATTAAGGACCTCATATACATGCTTTCTCCAGGAATCCCAGTTTACTTTGTATGTTCTTAAACAAATTACTGCTCTGAGGTTTTCTCATTCAGGACAATATGGTAATCCCCAGGCATGTAAAGTGCTCAGCAGAATGGCTTGCCCATAAGTCACAACAAACAGTAGCTACTACTATTATTCTATTCAGTCTCATAGTAACCTTATGGGGCAAGGATCCTTGAATTTGCCCAAGGTAGCAAAGCTAAGAAAGAAGGATAATCAGACAGCGAATCCAGGTCTAGTTCTAAAGTTCACTTCTTTTAAGAATACTACACTATTTGACCAAGTAAATTTTTTTTTTTTGAGTTGGAGTCTCACTCCATCGCCCAGGCTAGAGTGTAGTGGCACACTCATGGCTATCCCAGCGTCGACCTGCTGGGCTCCAGCAATCTTTTCACCTCAGCCTTCCAAGTAGTCGAAACTACAGGCCCAAACTACCATGTCTGGCTAATTTTTTATTTATTTATTGTAGAGATGAGTTGCCTGGGCTGGTCTCGAACCCACGGACTCCGGCAATCCACTCGCCTTGGCCTCCCAAAGGGCTGGGATTATAGGCTGAGACACCAAACCCCACCCCAAGTAACTATATTTACTCTATACCTCAGTTCCTTCCTCTGGAATATTAACCCAAGAATATTAACCCAACCTACCTTACAGCAACATGATGTAACAAAGTCAGCAAAAGCACTTTGAAAAGTCCTGTGCATACCTAAGGTAAGTTTCACCAGGCAGAATCCTCCTAAAAGTAGCAACTTACTAAGAACATCCCTTCTATCTAGAGTAAACAAGGAAATGAATTGAAAATGGTGTTAGGTCACTTATCTCTGACCTTTTGGCTGTAAGCATAGCCAGAGAAGGACATGCTTTGCTACTTCCCTGACCACAAAGGGAAGAAACAGACACCTCTCTTCCTAGTGCCTCCCTCTCTGTTTACCAGGCAAAAGTCAGTTATGTAGTAGACATGTATGGGACACAAGATGCACCCAGCATTTTGCCAAGATAATTCAAAAACCTGACCCCTGCCTTTAAGCAATCAGACAGATATAACTATAAAACAATGATAAAGAAGACTTGACATCTTACATAAGTCACAACTAACAGTAGCTACTACTATTATTCTATTCAGTCTTCACAGTAACCTTATGGGCAGGGACCCTTCATATCTTCTCACTCTGCTGTTTTTTTCTTTTCCCTTTTTTTTGAGTTGGAGTCTCACTCTGTCACCCAGACTGGAATCCAGTGGCATGCTCACGGCCACCCCAGTGTCGACTTGCTGGGCTCAGGTGATCCTTCTGCTTCAGCCTCCCAAGTAGCCAGAGCTACAGGCACATGTTACTACGCCCAGCTAATTTTTTTATTTATTGTCGAGACAAGGTCTTACTGTGTTGCCCAGGCTGGTTCTGAACCTGCGGGCTCAGGCAATCCTCTCGCCTTGGTCTCCCAAAGTGCTGGGATTACAGGCTTGAGCCACTGTGCCTGGACTGCTATTTTTGCTTTGCACATTTTGCCACCATACATGTAAGCTGGAAGCTCAAAAAAACTGATTAAGTGTGCCTGGGGGTGGGGTCTGGGAAGAAAACTATATTAAACCTTGGAAAATCAAAGGAAATTTTTTAAAGGGAGGAGAGGGATAGTCCCATCTTTTAATGGCAGTTTCCCCCACATCAGTGTCATGCTCAGTTCCAATTAATACTAGGCAAGATATAGTACCAACAACTGTCTCCATTAGGGGCTCTGTTCCTTTCCTGAATCCAGTTCCAAGTTGCCCTATACAGTATTTTGGAGGGTAGCTCTTCTTCCTGTCTTAGCAGATCAGGAAAGTCTGAAATAGAACACAGCCAGGCCTGCCCTGCCCCTTCTTCTAACACAGCTGCCATGATTCACTTCCTGTTTGAGGGGTCGACCAACTTTTTTTTTTAAGTTTGATAGTATATACATAACATACAAACTTAGCTTGAGAGTAAATATTTTAGGCTCTGTAGGGCCTAAAGTCTCTATCCCAACTATTCAACTCTGACATTACAGTGTGAAGCAGCCATACACAATACTATGTACAAGCAAAAGAACATGGCTGTGTTTCAATTAAAAACTTTACTTCAAAAACAGGCAGTGGGCCTGTGGGCCAGAATTTGCCCTCTGGTCTAAAGGAAAATGGGAGAGTTATTTTTAAGCAGCTTCTTCCTGACCACTTCTAGTTAGCTGTCTTAAATCTCACCATCACTACTTGAGTATTTGTTTAATTACTGGACTTTAATTATTTTTCCCAGAATCACAAATTTATATATTATAGATAATGCAAACTCAAGTTAGTAACCCAGCTAGCAGCATTCTTCAGGTTGGAAAGCATTTAGAGATCAACTGCTCTAACTTTCCACTCAATGCAAAGTTATCCAGCAAGTAGTCATTTAGCTCCTGTTCAAACACTCCTAATGGCAGGGACAACACTTATTTCCTCCCAAGGCAACTCCATCTCTAGACAGCTCTAAGATAAGATACCCTACTTATTTTCCTTCTTGGCACATTTAACCTCCTGATTATTTGTGAAATTGTTAGTCTGATTATTTTTTTACCAGAATATAAGATCCACAAGTCAGAAGTGCACGCACGCACGCACATGTGTGTGTGTAGTTTTTTTTTCTTTTAATTGCCGTATCCCCAGGACCTTGAATAGTGTCTAGTACATAAGGAGTATAAAATAATTGTTTAGCCAGGCACGGTGGCTCATCTGTAATCCTGTAAGCCTGTAATCCTAGCACTTTGGGAGGCGAAGACAAGAGGAGTGCATAAGCCCAACTTGCAACTTGCCAAGACCTTGTCTCTACCATAAATCAAAATATTAGCTGGCTGTGGTAGCCTGCACCTGTGGTTCCAGATACTTGGAAGGCTTAGGCAGAAAGATTGCCTGAGACTAGCAGGTTGAGGCTGCAGTGGCCGTGGGTGAGCCACTGCACTCCAGCCTGGGTGACAGTGAGACTTCAACTCAAAAACAAAAACAAAAACAAAAAAAACGATTGTTTACACGGAGGAAGGGAGGAAAGGAACAGAACAATGCTGCTGTAGGGGATTTTAGGTAATTCAGTATGGCTGACTTTAGAGGCACGAGGGAAAAGCAGAGTTAACTGCTAAGGTGTGAGAGGTAGATTTGAGGCCCTTGAAATCTCACACCAAATGCAGAGGCTGAGGTTAGGCTGTTTCAGGAACATTTAGAATTACCTTATCTCTCTTCTACCTTCCTTCCAAGCCTCCCTGTGCCATTCTGAGGGTGTGCCATCTTTTAATGCAACATTTGTCTCTGAAGCCTTTCAAACTGCCCCTCTCCCAGTGGAAGTGCACAGTCCTAAATTTTGTAAATGCTTCTACCTCTGTATCCATGATACTTACTTATTTATATATTTATCATCCTCTACTGGGCCCTGAGCTTTGAGAGCAAGGACTGTGTTATCTTCATTTTTCCATGCTGGGCACTGAAAGCAGTGACAGGGCAAGGTAGAAATCTTATAAATGTTTAGTAAATAAATAAAGGTAATAGTTTTATTGTATTCTATACTGGCCAAACTACATCAAAGGGATTGTTTTCAAATCTGGGCACTACTCCTAGGAAAGATATATACTTAGCTTTTGTGCCACAGCTTGTCAACACAAATGCCAAAGATCAGGCTTATAATGAAAATGAGTTAGAGGGACCTGGCAGACTATGGCTAAGGGGGGGAGACCATGCCCTACCTTTATATAAAGTCTTTTAAATACAGCAAACTCATTCAAATTTTTAAAAAGAACATCACTGTAGTCTCTCCAAAACACCCATGACATGCCTGCAAGTGCGTATGGGAAGCAAATGTGCAGCGTGCATTGGACGAAGAGATTTAAGCAAGGGAGAACCGTGGTTTTTGAAAGACTATTCTAATGGGATAAAGTAGGATGCTATTGTTAACAGTCAAGGCAAGAGATGGATAAGGGCCTGGACCAGCACAGTAGCAATGGGGCAAAGGGGTGAGGATGGATTTGAAAGATGACCTGTCTATCCAGTTCTAATAATAAAGCCCAAGAATGCATGAACTAATCTGGTAGCTATATTACGTTTGTAGGTTTATACTTTTGCTCAAAAAAAAATTGTTTAATGTTCAAAACGTAAATATGGAGCTTAATTCTTATTTCTTCTACAGGCAGTATGCTGGCAGTGATCAACGATTACAGACTCTGAAGCCAGAGAGCCTAAGTTTAAACCTTAACTTTACTACTTACTAGCTATATGACCTTGGATAAGTCGTTTGACTTCCCTATGCTTCAATACCTACCTTATCAGACTATGGCAAGCATAAATGAGTTAATACATGAAGTGCTTAGGCCAGAACCTGGTCCATATTTAGTGCCATGTAAGTTTTAGCTTAAATTATTTTTATTATTTTCTTCACGTCAACTTCTTAGTTTTGATCTATTGTCTAAATATTCTCTACACTGTCCAGTTTGCAAATATTCATTATTTATAAATCTGATAGGCATGTCTTTTCTGTATCTTTATCCAAATTGATGTTCAAAAACAAAATATAACCAAGAACAGCTCTCTAGAATGTCACTAAAAACAGCTCCTCTAGATAAGTACCGATCCATTCACTGGCACTACAATTTCTAAATGCAATTATTCAATCAGCTCCATAGCCAGGTAAAAATGTCCTTTGTCTTGGGGTCACATGAGAAAACATTAAATACCTAAATTTAGCACTTAAGACATATTACCTTTGTAGCATATTCCTAATCCGCCAGTCTAGGAACCTTTCCAAAAATGAAATGCTCTGATTTATATCATAAGTGCTACATGGTAATTATCTCTGGGTGGTGTGATTTTTTTTCTTTGTTTCTGCTTATCTCTATTTTCTAGTATGTCTATAATAAATTTGAACTTATTTTATAGTTTAAATAAAACACATATGATATACCTGCAAGTGGGTATGGGAAGCACAGCTTATTCTTAGTGAATACAGGTTGGCTTCTAGGGGGTCACTGTTGTTCTCATCCTTCAATCAATTATTTTTAGAATTTTTACCAGGGATCACTGTCATGTTTCCAATGACACCCTCAAACCCATGTCCCCAGAGAGAGGTTAACTCCAGATAAGTCAAGCATCTCTATGTCTAGAATCCATGACTTTCTGGCTTGCAAACACTACCACCCAGGCCCAAGCTACCATCATCCCTCCCCCAGGCTACTGATTACTGAAAAAGCTTCCTTACTGGTCTCCCTGCTCCCATCACAGCCTACTTGCCTCCACCCTCCATAGTCTGTTCTCCCGTAACAACTAAAATAAGCCTTTTAAAACATCAGTCAGATCAAGTCACTGCTCTAAACTCTCTAGTGGCTCCCACCACACTCGGAACAAAATGCATTCCAAAAGTGTCATCTGACTGTAAGGCCCTGTATATGGGTCCCATCACTTGACGCCACTCCAGCCACAGTGGCCTCCTGTGGGTTCTCACACATGACCAGTTATCCTTATACTTCAGAGATTTTATACCTGCTGTTCTCTCTGCCTAGAATGCTTTTTTCCCAGATATCTGACTGGATTCCTCACTTCATTCAGAACCTAGCTTTAAATATCACCTCATCAGAGTGTTCCCTGATAACCTTATATAAAGGAGCAATCTTTCAGCTCCCTATCATTCTCTATCATCTTACCCTGCTTTTTATTCTTGTTCACCTAAAGGTTGTTATTTATCTATTTACCTGTCTGCTTATTTCTATCTAATTATTTCATTTTATCTGTTTCTACTCATTAGAATATAATCCTTGCAAGCAGGACCTTTTTCTATTTTGTTTAATGCTACATACTTAGCTCTAAGAATCAATGCCAGGCATGTAATAAAGGGTCAATTTTTGTCCTCAGAACATCAGTCATAATATACAGCAAAATATTATATGCATAAAAAGCATATGCACAAAGTTTTTATGTACAAAAGTTCTACTGATGACAATTTCACCAAATATATTTTAAAAAATTGGTGCTTCAATAAAAAGAGATCAAATACTGGCTGCCACTCACTCAAACAGAAATTAATTTCATAACCCGGTTCTCTGAGGTAGAAAAAAAATGTTCCAGGGAAAGGAATAGAACAAGAATCTTGAACTAATTAACAAGGCAGGAGTCTGTCTTGACGTTTCTCACTCCTTCAAGACGAGTTCTGTCTTGAAGGAGAAGTGCAGTTATCACTAACTACACTTCTTTCCTAAGAGTGGTTGACACCTAATCACTCCTAAGGTGAGAATCCCTTTCTCAGACTCATTCTGAATTGCCCTATTGCTCCACTTTCCTAGAGAGCCTTTCTCTGTGATCCACCTATATCAGTAGCAACCAAGACCCCCTAGGTCTCCTAGCCACTCACTGCTCAGTTCTCACATTTTTCTCTTCTATTTCATTAATGATTTCCTCTGCCTTAGCAACACCAACCAGTATAATATTGTCATACAAGATCCAGAAATGGCTGGAAGAAGTTAGTTGTTGATCAAGAAGTTTTTTGCTTTGCTTTTTCAAAGTTAAATCAGTCACTTCCTCAACCAAAAAGTAACTTCCTCAAAAGGGAAACATTATAGTGTAATGAAAATAACACAAGTTTGAAACCTAGTTCTACCATGTACTGCCTGTGTGAACTTGGAGAAGTTATTTACGCTTGTTTCCTTGTGGTGATGAGAATGACACTTACAGTAATAATGAGGTAATAGCACTTACTTCATAAAGTTGGTATAAATATCAAACATGTCAAATGGGATTGTGTTTAACAACCATTTTTTTTTTTTTTTTGAGTTGGAGTCTCACTTTGTCACCCAGGCTGGAGTGCAGTGACACGCTCAAGGCCACTGCAGTCTCGACCTGCTGGACTTAGGCAATCCTTCCACCTCAGTCTTCCAAGTAGCTGGACAGACACACGCCACCACGCCCAGCTAGTTTTTGGCATTTATTGTAGAGACGAGGTCTCACCAATTTGCCCGGGCTGGTCTCGAACCCCCGGGCTCAGGCAATCCTCTTACCTCAGCCTCCCAAAGTGCTGGGATTATAGGCTGAGCCACCAAGCTCGGCCTACAACCATTCTTAAGGTTGTTAACTTCATGCAGGGATTTGACCCTCATCAGGTTGGTTGGTTGAAGAAGACATGTGAAATACTCAACATAGTATTTGGTTCATTAATAGGGCATCCACAAAAATTTACTTTCCTCTCTTCCTTGCAATAATGGAAAAATTGTAGAGGCTGCAGAAACCCCCCCAATTCTATTGGTATCCCAGGTTTCCCTGTATAACGTACTTACCATTTAGGTAACTTAAGCTTTCCAATACTCCGGGCTACTCTCCCTATGCTTGCTGTCTTGGAAATAGTCACTCACTATCTTTCAATGGCAGCTGCCTCTTGACCTGAATAGAACATAAACAGAAAGGTAAAGACAGATAAAGCATGAATCACACCAAGACTGAGCTGACCCAAAGGCCTATCCCAGTACATGTCAAAAGAGACAAGGTAAGTCTAGATCTTGATTCTGAAGGAAGCTGGTTATGTCTCTCTCTGAGGAGATGAGAAGGAGTTTGGCTTTAGGAAACTTCTTCCTCTTTCCTATAAGATGATATAGTCCCAGGGTACAACATATTGTCTTTGCTTAAATTAAAAGACCTGGCTGAACTTGGTAGCTCAGCCTGTAATCCCAGCACTTTGGGAGGTTGAGGCAAGTGGATTGCCTGAGCCCACGGGTTCGAGACCAGCCCAGGCAACTTGGCAAGACCTTATTTCTACAATAAATAAAAAAATTAGCTGGGTTGGTAGTACATGCCTGTAGTTCCAGCTACTTGGAAGGCTGAGGCGGAAGGATCGCTGGAGTCCGGCAAGTCAACACCAGGGTGGCCATGAGTGCACCACTGCACTCCAGCCTGGGCAACAGAGTGAGACTCCAACTCAAAAAAAAAATTAAAGACCTACTACATCCCCTAACAGTCTAAAAATGTATATGACATCTTACAGCTAGGAAGCATCTCAGAAGTCAACTACAAGTTGAGCCATCCCTAATCTGAAAATCTAAGACTTTTTGAGCACTGACATGACACAAATGGAAAATTCCATACCTGATCACATATGATGGGTCCCAGTCAAATTGCAGGCACACAAGCCAGGTGCGATGGCTCACACCCATAATCCCAACACTTTGAGAAGCCGAGGTGAGAGGATTGCCTGAGCCCACGTTTGAGACCAGCCTGTGCAACTTGGCGAGACCTCATCTCTACAATAAATCAAAAAATTAGCCGAGCATGGTGGCACGTGCCTGTAGTTCCAGCTATTTGGAAGGCTGAGGTGGAAGGATCGCCTGAACCCAACAGGTTGAGGCTGTGGTGGCTGTGAGTGTGCCACTGACGTATAGCCTGGGCGACAGAGTGAGACTCATATTTAAAAAAAAAAAAATGCAGGCACACAAGACTCAGATTATTCAGTGTCCTCTGGGGGAATATAAAATTACCTTCAGGTTGTGTGTGTGTGTGTGTGTGTGTGTGTGTGTGTGTGTGTGTTTGTGTGATATATGAAACATAAATGCTTGGGTCCTATCCTAAGATATCTCATTAGATATATGTAAATATTCCAAAATCCCAAAAAAACAAATCTGAAATCCTAAACACTTTTGTTCCAAGCATTTCAGACAAGAGACACTCAACTTGTTTTAAGGAAGGAAACTGAAACTTGGAAAGGGTGAGTCATGCAATTATTTAGGGATAAAGCCAGGATTCTACTAAAAATAACATATTTTGGAAGACAGTTAAGAAAAAACAAACATCTATGGAGTATCTACCATACCCAAGTACTATGCTTTACGTTTTATGTAAGACAATAACACAATAATGTTATCTCCACCTTACAAAGAATTTGTTTCAAGAAGTGACTCATCAAGGTCTTACAGTTTGCTAGTAAATGACAGTGTTTAAACCCAAGTCTGTTTGACTAGGAAAGCCCCTTCACCATGATGTCATTTTGTTACCTTCTAACTTGGCCTGAACCATCCCATATCAATTAGAACTGAAAACAGAGCTTCTCTGTCTGCAAATTTTACCTCCAATTTTGTAACAAGCAGCCTTCTGCAGGAAAGTTGAAAAGCCTACCATCCCAACCTACTGAGTCTTACTTCTAAAATTAGAGAAGATTCACTAGAGATAGAAGATCTAGGTCAAACTTCCTATGTACTCTAGACTTGAGGAAGAATGGAAAGGTAGCTTCTAAGCCAGGGTAAACTTAAAACTTTTGCACATGATCTTACATTCAAACTCCCCCTCTTTTCATCATGACTGCCTTACACATCCCCACAGACCACCCTGTGACCGCCTTCCAAGACCGTTGGTTCCTTTCATCCATTTCCACCCCTCCACCAAAATGTACACACACACAGAACAAAAATCCATCCCTGCCTCTCTCCTTCTAATTGAGATGGAAATACAATGAGAGTTTTTTAAAAACTCAAAAAATGAGGGCAACAGGAGTAACTCAAGCTTCAAGTCAATGAGATCTGAAAAGAATTATTAATAAACAATAATACAACTAGAAAAGAAGTTTTTAAAAGGATGTATAGCAAAGGTAGCACTCAAACGATGTCTTAAGTGGGTGCAGGGGAAGCTTTAGCTCCCCCTCCCATTACTTTTAAAAGGGAATCAATGGAAGTAAAATAAGTATGACTGCTATTCAAATAGCTTCAGGACAAGCCTACCTTCTGTCCTGCCCCAATACTACCTGTCTCTTTCCCTCTCTCCACCACCTTCCACATAAACACATACCTTCTTCTGCATAGCTTAAAGCCTCTCCTACATAAAAATTCTGAACTCAGAAATGGCCACATAAATCTGGTCTATCTCCACTAAGGTCTCTGTAGCTCTAACAGTGACAGCAGCACCTCTGCTGAAAGCTACTGTCCCAGCACCCACCACCTACTGCCAAATTTGCTGACCTGTTACTAAGGCCCATGGGGCTTTTTTCTTCAAAACAGGATAAAATGCATTTTCCAAAGTCAAACAAACAGGAACTCCAGATGATCCTGATTTGTTTTCAACTGTCTACATTCTCTCCTGTTTCTAATGGGTAGAAGCAAGTAGCAAGTCATTTATTTTCTTTGCTTCTAAATGACATTTACTTCTTGATTCCTCAGTGTACTAGCCCTTTCTGTCCCCCAGAAACAAGTGGAAGGTTGTAAACATCCTCCAATTCTTTAAAATTGCCACCATGATAGATCCACCCTCATCATCTCTCTTAAGCATCTCTCCTGGTGCTTGTTACGGTTGGTGGTGATAATGACGGTAGTACATATATGTATATGTGTCTGTCTGCCTAAAAGCAGAGATTTAAAAATTCATACAGATCATGAAGCATCTAACCAGTTCATTTTCCAGAGGATTAAGAGCGTCCCAGAGAGGTAAATAGACTTTCCCAAGGTTATAAAAAAAACAAGGTAAAAGTGAAATGGTTGAGTCCTTTCATTCTCAAAATACTATGATAGTGGATAAAAGTGCTAGTAGGCAATTCTGCTTCCAGGATGACCCTCCCACAGACAACTATAAACTCTGGATAAAATACAAAAAGCATTCATCTGAAATGAACAGGGCTGACAGATTTTGAAGAGGAGTTGAACACTGGAAGCAGAGACTGACATGAGATGAACTCCCCATTTTTGGAGGTCTGTCCTGAGGGTGTGATCCAGCTAAAGTTCCAATTTTAAAAATGAATCAAGAGACACAGCCCTCCACAGCCACAGAGAGTGGGAAGAAAGAAAAGAGCCACAGAAGGAGAGTTCCAAGCTCTGTTTGCAATTCTGCCCAAGTCTCTGGCTCTCCTCTAAACCATACAAGCTCGTCTCAGTTTCTCCTCAGCTAACAAGAAAAGAACTGGATTGAGGTTTGAACTGCTATTAACCCACTGCAGATACAACACAGTTTTGCAGTTTTGAGTCTGAGATAATCGTCTGATAAATCAAAGGCGTCAACAGAAACCAGAATCTCCACAACATTACATTCACAGTATAAAGACTACAACTCCAAATTATATAACTAGAAAAATTAGAACCATTTGCAAGGGAAAAGACAATCAGAAAAGGCAATTCCAAGATGACCTAGATGTTGGAATTATCAGACAAGGATATTAACGTAGCTATTATTACTGAGCTCAGTGAGTTAAAAGAAAATATGTTCAAAATGAAGGGGGTGGGGTGGGGAAATCAGTAAATGTCAAAAGAGAAATTGAAAAAAAAGATTTGTTTAGCATCGGAGTTTCGCTCTGTCACCCAGGCTGGATAAAATGCAGTGGCAAGTTCATGGCCACAGTAGCTTCAACCTGCTAGGCTCAGCCAATTCTTCCGCCTCAGCTTTCCAAGTAGCTGGAACTACAGGTGAGTGCCACCACTCCTGGCTAATTTTTTTTTTATTTATTGTAGAGATGAGGTCTTGCCAAGTTGCCCGGACTGTGGCAGCCCTAGCCCCAATGAACTTGGTTGCTGTGTTCATGTCCCTTGAAATGGTGCTGGTTTGGAAGCCGTGGGTAGGGACAAGTGAGGTAAGGGGACATGAGACTGCCAAGCTGCTGAGACTCTCATCTGGCAGTGTCTCTGGTCATTTCAGCACCACAGCAATGAGTACCTCTCAGCAGCTGAGAGGTACTCTTGACCAAGGAGGGAGTGGAGACGAACTTGAAGCAGGTGTACATTTTCAGGGGGTAAGAGGCTGTGGCAAGAGAGCAGCTCCCAATGCAGATAAGACAGAGAGTAGTAAAAAAATTTTAATAGAAATATAGTTTCTGAACTTTTAAAGCTCACTGAATCGACTTAAAAACAGAATAGAGATGACAGATAAATCCGTGAAACCTGAAAGTAGGACAACAGAAATTATCAAAACTGAAATAACTCTGGGTCATCCATAGTTGCTAGAAAAACCTCCCTCAGACTCGTTACTAAAGAGTACACACAGCGATAATTTTACTTTCTGTTATCAGAAAAAATTGTATTAGAAAAAAATAGAGTAACTTGGGATCACAGAGTCAGAGAAACCATTACCTAAAATTTTGTTACACCAGGCCACCCCCCATCTACTAATCAACCTTTTGAGGTCTTCCAGAAATAAGCAAAGAAGAAAGTATGAAGATGGAAAATGAGAGTGCAAGATAAAAATTAAAAGCTCAGATGGCCAAAATCCCAAGAGTCAAATCTAGTGCTCCTAAATTATATAAAAAGAAG
Organism: Cephalopachus bancanus; assembly: GCA_027257055.1. Classification (NCBI taxonomy): domain Eukaryota; kingdom Metazoa; phylum Chordata; class Mammalia; order Primates; family Tarsiidae; genus Cephalopachus; species Cephalopachus bancanus. The sequence goes on along the minus strand of JAPVLO010000293.1, from coordinate 2,132,089 downwards.
CATAGAGACATTAGTTTTTTTCCCTCTATAATTGCTGAAGCAGCATTCATGATTGTTCAAGAAAAGGCCAGGAGAATTTTTTAAGGTGGTCTTGCTCTGCTGCCCTACAATCATGGCTCATTGCAGTCTCAACCTCCTGGGCTCAAACCATCCTCCCACCAGAGTAGCTGATACTACAGGTGTTAGCCACTACACCTGGCTAATTAAAAAAACTTTTTTTAGCCGGGCTCGGTGGCTCAGCCTGTAATCCCGCGCTTTGGGAGGCTGAGGTGAGTGGATTGCCCGAGCCCGCGAGTTTGACTGCACTCCAGTCTGGGCGACAGAGTGAGACTCCAACTCAAAAAAAAAAATAACAAACATAACTTTTTTTGTAGAGTCAAGGTCTCACTATGTTGCCCAGGGTGGTCTTAAAACTCCTGAGGTCATTGCTGAACTCGTGGCCTCAGGTGATCCTTCTGCCTCGGCCTCCCATGTGCTGGGTTTATAGGTGTAAGCCAGGAGAAATTTTAATGGTTTTTCTGCCCTGTGCAATCTCTTTACCAAAAAGCCCACCTGGCAAACAGTCTGATGGCAGGACAAGGTGAGAGCAATCAGTAGGTCTGGGGCTAAACAGTGCCAGCAGCTTGGTAAAAAGTCACCCTAAAACCATCTGGATCGGTAAAAGCAGCTAACCTGAATGCCATCACACTCAAGTTACTTCATGTTGAAGTCCGGAACACACTAGGTAAAAGTAGAAGAAAAATCATGGGCAACCCTTTCATGTCCCCTCCCGCGATGGGAGCTTTTCTGTCTTCTCAATAAATCCTGTTTTAAAAAGAAGAAGAAGAAGAAAATACATGAGCTGCAGAAGACACGTCAATTTCTGTTAGGCTTGCCTTTTTCTCACCACCTTCTCTCTAATTCCCTTGCCCACAACAAGGGGAAAATTCAGAGCAAATGATATTTTCTGACTAAAGTGGGAGACTGAGAATAAGATAACACACCCGCTAAGTGTAAAGAACCTTGGATAGGAAGTAAAAGTCCAGGTGACAGCCCTAGAACTGCCACCTCAGGTAAGTCTTTTAAATTCAGTTTCATCAGTAGAACAAAAAGACCAGACTAAATGATATTTAAAAATATGTTGTGCTTGCTTCAGTAGCACATATACTAAAATTGGAATAGTACAGAGATTACTGTGGACCCTGCACAAGGATGACACGCAAATCTGTGAAGCGGTCCATATTTTTAATAAATAAATAAATACAAATAAAAAATGAAACGGTATTGTCCTTTCTAGCAACACCATGTATAACATCCATCCATGCTATCTCCAAATGTCCTTGAAGAAACTATAAGTAACAGGTCCCAAAAGGCAAAAGTAGAGACATGTCAATTCATTTGATTTTTAAATTATTCAAAATTTTAAAATAATTTTTAAAACTCCTGTCAATAATCCTTAAATTGTGTCAATAATAGATATTTCAATACCTATGTATGATCAAGGGCCAGCCACTAAAATAATACCTTTCATCTGAAAGTGCTTCTAATTCTCCCAAAAGAACTTACAATCTATATAACCCTTGGGATGAGAAGCAGATACTCTTATTTCATATATGACAGATGAGCAAACAGATTTGTGAGACCCTTTTAGGAAGCTAGGAACAGAGACAAGATTAGAATCCGGCAATTCCATCTCTGTGCGTCAGGTTCTTTTTCACCTTACCAAAGAAACGAAACAAGGAGCCAAGAGTATGAAAAAAATTGGAATTACTTAAGAATGTTCACGCAATTTGGGAGCATCTATTAATAAACAATTGATAAAACTAGCTTGAGACTGGTATCTATTTGAAAGCTGGCACTCAAAGAACTACCACCTGGCTCTGCTGTTTCCTCCTCTAAAAGTGGTCTGTAATTGAAATTAGGCTTCTTTGCTCATGTTTGTGAGGTTTAGCAATAGAACTGTATGTCTAAAACTGTTAGTCAATGGTTTTAAGAAAGTTGGCCAAATCAGAAGGACATGCTGGGTTCCTTTAACATCTAGGATGCTATGATTACAGTATCAAGAGGCCACAAGATTACAGCAGGTTAAACAGCAAGTCACAACAATCACCCTAAGGAGAAAAGAGTCAAAAGAATTTTCTTACCTAATTTAATCTTCACAGTAACTCTAATCAGATAAATACCATTGTGCTTATTATATAAATGAGGAAGAAATAAAAGCTCAAAGTCACTTAGCTTGATAAGTGGTTCTCACCCAGGCATTTCTGCTCCAGGTGTTGTTGCTTTCTCCTCGCCATTATACCACCTGTCTAAGGAGCTATCTCTCAAATCTTACCCTCAGAAAAGCCAGTCCTGATTCACAGCCCAAACATCACACAACTACAAGAAACAACTGGTAACTTGTCTATTTGTTCAAACTTTCATTTATTCACTCAAATACTGAATGCCTGCCTACAATGCATCAAGCCCTGAGGTAAGCACTGGAGATAAAAGTAGAAACAGATCTGTCTCCATGGCACTTATAGTATAGTGCAACGGAAAAACATCGAGTTAAAAATATTATTAAATAGCCGGGCTTGGTGGCTCAGCCTATAATCCCGCGCCTTTGTGAGGCTGAGGTGAGTGGATTGCCTGAGCCTGTGGGTTTGAGACCCTCCTGGGCAGCGAGACCTCATCTCTACAATAAATCAAAAAATCAGCCAGGTGTGGTAGCGCATGCCTGTAATTCCGGCTACTTGGAAGGCTGAGGCAGAAGGATCACCGGAGCCCAGCAGGTCGAGGCTGCGGTGGCCGGGAGCGACCACTGCACTCCAGTCTGGGCGACAGAGTGAGACTCCAACTCAAAAAAAAAAAAAAAAAGAAAAAAATTATTAAATATAAATTATATAAAACACAATTTAGCCGGGCTCGGTGGCTCAGCCTGTAATCCCGCGCCTTTGGGAGGCTGAGGTGAGTGGATTGCCTGAGCCCGTGGGTTTGAGACCCGCCTGGGCAGCAAGACCTCATCTCTACAATAAATCCAAAAAAAATCAGCCGGGCGGGGTAGCGCATGCCTGCAATTCCGGCTACTTGGAAGGCTGAGGTGGAAGGATCGCCAGAGCCCAGCAGGTCGAGGCTGCGGTGGCCGGGAGCGGCCACTGCACTCCAGTCTGGGCAACAGAGTGAGACTCCAACTCAAAAAAAAAACAAAAACACAATTTAATAGAAATTTACTCAAGGAGGTCTAGGAAGCCTCCACTAGTGAGAATGTTCCAAGTAGAACAAGTAGAAGAGGGAGCACGGTGAGTTTGAGGAACTAAGTGTGGATCATGTGGCCAAAGAACGAAGAAGTACAGGGTAAGATGATACTGAAGAGGTATGACCAGAGCTGCTACACCATGCAGGCCCTTGGAGGCCAAATTATGAATCTGGGTCTTTCCACATACACCCCACCCCGCCGAGTCGGGGTCTCATTCTGTCACCCAGGCTGCAGTGCAGTAGCATGATCATGGTTACTACAGTCTTGACCTGCTGGGCTCAGGCGATCCTTCTGCCTCAGTCTTCCAAGTGCACCACCACACCCGGCTAATTTTTCAATTTACTGTAGAAATGAGGTCTCACCAAGTTGCCCAGGCTTCTCTGGAACCCCTGGGCTCCAACAATCCTCTAGCCTCCACCTCCTCAAGTGCTAGGATTATAGGCATGGGCCACCATGCCCAGCCTTTTTTTTCTTTTTGTTTGTTTGTTTGTTTATTTGGGGGAGTTAGGGTCTCACTCAGTTGCCCAGGCTGGAATACACTGTCACAATTATGGCTATTGCAGTCTTGACCTCCTAGGTACCACCACGCCCAGCTAATGTATTTATTTATTTACTTGGTAAAGACAAGTTCTCACTATGTTGCCTAGGCTGGTCTCCAACTTCTGGGCTCAAGCAATTCTCTCACCTCCGCCTCCCAAAGTGATGGGATTACAGGTATGAGCCACTGTGCCTGGCCTGGATTTGGGTTCTTATACAAAGAGCTACAGAAGTCATTTTGGTATTAAATAAGTGTATGATGCATGAATTTCAAGAAGATCGCTTTGGCTTCAGTATGCAAAACAAAAGGAGGTAGGAATGAAGCCAAGATATCAGTTAGGAGTATAGTTCTGTAGTCCAGGAGAAATGATAGTAATGATAGCCAACGATAACAAGCAGATACTGGGCACTTACTATGTGCCAGATACCATTCTAAGCACTCTATATGAATTAAATCCTTATAATAACCCTGTGAGAGAGACAGTATTATCCCCATCTGATAAAATAAAAGTTAAGTAATTTATCCAAACTACATGCCCCTTTCTTCATTTCACTTCCCTCATAATCAGTCCCTTTTAAACACCTTTAAGTCATTTGTCCTCTCCCCTTCATACTTAAAACTTCAGTCCCAGTTAAACCAAACTAACAACCTCTCCAGGTCTACAACAAAGCAGCTAAGTGCCACTAGAGAAAATAACCACATTGACTGGTATTATTTTAAATTTATTAACACAAATAACTAGGCATGGCAGCTCACAGCTGTAATCCTAGCACTTTGGGAAGCTGAGGCAGGAAAATTGCTTGAGCCCAGAAGTTTGAGATCAGCCTAGGCAACATAGCAAGAACTCGTCTCTACAAAAAAATTAAAAAATTAGCTGGGTATGGTGGCACATGCCTATAATCCCAGCAACTCAGGAGGCAGAGGTGGGAGGATCACTTAAACCCAGAAGTTTGAGGCTGCAGTGAGTCGTCATCCTGCCACTGCACTCCAACAGAGAGACCCAACTCAAAAAAATAAAATAAAATAATTTATTACCACAAATGACAAAAATGTCCCTTGATGCAATCCTGCTATATTTTCCCTAATAGATTCACTTTTCCACTCTCCAAAATGACTCTTTTGCACCCTACTCTCTCTTAATAAACTTTCAGTCCTCTTTAGCTGATAACTTTGTCACCAAGAAGCAACATTCAGGCACTTATCTTTCTACCTCCAAACTTAACAACTGGCAGCATTCTGCTTTCCCTACAGTTACAGTGAAGAGTGTTCATATTCCATTTGGTGTATAAAGTATAACTTTTGGGGGCTGGGAGTGGGAGGAAAAAAAATAAATAAAAAGTATAACGTTTCACATATATTATGAATCTGGTTCCCTCTCATTTTCATATGCATTATCCCCAGCCCACTCCCCATGTCATCACTTTTCTCTCTTTGTAGGCGCCTGCCTATCAACCTAACAACATACTCTAGAAGAATGCTTTTCAAAGTGTGGTCCACAAATCAGCACAGGCTCATAATCTGTTACTGTTATAACCACAGAGACAAAGTAAGCATTTAGGTATTTGTATAGCAAGTTGACACTGATAAAACATTCAAGTACTGGTGGGGGGGCAGGTGTGAACATTTGTATACCTAACCCTGAATTGTACCCCACATAGTTAAAATAAAAATTTTATTTTAAAAAAACATTCAAGTCCATGATCCACATAATCCATGGGCTCGTCTCAAAGAGGGTCTAGACTAGTAAAGGTGTTGAACTCACATGAGTCACATGTAGAGTATGTACAAATCATATACAGTAGTCCCACATGTAGGTCCCTGACATATTAGAAAAAAATTAATTGGTCCTGCAGCACAGATAGCTTGAGAAGCCTCCTTTAGACCAGTGCTTCTCAAACTTTAATGTGCATACAAATCAGCTGGGGATCTCTTGAAAATTACGATTCTGGTTTAGTGGGTTTAGGGTAGGGCCTAAGGATTCTGTGTTTCTAGCAAGTTTCCAGTTTGATCCATGTATCACATCTGAGAAGCAAAATTCTAGACTTTCCCATCTTAAAAATCAAAACAAGCATAAAGCTAGAACAAAAAAAATTCTCCCTTGAACTCACAGCTCCTTCTGGCTACTCCAGCCCCAATGTCTCTGCTCTACTCTGCAGCAACACCTCTTCCAGAGTTATCCTTACTCATCTTCATTTCCTTACCGCTCATTCTCTCAGTTTGTGCCAATCAGGCTTCTATCCTCAACACTCTACTGAAACTGTTCATCAAGGTCCAAAGCCTCAACGTCACCAAGCTCTACAGTCATTTCTTGGTCTCTACCTTATTGCACCTCTAAACAGCATCCATTGAAACACATTCTTCTTGCTCCAGGATATGACTTCCTGATCTTCCTATTTCACTGGTTGATCAATCCCATTCTTCTTTGTTGGCTTCTCCTCCTTTGCTCAATCAAGGTCAGTCCTGAGATCTCTTTTCATTATCTCTACGCCCCTTTTCTGGGTAATCTTTACCAGTCCCAAGAATTTTAATGCCAATTACTTTCAAGTTTTTATCTCCAGTATTAACCTCTCTGAACTCCAACATATCCAACAGCCTACCTGACATCTCTGCCTAGATATCTGACATCACACATTCACATATGTACATATACACATTCATGATGGTATTCACTTTCCATCCTTCTCTCCCCAAACCCATTCCTTTTCAAATCTTCCCCCATTCACCACCATTCACCGAAGTATCCAGGTAAAACACTTAGAATCATCCTGATTTTTCTTTCTTTCCCTCACACTCTACATGCAAATCTATAAGCAGATCATATCAACTCTACTTCCCAGTTGTTTTTTCATCTGTCCCTCTGCTCTCTGCATCCCCTCTTTGCACCCTAGTCTAAGCTGCTCTCACCCTACCTACTACAATAGTCTCCTTAAGCCTTCTTGCTACCAATTGTCGCCAGATAGGCCATTATCCAAAGAGTAGAAGTTAAGTTTCTAAAAACTTAATTAGATTAAGACTCTAACCTGTTAAAACAAACAAAAAACTTTCAATGGCTTTCCATTTCACTTAGAATAATTCAAAGTGTTCACTATAGCCTACAAGGTCTTATAAGGCCCTATCTACCTTTCTGACCTCATTTCCTGCCAGTTACCCTCCTCACTTCCTGTTTCATACACATTCTGTTCATTCCTGCCTTAGAAACTTTGCACTTCCCTTGACACAGCTGACTCCTTTTGGTCATTCAAGAGTCAGCATACATTTTACCACCTCATCTGGGCATGGTGGCTCACGCCTATAACTCCAACACTTTGGGAGGCTAAGGTAGGAGGATTACTTGAGGCCAGGAGATCAAGCCCAGACAGGGTAACATAGCAAAACCCTCATCTTTCCAAAAAAATTAGCCGGGCTCGGTGACTCAGCCTGTAATCCCAGCACTTTGGGAGGTTGAGGTGAGTGGATTGCCTGAGCCCGCGGGTTCGAGACCCGCCTGTGCAACTTGGCAAGACCTCATCTCTACAATAAATCAAAAATTAGCCAGGCGTGGTAGCGCGCGCCTGTAGTTCCAGCTACTTAGAAGGCTGAGGTGGAAGGATCCCTGGAGCCCAGCAGGTTGAGGCTGCAGTGGCCGGGAACGGCCACTGCACTCCAGTCTGGGTGACAGAGTGAGACTCCAACTCAAAAAAAAAAAGTTTAAAAATTAGCCAGGAGAAGTGGCACATGCCTGTAGTCCTAGCTACTTGGGAGGCTTAGGCAGGAGGAGCACTTCAGCTTAGAAGTGCAAGGCTGCAGTGAGCTATGGTTGCACCACTGCCCTCCAGCCTGAGCAACTGAGCAAGATCCTGTCTCTAAAAAAAAAAAATGTACTACCTCAGGGGAACATGAAGTTGGCTCTCAACTTCTAATATATCATCCTGGTTTATACCTACCTTAGCACTTAATCCTATCTGATACTTTGTTTATTTATTGTTTGTCTCTCCCCTTTCTATTCACTCATCACTATATTCCCAATGTCTGGCTGACAATAAATGAATGGGTGTATAGCCCAGAAGAGTGATCCTGGCTAAAGACATACATTTTTCAGTCATGTCCATAGAGGTGTGGTTACTAAAGCCAATGGGATGACTTGAGATCACCTGGGAGAATGTCTACTGTGAGAGGGAGGAGGGCCTGGGAGCAAAGAACATTTAACAGCTGTAGAAAGGAAGATGAGCCTGCAAAAACAACAAAGAAGTAGGAGGAAGAATAGTACTATGTCACTGGAGTCAAGAGAAGAGTGGTTCTGGAAGGAAGGAGTGATCTGTGTCAACAGCAGTGAGAAAATTAAAGAGTACTAAGTCTGTTGCATTCAGCTTTGTGGAAGATATTAATGACCTCAGTAAAAGCGGTTACAGAAAAATAATAGGAGTAGATGCCAGGCAGGAATGGGTTGTAAGAGGAGTGAAGCAGTGAAGACAGACAGCTTTTTAGAAAAGTTTGCCTGTATCAAAGTGAAGGTGATAAACAGAAAGTAGAGTTGAGGGGTTTTTTTGTTGTTGTTGTTGTTGAATGGGGTGCTATCCTAGCACTGCCACATGTATAAGATGCAAGTACTAATAGGTGCAGGTCACCCAAAGGTTTTAAATCTTTTTACCCTCACATTCAACTTAGAATGTGACTTCCTTTGGACTGATTCCTAAATGCCCAGATCCCCACTTTAGAAGTTTTCTGTTTATGTATACATCTCATCTCATCTCTCTTATTATAATGTAAGAAAAAAATACCCTTCTACGTACTTTATCTTGGTGCTGTCAGGAATAGAATACTGGGCTATACATACTACAGGGCCAGAGACATAGCCAAGCTGTAACTGACAGGGAAGATACCCAAGTCAGAATAATCAGGCTCCTTGCCAATTTTCTGCATCCCCCCACACTGCCCCACTGCCTGCCCCAAGTTCCTTCTTGTAGCTATGACTGTGTCTCTCTCTTCCTTTTACTAAGCCATGTTTGCCAACAAGTCTCAAATCAATCTCTACAGTATTAAAAACAAAACAAAAAAACAGTACTCACACATACCAGGTAGTACAATGGGCAGTGGAATCCACAGTTCTAGTCTTGTCTCTCTGATTTACTATTTCTGTGACCTTTGAAGAATTATTCATTTCCTCATTTGTAAAACAGAAATGACAATCTTGACTACAAGATTATGAGGATCAAACAAAATAATGTATGTGAAAGTACCTTGAAAGCTATAAAACATTGTTATTGTTATACTATAGGTACACAAAGCAGATACAGAAGTCTACCTTTGGCCAGTATGGGTGTTAAGTTTTATTTTAAAAGTCCTCAGTTCTATAATACTATATTCTGTGATCCAAAGCTGCCTATTTCAAATTCAATTCTGCTTCTTAGCAGCTGAAAATTTTATACTCTCTTCCTAATTTCACTTGATCCCTTATTCTAGCAAGGTTCCTTTCCTAACCAAACGGCTCCATATCTCCAAAATGGTGAAGACCACTAGACCTGATTATCTCTAATTGCCCTTTTGGTTCTAACATTCTAAGCCTCTTGGTCCTATGCTCCCAAAGCACTTTGTTCATATCTCTCCTTGAGCAATGTTCTTAGTCTATATTATGCATTATAGATTTATCTCATATCATACCTAAGGAAAACCAAAGGTAAGTTGTCCTACATAGTTTTTTATTTACCATGGCACTTAACATGGAACTTCATACATAGAAAGTACTCAAAAAGTACTGGTTGAATTGACCTGATGCTACTTTTTTATGTTTTGTACTTATTGTCCATACTTCATAATAAACTATTTTCTTATTCTTTTATACTCCTTTTTTCACTATCATTGACCTGGCACAATGTGAAATACATAGTCAGTATGTTTTTAAGAAGCTGGTGACTTCATTTTTTGATCAAGGTAAAAGAGTGTGAAGTCAATCAACCTACCCCATGATTCTTACCAACTAAGTCCAGTTACTGACATATATAAACATGACATTTATCACACTGGCATAGAGGGAAACTGCTTCATAATAGAGCTACTACACAGATAAACACAAATGAAATACAGGAGCTGGGGGCCTTCTCTCCCTTTGAGATCAATAATATGTTAAAAAGGCAAATATACTGACAATCAGAAAACCTGGACTTAGAGTTAATCTCTAGAAGGCGGAGAGTCTTCTAAAATGGCTCCAAATGGCCAGGCATAGTGGCTCAGCCTAAAATCCCTGCACTCTGGGAGACCAAGGTGAGAAGATTGCCTGAGCCCGGGAGTTCGAGACCAGCCTGGGAACTTAGTGAGGTCTCGTCTCTACAATAAATCACAAATACTAGGCGTGCCTGGTGGCATGAGTTTCTAGTAGTTCCAGCTATTGGAAGGCGGAAGGTGGAAGGATTGCCTAAACCCAGCAGGTAGAGACTGCGGTGGCCATGAATATGCCACTACACTCTACACTCCAGCCTGGGTGACAAGAGTGAGACTCCAACTCAAAAAAAAAAAAAAGGCTCAAATGATCTCCACCTCCTAGAACCATGTTTTTATGTGGGCCCATCCCCATGAGTGTGGGCTGGACCTAGTGGATGGTTTGTAATGAAAAGAATATGGCAATGATTATGAGTTGTCATTTCTGAGATTAGGTTATAAAAAAACTGAGACTTCTTTCTTGCTGGCACTTTTTTCTCTTGCTTGCTTTAATGAAACTAGCTGCTATGATGGAGAAATCCGCATGGCAAGGAACTGAAGGTGGTCTCCATCTATCAACCAACAAAGAACTGAGGACCTCAGTCTAACTGCCCCAAAATAACTAAATCCTGCCAACAACCACTGAATGAACTTAGAACAGATCCTTCCCCAGTCATACCTGGAGATGACTTCAGCCCTGGCTGACACTTGGACTGCAGTCTTGTTTGGAGCCCCAAAGCAGAAGACCATGCCAAAAAATACTAAGCCACAGAAATGTGGTATAAAGCATACTGTTTTATGCTGCTAAATCGTGTTACACAGCAAGAGATAACTAAGACACCCTTTTTTGAAAAAAGAAAGAATGAGGAGGATGAAGATAGAACCTATGGATTAAATTGTGTGTGTGTGTGTGTGTGTGTGTGTGTGTGTGTGTGTGTGTGTGTGTCAGGGTCTCACTCTGTCACCCAGGCTGGGGTGCAGTGTGTGTGTGTGTGTGTGTGTGTGTGTGTGAGGGTCTCACTCTGTCACCGAGGCTGGGGTGCAGGTGTGTGTGTGTGTGTGGTGGTGAGGTCTCATCTGTCACCGGGTGGGGTGCAGTGTGTGTGTGTGTGTGTGTGTGTGTGTGTGTGTGTGTGTGTGTGTGTGTGTCTCACTCTGTCACCCAGGCTGGGGTGCAGTGGCAACTCAACCTGTTGGGCTCAAGAGATCCTTCTGCCTCAGTCTTCCAAGTAGTTGAAACTACAGACATGTACTACCACGCCTGGCAAATCTTTTTATTTTACTTCAGAGAGGAGGTCTCGCCAAGTTGCCCAGGCTAGTCTCGAACCCCTAGGCTCAGGCAATCATTTCACCTTCAGCCTCCCTAAGTGCTGGAATTACAGGCATGAGCCAATGCACTTGGCTGGATTACAAGATTCTTTAAAAAACCTATAGGCTGGGCTCGGTGACTTAGCCTCTCTTTAAGAATAGTTCTAGCCGGGCTCGGTGGCTCAGCCTGTAATCCCGCACCTTTGGGAGGCTGAGGTGAGTGGATTGCCTGATCCTGCGGGTTCGAGACCCACCTGGGCAGTGAGACCTCATCTCTACAATAAATCAAAAAAATCAGCCAGGCATGGTAGCGCACACCTGTAATTTCGGCTACTCGGAAGGCTGAGGCGGAAGGATCGTCGGAGCCCAGCAGGCGAGGCTGCGGTGGTCGGGAGCAGCCACTGCACTCCAGTCTGGGCAACCGAGTGAGACTCCAACTCAAAAAAAATAAAAAAAAAATAGTTCTGAGCCGGGCTTGGTGGCTCAGCCTGTAATTCCGCGCCTTTGGGAGGCTGAGGTGAGTGGATTGCCTGAGCCCACAGGTTCGAGACCCGCCTGGGCAACTTGGCGAGACCTCATTTCTACAATAAATCAAAAAATCAGCCAGGCGTGGTAGCGCATGCCTGTAATTCTAGCTACTCGGAAGGCTGAGGTGGAAGGATCGCCAGAGCCCAGCAGGTCGAGGCTGCGGTGGCCAGGAGCGGCCACTGCACTCCAGTGTGGGCGACAGAGTGAGACTCCAACTCAAAAAAAAAGAATAGTTCTGATATACACATTCTTATCTCAGGGGTTTCTCAGCCTGGCTAAATATTTTTAAAACCTGGGAAACTTTCAAAAACTGTCATGATCTGATAAATGACCCAATTTCTACAAGTCAATGACATTAAAAGGAGGAGGGGAGAAGAGAAAAAGAGGAACTCCTCTAGATGAAAAGACAATTAAGAAAAATAACCAGCCGGGCTCGGTGGCTCAGCCTGTAATCCCGCGCCTTTGGGAGGCTGAGGTGAGTGGACTGCCTGAGCCCGTGAGTTCGAGACCCACCTGGGCAGGCAAGACCTCATCTCTACAATAAATCCAAAAAATTAGCCAGGTGTGGTAGCGCGCGCCTGTAGTTCCAGCTACTTGGAAGGCTGAGCGGAAGGATCGCCAGAGCCCAGCAGATCGAGGCTGTGGTGGCCGGGAGCCGCCACTGCACTCCAGTCTGGGCGACAGAGTGAGACTCCAACTCAAAAAAAAAATACCACCATGTGGACTTTGGTTGGACCATTATTCCAACAAACTAACTGCAAAGATATTTTTAAAAGTCAAGGAAATTTGATTATGACTTAGTAATCAGATTGTACTAAGAATTTGTCGATTTTATTAAATTTGATAGTGGCATTATGGTTAGGTAAGAATGTCCATATTTAAAGATGAATATGAAAGTGTAAAATGACATGGTATCTGGGGTTTGTTTTAAAGTTCTTCAACAAAGAAAAAGGGAAAAAAAATGAATGAAGCATATAGGTAAAATCTTGAAAACAACTGAATCTAGATATATGTAGGTTCATTGTATTAGCCTCTTCACTTTCGTGTATTTTTAAAATGTTTTCATAATAATAAAAAAAACTTTAATGCTAATACCTAATACAATCTCACAACTGTTTGGCAATATCTACCAAAACTGAACATATGGCCCAGCAATCCTGTTCCTAGATATATACTCAAGAAAAATAAATGCATATGTCCACCAAAAGACACGTACAAGAATAAGAATATTCATGGCAGCTTTCTTATATAACCCAAACTGGCAATATCCCAAATGTTCATCAACAGAATAAATAAATAATTGGGGTATATCCATACAATTTAATATCATATACTGCTTAGGCACAACATGGATGGCCATCCAATATGATGATAAACAAAAAAATCCACACCCAAAAGAATGCATACTACAAAATTCAAGAATAAAAAATAAGCCAGACAAAATTAATCACTGAAGATAAACTAAGTGGTTACTTGAGGGGCCAGTATTGATGGGGAAGAGACATAAGGGAGCATTCTATAGTTCTGCAGATGTTTTGTATCTTGATCTGATGTGTATCTTGATGTGAGTATTCTTTATACAACTGTATACGTATATAAATATTGAGTAATTTAAGTACTTGATTGCAGACTATATCTCAATAATAAACAGCAAGAAATATGGGAATACAAATCAGAATCTTAGGTATCAGTATTTTGTAAAAGCTCTGTAAGCAATTCTAATGTGCAGCCAATGCTAAGAACCATTCACCTAAACAAGTTCAAATGTAAGCTTCCAAGGTCATCCTATTTCTATTGTAACAGTAACTGTAAGACAAGGTAATAAGAACAGAAGCTGAAAAGATGATGGGGCAGAAAGCAGGAAGAGATGAACCTCTTTGAAAAAGGTTAAAGATCCAGGGTGAGGGAAGAAAAACAGAGGGTAGTGATGATAGAGCTAAGAACATATAGCTAAAAGTGTCAGTGAGTAGACAACTCAGATCTTAGTTCCAGCTTTAAATAACTGACTAGCCATGGGTGTGTCAAACTTACACAAACTTCTTCCTTTCTCCAGGCCTCACTAAGATATCTCTTACAACTTTTAAACAAAGTCTGAAAGGAAGCAAGTAAGAACAAGTCTTTTCAAAAGAAGCTAGGTTTACTTCTAGCATTCTGTATTATTATAATTGTCAACTTTTTAATCTCCTGCCCAAACCTTGAGCTCTTGAAAGGCCAGGATTATGCATTTCATCTCTGATTCAAAGCACATGTACAGAACGTGGTACATACTATCAGTTCAGAAAATCTTCAGTGGGCTGGGCGCGAAGGTTTATAACTATAATCCCAATACTTTGGGAGGCCGAGACAGGAGGATTGCTTGAGTCCAGGAGTTTGAAACCAGTCTAGGCAACATAGTAAGACCTCATCTCTACAAAAAATAAAAATAAAAAGTAAGCCAAGTGTGGTGGAGCACACTGGAAGTCCTAGCTACTCAGGAGGCTGAGGCAGAAGGATCACCTGAGCCCAGCAGGCCAAGGCTGCAAAGGCCATGAGCGTGCCACTGCACTGCAGTCTGGGTGACAAAGAGTGAGACTCCAACTCAAAAAATAGAAAATTTAAAAAATAATTCATTTCCCACATGTACACTTCTTTCAAATAACATTAAATAAAATTATTTTCCTTATTAGCACCACCAGGAAGCCCAGATTCTGGAATGCCCAGGATCATCTGAAATTCAGGATCCCTAGAAGATGTCTTGACAAGGAACTCAAAAAATGCATGCCTCTCACTCCCTAAATAATATACCTCCTAATAATAATAGCTGATACTTATACGTTATATCATAGTTTAGAACACTTTCACATTCATACTCTCAATCCTTACAACCCTTTGAGGAGGTATTATATGTAAGAAAACTGAGGCTTATATATTTGAAGTAAGTTGTTAACCTAAGGTACATTAATAGCAACTAAAGGAGAGCTTTCATAGGTAGCAGCCTCTTTCTTCAGTACTAAGAAGTAGAAACAGGATCATCACTCCTCTACTCCCCTGGCCTCCACAAAAAAGATAGATCAGTCCACTAACTGCTATCGCTTTATTAAGCTGACTACTTCTTAAGTTTTTCTTGTCCCCATGAGAATCACTTATACAGATTATTTTTACTATTTCAAGCCTAGGGAGAAAATCCCCAAGACTGCAAACAGCCACACTCACAAGCTGCTGACATACATTATTGTATATAAAGCTTAAAAAATTAGAGCACGTTGGGGTGGCCATGAGCATGCCACTGCACTCCAGCCTAGGCAATGGAGTGAGACTATGACTCAAAAAAAAAAAAAATTAGAGCAAAATTTGCTCCAAAAGAGTTAAAAACCCTATTGAGCAAACAGTCCCTGAGCACCTAGATAGTTCAGTTATACACAGCTAATTTAGTTTGTACTTGTTTTTAAATTTTCTTCAATAATTTCTACAGGGCCAGGCATGGTGACTCACACTTGTAAACCCAGCACTTTGGGAGGTACAGGTGAGAGGACTGCCTGAGTCCAGGGTTTGAGACCAGCCTGGGCAACTTGGCAAGACAATAAATCAGAAAAGTAGCCAGGTATAGTGGTGCACACCTGTAGTTCTTAGCGACTTAGAAGGATGAAGCAGAAGGATCGCCTGAGTCCAGAAGGTCGAGGCTGTGGAGGCCATGAGCGTGCCACTGCACTCCAGCCTGGGCAATAGTGAGACTCTGCTTCAAAAAAATAAATAAATAAAATAATAATGATAATTTGTACAGCCTATTGTTTTCTCCACAGCACCGTAAATTACTCATGGGCAAAGGTCACATTTTCTAATTCACATTCCTGCCTGTGCAATGACCATATAGGACCCAAACCAAAACTGGACTGCAAACCATGTTTTGTTGACCTAATAATATATACAGTTTTACCCAAATTTAAAAATTAAAAGGTAGCCGGGCTCAGTGGCTCAGCCTGTAATCCCGCGCCTTTGGGAGGCTGAGGTGAGTGGATTGCCTGAGCCCGCGGGTTCGAGACCCGCCTGGGCAGCGAGACCTCATCTCTACAATAAATCAAAAAATCAGCCGGTGTGGTAGCGGTTCTGTAATTCCGGCTACTTGGAAGGCTGAGGCGGAAGGATCGCCGGAGCCCAGCAGGTTGAGGCTGCGGTGGCCGGGAGCGGCCACTGCACTCCAGTCTGGGAGACAGAGTGAGACTCCAACTCAAAAAAAAAAAAATAATAATTAAAAGGTGGGTACAGTGGCTCACACCTGTAATCCCGGCACTTTAGGAGGAAGAGATGAGAGGATTGCCTGAACCTAGGTATTTGAGACCAGCTTGGGCAACTTGGCGAGACCCTGTCTCTACAATAAATTAAAAAAAAAAAAATTAGCCGAATGTGGTGGTGTGCATCTGTGGTTCCAGCTACTTGGAAGGCTGAGGCAGAAGGATCGCCTGAACCCAGCAGGTCGAGGCTGCAGTAGCCTTGGGCATGCCCAAAGAAAAACGGAGGCTTGGAGCAAAGTTGGACCTAGGACCTAGGACCTAAGTGTCCAGATGCCCAACTCAGGTTATGCCACACCATACCTCTTCACAAGATTGAGTTTATAGCAGTCAAGTGGCTAAGGAAAGAAAGGGAAGGCAAAAGCAAATGGTATATGGTACTAAGCAAAGAAACCAATTCTTCCTAAACTCTTCTCTGCTGCTTTGTGTTATGTCTCAGAGACAGTTACTGCTACTCCATGCCTTAATTTCAAGAGCTTTTCTCTTAAATACCACATAATATTTACTAAGAAGCAAGACATGAATTACCACTCACGCCTTAATAGGGTCTCCCAATTACTGGACAGGTGAAGTCAAAAACAACCAACTATTAGGATGTAAAGATAATGAGAACCCTTAAACAGAAAGATAACATCCTGTGGGTTACATTTTTAAAAAGATGGCTCAATTGGAGGACTCCATTAAAGGAATACATATCACCTTATCTCATATTCTAGTATTTAGGATTAAGGAAAATAATGTCACTTCTCTAAATCTTGGTTTCTTTAATAGTAAAATGAAAGGCATAGACTTTCATTCATTTTAAGTTCTGTTCAAGTTCTAAATGACCCAACCTAGACAGGAGCCATGACAGTACAAAGAAGGCAAAGTACAAAAGTCTTGAACTTGGTCCAGGACCAGGGATGGGTCCAAGCACATAGGTTTACAACCTGACAATATCAGCAGTACCATTAAAATGTAAATGGAGGCCAGGTACAGTAGCTCATGTTTGTAATTCTAGCCCTTCAGGAGGACAAGGCAGGAGGGTCACTTGAGACCAGGAATTGAAGACCAGCATGGGGAACACAGCAAGGCCCTGTCTCTACAAAAACAAATGAATAAAGAAAGATGGAAGAAACAGTGAATATTTTCTTCAATAGTATGCCTACTAGAATGCTGGCTATAACCCCTTTAAGAATCTAGTTGAACCATTTGCAGATGGCTTAAATTTGCCACTGTTAATTTTTTTTTCCATCCCCTCCCTTGAAATCAAATTGAATATTTATTGAGTGTCTGTTACTACATATCATATACTTTCTCAATATCCTCATTTTCTATGTGTTTTTCTCTTTCTTTTTCTTTTTTTTTTTTTGAGTTGGAGTCTCATTCTTGTCGCTCAGGCTAAGAGTGCAGTGGCATGCTCACAGTCGCCCCAGTGTTGACCTGCTGGGCTCAGGCGATTCTTCTGCCTCAGCTTTCCAAGTAGCCAGAAGTATAGGCGAATGCTACCATACATACCTGGCTATGTTTCTCTCTTTCATTAAGTGTTTTGCATGTTAGACATTTAGAGATCTATGAAAAAATACACAACCCTTAATCACAGGTATAACTAGAATTTTCAACAGAAAAATCAGAAAATAAGTGTTAAATGTGAGCAAACCCTAGCCCTAAAGCACATAAGTCTATAGGCAATTCATCATTCTCTGTTCAGAGGCTGCTTCTTCCCAGGGATATGGATGATGGTAAAAACACAAAATAATGTGAGGAAAGAGGACAAGGTTTCATTTTCTTCTGTCTCCACATCTTAATATGGAGGACACAGAATATAGAGATTAAGCCAGGAATTAAATCAATGCAAGCTCCAATGTAAAGCATGAAAAGCAGTGAATCTTAAGCAAGTACCTGCCTGTTCCCTACTAAGCTAGAGTAAAGATAATTTCTATCAACAAGATTACAAACAGTAATTTTCAAACTGTAATATGGATATAGAATTGCCCGGGTACTTGTTAAAAGTGCAGATTCTTGGGTGCCATCGTCAAATCTTCTGATTAAGTGGATCTGTTGTGGAGCCCATACTTGCATTTACACTCTGGGAAAGATGGTCCAAAGACTATGCTTTTTCAAATACTGTGTTGGGGGTTGGGGAGGGGGGAGGTGGAATCATTAGGTCTCCTGGACACCTAAATATATTTTTTCTGGAGTAGTAAAACCTGTAGTAAAATATGTGTTCCAAACATGGCATGCAGGCTAATTTTTAACAGTACTAGCAACACTTCATCCTATAGACATTTTTCAGAATCAATATGAGCTAATTTCAAACGCTTAACAAAGTAATCCTTCCTTCTACCTCCTAAGCAACTTCTGAAGTCAGTGTTAACACCTCTATTCCTCATACAAGATCTCTTCTTAGCAGTTACTAAAACACATGATTTTGACTCCTTTTCCTTGAGGGTCACTTTTTGGCTTCATTTTGGGTTCTGTTATCTCTCAGAGAAATCCTCCACATTACCCTATCTGAAATGAGATCCTATTTTAAAGTAAGGACCCCTTCTCCGGCTTGATACTTGCTTCTCCTGTTTTACTTCTCTTCATGAGTCTTAGCATTTCCTGAGATTCATTTTATTTTACACTTACATTCTCCCTCACTAGAATGTAAGCTCTATTAGAAAAGGGGCTTCCCTATCACTACCGCTGTATTCCTAGAACCCAGAACAGTGTCTAGAATATAACAGGTGCTCAATAAATGTTGATGTGTGAATAAGGTGCTGTTTTGGAGAACAAATTAAGTTCTTAGTCTTTCACCCAGTTCAGTTTACTGGCCATACTGTCAACTGGACTTTTCCCTCTGGGTGGCCATTCTTCTTGCTTTTGATAGCTACACCATTCAGGAAACTGAACAAAGGCATCAGCCCAGAAAGGCAGTATATCACCTTTCACTACTTTATGGTAATGTGCAATTTCTCCCCCAACAGAACTGCAATGGAGGCTTAAGGATCTAGACTGCAAATAGATGTGTCCAAATGCCTTAAACTCCACAGGAATAACTTGGTTTCTACTAGGTGAAAAGTCAGATGCAATGTTGGCTACAATACCAGAGCTACAAGTTTCAACAACAGCAGAATTCAGTATATTGGCAGTCAGAATCACTTCACTCTATTCTGCATTAGGTCAGTCAAACACTTTCTGTCAAGACTCAACTAACACTCATCACACATTTGTCTATTCATTCGCCTATGGGCAGTAATGTCTTACAAAGCACACGCTATACTAATCACTTTAACTACATCACCCTATTCCTCCAAAACAACTCTCTAAATATTATTATCCTCATTTTAGAGATTAGGTAATTGAAGCTTCAAGAGATTTAGCAATCTGCAACTAATAAATGATTAGCAGGACTGGGATTTGAGTTCAGGTCTACCTGACTTTAAATTCTTGCTTTTTTTTCACTGTAATACTTTAATTCCTAAGGTTCCCTAGCCCTTCCATCTCCTGCAGCAAGCCTGGCACATAAAAGACATTTCATAAATATTTGCTGAAACCATGAGCATTCAATAGGATTTTTTTTTTTTTGAGTAAGAGTCTCACAGGCTGGAGTGCAGAGTCACGCTCACGGCCACCACAGTCTCAACTTGGTAGGTTCAGGCAATCCTTCCACTTCAGCCTTCTAAGTAGCTGGAACTACAGGCATGCTCCACCACACCTGGCTAATTTTTTTTTATGTATTTTAGAGACAAGGTCTCACCATGTTGCCCAGGCTGGTCTCAAACCCGTGAGTTCAAGCAATTCTCTCGTCTCTGCCTCCCAAAGTGCTGGGATTATAGGCTGAGCCACCAAGCCTGGCCTCCAACTAATTTTTTTTTTTATTTTTTGTAGAGACGAGGTCTCACCATGTTGCCCAGGCTGGTGTCAAACCCGTGGACTCAGGCGATCCTCTCGCCTCTGCCTCCCAAAGTGCTGGGATTACAGGCTTGAGTCACCGTGCCCGGCCTGTAAAGTGTTATATACAAAAACAATTTCTTAGTGTGAATTGAGCCTTTATGACAGAATAAAAACCTGATATAAGACTTTATAAGACCAGTATTATTAAAAGTCCTACTATATCTGGAGAATTATGAAGTAAACATCTTAAACTCTAATAATTTATCTTTAAGAAAGAAAAGATGTGGATTACTCACTATTAATCTTTTTTATGTTTTAGGGCTATCTTTCCAACTGCACTATTAAGTCTCTCAATAGCAGAGAACTGGGATGTATACCTCAATATATTCTTTTGTTTTGAGAAGGATAATAGCATTGGCCTCACCACAAGGACACTGGGCTCCTCTATATCCGTATATAATCCCTCCTTTCAGGCTAAAGCACTTATTTACTTAAAACATTAGTTGTCAGATTTATCACACTGGATGATCCAGCTATAAAAGTTCTGCTTCTTAGAGGAAGACAATAAACATTATTAGCATAAGCCTATATGTTGAATTTCTGTATATCAGTCTTCTATAAGCTAGAGTAAATAAGCAGAATATAGAAACAACTCAACAATCTTAAAAGACTATAGCAGCAGTCCTAATAAATGCCATAAAGTATATGTATTAATAATATGACTGAGACTAATATGAAATGATCTTTCTTTTTTTTAGTTGGAGTCTCACTCCATCACCCAGGCTGGAGTGCAGTGGCACACTTACAGCCACCCCAATGTCGACCTGCTGGGCTCAGGTGATCCTTCCACCTCACCCTTCCAAGTAGCCAGAACTACAGGTGCACACTACCACACCTGGCTAATTTATTTTTTTTTTTTTGAGTTGGAGTCTCACTCGGTCACCTAGACTGGAGTGCAGTGGCCGCTCCCAGCCACCGCAGCCTAGACCTGCTGGGCTCTGGCGATCCTTCCACCTCAGCCTTCCGTGTAGCTGGAATTACAGGCGCGCACTATCACACCCGGCTGATTTTTTTGATTTATCGTAGAGATGAGGTCTCGCCTGCCCAGGCAGGTCTCGAACCCGCAGGCTCAGGCAATCCATTCACCTCAGCCTCCCAAAGGCACAGAATTACAGGCTGAGCCACCGAGCCCGGCTCACACCTGGCTAATTTTTTTATTTATTGTAGAGATGAGGTCTTGCCAAGTTGCCCAGGCTGTTCTCAAACCCGTGGGCTCAGGCAATCTCCTCACCTTGGCCTCCTAAAGTGCTGGAATTACAGGCTTGAGTCTCCGCACCCAGCCGTTAAAATATTTTTAAAGTCAGTGGGGCTTGTGTAGATCAAAGAGACTGTTTAGAAGCTATTGACACTGTGTGTATGTGGTGTGGGTGTATTCTAAATAATGATCAAGAAAAGAAAATCTCCTAAGCTCACCATTCTCTTATTTTCAGCATATAAACGTAAATGACCAGGCCCAGGCCATGCCTATAATCCCAGTGCTTTGGGAGGCTGAGGTGGCGGGAGGATTACTTGAGCCCAGGAGTTCAAGATCAGTCTGGGCAACACAGCGAGACTCCGTCTCTATAAACAAACAAACAAAAACCAAAAATGACCACTGCCCTATTGAAACCCCTATGAGAAAGATGACAATGAGCTTCAGAATTTTCACAATACATTTCAACATTAGCATGGTCTTATAATTCAACATCTCCCCCAATCCATCTCTCACCAACAAAATTCTCTATTTCACTCCTACTAGTGATACAAATTCCACCCCATCAAACTTTAAGAAAATAAGATCACTTAAAAGAGTCTCCAACCCTGGCTCATTCAAGATCTGTATCTATATCTATCCATCCATCCATCCATCCATCCATCTCTATATCTATATCTGTATCTACACACACCATGTGCCAGAATCACAATTCCATGTTCTATCTTTAAATGACCAGGACTGTTGGAACTTAAGAGAATTCAAGAGCACATAGCAGGCAATAATATTAGTTGAATAAACAGATTTAGAAGCTGGCAGCAGTGGCACACGCCTGTAATCCTTGCACTTTCGGAGGCAAAGACGAGAGGATTGCTTGAGTCCAGGGGTTCGAGACCAGCCTGAGCAAGTTGGTGAGACCTCAGCTCTACAATAAATCAAAAAATTAGCTGGGCATGGTGGCGCACACCTGTGGTTCCAGCTACTTGGAAGGTTGAGACAGAAGAATGACCTGAACCCTGCAGGTTGAGACTGTGGTGGCCGTGAGCATGCCACTGCACTCCAGCATAGATGACAGAGTGAGATTCCAACTCAAAAAAAAAAAAAAAAAGCCAGGTGCAGTGGCTCAAGCCTGTAATCCCAGCACTTTGGGAGCCTGCGGGTTCAAGATCAGCCTGGGCAACTTGGTGAGACCTTGTCTCCACAATAAATCAAAAATTAGCAGGGCGTAGTAGCATGCGCCTATAGTTCCGGCTACTTGGAAGGCTGAGGTGGAAGGATTGCCGAAGTCCAGAGGGTCAACGCTGTGGCAGCCATGAGTGTGCCACTGCACTCCAGCCTGGGTGACAGAGTGAGACTCCAATTCCAAAAAAAAATTTTTTTGTAGAGTCAGGGTCTCACTATGTTGCCCAGGCTGGTCTCGAACTCCTGCTTCCCAAAGTGCGAGGGTTACAGGCATGAGGCACTGTATCCACCCTCAGTTACATCTTTAAGTTAACAACTATGAGAGAAGACCCAAAAAAAAAAAACCAGAATTAATTTCTGGAGGGCAGGCCTCTTATAGTACAGGCTTTCCCCACTAGGTATTCTATGAACCCAGTAGCATCAGTGAGTGTTGTTGTCAGAGGTTACATTCAGCTGCAGTTAAATTTTTAGAAATTCTTTCAACATTTTTGCCCATTTCATGATGGATGATTTATGAGCACACCTGCCCACACTGCACTGCGTGTTCAACAGATTTGACCAAAAACAGCATGACTCCCATGCCCCACCCTCCCTGTTCACCTGATCTCATCTCATATGACTTTTTTGTTTCCTCAGATAAAAAAAAGTCCTCAAGCCAGGCTTGGTAGCTCAGCCTATAATCCCGCGTTTTGGGAGGCTGAGGTGAGTGGATTGCCTGAGCCCACGGGTCCAAGACCCGCCTGGGCAACTTGGCGAGACCTCTTCTCTACAATAAATCAAAAAATTAGCAGGGCGTGGTAGCACATGCCTGTAGTTCCAGCTACTGGAAGCCTGAGGTGGAAGGATCGCTAGAGCCCAGCAGGTCGAGGCTGTGGTGGTTGGGAGCGGCCACTGCACTCCAGTCTGGGTGACAGTGTGAGACTCCAACTCGGGAAAAAAAAAAAAAGTTCTCAAAGGGAAACATTTTGCCAATGTGGAAGAGATGAAACCAAAAATGGTAGAAGCACTAAAAGGCATCAGAATTGATGAGTTCATAAACTGTTTTGAGCAGTGGGGAAAGTTCCTCAATAGGTATCCTGCAAAACAGAGAGTACTTTGAAGGTGCCCGAAGTTTAAACACGTAAGAATAAATAGCCAGGCACGGTGGCTCACACCTATAGTACCAGCACTTTGGGACGCTGAGGTGAGAGGATTGCCTGAGCCCATGAGTTTGTGACTAGCCTGGGCAACTTGGCTCAGGCTAGTCATCTCTACAATACAAAAAAAAAAAAAAATTAGCCAGGTGCGTGCCTGTAGTAGTTCCAGTTACTTGGAAGGCTGAGGCATAAGGATCACCTGAGCCCAGTAGGCCAAGGCTGAGGTGGCCATGAGCGTGCCACTGCACTCCAGCCTGGGTGACAGAGATTCCGACTCTAAATAAATAAATAAATGAACACACAATTTTTCATAAATAAATTTAGGATTTTGGGGTCTCACCTCATATTCATTAAGTACCTACTATGAGTAAGGCACTAAGTTAGGCATTATTCTTATGTTTTCAATTTATCATGCTCATCATCGATATTCTGAAAGGTCCAACACTTGATCATAAGCTAAAGAAGCCATGACACCCACCTCTCCCAATCTGGTAACGTCATTTTACTGACCAAAGAAATGCAACTAATTAACAGCTACCTGCAGGGATATAAACATAGTAGCTATTTTTTATGTCAAGAGACTACAGAGAACTTTACTATCCAATTATATGTCACACTCATTTATTATTGTTCTTCAAAAGAACATTTATTAAAAAAACAAACAAACTAAAAAGACATTCCCAAGAAACCTGGAGACATTCAAATATGAACTGATAAAAAATAGTTTTTCAGGTGTGATAATGGTATGGTGCTATTATTCTTCTAGAGAGTTACACAACTGCAGCTTATCAAAGAGTTCAGGAAAAAACTGTTTTGATATATATACATACAGATATGAATAGCTACGTAAGTATAATAAGGCAAACACAATGTTAACAATTATTGAATCCAGATGAATAGTATGAGCATTTATTAGTATGAGCATTTATTAGACTATTCTATCAACTGTAATGTGTAAAAAGATGGGGAAAATGTTTCTTTTTTTTAAGTCAGAGTCACCCAGGCTGGAGTAGAGTGGCATGCTCACAGCCACTGCAGCCTCGACCTGGTGGGCTCAGGTGATCCTTCCACCTCAGCCTTCCAAGTAGCTGGAACTACAGGCATGCGCCACCATGTCCAGCTGGTCTCGAACCCCTGGACTCAGGCAGTCCTCTCGCCTCAATTTTCCAAAGTACTGGGATGACAGGCTTGAGCCACCATACCCAGCCTGAAAATGTTTCTTTTAAGAGGATTACCAGCCGGGCTCGGTGGCTCGGCCTGTAATCCCGCGCCTTTGGGAGGCTGAGGTGAGTGGATTGCCTGAGCCCGCGGTTCGAGACCCACCTGGGCAGTGAGACCTCATCTCTACAATAAATCAAAAAAAATCAGCCAGGCGTGGTCGCGCATGCCTGTAATTCTGGCTACTTGGAAGGCTGAGGCAGAAGGATTGCCAGAGCCCAGCAGGTCGAGGCTGTGGTGGCCGGGAGCGGCCACTGCACTCCAGTCTGGGCGACAGAGTGAGACTCCAACTCAAAAAAAAAAAAAGAGGATTACTATGTGCATTTTTCTACCTGTAACTACTTCATCAGTTTTTAATAAAAGTATTTACAAATATTTAGACCAAAATTGATCCAAAGAACACTACAGGGCCCAGAAACTGAACCATGAAAATTCAAGAAATATTAACAAAAGAGCTAAGGGACAGGAACAAGGTAAGGAGGACAAGACAGTGTCAACTTTCAGTCCAGTCTAAGATAGGTCCCTTCTTCTTAACCAGTCTTGGGTTCAGAAGAGAAAGACACTATATTATGGAACCCTGCTTCTAGAAGGTGTGTGTTCAGTACCACACACGCAGACTCAATCTTTTAGCCTCACCCTTCCAAGGAGACAAGTCTAGGTTGGAAAACTAAAGTTCAGAATCACAGTGACATTATATATATATATATGTACAGGGCTGTCTAAGCCCATGAGCATTCTAAAAATATAATTTATTATTGCTCTTATTACTTAGGCAGATATTAGCTATAATCACACCACTAATGTAATAACTTATTCAAGCAAAGATTATCAGTGGATGCTAAAACCACCATGTTGGAAAATAGGATATTCATTCATACTCTCTCAAAGTCATCTCACTGATTTCTTACAAAACGGGGAAGGGACTTTTACAACGGTGAGATCAAACTTACCATCAGAAATCATGAGACAGACTAACATTATGTGCCTCCTACTATACAAGAGGAAGTGCACAGCAGCATCCATGTAATATTTCTTTTCTTTTTTCTTTTTGTCGGAGTCTCAGTCTGTCACCCAGACTGGAATGCAGTGACACGCGCATGGCCACCGCAGCCCTGACCTGCTGGGCTCAGGTGATCCTTTCACCTCAGCCTTCCAAGTAGCTGGAACCACAGGCACGTGCCACCATGCCCAGCTGATTTTATGATTTATTGTAGAGACAAGGTCTCACCATGTTGCTCAGGCTGGTCTTGAACCCCTGTGCTCAGGCAATCCTCTAGTTTCCACCTCCCAAAATGCTGGGATTAGAGGCGTAAGTCACCATGCCCAACCGTCTATGTATTATTTCTTACAAAAAATGTCTACGCTGAATCTAAGCATGAGAAAACAATCAGACAAATTCAATTTAAGGAAAACTATAACTGGTCTGGACTCTTCCAAAGGAAAATATTATTAAAGACACATGAAAAAAGTTAGAATAGATTTGTTCACAGGTCTGCAAACTAGTTTTATTGGAACACAGCCATACTCCTTTATTTATATACTGCTTATAGCTGCTTTTCTCTTGCAACAGCAGGATGGCCCACAAAACAGAAAATATTTACTATCTGGTTCTTTACAGAAAAAGTTTGCTGACCCATACTCTAGACAAAAGGAGACATGACAACCAAATATAACAAGAGATCCTTAAAGTGGATTCTGAAGAAGACAGGAAGCTATAAGGAATATTCATGAAACTGGGAAATTTTGAGTATGTACTAATATTAGTTATTGTTGTACTTGCTGGACATGGTAGGCATCAGAGCCCAGAAGTTCAAGATTGCAGTAGGCTATGATTGTACAACTGCACTCCAGCCTGGGTGACAGAGAGAGACACCCTCTTCTAAAACAAAAACACTACTGAAAATTAATCATCAGGCTTTATTAACTAAGTAAGACCAATACAAAAACTCAATGCCCTGAGGTATGTTTCAAGAAAAAAACCACATAACAGTCAGAAACTATCACTAACAAACCAAATATACAATCACAAGTATTTGTTTGGGGCTAAATGTGTTTTGGAACTCAGGATTTTTCAGACTTTGGAAAGATAATAATAGGCACTGGGGCAGCAATCAATAGACAAGCACATTAATATTTCTACAGTTAAATATATGAATAATCATAACAAGTGAAATAAAGATTATAAACAGTCTCATTTTAGTTCAGGTCAGGTTTTTCTACTAAGTGAAATCCTTTTTCATTTTAGTTTTTCGAATTAAATATAAAGAACCATGGACTTGCCAGCCTGGACAATAAAGTGAGACTTCATCTCTTAAAAAAAAAAAAAAAACAACCCAGGCTCAGTGGCTCAGTGGATTGCCTGAGCCCATGGGTTCGAGACCCGCCTGGGCAACTTGGCGAGACCTCATCTCTACAATAAATCAAAAATTAGCAGAGCGTGGTAGCGCATGCCTGTAGTTCCAGCTACTTGGAAGGCTGAGGCGGAAGGATCGCCGGAGCCCAGCAAGTTGAGGCTGTGGTGGCCGGGAGCGGCCACTGCACTCCAGTCTGGGCGACAGAGTAGGACTCCAATTCAAAAAAAAAAAAATTAGCCTAGTGTGGTAGCATGCGCCTGTAGTCCCCAGCTACTTGGGAGTCCGAGGTAGGAAGATCACCTGAGCCCGGGAGGTCAAGGCTGCGGTGAGCCATGATTGTACCATTACACTGGGCAACAGAGGGAGACCCAGACTCAAAAAACAAAAACCATGGACTCACTGGGAATATGCTATACTTCAAATTATGTAATCAACCTTCAGTAGTATCTACTTATAGAGTGGGCTTGGGTAGAGACTTTTGAGATTCTCCAAGACAGCTGTATTTGTGATTCCAAAGTAGTTGTATATTCCACTGAAGATTTGGGAAAACTACATTAATAGCAGCAGGTAGTTAGGAACAGGCACAGTGCCAGAATAAATCATTTTCATCAGGAGTGGCCAGAAAGAACAACATGGTTGGATAGTGTAACAATATTGTTTGAGCCGGGCTCAGTGGCTCAGCCTGTAATCCCGCGCCTTGGAAGGCTGAGGTGAGTAAATTGCCTGAGCCTGCAGGTTCAAGACCCACCTGGGCAACTTGGTGAGACCTCATCTCTACAATAAATAAAAAAATTAGCCAGGCGTGGTAGTGTGCACCTCTAGTTCCAGCTACTTGGAAGGCGGAGGCAGAAGGATCGCCGGAGCCCAACAGGTCAAGGCTGCGGTGGCCAGGAGTGGCCACTGCACTCCAGTCTGGGCAACAGAGTGAGACTCCAACTCAAAAAAAAAAAAAAAAAAAAAAAAAAAAAAAATATATATATATATATATATAGTTTGAATGGAGTTGCTATACTTATGTCATACATAGCCAATTCAAGACCTTAATGTCACATATAACTCTTAAAAGCTGCAAACAGGTCTTTAAAAGGAAGATGATTAAAAATTTAAACTATGCATCAATTTATGCCTAAAATATGCAATAAATATATACTGGTTCTACTTCATACCACAAATTAATTGGGGATTAGAATCTGGAGGCAAATTACTGTAACCCTTAGTTGAAACACTGGCAAATTCTTGATATTACTCTTCAACTCTTAGTAGCCCATGGAAAAGTAGTGTACTGAAAACAGTGGTGATCACGAAACCCAATTCTCATCTCAATTCTGCCACTACCTGATTATACAACTTGAGGCAGGAACATCATAGACACCCAACAAATAGGTTGTACTTTTGTGCTTCAAATTTAGCATTTATATTAGAGAACACTGGATTAAAAGATATTAAAGGTCTTTTAGCTATCAATTCTAAAATAAAAATGCAGGTTTGTTCAAATGACTAAATCTGACCAAAACTAATTATGACTAAATTTAAAGAAACAGAGGGTCCATGATTGAAAAAGACAAAAACAAAATTTTCCAACAATGATAAAAAAGCATATATGAGATGTGGTAAGAAGAAATGGAGTATAATCTGCTCTCTAATGCATGTGCTCTCCAGGATCTTATCAACTCAAACAACTTTAGTATTGTGACTTTATAGATTAGTGCAAATTGTTCACTTTACAAAATGAAAAATCTGACTCTGAAAAACTTACATAATATATCCAAAGTGATGCTATCTGGCTGTGGCAATGCTAGGACTAAAACCCAAATTTCCCCAGCTTCTATTTAAACGCTTACTTCCTTTCTTGTAACCAAAGGCTTCTAGAACTGTGTAACACCTTATCAGCATTACCTGTAGTATGGCAATCACTTCAGTCAATATATACTCTTTTAGGACTTCTAGTTCCACTATATCAGGGGTCCCCAATCCCCTAGCTGTTAGGAACCAGGCCACACAGTAGGAGGTAAGCAGCAGGCAAGCAAGCAAAGCTTCATCTGTTTTTACAGCCACTCCTCTTCGCTCACATTACTGCCTGAGCTCCGTCTCCTGTCAGATCAGTGGCGGAATCATATTGTCATAGAAGAGCAAACCTTATTGTGAACAGTGCATGTGTAAGGGATCTAGGTTGCACACTCCTTATGACAATCTAATGCCTGATGATCTGAGGTAGAGCTGAGGCGGTGATGCCAGCGCAGGGGGAGCAGCTGCAAACACAGGTTAACATTAGCGGTGAGGTTTGACTGTACAGAGACGCTAATAACTCAACTGCTTGAAGACTCACATCAAAACCCAATCGGGGCAGCCCTCTTGGGTCCCTTCCTGCTCTGGGAGTTTTTCTGTCTTCTCAATTATTCCTGCTTTCTCAACTTAAAAAAAAAAAACAACCCTATCAGTAAGTGGCAAGTGAGTTGATATACTTCAATTGTACAGCCGGATCTGGTGGCAGGCTTTAAGTCAGAATCTGATGCTTATTTTAGTCCATGTGCAGCCACCCATTATTTTACTTACCACTATTGTCTGTGCCTTTTTTAAATGGTGAGTTGTATAATTATTTCATTATATATTACAATGTAATAATAATAAAGTACACAATAAATGCTATGCACTTAGAGCATCCCAAAGCCACTCCCCACCCAATCCATGGAAAAACTGTCTTCCATGAAACCAGTCACTGATGCCAAAAAGGTTGGGGATAGCTGCTCTATATCATATCAATCCATCTATCTATGTGTGTGTGTGTGTGTGTGTGTGTGTGTGTGTGTGTGTGTGTGTTAGTGCCAAAAAAATGTATACACATTTGCAGATGTCATGGGCAATGAATTCTAAGTAAATTTATATCCAAAAGACCACAGAGAATGCATTTGCAAATTCTTTATTTATTAAGAAACTAGCAGCCAGGCATGGTTTCTTATAATCCCAGCAATTTGGGTGGTTGAGGTGAGAGGACTGCCTGAGCCCATAGGTTCAAGATCAGCCCAGGCAACTTGGCGAGACCCCATCTCTACAATAAATAAAAAAATTAGCCATGCATGGTGGCACATGCCTGTAGTTCCAGCTACTTGGAAGGCTGAAGCAGAAGGACGACCTGAGTCCAGTAAGTCAAGGCTGTGAGCGTGCCACTGCCCTCCAGCCTGGGAAACAGAATGAGACTCCAACTCAAAAAAAAAAAAAAGAAAGAAATTAGCATTCAAAATATACAGAGAGCTGCTATTACAACTCAACAATAAAAAGACAAATAACCAATTTAAAAATGGACAAAGTTAAGCCGGGCGCGGGTGACTCAAGCCTGTAATCCCAGCACTCTGGGAGGCCGAGGCAACAGGATTGCCTGAGCTCAGGGGTTCGAGATCAACCTGGGTAACTTAGTGAGATCTTGTCTTTACAATAAATCAAAAAATAAACTGAGTGTGGTAGCACATGCCTGTAGCTCTGGCTACTTGAAAGGCTGAGGTAAGCCGGGCTCGGTGGCTCAGCCTATAATCCTGTGCCTTTGGGGTAAGTGGATTGTCTGAGCCCGTGGGTTCGAGACCTGCACTCCACTCCAGTTTGGGCAACAGGGTGAGACTCCAACTCAAAAAAAAAAAAAAAACGAAAGGCTGAGGTATAAGTATCACCTGAGCCCGGCAGGTCAAGGCTGCGGTGGTTGTGAACATGCCACTGCACTTCAGCCTGGGCAACAGAGTAAGACTCTAACTCAAAAAAAATAAACAAAAAATGGGCAAAGCGTTTGTCTAGGCATTTCTCCAAAGAAAATACACAAATCCCAATAAGCACAAAAAAATGGTCAACATCATTAGTCATTAGGGGACAGCAAATCAAAACCACAATGAGATACCTCTTCACACCCACTAGTATGGCTATAATAAAAAAGATGGACAACAACAAGTGTTATGAGAATATGGAGAAACTGAAATTCTCATACATACATTGGGAATGTAAAATGGTACAGATACAGTGAAAAAAGTTTGGCAGTTCCTCAAAAAGTTAAACGCAGAGTTACCATAAGACCCAGCAATTGTACTCTAGGTGAACACCCAAGAGAAATGAAAATGTATGTCCATACAAAAATGTGTAAAGCAAGCATTATTCATAATAGCCAAGAAACAACCCAAATGTCCATCAACTAGTGAACAGGTAAAATGTGGTATAAATGGGCTATTAGTCAGCCTTGAAAAGAAATGAAGTACTTACACATATTACAATGTACATGAACCTTGAAAACACTATGGTAAGTAAAAGAAGTCAGACACAAAAGTCTACATATGGTATGATTCTATTTATATAAGCTATTCCAAATAGGCAAATTTATAGAGAGAGAAACTAGATTATTGTTTCTGCCAGGGGATGGAGGTAGGGGAGATTGGAGAGTGACTGCTAATGGAGAACGACTGCTTTTTGGAGTGATAAAGATGTTATGAAATTAAATAGTAGTGATGGACGCACAATCCTGTAAATATTTTTTATCTATTTTATTTATTTATTTACTTACTTATTTATTTATTTTGAGTTGGAGTCTCACTATGTCGCCACTTACTTACTTACTTACTTATTTGTTTTGTTTTTTTTGAGTTGGAGTCTCACTCTGTCACCCAGACTGGAGTGCAGTGGCTGCTCCCAGCCACCGCAGCCTCGACCTGCTGGGCTCCAGCGATCATTCCGCCCCAGCCTTCCAAGTAGCCGGAATTACAGGCATGCACTACCACGCCCGGCTGATTTTTTTTATTTATTGCAGAGATGAGGTCTCGCTGCCCAGGCGGGTCTCGAACCCGCGGGCTCAGGCAATCCACTCACCTCAGCCTCCCAAAGGCGCGGGATTACAGGCTGAGCCACCGAGCCTGGCTCACTTACTTATTTATTTTGAGTTGGAGTCTCACTATGTCGCCCAGACTGGAGTGCAGTGGCCGCTCCCGGCCACCACAGCCTCGACCAGCTGGGCTCCAGCAATCCTTCCGCCTCAGCCTTCCAAGTAGCTGGAACTACAGGCACGCACTACCATACCCGGTTCTTTGTTTCTGTGATAGATCACTTAGATTTTTTTTTTATTTATTGTAGAGATGAGGTCTCGCCAAGTTGCCCAGGCGGGTCTCGAACCCGCGGGCTCAGGCAATCCACTCACCTCAGCCTCCCAAAGGCACGGGATTACAGGCTGAGCCACCGAGCCCAGCTTATATCTTTAAAAACCACTGAATTACACACTTCTAAATGGTGGATTTTATGCTTCCATTATCACTACTTCCAACTTTTTGTTTTGTGTGCTTTCAGGTGATTATATATGGGTATCTGGTACCTGTTTTGCTACTTATACGAGGGGGACTCCCCCCAAAAAAAACAAAATTAATTTTTGGAGGGCAGGCCCCTTGTATAAAGTCCCCCCCCCCGGGTAAGTGTTCTAGGAACCCATTGGCATCAACCAGCTAGTGTTGTGAGAAGCTGCATTCGGCTTCAGTGAATTTTTTTTGGAAATTCTTTCAATGTGTTTGCCCATTTCATGCTGGGTGATTTACATGAACAACCTGCCCACACCGCACTGAGTGTGCAGCAGTTTTTGACCAAAAATGGCAATGATCCCTGTACCCCACCCTTCCTATTCACCCAATCTCGCCCCACACCCTCCCTATTCACTCAATCTCACTCCAAGTGACTTTTTTCTCCCTGATGAAAAATACCCTCAAAGGGAAAAAGTCTTGCCAATGGGAAAGAGGTAAACAAGAAATGGCAGTTCAAAAACTGTTCTGAACAGTGAAAAAAGTGTCTCGATAGGTGTACTGCATCAAACAGAGAGTACTTTAAAGGTGACAGAAGTTTAAATATGCAAGAATAAATACAAATTTTTTTTAAAGATGTGGGGTATAATAATTAGGATTAGATACGTAAGTGATCATTGTACAGTTGAAGTCTGGGTCTCTCATATGATCCTCACTTCCCCTGGTTTGAGATCAGGTACCCTACTGATGTTCATGTTCTCCTCACAACTCGCCCCCATCACCTGCCTCCCCGCACCCCCGCAGTGTCCCACTATTACCAATCTCTTTCTCGTATTATGATAGATATTCAGGATCCACTTATGAGTGAAAACACTTATGAGTGAAAATTTGGTACTCAGTTGTTTGTTTCTGTGATAAATCACTTAGTATTAGACTCTAAATCCATCTAAGATGCTGCAAAGTCCATAATTTTGTCCTTCTTTAAGGTTGCATATTTCATCATGTATATGTACCACATTTTTTTATCCAGTCCACTTTTGATGGGCAGCACAGTTTGTTTCATGTTTTTGCTATTGTGAATAGTGCTGCAATAAACATGCATGTGCAGGTATCTTTTTTGTAGAATAATTTGAGTTCCTCTGGGTATTTTACCAGAAGAAGGACTGCTGGGTCATATGGACAGTTGATTTTTAGATCTTTTAGAAATTACCCCACATTTTCCAAAGAGGTTGTACTAATTTACACTCCCACCAACAGTGTAAAGGTGTTCCCTTTTCTCTGCATCCTCTCCATCATGTGGTTTTTTTTGAGTTATTAAAGATGGCCATTCTGACTGGAGTTAGGTAGTATCTCAGTGTGGTTTTGATTTACATTTCTTTGATGATTAGTGAGGCTGAGCATTTTTTCATGTATCTGTTGGCTGCCCATATGTCTTCTTTTGAGAAGGGTCTATTCATGTCTTTTACCCACTTTTTTTTTTTGAGTTGGAGTCTCACTCGGTCACCCAGACTGGAGTGCAGTGGCCGCTCCCGGCCACCACAGCCTCACCTGCTGGGGTCCGGCGATCCTTCCGCCTCAGCCTTCCAAGTAGCTGGAATTACAGGCGTGCACTACCACGCCCGGCTGATTTTTTGATTTATTGTAGAGATGAGATCTTGCTGCCCAGGCGGGTCTCGAACCCGTGGGCTCAAGCAATCCACTCACCTCAGCCTCCCAAAGGCGCGGGATTACAGGCTGAGCCACCGAGCCCGGCTTTTTTTTTTTTTTTTTAGTTGGAATCTCACTCCATTGCCCAGGCTGAAGTGCAGTGGCACACTCATGGCCACCCCAGGGTCCACCTGCTGGGTTCAAGTGATCCTTCCACCTCAGCCTTCCAAGTAGCCGGAACTACAGGTGCACACTACCACGCCCGGCTAATTTTTGTTTTGATTTATTGTAAAGATGAGGTCTTGCCAAGTTGCCCAGGCTGTTCTCGAACCCGCCAGCTCAGATAACCCCCTCACTTTGGCATCCTAAAGTGCTAGGATTACAGGCTTGAGCCACCACATCCAGCCTGCTCACTTTTAAATAGGGCTGTTTGTTTTTTTCCTTTCAGCATGTTTGAGTTCCTTGTAGATCTTGGATGTTAGGCCTCTGTCAAATATACAGTTGGCAAAAATTTTTCCCATTCTGTGGGTTGCCTCCCCACTCTCTTAATGGTTTATTTTGTTTTTCAGAAGCTTTTCAGTTTGATGAGGTCCCACTTGTCTATCTTTTCTCTAATGGCCTGGGTTTTTGGGGTTTTGATCAGGAACTGGCTGCCTATTCCAACTTCTGTAAGAGTGTCTCCTGTGTTTTCCAAGATTTTTATAGTTTGAGGTTTTATGTTTAGATCTTTGATCCATTTAGAGTTGATTTTTGTGTATGGTGATAGGCAGGGAACCTGTTTCATTCTTCTGCATGTGGTCAGCCAGTTTTCCCAGCACTATTTACTAAATAGGGTTCTTTTCTCCCCAGTGGTTGTTGGTGAGGCTTTGTTGAAGATGAGATGGTTGAGAAATTGAGGTTTTGCTTCTGGAATCTCTATCCTGTTCCACTGGTCTATATGACTGTTCTTGTACCAATATCAGGCTATTTTTATTATTGTAGCCTTATAATAAAGTTTAAAGTCTGGAAATGTGATATCTCCTAGTTTCTTTTGCTGAGGATTGTTTTGACTATTCATGGTTGTTTGGTTTCCATATGAATTTCTGTTCTCTCGTTTCCAGGTCTGAGAAGAACAATGTTGGTAATTTAATGGGTATTGCAGTGAATCTATAGATTTCCTTGGGAAGGATGGACACCTTAACAATGTTGATTCTTCCAATCCATGAGCATGGAATATTTTTCCATTTGTGTGTTTCTTCTTTGATTTCTTTGAGCAGTGTTTTGTAGTTTTCATTGTAAACACAATTTTTTTTTTTTAAGTTAGAGTCTTACTCTGTCACCCAAGCTGGAGAGCAGTGGCCACACTCATGGCCACCACAGCATCAACCTGCTGGGCTCAGGCAATCCTTCCGCCTCAGCTTCCAAGTAGCTGGAACTACAGACATGTGCCATCACACCCAGCTAATTGTTTCTTATTTATTGTAGAGATAAGGTCTTGCCAAGTTGCCCAAACTGGTCTTGAATCCAAGGGCTCAGGCAATCCTCTCACCTTGGCCTCCCAAAGTGCTGAAAAAATAGGCGTGAGCTACCGTGCTGGGCCATAACACAATTTTTTATACATAAATTCTGGGTTTTAGGGTCCCCCCCCTCTCTCTCACACACACATACACACACACACACACACTTTTTTAAAATACACACACACTTTTTTTAAATACACACACAATTTGGAAGGCTGAGGCAGAAGGATCACCTAAGCCCAGCAGGTCAAGGCTGCGGTGGCCGTAAGCTTGCCACTGCATTCCAGCCTGAGTGACAAGAGTGAGACTCCAACTCCAAAACAAACCACACACACACACACACACACACACACACACACACACACACACACACACACTGCAATGCATACTTTCCACTCATGTCCTATCTGGTTGGAAAAAGAAAAATACCAACACAAGGTGAAAACATCAACATCTCAATGTAACATCTACTGAGCAAGTCATGTGCTATAAAGTAGAAATACAGAGATAAATACTCTGCTCTTATGATATTCAGTCTATTATTAATAAAGACAGCAAGATCAACCCCTCCTCTTCCTCCTCCTCCACAGCCTACTCAACATAAAGAAGGCAAGGATAAAGACATATATGGGCCAGGGTCGGTAACTCAGCCTGTAATCCCAGCAATTTGGGAGGCCAAGGTGAGTGGATTGCCTGAGCCCACAAGTTCGAGGCCCACCCAGGCAACTTGGTGAGACCTTGTCTCTACAATAAATCAAAAAATTTAACCAGGCATAGTAGCATGCACCTGTAGTTCCAGCTGCTTGGAAGGCTGAGGCGGAAGGATCACTGGAGCCCAGCAGGTCGAGGCTGCAGTGGCCAGGAATGGGCCACTGCACTCTAATCTGGTCGACAGAGTGAGACTACAATTCAAAAAAAAAAGACATTGATGATAATCCACTTCCTTTAAATGAATAGTAAATATATGTTCTCTTCCTTATGATTTTCTTAACATTTTCTTTTCTCTGGTTTACTTTAAGAGATTAGTATATAATATGGATAACAGAAAATATGTGTTAAATGACAGTTTATGTCATCTGCAGGGTTTCCAGTCAACAGTAGGCTACCAGTAAAGTTTTGAGGAGTCAAATGTTATATGCAGGGCTTAGAGAAAAGTAAGGGCTGGGTATACCTTCAAGTTGAGGGCCACCCACCACTACTCCCATCATCGTGGTGGTTCCTCCAGAAGTCCAACAGCCCTGCCACTCTCCTTAGTGGCTCCTTCAGGTGTTGAAGGGCCCAGTCATCACTCTGGCTCCTGCAGCAGCATCCCTCTTGGCTCTCTGTTGTTTCCTGCATTGTGGCAGCTACAGCCATGGCTGAGAGTGCTTGTGCCCACCTTTATGGGCCAGGGGAACCAAACTATGCATTCTACAATACATCAAGCTCCAGGCCATCTCTCATCTCCTACTAAATCATGATCACCTGGATCTTGTGAGTGTACAACCAGTGGTGTCCAGTCCCATCTCTGAATTCCTGGGAGTTGGTCCTGCTGGGCAACTACCACTGCAAGGCTGCTGCACAATGCTGCTTGTCTCACTGCTGATGGCTTGGCACCAGCACTGGGAGTCCTTCCTGCACTTTGAGACCACCAAGCTCCCCTTCTGGTCCTGGACCACCATCAAGGAGGGCATCCAGCTGGTGTACAAGCTGGGCATGATCCACTGGATCTACTATGAGTCCCCTACTCTCCCTCGTTTCCCTCACCAGAGCCAGTATCAGCCGAGGACATGTCATTCACCTACAGCGATGCTTGCTGATGGTGGCACCCTTGGAGCTGCAGCTCCCAATGGTTAGCCTGCTGGTCAAGGCCATGACAGTGCTGGAGGCCATCATGGAGCTCCAGATTACCACTCACATCAGCCTGGTCTGGTACCAGCATCAGTCAGGCTGCACCAAGCTGACACTGGGACCCAACCTGACATGCAGGGACCTCAGGGGCTATCTCCTCATTCACGGCATGGCCAGGGAGAAGGTGGATAAATAGCCCACCAAGCCAGGTGAAGTGGCTCACACCTGTAATTCCAGCACCTGGGAGGCCAAGACAAGAGGATTGCTTGAGCCCAGGAGTTCAAGGCCAGCATAGGCAACATAGTGAGATCTCATCTCTACAAAAAAAATTTAAAAATTAGCCAGGCATGGTGGCTCGTACTTGTAGAACCAGCTACTCAGGAGACTGAGGCAGAAGGATCACCAGGAGTTCAAGGCTGCAGTGAGCTGTGATCATGCTACTGCACTCCAGCTCAGGCAACAGAGACCTCAACTCAAAAAAATTTTTTTTAATTAAAAAAAATAGCCCAGCCGGGCTCGGTGGCTCAGCCTGTAATCCCACGCCTTTGGGAGGCTGAGGTGAGTGGATTGCCTGAGCCCGCGGGTTCGAGACCCGCCTGGGCAGCGAGACCTCATCTCTACAATAAATCAAAAAATCAGCCGGGCTCGG
Organism: Cephalopachus bancanus; assembly: GCA_027257055.1. Taxonomy (NCBI): domain Eukaryota; kingdom Metazoa; phylum Chordata; class Mammalia; order Primates; family Tarsiidae; genus Cephalopachus; species Cephalopachus bancanus. The sequence continues at coordinate 2,094,185 of JAPVLO010000293.1, read as the reverse complement.
TGGCTCAGCCTGTAATCCCGCGCCTTTGGGAGGCTGAGGTGAGTGGATTGCCTGAGCCCGCGGGTTCGAGACCCGCCTGGGCAGCGAGACCTCATCTCTACAATAAATCAAAAAATCAGCTGGGCGTGGTAGCGCATGCCTGTAATTCCGGCTACTTGGAAGGCTGAGGCGGAAGGATCGCCAGAGCCCAGCAGGTTGAGGCTGCGGTGGCCGGGAGCGGCCACTGCACTCCAGTCTGGGCGACAGAGTGAGACTCCAACTCAAAAAAAAAAAAAAAAAAAAAAAATCAAAAAATCAGCCGGGCATGGTAGTGCATGCCTGTAATTCCAGCTACTCGGAAGGCTGAGGCGGAAGGATCGCCGGAGCCCAGCAGGTTGAGGCTGCGGTGGCCGGGAACGGCCACTGCACTCCAGTCTGGGAGACAGAGTGAGACTCCAACTCAAAAAAAAAAAAAAAAATAGCCCACCAAGATCCTACTGGAGCTGTACATCAAAGAGCCCAAGCACAGCCATATGCTAGAAGAGGAGCAGTGGGAACTGCTCTAACCAGGCCTATGGGAAAGAGTTGCCCCTATATCACAACTAGCCCTTGACCTAGGCTCTTGGAGGATGGGACATGGCATGGCCTGGGACACTATAAGGGAAATAAAAAGCCTTGGTCAGTGATTCCCTGAGCCCAAGAGGTAGAGGCTGTGATGAGCCAAGATTATGCCACTGCACTTCAGCATAAACAATAGAGTGAGACCCCTGACTCCAAAAAAAGCAATACTTTTACTTAACACTTTATTTTAAGCTTATAAGACACTTTAGTTTCAATGCCATTCACTTCTCCTTCTCTAATGGTTTTTCTCTGAAGGTTGTTTATTTATGCAATGCCTCCACCACTTTGAAAACATACTTTTGCTGTTTGCTTGGGGGGGGGGGGCTGCCAGTCCCTTTTTGATGGTTCTGGTTTCCTTAACTGCATGTGTGGCCTTGAGTCAGTTGAGTTCTAGGTTCTGGGTTTCGGTGTTGGAGCCAGAATCACACATCACAGTTTTGTAAGGAAGGACAGAGGTCTGGCGGTTCCAGCTTCACAGCCAAGGTGCTAAGCACACAGGCACCCATTAAATGGCAGACACATTTTTAAAAATTATGTCTAGATTTTCAACTGTCCAGGGGTCAGTGTTCCTAATGCCCACCTTGTTCAAGGGTCAACTGCAATTTGTTATGGATTAGGAAAGGTTTCACAGAAGAGAAGGTATCTAATCTAGATTTTTAGAATAAATAAAAGTATTCTCAGCCAGGCATAGTGGCTCACCCCTGTAAACCCAGTATTCTGGGAGGCAGAGGTGAGAGAACTACCTGAACCCACAGGTTCGAGAACAGTCTGGGCAACTTGGCGAGACTTCATCTCTACAATAAAAATTTTTTAAACATTAGCCGGGTGTGGTAGCACGAGGCTATAGTTCTGGCTACTTGGAAGGGTGCGGCGGTAGGATCACAGGAGCCCAGCAGGTCGATGCTGGGGTGGCCATGAGTGTGCCACTGCACTACAGCCTGGGCAACAGAGTGAGACTCCAACTCAAAAAAAAATAGTATTCTCCAAGCAGGCAATGAGAGCAAAGATGCTATGTATCAGTCTATGGACAGATGCCCTGCTAAGTGTTAATGGCATTTAGAAGCAGGACAGATCATTTCTCCAGCATGATCTGAGAAAGTTTCATGGTGAAATTTAAGCTGATTTTTTTAGTATAAGTAGGATCTAATTGTGTATAAAAAAGAAAATGGTTGGACTTTGAGATAAACTAAGGAAATAATAAATAGTAGGCAAAATACAATTGGAAATATACAAATTTTGTTCAGCAGTCAGAGAAACCCAAACAGATTGCTGAAAAGCACTGAGTAGCTGTTAGTGATGTTATTATGACTTGGGTAGCATTTTAATTCTTTTCTTCCAAAGAAATGCTACCTATAGTATTTCAGGTGCCTCAGTTGCTTTTAACATATATTCTACACCATAAATATTCCCCTAGAATCTTTATGCTGGATAAAACCTATGTGTCAGACTATCTGTTCTCACTTAATTTTTACAAAAAACCTGAAGTAAGTAGTAATATCCCAGTTTTAATGAGGAACTCAACTTCAGAAAAGTTTGTAACAGCTCAAGTTCTGTTAGGTGTTAGCAAATTATTTCATTTAACCCTTCAAACATCCCTAAGAACTAAGTATTATTAGTACTTCCGTTTTACAGATGAGAAAATTGAGGCTCAGGGAGGTCAAGCAATTTGCTCACGGTCACACTGGTATTTAAGGGCAGAACTGGGGCTGGGCATGGTGACTCACATCTATAATGCTGGTACTTTGGGAAGCCAAGGCAGGAAAACCGCTTAAGCCCAGTAGTTCAAGGCCAGCCTAGGCAACATAGTAAGTCTCTACAAAAAAGAAAAATCAAAAAATTAGCCAAACATGGTGGCATGTACCTTTAGTCCCAGTTACTAAAGGCTGAGGCAGAAGGATCACCTAAGCCCAGGAGGTTTGAGGCTTGAGGCTGCAGTGAGCCGTGATCATGCTCTAGGTGACAAAGTAAGACCTCAAGTCAAAAAACAAGGACAGAACTGGGAATTAAATACAGGTCTTACTTATCCTAAACCTCTCTTCTACTATGATAAGCTTATCTATCCTCAATCATTATCAGTCTAATCCAATATGCTTCGATTCTCATATTCTAAGCATCTCCAGTGACTAGTACGGGAGTGTTGTATATAGTCCTTTATAAGGACAGGTACAATATACATTTGCTGAAGACACTGTTTTTATGTATTAGGTGTAAGGGAAGGCTACAGCCAGAGAAATGCTAGCCAAGAGAATTGCAACAGAAGGAGACCCCTCAAAGACTTTTCTCTTCAGGTTTTTCCAAAGAATATGAAAAGGGCTCCAATGCTATAGCAGAATAGCCTGAGGGAGAGATGCAAGGAAATTTTTTCATCAAAGAGATGGAAAGGGTAAGTCTGACCAAGATCTGGTTACAGCAATGCAGAGACCATGCAGTACATACTGCAGCAAAATCAGGTGATGACAGCTGAGAGATATCAAGCAGCATAAGGCTGTAAGGAAAAACAACCTAGAAGCACTTATATCCTAGAAATGTCTCCAAATGACTGCAGGAAACTGACACCAGACAAAAGAGTGGGAATTCAGTTACAATAGCTCAACAGTTAAACAAACCAATGAAACAATTCACATGACAGCAACAGATCATACTGGTAGTTCATGTCTCCCACTCATTTCACCTTTTTCTCCACATAGAAAAAGTAAGCTGTTTTCTCAGTTCCCAGCAAACGTAATAGCCTTCAAATGTTATTTCTCAGCTTGCTACATGGTTAGACTAGGACATAAGAATGACACAACAACATCCTCCCCACATCCTCTCTAACGGCAGGAAGAGAATCAAAGACCAGAAGAAGAAAGGAGTGACTAGGAATGATCTTCCCTCTCATTCCAAACACCACAGGTTAGTCCTGCTAATATAAGGCACTTAAAACATTCATCCCAAACCATTTTCTTTTCTCAAGATTGGGGTTAAGTAATCTTTTAAATTTTATTCCTTTTAATTTTATTTTGGTACCCTTGGACAAGTTCCTTCATGAGTTTCTCTCTCGTAAAATGGGACTAAATAAAACAGACAAGACCCTACTGTCTCACAGTAATGCTATTTAAAGGAAATGTTAAATAAAATACTTAGAAAACTTAAAAGCACAATACATGAATAATAGCTAACACTTATTGTGTTTACTTCATGCCATCTTAAGCCCTCTGCATGAACCAACTTGTTCATTCCTCACAACAACCCTGTGGAGGCAGATACTACTAACCTCATTTTTCAGATGAGTAAACTGAGGCCTAGAAAAAACAGAGTTCCTTTCTCAAGTTTATGCAAATATTGTATGGTAGAGCTGGAATAAGAACCCAGGCCATCTGGATCAATCAATCTGAGTAAATGTTACTGAACAAATATACATGCAACGTGTAATGAAAGTTATATTTGAATATTACTGCACATGGCTTAAGGAAGCAAACACAATAACCTAGAACATTCAACAAATATTTGACTTCTTTGTTCCCACCATCATATACAATCATCTTTATGCATTCAGAAATTAACATGTAACATAAAATTTATGTGGAAGAGGGGCTCTGGACTCACATAAATCTAGTCACATAATATGTCACGTAATAGCAGTATGGGCAAGTCTCAGTGTCCTTATGCATAAAATACACAAAACTTACAAGCTAAATGCATTATGAACTCATCTCAGAATAGTAGCTAGCACATATTAAGTGTTAAGTAACTATTATTAGCTACTACTGTTAATATTATTTCACTTTTCTTTACCATTTTACACATTACATGATGCCTCAAACTATCATGTAATATTAAAATGGGTGTGTGCTTTGGAGTTCACATTTCAGTATCTCCCTACTTCAGTAACATTCTCCAGTAAGTTTATAACCCATGTAAATAACATTGCTACAGATGTGAGCATCTATTTTATTTTGAACTTGTAGCTACCTTGTATTTCTTATGTATACAGATAACACTGCAAACTCTTATTTTTTTTAATACAAACTGTCACATTTCTGATTACATTTGAGAGTCACTGTATATGGCTTTTTATCAAAACAAGCTGAAATAAAGTAGCAGCATCTTCTTAGAAATTATTTACTCACTCTTCTCATTTGACAAATCTCCAGCCAAAGGGGTAAAGTGACTTGTGACTTGCTCAAGTTCAGACAAGTAGATAATGACAAAGACTGAACCAGAACCTCCAGACTGAGTCCAAAGCTCTTTATCATCTCTCTGGGTTGAATGATTCCATTTCTTGTCAGGAAAGGTGATAAACATCTCAGGATAGAAAATGACTTAAATCTCAAAGGATAAAGAAAATTTTAGGAAGCAAGTCTTCAAAGATTATTTTATGTAGCACAATAAAATAACAAAAAGTGGCATAACTCAGTACTGTTTTCTTGTCAAAGAATTAGGTCATCTCAAAAATGTGCTTTACTAAGTTTATTGTTAGCCTAACCCACATCTCATCCTACTCCTTCCCAGATATCTCTCTGTAATTTTTTGAAACTATCTTGGCAAATTCAGGTCAAAATTCTAATAACAAACTCCAGGGAACTGTCACAGTGCAATATTACTATTGCAAATACTCCTGAAAAAAAGTGGAGCTTGGGAATTCTGTTATACTGAGATTTTCAGTGTAATTATTTTTCTGTGATAGAATCTGATGTTTTTTCAGAAACAGTTTTCCATGAAATTCAGACTAAAATAAAAGAGAGCACACAAAAAATTTTTTCAATAAGGTCACTAAATGATATTCATTAAAATTTCCCAAATGTTTTGAAACACTGCAACTCTAACAGGAGTTTACCAAAGGACTTCATCTACATCACTCTTTCTAAAAGTCTGCTCTGAAAACAACATAAGACTGTTTTTACATATTATAAAGTCAGACCAAAAGTGGGCAATTCATTTTACACACCAGCCACAGCGGGATCAGGGAGAGAGAATGAGAAAGAGCAGGAAGATGGCAAGTCAAATCAGTTATTTACTGTAAAGTCCACAGAGTACAGAGCACTGTAAGAGGTACAGTGCCAACTAGCTCCACCCCTTCTCTGCTAGTCAGTACAGTCTACAAGATGAACACCAGAGTCCACCAACCAGTCAAACATCAGGCAAAATGATCTTACTAAGCTAGATGGGACCAGATACATGTATTTTAACTTTCAGTCCAAGAACAGAGGTTCAAGGAAGATGATCAATAACTTAAATACTGCTGAGAGATCAAGGAAGACAAAGTCTATGAAAACAAAAATGCCAGCCGGGCTTGGTGGCTCAGCCTGTAGTGCAACAACTTGGGAGGCTGAGGTGAGTGGACTGCCTGAGCCCACGGGTTCGAGACCTGCCTGGGCAACTTGGCGAGACCTCATCTCTACAATAAATCAAAAAAAAAAAATTAGCCGGGCGTGGTAGCACATGCCTGTAGTTCCAGCTACTTGGAAGGCTGAGGCGGAAGGATCACTGGAGCCCAGCAGGTCAAGGCTGCGGTGGCCGGAAGCGGTCACTGCACTCCAGTCTGGGCGACAGAGTGAGACTCCAACTCAAAAAAAAGAAAAGAAAACAAAAATGCCTGAATATACTGACATTAGGTCTTTTGAAAGTACATTTACAGTAGTGTTGGGGACAGAAAAAAGATAAGAAAAAATCATAAAAAGTTGAATGAGTGAGTGTAAAAAAGAAACCTGCATATAGGATGGCATTTTTAAAATGTTTAGGAGTAAAGGAAAAAAAATATGGCAGTAATTCAGGGCCAGACTCAGTGGCTCAGCCTGTAATCCCAGCATTTTGGGAGGCTGAGGTGAGTGGATTGCCTGAGCCCGTGGGTTCGAGACCAGCCCGGGCAACTTGACAAGACCTTGTCTCTACAATGAATCAAAAATTAGCCAGGTGTGATAGCGCATGCCTATAGTTCCAGCTACTTGGAAGGTTGAGGCAGAAGGATCGCCGGAGCCCAGCAAGTCGACACTGGGGTGGCCATAAGCGTACCACTGCACTCCAGCCTGGGTGACTCCAACTCAAAAAAAAAAAAGAAAGATGGCAGTAATTCAAAAGATAAAAAGGCAGACGGATTTTATTTATTTTAGGTTACAGGAGAGCTCTGTATTTATAGTTCAAAAGGAAGGATTCAATAGAGTGAAGGTGAAGATGCAAGCAAGAAAGATAACTGATAAAGTGAATACTAGAGAATATGATGAAGAAAACTGACCCATGTGGATCCTGAAAGTTATTAAACAAAAGCAATAAAAACAGAAAGACAACAGATGGTAAGGACTTTGAAAAATTAGAAGCTGTGCAAAAATGGCAAAACAACAGCCTAGAGGGACAGTGAAAGACTAGAAACATGCTGATTGCTACCCTCCTTGTCCAAGGATTTGCAGGGTATTCAAGTTAGCAAAAATAAAAATAATAGCATTCATTACCCCTAAAAAGCCATGTTATGGTTAGGAGATAGAAGAAATATTGGAAGAAAAAAATTAAGAACCTAGGACTTTGCTCACATTTGTGCACAGGTTGTACCAGACCCAGTAAAAAGCAGCTAGTAATGGAATATTAAGAATGAGGCAGAAAGGGAGTTGAGCTTTACAATATTGAGGTGATAGCAGAAGATGGAACTTTGATGTAATTATTAATGGTAAAGATGAAGAAGGGTTAGCTAAAGAACTTTATGGCTGTAGAGAATGAAAGGATGAAGAGAAACATACAAAAAAAGTGCTGGCTACCATACACAATGAGTCTTCAGAACTAACTTGCTCTATATGTCAAGCGGGATTATCTTCAAAACCCACTTTCCCAGAAGCTAGATCCTGAAACATACTTTAATTTCATTTGTCAACCCCAGCAATTTGCTGAACTGTGCCAACTGTTTGTGTATGTTTGTTTTTTGAATTGGACATTTGGGTTTTTTGTTTGTTTTGAGTTGGAGTCTCACTCTGTCGCCCAGCTGGAGTACAGTGGCACACTCATGGCCACCTAACCCTCGACTTGCTGGGCTCAGGCAATCCTGCTTCAACCTTCCAAGTAGCTGGAACTACAGGCGCATGCCACCACCCCTGGCCAATTTTTTGATTTATAGTAGAGATGAGGTCTCACCAAGTTGTCCAGGCTGGCCTCAAACCCCTGGACTCAGGCAATCCTTTTGCCTCAGCCTCCCAAAGTGCTGAGATTACAGGCTTGAGTCACCACATCCGGCCAACATTGTGAAATTTGTTTTTAATGAGGACTACAAAAGAATAGGAGGGGCTGGGTGCAGTGGCTCACGCCTGTAAACCCAGCACTTTGGGAGGTGGAGGCAACAGGACTGCCTCAGCTCAGGGGTTCAAGACCAGCCTGAGCAACATGGCAAGACCTCATCTCTACAATAAATCACAAAATTAGGAAGGCATGGTGGCACACTACTGTAGTTCCAGCTACTTGGAAGGCTGAGGCAGGAGGATCACTGAGCCCAGCAGGTGGAAGCTGTGGTGGCCTTGAGTATGCCACTGCACTTCAGCCTGGGTGACAAAATGAGAGTCTGACTCAAAAAAAAAAAAAAAAGAAAGAAAGAAGGAATATTATTCAAAAGATAAATGAATGCCCATATGACTAAAACTAAGGCTACATATCATTCTTGGTCTTTAAGCCCCCTTTGGACATGCAGCAGACAAGACGGAAAAGGACAGATAATACCAGTTAATATTTGAGTAGTAAGCCGGGTTTGGTGGCTCAGCCTGTCATCCCACGCCTTTGGGAGGCTGAGGTGAGTGGATTGCCTGAGCCTGCGGGTTCGAGACCCGCCTGGGCAGTGAGACCTCATCTCTACAATAAATCAAAAAAATCAGCCAGGCGTGGTAGCGCATGCCTGTAATTCCGGCTACTTGGAAGGCTGAGGCGGAAGGATCGCCAGAGCCCAGCAGGTCGAGCCTGCGGTGGCCGGGAGTGGCCACTGCACTCCAGTCTGGGCGACAGAGTGAGACTCCAACTCAAAAAAAAAAAAATATATATATATATATATATATATATATATTTGAGTAGCACTTCACTGACTTGAATTACTATCTAATCAATTATCTCAACTGACCCACTCTTATATTCTTTTTTTATTTAAAGAGACAGGGTCTCAATCTATCATCCAAGCTGAAGTGCAGTGGCATGATCATATATATCTCAACATAGCCTCAAACTCCCAGGTTCCTCTCGTCTCCTGAGTAGCTGAGACTACAGGCACATACCACAACACCAGGCTAATTTTTTTTTTTTGTAGAGATGGAGTCTCGCTATGTTGTTCAGACTAGTCACAAACTTCTGATTATAAGCAATCCTCCCGCCTCAGTCCCCCAAAGTGTTGAGATTACAGGCATGAGCCACCGCACCCAGCCTATTCCTATTTTTATGTTGCCTAATCCAAGGATAGAGTAGTAGAAAGAACATGGACTTTGAGGTAATTGATCCAGAATTTTAACTCTGCCAGTCCCCCCAGGGACATTTCTTAAGCCTCTATAAGCTTCAATTTCCTCATCTGTAAAGTAGGAATAATAGTACCTATTCTGGCCAGGAGCGGTAGCTCAAGCCTGTAATCCGGCACTTTGGGAGGCCAAGGTGAAGGGACTGCCTGAGCCCACGGGTTCAAGAACAGCCTAGGCAACTCAGCAAGACCTCATCTAAATCAAAAAATTAGCTGGGCATGGCAGCACACGCCTGTAGTTCCAGCTACTTGGAAGGCTGAGACAGAAGGATCGCCTGAGCCCATCAGGTTGACACTGGGATGGCTGTAGGCGCGCTACTGCACTCTAGCCTGGATGACGGAGTGAGACTCCAAAAAAAAAAAATAGTACCTATTTCATGTAAAAATTAAAGTGTTAGTACATGGCAGGTATCTACTATACAACAGAGGCTTAAGAAATAGTAGATAATATACTCTACTATAACATGTTGCAATGACAGAAATCGAAGACTATTTAATATCATTATAAACCATCCAAGCTGAGCCACAGTTTACTACTATACTATTGTTAATACACACAGGACAAATTATGTTAAAAAAAAAATCATAAAATAGCCAGGCACGGTGGATCATGTCTCCCAGCATTTTGGGAGGCTGAGGTGGGAAGACCACTTCAGCAAGGAGTTTGAGATCTGCCTGCAACATAGTGAGATGTCATGACCAAACAAAAAAAAAAAATCAAAAGATTAGCTGACCGTGATGACACACGCCTCTAGTTCCAGTTACTTTAAAGGCTGGGAGGGAAAATCGTTTCAGCCCAGGAGTTTGAAGTTGCAGTGAGCTGTGACCACTGCACTCCAGTCTGGGTGACAGAATGAGAACCTTAATCCAAAAAAAAAAAAAATCATAAAACAAATGCATTCCAAAAATACCTCTCCACCTGACAGTTAACCTAACAATGATGGTATTTATTAGGGTATGATCTATAACTAGGAACTTGCAAAATATTTCATAGTTGGAAATGTACTGTATTATTTCCAAATGAGCACTTCCAAAATAAAAAAAAAAAACCTTTTTACTTCCAGTTTAATTCTGGGGCAAAATTAGAGAATTTCAACATCTCTCAAATAAATAGAACTGCAAAAAGCATATTGATGTAAAGTAATGTAGTTACCAGAGAATATGAGGGCAAAAGGACAGGCTGTCTTAACCCCTCTCCCAATTTCAGTTAACTAATATCACAATGTTCTACCAATTCTACCAATCTCATAATCCTACAGTTATCTTTACACTTTCTTTCCTTCTTCTTTATATCAAGTCCTATCTCTTCCTTCGCCAAAACCTCTCCAATACATTCCTTCTTTTTTTTTTTCATTCCACTCATTAAACTCATGCCCCAATAGTGTTCACAACTGAATTTCTAAAAAAACCGTTAACTGATCTTCTTTCCAATAATCTATATAACACCTCCTGATTAATCTGTAATTCCAAGTTCGTAAAATCACTGCTCAACTTACAAATGTTCAATGATTCCCAAATGCTAGAAAGATGAAGCCCAAATTCCTTAGTATATTCCCAAGGCTGCTTATAATATCAATGAGCATTACCCCACTAATCTTATGCCCTTCTTAGTCCATAACCTAAATTCTATTATTGAATCAGAAAAGTATTCTCAGGTCCAATCAATAATACAAGTTTATCCCAATCTCAGTATCTTTGTCCTTGCCTAGAAAACCATCTCCCTTCCTCTCTGCCTCTTCAACCTCTATCCATCTGTCATGGTAAAAACTCTAGTGAACCTCATCAAACTGACGAGCTTCTGCAAAGCAAAAGACACCATCAAGAGAGGAGGGAGACACTCCACAGAATGGGAAAAAATATCTGCCAACTGTATATCTGACAAAGGACTAACATCTAGGATCTACAAGGAACCCAAACATGCCGAAAAGAGAAAAAACAAACAGGCCCATTAAAAGGTGGGCAAAAAGCCGGACTCGGTGGCTCAGCCTGTAATCCCGCGCCTCTGGGAGGCTGAGGTGAGTGGATTGCTTGAGCCCACGGGTTCGAGACCCGCCTGGGCAACTTGGCGAGACCTCATCTCTACAATAAATCAAAATTAGCCGGGCTTGGTAGCACTCGCCTGTAGTTCCAGCTACTCGGAAGGCTGAGGTGGAAGGATCACCGAAGGCTGAGGCGGAAGGATCACTGGAGCCCAGCAGGTCAAGGCTGTGGTGGCCAGGAGCGACCACTGCACTCCAGTCTGGGTGACAGAGTGAGACTCCAACTCAAAAAAAACAAAACAAACAAACAAAAAAAGGTGGGCAAAAGACATGAATAGACACTTCTCAAAAGAAGATATACGGGCATCCAACAGACACAGGAAAAAATTCTCAGCTTTATCATCAGAGAAATGAAAATCAAAGCCACATTGAGATAGCTCCTTAACCCCAGTAAAAATGGCCATCATTAATAAAACAACAACAGATACTGGCGAGGATGCAGAGAAAAAGAACTAGAAATTGACCTTCCATATGACTCAGCAATTCCCCTATTGGGAATATACCCGGAGTAACTCAATTTATTCTACAAAAAAGATACCTGCACACGCATGTTTGTTGCAGCTCTATTCACAACAGCAAAAACATGGAACCAACCATGCTGCCCATCGAAGTTGGACTGGATTAAAAAAATGTGGTACATATACACAATGGAATATTATGCAGCCATAAAGAAAGAAGGACAAACATAAGGACTTTGCAGCAACTTGGATGGATTTAAAGTCTATCATACTCAGTGATCTATCACAGAAACAAAGAACAGAGTACCATATGTTCTCACTCATAAGCGGATCTTTAACAATTATCATAATACGATAAGAATGGAATTGGCAGTAGTGGGAAACTGCTGCGGAGGCATACTCATCAACAAGGGTACCTGCATAATGAACATTTGTATATCTAACCCTGAATTGTACCCCACATCTGTAAAATAATAATAAAAATAAAATAAAACAAAACTCTAGTGAAACTGCCTGTATAAGGCCCTCAAAGACTACTTCAGCCCTTAGCCCCTCAGTTACCTTACTTATCTTGATAAACTACATGCTGTCAGTTCAATGTCAGCTAGTCACATAACAATAGACCTCCTTGAGCAGTCACTGGTCAGTGGCATTTTCACCAAATAATAATAAATTTTTCACAAGTCTAAATTATTCAACATGAAAAATTCCTTTAATCTGAGATGATGCCCTTTCTCTTACATGTTTTTATAAATGTTCCATCTATTATAAAATAGTAATATCAGAGGAAAAGGGTTTTTTAATTTTCATGTCCTCACTTAGAATATAAAAAGCTCTTGAAATGCGACTGGTTTATGAAACTCATGTTCAGGAACCACTGGTCTACATCCTTCATTTTGAGAGTTACACATGATACAGTGTTGTTATAAAACTATTTCAAAAACTAGATACTAACTCCCCAATTAGAATTTTCAACTTCTTATGAACAAAGGCTATATATGGCACTTCTTTTATCCTTTCCTCTGTGCTCATTAGTACTTGTAATTACTAATTATAAGTACTGTAAATGAAATAGAATTAACAAAATTCCTGTCTAGCCGGACACGGTGGTTCACGCCTGTAATCTCAGCACTTTGAGAGGTGAAGGTGAGAGGATAACCTAATAAGCTCAGAGGTTCAAACAAACCTGAGCAAAATGGCGAGACCTCACCTCTACAATAAATAAAAACCAGCCGGGCGTGGCGGCACATGCCTGTTCCAGCTACCTGGAAGGCTGAAGTGGAAGGAACGCCTGAGCTCAGCAGGTTGAGGCTGCGGCAGCCATGAGCATGCCAGTGCATTCCAGCCTGGGCAAGAGTAAGACTGACTCGAAATATAAATAAATAAATAATTTTTTAAATGTCCTGGCTTTTAAATTTGATGTGAAACGGACCAAAAATGTAACTGAAGTCAGTGGTCCTTATCACCTCTCTACTTCTCTTCCCTAAACATGTTCTCTCTCACCTTTCTTGGTTGTACTCATTTAATGAACAGTCACCTGCTTTACAATATATCTGCTGTAATCCCATTCTACTTGCCTCTCCCTATGGTCTGAAATTTTATCCCCTCAGTTACTGTACTATTTCTCCCTGCTCCACTGTCTCACTAACCTCTCCTATATTTTCATATTTTTTTAAGATTCTGGTAGTCTCTTTTAAACTGCTTTATACTCTGGTCTCAATGGCCAAGCATGGTGGCTGTAATCCGAGCACTTTGAGGATTGCCTGAGCCCAGGGGTTCAAGACCAGTCTGGGCAACTTGGCGAGACCTTGTCTCTACAGTAAATCAAAAAAATTAGCCACGCGTGGTAATGTGCACCTGTAGTTCCACCTACTTGGAAGGCTGCGGCAGGATTGCCTGAGTCGAGTACGCTGAGGCTGTGGTGGTCGTGAGCATGCCACTGCACTCCAGCCTGTGTAATAGGTGAGACTCTAACTCAAAAAATAAAAAAAAGAATGGGCCTCAAAACAAAAGTCTTAACATAATTATCAGTCTTCAAGCTCCTACAGAAAACATTTTGATATATATTTTAAAATGTCTAATTTTAGCCAGGCTCGGTGACTCAGCCTGTAATCCCGCGCCCTTGGGAGGCTGAGGTGAGTGGACTGCCTGAGCCCGTGAGTTCGAGACCCGCCTGGGCAGCGAGACCTCATCTCTAAATTAAAAAAAAAAAAAAAATCAGCCAGGCGTGGTAGCACGTGCCTGTAATTCCGGCTACTCGGAAGGCTGAGGCAGAAGGATTGCCGAAGCCCAGCAGGTCGAGGCTGCGGTGGCCGGGAGCGGCCCTGCACTCCAGTCTGGGTGACAGAGTGAGACTCCAACTCAAAAAAAAAAAAAAGTTTAATTAAGCCGGGCTCGGTGCCTCAGCCTGTAATCCTGCGCCTTTGCCCGCAGGTTCGAGACCCACCTGGGCAACTTGGCGAGACCTCATCTCTACAATAAATCAAAAATTAGCTGGGCATGGTAGCGCGCACCTGTAGTTCCAGCTGCTTGGAAGGGAGGCGGAGGGATCGCCGGAGCCCAGCAGGCGAGGCTGCGGTGGCTGGGAACGGCCACTGCACTCAGTCTGGGCGACAGAGTGAGACTACAACTCAAAAAAAAAGTTTAATTAAAAAACAAAACAAGCCAGGCTCGGTGGCTCAGCCTGTAATCCCGTGCCTTTAGGAGGCTGAGGTGAGTGGATTGCCTGAGCCCGCAGGTTCAAGACCCACCTGGGCAGCGAGACCTCATCTCTACAATAAATCAAAAAATTAGCTGGGCGTGGTAGCGCATGCCTGTAATTCCGGCTACTCGGAAGGCTGAGGCGGAAGGATTGCCGGAGCCCAGCAGGTTGAGGCTGCGGTGGCCGGGTGCGCCTCTTTACTCCAGTCTGGGTGACAGAGTGAGACTCCAACTCAAAAAAAAACAAGCCGGGCTCGGTGGCTCAGCCTGTAATCCTGCTCTTTGGGAGGCTGAGGTAAGTGGACTGCCTGAGCCCGCGGGTTCAAGACCCGCCTGAGCAACATGGCGAGGCCTCATCTCTACAATAAATCAAAAAAGTTATCCGTTGTGGTAGCGCGCGCCTATAGCTCCAGCTACTTGGAAGGCTGAGGCGGAAGAATCACTGGAGCCCAGCAGGTCGAAGCTGCGGTGGCCGGGAGCGGCCACTGCACTCCAGTCTGGGTAACAGAGTGAGACTCCAACTCAAAAAAAAAAAAAGAAAAAAACGTAAATGAGCTGTTCATTCACTGGTATTAGATACAAATCATTAAAATGGCCTAAAATCAGATAAATATCTCCAGATGATTAGGAAGATAGCACATTTGCGATATAAAGCAGTTACAAGATTTAAAGACCCAAATATTAATTTCATGTATCGCAACATTTAACATTTCTAATTAACAACTAACTATTGGCCTTTTTTTTTTTTTTTTTTTTTTGAGTCAGAATCTCAATCTGTCACCCAGGATGGAGTACAGTGGCATGAATCAGGTCTTACTGCAGATTCAACCTTCCGAACTCAGGAATTCTCCTGCCTCAGCTTCCCAAGTAGCCAGGACTATAGGCCTGCACCACTATGCCCAGTTAATTTTTTTAATCTCTTTTTTTAGAGACAAGGTTTCACTATGTTGCCCAGGTTGGTCTCAAACCCCTGGGCTGAGGAGATCCTCCTGCCTTGGCCTTCCAAAGAACAGGATTACAGATGTGAGTCACTGTGCCCAGTGGTCCAGTTAACTTAAACTGGCTAAAACAAGAGTCTTCATGTTTAGCAACAGAAAAATGCTGTCAGACCAAGGTAATAATACATTTTTCTATCTGAACTATTCAGCCTCTGCAGAAAGCCTATACAAATAAAGCCTTGGTAAGTGGGTCAGGAAAATACGTTTGATCCTCTAATTATAATTAAGTTCAGGCCAGGCTCGGTGGCTCAGCCTGTAATCCCACCACTTTGGGAGGCCGAGGTGAGTGGATTGACTGAGTCCGCGGGTTCGAGACCCGCCTGGGTAACTTGACGAGACCTCATCTCTACAATAAATCAAAAATTAACTGGGCGTGGTAGCACGCGCCTGTAGTTCCAGCTACTTGAAAGGCTGAGGCGGAAGGATCTACGGAGCCCAGCAGGTCGAGGCTGTGGTGGCCAGGAACGGCCATTGCACTCCAGTCTGGGTGACAGAGTGAGACTCAAACTCAAAAAAAAAAAAAAAAAAAAAAATAAGTTCAAATCTGTTCCTATATAGATTTGCCTGTTGAAAGACTTAAAATTTTTCTTTTTCAGATAAAAAACTTCATTTTTTAACATTATAAATAGAATCAGATTGATATTAACCTATGTTAATGCTTTTATTAAGAGAATTCCAAGGCCAGGCATGGTGGCTCACGTCTATAATCCCAGCACTTTGGGAGGCTGAGGTGAGAGGACTGCCTGAGCACACGGGTTCAAGACCAGCCTGGGCAGCTTGGTGAGACTGCATCTCTACAATAAATAAAAAAATTGGCCAAGCATGGTGGCGCATGCCTGCAGTTCTAACAACTTGGAAGGCTGAGGCAAAAGGATCACCTGAGTCCAGCAGGTCAAGGCTGCAGTTGCCGTGAGAGTGCCACTGCACTCCAGCCTAGGCAACAGAGTGAGACTTCAACTCAAAAAAAAGAGAAAAGGAAAATTCAAATTCAATTATAATACAAATTAAACAAGTTATACTCAAGTTTTTTTTTTTTTTTTTTTGAATCAGGGTCTCACTGTCACCCAAGCTGAAGTACAGTGGCACAATCCTGGCTCACCACAGCCTCGACCTCTTTGATTCAGGCAATCTTTTCATCTCAGCCTTCTGAGTAGCTGGAACTACAGGTGTGCACCACCATGCCTGGCTAATTTTTTTATTTTTTGTAGAGACAAGGTCTTGTTACATTGCCTAGGCTGTTCTTGAACTCCTGGGCTCAAGCAATCCTCCCATCTCTCCCTCCCAAAGTGCTGGGATTATAGGTACCCAGTTGATTTGTTTTTAAATAGAGGTCTAAAGCAAGTGCTTTTATGCAAAAGAATCATCTTGGGAAGCACGATCCTGTTTCAATCATGTGGCCACGGTGTAAAACCTTATTAAAATTTCATTTTTAGGATTCTCAAAGACAAGCCTCACACAAAAAAAATCCTAGTCTCCAACTTTCAGAATTACATGTCATTAGTGACCAAAAACAATGTTGATCACTCATTTCATTCACCCAATTTGCCTATTCCCAAAAGTTAAACATAAACTTCCCAAAAATGAAGTTACCAGAATTAAGAATGTGCAATATGCTCTAAACATAAGTTCAAAGGAAGAATATTAAATATTTCCAAGTTTGAAAATCTCATTAAAATAAATGTGTTGGCAGGGCTCGGTGGCTCAGCCTGTAATCCCCAGCACTTTGGAAGGCCCAGGCAATTGGAAAGACCAGCCTGGGCAACTTGACCAGATCACGCCTCTATAATAAATAAAAAATTAGCCAGGTGTGGTAGTGCACGCCTGTAGTTCCAGTTACTTGGAAGGTTGAGGCAGAAGGATTACTGAAGCCCAGTAGGTTGATGCTGGGATGGTTGTGAGCATGCCACTGCACTCTAGCCTGGGTGACAGAGTAAAACTCTAACTCAAAAAATAGGCCGGACTCGGTGGCTCAGCCTGTAATCCCAGCGCTTTGGAAGGCCGAAGTGAGTGGATTGCCTAAGCCCGCGGGTTCGAGACATGCCCAGGCAACTTGGTGAGATCTCACCTCTACAATAAATCAAAAATTAGCCGGGCGTGGTGGCCCGCGCCTGTAGTTCCAGCTATTTGGAAGGCTGAGGCGGAAGGATCGCCAGAGCCCAGCAGGTCGAGGCTGCGGTGGCCGGGAGCAGCCACTGCACTCCAGTCTGGGTGACAGAGTGAGACTCCAACTAAAAAAAAAAAAAACAAAGAAAAAATAAATAAATGTGTCACTGAGCACAGTGACCCAAGCCTATAAGCCCAGCACTTTGGGAGGCCAAGGTGAAAGGACTGCCTGAGCTCAGGGGTTCAAGACCAGCCTGGGCAAGTTGGTGAGACCTCACCTCTCCAATATATCAAAAAATAAGCCAGGCATGGTAGGTGCACCTGTAGCTGAGGAAGGATTGCCTGAGCCCAACAGGTCGAGGCTGCAGTGGTTGTTAACGTGCCACGGCACTCCAGCCTGAGTGACAGAGTGAGACACCAAACTCAAATAAATAAAATGAATAAATAAAATGTGTCACTTCCCATTTTGAAGAGTTATGATGTTTATTTGTTTGGAGTTGGGGTCTCACTTTGTCACCCAGGCTGGAGTTCAATGGCATGATCATGATAACTATGGCTCACGGCAGCCTCTACCTCCTGGACTCAGGTGATCCTTCTACCTCAGCATCCCAAGCAGTTGGGACTATAGGCACATGCCACCACACCTGGCTACTTTTTCATTTTCTATAGAGATAAGGTTCCCCTATGTTTCCCAGGCTGGTCTCAAACTCCTGGGATCAAGCAATCCACCTGCCTAATCCTCCCAAAATGCAGGGAACACAGATGTAAGCCACCATGTCCAGCCTGATGTTTGTTTGTTTTGTTCTGTTTTTTTCCTGAGTTGGAGTCTCACTCAGTTGCCCAGACTGGAGTGCAGTGGCCGCTCCCGGCCACCGCAGCCTCGACCTGCTGGGCTCTGGAGATCCTTCCGCCTCAGCCTTCCGAGTAGCTGGAACTACAGGCGCGCGCTACCTCACCCGGCTGATTTTTTGATTTATTGTAGAGATGAGGTCTCGCCAAGTTGCCCAGGCGGGTCTCGAACCCGCAGTCTCAGGCAATCCACTCAACCTCTCAAAGCGCTGGGATTACAGGCTGAGCCACCAAGCCTGGCCCTGATGTTTGTTTTTTGTTTGTCTGTTTGTTTGTTTGAGTTGAGTCTCATTCTGTCACCCAGACTGGAGTGCAGTGGCTGCTCCCGGCCACCGCAGCCTCAACCTCCTGGGCTCCGGCGATCCTTCCGCCTCAGCCTTCCAAGTAGTCGGAATTACAGGCATGCGCTACCACGCCCGGCTGATTTTTTTATTTATTGTAGAGATGAGGTCTCGCTGCCCAGGCGGGTCTCAAACCCGCAGGCTCAGGCAATCCACTCACCTCAGCCTCCCAAAGGTACGGGATTATAGGCTGAGCCACGGAGCCGGTTTGATGTTTGTTTTTAAAGAGCAGTCATAAGAGCCGGGCTCGGTGGCTCAGCCAGTAATCCCACACCTTGGGAGGCCGAGGTGAGTGGATTGCCTGAGCCCGCGGGTTCGAGACCCGCTTGGCCAACTTGGTGAGACCTCATCTCTACAATAAATCAAAAATCAGCCGGGCATGGTAGCGCGCGCCTGTAGTTCCAGTTACTTGGCTGAGGCGGAAGGATCGCCGGATCGCAGCAGTCGAGGCTGCGGTGGCCGGGAGCAGCCACTGCACTCCAGTCTGGGCAACAGAGTGAGACTCCAACTCAAAAAAAAAAAAAAAAAAAAAGCAGTCATAGGCTGGGCACAGTGGCTCATCCCTGTAATCCCAGGACTTTGGGAGGCTAAAGTGGAAGGACCCACTTGAGGCCAGGAGTTTGAGACCAGCCTCGGCAATAAAGCAAGGCCCTGTTTCTACAAAAAAGACAAGAAAAATTAGCAGAGCATGGCAGCATGCGCCTGTAGTCCCAGCTACTTGGGAGGCTGAGGCAGGAGGATCGCTTGAGCCCAGGAGTTCAAGGTTGCAGTGAGTTGGGATCATTCCACTGTACTAGCCTGGCTGACAGAGTAAAATCATGTTTCAAAAAAAAAAAAAAAGCAGTCACAACACCTTATAGATGCTCCCAGAGATGACTGTTAAACTACACAGTAACAAAACTGGAAACCTGAAATATCATACCAGATCTGTGTAAAAGCAGCAAAATGACAGTGAAAAGTCATGAGACAAAAAACAACAGATGTTGGAGAGAATGTGGAGAAAAGGGAACACTTCTACACTGTTGGTGGGAGTATAAACTAGTACAACCTCTGTGTAAAACAATTTGGCAATTTCTAAAAGATCTAAAAATTGACCTTCCATATGATCCCACAATCCCCCTAACGGAAATAACCCCAAGGAACTCAAATCACTCTATGAAAAAGATACCTGCAGCCAGGCTCGGTGGCTCAGCCTGTAATCCCGTGCTTTGGGAGGCCGAGGTAAGTGAATTGCCTGAGCCTGAGGGTTTGAGACCTGCCTGGGCAAATTGGCGAGACCTTATCTGTACAATAAATCAAAAATTAGCCGGGCGTGGTAGCGCGCGCCTGTAGTTCCAGCCACTTGGAAGGCTGAGGCGGAAGGATCGCCAGAGCCCAGCAGGTAGAGGCTGCGATGGCCAGGAACGGCCACTGCTCTCCAGTCTGGGTGACAGAGTGAGACTCCAACTCAAAAAAGAAAAAGAAAAAGAAAAAGATACCTGCAAACGCACGTTTATTGCATCATTATTCACAATAGCAAAAACATGGAACCAACCATGGCATCCATTGAAAGAGGACTGGATTAAAAAATGTGGTACCTATGCATGATGGAATATTACACAGCCATAAAGGAGAAAATTATGAACTTCAAAGCAACTTAGATGGACTTAGAGTCTATAATACTGAGTGATCTATCACAAAAACAAAGAACTGAGTATTATATGTTCTCATTCATAAGCGGACCTTGAACAATTATCGTGATACTGTAAGAAAAGGATTGGCAGTAGTGGGAAACTGCGGGGGGTGGGGGTTGGGATTGGCCGTAGTGGGAATCTTCCAGGGGAGGGGAGCACACCTCATCAACAAGGGTACCTGAATAATGAACATTTGTATACCTAACCCTCAACTGTACCCCACATCTTTAAAATAAAAAATTTTTTAAAGTCATGAAAAACAACTTAAATTGTCAACTGAAATCTGAACATTTAAACTATAACACTTCCATAATATTTGCTTCCAGAGTGCCCACGAAGGCACAGTATTCAATATGGTTATATCCATTCATCTTGAAAATTTATATTTGGTTCACACTAGTTTGGGTAAGCTGAGATTTTCCAAAACAATTTTCAAAATAGTTTGGGATTTTGTGGAATTTTTCTTTTAAGAGTGGGTTAAGGGTAAAAGAGAAAGTTATCCCAGTTTAACTTATCACATCCTATTCTAATATCTTGACTGTATTTACCAGAGCCTTCTAAATTTGATTACTATCCCCCTTCCAAAGATAAAAATCTAGCCTAGAATTCATGGCAAGATGTCAGCAATAGGTATTCTTTTATTTATTTGTTCATTTCTATATTTACTTACTTTTTGAGTCAGAGTCTCACTCTGTCACCCAGGTTGGAGGGCAGTGGCACGTTCACAGCCACTCCAGCATCCACCTAGTGGACTCAGGTGATCCTTCCACCTCAGTCTTCCAAGTAGCCGAAACTACAGGCAGATGCTACCATGCTCAGCTAAAAAAAATTTTTTTTTTTGAGTTGGAGTCTCACTCCATCACCCAGACTGGAGTGCACTACAGGTGCGCGCTACTGTGCCCAGCTAATTTTTCCTTTTATTGTAGAGATGAGGTCTCACCAAGTTGTCTGGGCTGGTCTCAAAACTGCAGGCTCAGGCAATCCACTCGCCTCAGCCTCCCAAAGTGCTGGGATTACAGGCTAAGCCACTGAGCCAGGCCCTAAATTTTTTTTTGATATATTGTAGTTGTCCAGGCTGGTCTTGAATCCCTGGGTTCAGGCAATCCTCTCACCTCGGCCTCTCAAAGTGCTGGGATTACAAGCTTAAGGCAACACACCAAGCCTGGTATTATTTTTAAAATCCCAATTCTGACCCTCAACAGCTTTGTGACACTGAACAAGATACTTGGCTTCTGTGTACACCAGTTCCTCATCTGTAAAATGGGGCTAAAATAATAAGCTATATATACCTATTTCATGGGTGTGATGAAGAGTAAATGAGATTATGTGACTGAAACATAGTAGGTACTCAAAAAATTATTTGTATTTAAAATGCTTAGGATAGTGCCTGACACATAGCTATATATAACTAGTGTTATAAGAACCACTTGAGATCTGTACCAGGAATAAGCAAAAGTCAATAGCTAACAATATCAATATCACTACCCCAAAACTATAGCCAGACTTAATATTTAATTTAAAAATAATTTTCAAAAAACTATACTAGCTTGCGCCGGGCAAAGTGGCTCACGACTGTAATCCCAGCACTTTGGGAAACGAGAGGACTGCTTGAGCTCAGGAATTCGAGACCAGTCTAAACAACATGGTGAGACCTCGTCTCTACAATAAGTAAAAAAATCAGCCAAGCGTAGTGGCGCATGCTTGTGGTTTCAGCTACTTGGAAGGCTGAGGCGGAAGGATCACCTGAGCCCAGCAAATGGATGCTGCGGTGGCCGTGAGTATGCCACTGCACTCCAGCCTGGACAAAAGAGTGAGACTCCAACTCAAAAAAACCCAAAAAACAAAAAACTGTATTGGTTTAAAATATTCTCATATATTATTTCACCAACAGTCTCAATATGCAAGTCTAGTATTTCTTTAAGTGATGAAGGAGGACTAGCTAAAGCATCTAGGAATCATCTTTCCCTTGTACCAATCATAAGAATATTGCCGGTCAGGCTTGTGGCTCAGTGTGTAATCTCAGTACTTTGGGAGGCCGAGGTGAGTGGATTGCCTGAATTTGCGGGTTCAAGACCAGCCCAGGCAACTTAGCAAGATCTCATCTCTACGATAAATCAAAAATTAGCTGGGCATGGTAGCATGGGCCTATAGTTCCGGCTACTTGGAAGGCTGAGGCGGAAGGCTCGTTGAAGCCCAGCAAATCGATGCTAGGGTGACCATGAGTGTTCCGCTGCACTCCAGCCTGGGTGACGAAGTGAGACTCCAACTCAAAAAAAAAAAAGAAAAAGAATATTGCCAATGTATGGGCTAAAGATAAGCCATTCAAGAAAAACAGACTGGCTGGGCGCAGTAGCTCATGAATATAATCCCAGCACTTTGGAAGGCAGAGGTAAGAGAACTGCCTGAGACCACAGGTCGAGACCAGCCTGGAAAACTTGGCAAGACCTCATCTCTACAATAAGTCAAAAAATAAGCCGGGTATGGTGGCATGTGCCAGTAGTTCCAGCTACTTAGAAGGCTGAGGTGGAAGGATCACCTGAGCCCAGCAGGTCCAGGCCACAGTGGCCATGAGTGTGCCACTGCACTCCAGCATGGACGACAAAGTGAAACTGACTCAAAAGGGGGGGGGGAATTGAGGCTCTCTAAGGCTTTAGAACTAGAACTTTATAGCTTTAATAACTTTATAAAGTCAAGTATTATTTAACTAAAATAATCAAAGAATGAGAATTAGTCAAAAATGGATAACCGTCAAGGAATCAGAATACAATAAACCACAGTTAATAGAATCTTTATTTGAATAAAGATTCAGAAAACTATTCATAGGTTATGAACATTCTGTGAATGTGTAAAGAGTAAGAAATCGGCTAAATATGTACCAACTTTGTAACCAACTCTGAAAACTACTTTTAATAATAAATTTCCCATTTATCTCCTCACATTTCAAAAACAAAAATTTAAACTTACTGAAGTTTACCTGGTGATTTGAAGTGTTGATAAACATAAATGTTTTCTACCTATATTTTTACTTAGGTGGAATAAACAAGTTAAAAAGCAAATAGGCTAATTTCATGAAATATTTCTAACTTACTAAATAAAAAAATAACAGTGAGACACAAAAATTAACAAAATTACTCAATGTCGCTCAGAAACTTCACAAGTACTTCTGCTTCAAGGTTTCAAGGTATCCATAAAAATAATTACATTGGCCAAGCATGGTGGCTCAAATCTGTAATCCCAGCATTTCGGGAGGCCAAGGTGAGAGGACTGTCTGAGCCCACGGGTTCAAGACCAGCCTGGGCAACTTGATAAGATTTCATCTCCACAATAGATCAAAAAAGTAGTTGGGTGTGGTGGTATGTGCCTATAGTTCCACCTGAGCCCAGGAGGTCAAGGCTGCGGTGAGCCATGATCATGCCACTGCATTCCAGCCTGGGTGACAAGAGACTCGGATTCAAAAAAAAAAGGCCAGGTTAGGTGCTTCAGCCTGTAATCCCGGCACTTTGGGAAGCCAAGGCGAGTGGATTGCCTGAGCCCGTGGGTTCGAGATCAGCCTGGGCAACTGGGCAAGACCTCATTCCTACAATAAATCAAAAAATCAGCTGGGCGTGGTGGCGCGTGCCTATACTTCCAGCAACCTGGAAGGCTGAGGCAGAAGAATCGCCTGAGCCCAGCAGGGGCTGAGCCCAGCTGGGATGGCCATAAGCGTGCCACTGCAGTCCAGCCTAGGAGACAGAGTAAGACTCCAACTCAAAAAGAAAAAAAAGAGGCTTACAATACATACATTCTTCTGCCTTTAACACAGGAGGAAAAATAACTACGGAGAGAGCTTACCAACAGATCAGACAAAGCAGCTTTAAACAGATTTAATTAAGCTGAAGACTCTCATTGTTGACATCAAAATAAAATGTTAGTTAACAGAATAATTCAAATGAAGTACTACCTAGTGTCTCATTTCAGTTAATAACTCCAAACTGAGACCAATAAATAATCACTGATTAAGCATTTTTCCAAGAAGCAACTCTGTATAGTCAGTTCTTTGCCAGTGACAAGTTCCAAGAGTATGTGCTTTGCAGCACTAGGATTGGACTCCTGTACTTTCACACCCTAATGCAGTTGATGCACCTCCAGCCTTTAGATTAGAAAAAACACTAAACAGAATTCTAGCAAAAAGAAGCCATGTTAAAAAGTCTAAAAAATTAAAATTGCTACCTATTCATAAGCATTATTATGAACAATCACCAAAAACTCTACTGAAGACCTACTATGCAAAGCTCAAAGAAAAAAAGGGAGTACTCACTAAAACAAACTTAGCTTCCAATCAAGAAGCTTCTGGTCAAATTAGGTAATTAAGATATAAACTGGCAGAGGGCAGTGGCTTATGTCTATAATCCCAGCACTCTGGAAGGCTGAGGTGAGAGGATTGCCAGAACCCATGGGTTCAAGACCAGACTGGGCAACTTGGCGAGACCCCATTTCTACAATAAATCAAAAAATTAGCTGGGCATGGTGGCGTGTGCCTGTAGTTCCAGTTACTTGGAAGGCTAAGGTGGAAGGATTGCCTGAGCCCAGCAGGTTGAGGCTGTGGTGGTCATGAGCATGCCACTGCACTCCAGCCTGCGTAACAGAGTGAGACTCTAACTCAAAAGAAAAAGAAAAAAGATATAAGCTAGTTGGTTGGGCATAGTAGCTCACACTTGGGATTCCAGTGCTTTGGGAAGCCAAGGCAGAAAGACCACTTGAGGCCAGGAGTTTGAGACTAGCCTGGGCAACACAGCAAGATTCTGTCTCTAGAAAAAAATTACAATAGAAAAGATATGAGCAACCCTTTCAGATCCCCTCCCACTGTGGGAATTTTTTCTGTCCTCTGAATAAATCCTGTTTTCTCAAAAAAATTAAAAAATAAAAATAAAAAATACGGCCGGGCACAGTGGCTCAGCCTATAATTCCAGCACTTTGGGAGGCTGAGGCGAGAGGATTGCCTGAGCCCAGGGGTTCGACACCAGCCTGGGCAACTTGGTGAGATCTCGTCTCTACAGTCACAATAACTAGCTGGGCATGGTGGTGTGTGTCTGTAGTTCCAGCTACTTGGAAGGTGGAGGCGGAAGGATCGCCTAAGTCCAGCAGGTCGCGGCTGCGGTGGCCGTGAGCATGCCACCACACTCCAGCCTGGACGACAAGAGACTCCAACTCAAATAAATAAAGATACAAGCTAGTCAAGTTAACCAAGAATATAAGGAATACTTGACTTCACAAGCTATAAGATTTTTGAGAAAGTAAGAAGCTTTTGATACAATTAGATAAATTAAGAAACATGCAAGCCGGGCTCGGTGGCTCAGCCTGTAATCCCGCGCCTTTGGGAGGCTGAGGTGAGTAGATTGCCTGAGCCTGCGGGTTCAAGACCCGCCTGGGCAACTTGGCGAGACCTCATCTCTACAATAAATCAAAAATTAGCCGGGCATGGTAGCGCACGCCTGTAGTTCCAGCTACTTGGAAGGCTGAGGCTGAAGGATTGCCGGAGCCCAGCAGGTCGAGGCTGCGGTGGCCAGGAGCGGCCACTGCACTGCAGTCTGGGTGACAGAGTGAGACTCCAACTCAAAAAAAAAGAGAAAGAAACATGCTAGTATCACTGACCAAAAATATGACAAGTATTGACAATAAGTGCTATAAAATTTTAGAGAAGAGAGATTAACTGTTACAAAGTCAAGAAAGACTTCAAAGAAGGGATAATGAGCTGAGTCTTGAGGGTTGGGAAAGATTTAAATAGTTAAACAGCATTTTTAAAAAAAAAGGAAAAAGATAACAGAAACAAAGGTGCTGAATTGGGGATGCAACTATTAAATATTTATTAAATACCCACTACATGTTAGTAACTGTATTAGGTACCGAGTATACCTTGGGGAACTTAGATGAGTTCCCTGCTTTTGTGGAGTCTAGTGGGGAAGACATAATAATGCAAATAGCTATATCATTATAAATTTTAACAGGTGCTATGAAAGGAGGTAACAGAAGCCAATAATAGGGAATAACAGGATAAGACTAGCAATATAGAATATAGGGAATAACAGGATAAGACTAGCAATATAGAATGATGAAAGTATCTCTGATATTTACACAAAAGCTCAGGCATGAAGGAGGCAGCCATGTAAAAAGCAGGGGAAAGAGCATTCAAGGAAGACAGAGCCATACATAAAAGGCACTGAAGTAGGAGAGCTTGCTCAGTCTAAAAATAAGTAAGACCAGGTCTGGTGCCACAATCCCAACTACCTAGGAGGCTAAGGTAGGAGGATTTCTTGAGGCTAGGAGTTTGAGATCGGCCTGGGCAACACAGTGAGACCTCATCTTTAAAAATGAAATAAATTTTCAAAAAAGAAAAATAAGTAAGAAGTCAGTGTGACTGAAGCATAATGGACAATGAGATTGGCATAAGATGAAACTAAGTAGGTAGGGAGGGGCCAGGCTATACATGGCACTATAGGCCAAAATAAAAGGGTTAAAATTTGGATTTTATTCTGAATCCAAAAGAAAACCAGTAAAAATTTTTGCACTTGTATTAGTGTTGGACAAAAGGAGTCAGACCAAAAAGAACATATTCTACTGCATATGATTCCATTTTCACAAAAGTACAAAAAAGGGCAAAACTAATCTATGCTGTTAGAAGTCAGGATTATAATTACCCTGGGTGGTAGATAAGAGGTGGGAATTGGATGGGGGCTTCTACATACTGGTAATGCTGTTTCTTGATCTGCGTGCTGGTTACTTTTATGATATGTGTACTTTTTTGAATCTATACTATATACGTCAATAAAAAGTTGTAATAATTGTTAACGTTTTACACAGTTTTTAATAGCATGATATACATTTTAAAAAGATTACTCTGTCCAAATAAAACAGGAATAGAGGGGCATTTTCAAATATGGCAGATCTTGAATGACAGATTAGCCTGATAGAAACTTTTAGATACATAATAGAAGTAGGAGTAATTCAAACAGTAACACAAACAGTAACACAAAAATGCCATGTTTATAAATAATAAATGCCAGGTCTGGGAAGGGAGATGTAAAATAAAGGATGAACTATAAATTCCTTAGAATGTATGAAGGAATCTCTAGAAATTAAGATGAAAACAGCAATGCCTAAAAAGGTTACCAATGCTTGTTATATTGTAGCCTATATTTTAATATGGTATTTTCTTTCCTTTTTTTTTGGAGTTGGAGTCTCACTCTGTCACCCAGACTAGAGTGCAGTGGCCGCTCCCGGCCACCGCAGCCTCGACCTGCTGGGCTCTGGAGATCCTTCCGCCTCAGCCTTCCGAGTAGCTGGAACTATAGGCGGGTGCTACCACGCCCGGTTAATTTTGATTTATTGTACAGATGAGGTCTTGCCAAGTTGCCCAGGCGGATCATAATATGATATTTTCAAGCATTTTGACGCTCCACCCCAATACACCAGAGAGAGTAATAAAACAGATACCAAACCCGAGCATCAATCAAACCTGAGTTCAACAGTGGTCTGCCCCTCACTAGCTCTGGCAAGTAATTGCTTTGAGCTCAGCTCCCTCATGTATCAAATGAGGATAATGACTACTCATAGAGTTATTATTTTCTTCCTACAGTTACCCAAAATTTTGAGTAGGTAGTCTGAAGGGCATTTTAATCTAATTATTATTTCCTAATAGTACAGGGAGGGTCAAGGGTTGATGTAATAAGAGTTTCCATTCTCAGACAAATTCATGGGTGGGCAAGGGGCTTATGAGAACAGATAATACAAGGAAATAGAATGAATAAAGAGAAAGGAGAAGGATTAAAAAGTAGAAATGGGGCTTCGTCTAGAAGCTCAGTAGTAGAGGTTTCAAGCATTTCCTAAGACAGACAGAGGCTTGAGCTAAAGCAAATCGGGACAGGTTCTGTGACTTGAGAAACTAAGAGAAGGAAAAAATAATCTTATATCTTTCCAGCAAGTCACAATTTCTACCTAATGTGTTCTTCCCTTTCTGGAATATTAACTAAAACAAGTTTGAGATCAACATGAAAGCTATTCTGTCGCAGGTAGAAGGACAAAGCCTTTAAAAACTTTATAGCATCCCCGCCCTTAAAGTAGTATTTCAGCAACCATACCGTGATAAGTACTTCTTCAACAAAGTCAAAGATGTTAAGTTTTATATTTCAGGAGCTACCATTTCAAAAGGAAACAAAAACTAAAAGTTCAACTCCTTAATAAATCTCTGGGCAATTTTTTTCTCCAAAATATATTCTCTGCTTTAAAAGTAACTAAAATCTGGTTCCTCCTGAATTTACTCATCTTTCCCCTTGATCAGACAAGTGTCTCTCCCTCTCTTATTCTTCTTATTCACCTAACCATTAAATACCTAAGGTTTCCCTATTTCCTACCAAGTTGACATGCTGACTCCCTAGTATTCACTCTGATCTCACGTACTGAATCTGAGCACATAAATCTCATAACATTCCCAGGAAAAATCTGCTTCCCTATTCCTAAAACATAACATATAGCTTTAGAAGAATAAAGGCAGTGGTGATTACCCAACTGTTTACATTTGTCAAAGCTCATCAAACTGTACACATAAAATTGGTGAATTTTACTCTATGTAAATTATACCTCAATAAAGCTGATTTTAAAAAAAGAATGCATACATTCATTCATTCAGCAAATATTTGCTAAACATCTACTACTATACATCAAAATTTATAAAAAACCTTTCAGGCTGAGCTCGGTGGCTCAGCCTGTAATTCCAGCACTTTGGGAGGCCGAGGCAAGAGGACTGCCTGAGCCTGCGGGTTTAAGACCAGCCTGGACAACTTGGCAAGACCTCGTCTCTACAATAAATCAAAAATTAGCCAGGCATGGTAGCGCGCCCCTGTAGTTCCAGCTACTTGGAAGGCTGAGGCAGAAGGATAACCGGAGCCCCCAGCAGGTCAACGCTGGGGTGACCATGAGTATGTCACTGCACTCCACCCCTGGGCAATGGAATGAGACTCCAACTCAAAAAAAAAAAAATCTTTCAGCTTGGACCATTTGGGTCCTACCTGTATGTTCTACTCATAAGCTGATATTGTCCCCAAGAGCTATATTACATTTTAAAAAGGTTCTGTTTCAGATCCTAAATGTTAACTTAATGATAGCCTCTATAGTGGAAGGGCCATTAGCTATCCATCATCTTCCATTACATAAATGAAATACATGATCACTTAGCTTCTCTGTACTTTAATAAAAATACTTCTATCATAAGCAAAAAAAATAATCACCTACAGCATATAGCACATACAACTACTATAGCCTTATATGTTTGTCTTTTTAACCAAAAAAACTAGCACACCTCAAAAACATACTGACAGCACTGCTGGAAAAAAAGAAGGCAATATTATTGGGGAATAAACTTAATTGACTTATTCTTGGGCCTACAGTGATCCAATGGCTGAGTCAAAGGCCTAGAAACTAGGTCTCCTGGTCCTCAAGGCAGTATGTAATCACGGACCTTAAGAGAAACAGACTTGGGTTTGAAATCCAGCTACACTTATAAGTTGTATGTGTGAACTTGGGAAGGTCACACTACCTTCTGCCCCTCAGTTTGCTGATCTATAAACCAGGGAGGCCAACTACTACTTGACAAAAATTGTTGGAATGAGGGAAACCCCCTCAGGTCCCCTCCCAGTCTGAGAGCTTTTCTGCCTTTTTAATAAATTGTATTCTAAAAAAAAAAAAAAAAAGTTAGGAAGACCACATAAGATATATACCACCTAGCACAGATCAAGGAACTTCCTTTTTTGGTCTTAAACTATTTAAGGTTAAGAAAACACCTAATAATCAAGGAAGGCTAACAATCCGCTGGTCAATAATGAACCTGTATTTGCTGCCTTATTCAAACTCCGACCCATTCCCTTCCCATCTCACTATTTCCAGCTTTTCAAACTTTTATTACTATATTTAGAAATGTGATTTAATTTTAGAAACCTGGAAAATTCTTCGGAGTAAATGGAGCAAAACCTGAATCTGCCCCAAGGGGAATTCTTAGCAAAACAATTATTTCTGACAAGAATTTTCTACAGGGGTTATTCAATGTAACCATACAAACACCATCAAAACTGCAACAACAACAACAAAAATGACAGAAAGCAGCATGGACCATACTGTCCAGATTCTCCAAAAAGGAATACCCTCCTAAAATTCAAACTTCTCCCTCCCTAATCTGAGGTAGTTAAATCTCACTAGGTGCCCTGACTTCTCCCGGCTCTGACACCGTTCCAGTTCCTTAGGCAACAATTGGACAGCAATTTGCAAAGAGAAATACCCGGAGCAAACCCCACCCCTCAAAATATCCCCAAAAGGTAGGGAGGTCCAGAGTATTTGCTCCTCCATCGATAGATACGGCACCAGAGGCTCCGCAGCAAAATCCTTCCCCAAGGTCATTCAAGTCAGTGAAGGCGCGGCGGTGAATCCGCAAGCACTCTCTGGCTTTCTGAGATCATGCTGCAGGGTTTTGAGGGGTGCCTGCTCTCTTCCCCTCTCCCACCCCCAAGTGTGAGCACTGGCCTCGGCATTTCCGAAACAAGCCACAACAAGCTGTGCAGTGTTAGGAAAGGGGCTGACGCGATGAAGAAACAGATGCTCCAAAGCAAGACGGTCTTTCCTGGCTCGCAGAGCCTCCTCCAAGGTTATGAACAGAAACCGCAGGCACCTCCGGGAGCCGGAACGGGGCTCCGAAGCCCCAGGCCGGGCGCCCCGGGACGCCGGCTTCCCTGCAGGCAGCTAGAGGCCACCGGCCCCAGAAACCGCACTTCATTCCTGCGCCTCGGGAAGCCATGGCTCCTTCCCCGCCCGGGCCGCGGGCCGCGGGCCGCGGGCGGGGGGGCGGGGGTGCGCGGGGAGGCGGGCCGCGCGCTGCGGAAAGTTCACCGCGGCGGGCGGGCCGGCGGGGGGCGGCCCCGGCCTCGCTCGCCCGCGTCCCCCTGCAGATTCCACCATTAATTAGTCCTAAGGACTGTCTACTGGCAACTTAAACAAAGCGAATGCCTCGAATTCCTTCCCGGCCCAGCGGTCTGGCTGCGAGTCCAGCAGCGCCCGGGACGCGGGCCGGCGCGCCCGACAGCTGCGGCGGCGGCGGGACCCGTCCCCGCCGGCCCGCGCCCCCGCGCCCGCAGCCGGTCCCGCACGCCGGCCCGCCGCGCTCCCGGACCTCCTCCTCCTCCTCCCGCCCGGAGCTCCCGGGCTCTTCCTGTATGATCACTTCCTTCCTCCCCGGTGCCCGCCGGGCCCCGCGCAGCCCCTCCCCGGGCCGCCGCAGCCCCCCCGCCCCGCCCCCATCGGCCCGCGCCCCCTCCCCTCGAATCCCGAACCCGACCCTCCGAACTCTCCTCAGCCCCCTCGGAAACGTCTCCGCGGCGGCTCTGCCCCACACGTTTCTCCTCAGCCTCTGGCTCCTTCCAAGAAGTCTCCTCAGAGCCTTCCCTCCCCCTCCAGAAGAAGAATCTCCTCAGAGTCTCTTCCTCCAACTCCAAAAACACTCTCCAGGTCTTGCCCCAACAGGCCCCCTCCCGCACTCCCCTCCAAAGCTCTCTCGAACTCTCCCCCAACTCCACACCCCCCAGCCCTCCCCGGACTGCGCCCGCCGGTCCTGCCCCGTCGCCCCCGTGTGCACGACCCCTCCGGGCGCCGGGCCCCCTCCGGCCGCCCTCCTCTCCCCGCGCCCGCCCCGGGCCCCCGCGCCGCGCTCCCACCGCCTCCTCGCGGACCCTCACCTCGGCAGCCAGAGACCGCGCTCCCGCCCGCCCAGGGCTCCGGCGCTCGGCTCCCAGCGGCCGGCGCCTCCTCCGGCTCCCCGGGACTGACAATGAGGGGCGGGGCAGAGTGGTGACGTCAGCGGTCTGGAGGGCGGGGCCTCTGTGGGGGCGGGACTGGTCCTCAGGCCCCGCCCCCTCGGTCACCCCGCCCCCTTCCCTCCCAGGACTTGACTCCACCAAGTTTTTATTGCCTCCTTAGTTTGGTGACCAGGGCCTGTGCTAGGCTGCCTGGGAAATCGGAATGGAAGACAAGACTTCCTGCTTTCAAGAAGGGCACTCTGAAGGGGGTTGTTAGGATTAAATGAGATAATCAATGAAAAGGCGCTTAGCCCAGGGCCGGGTATGAAATAATCACTCAACAAATACTATTTCTGTTATTCAGCAAACACACAAAAGGAGCTCAGCTTGGACACAGGAGGCATGAGTTCTAGTTCCCAGCTCTGCTGTTAATTCATTGTGTAATTCATCTATATTCCTTACTTTCGTTTTATTTAAAATGGGAGGAGGCAAGGACCAGATGATCTCAAAAGTCCCTCCAATAATTTTATGGCATACTTCCTGTAGGTCTATGATATACAAGATACCTAGGGCCCAGAGAAGTGGAGAGGAAGTTTGTGAAGGGAACCCAAAACCCACACCCAGCGCAGTATAGGACACAGTCAAAGACTTGCTCTCCCTGGGAATGTTCTCCCACGCACTGGCACGCAGCAGCATTCACAAGCCAGGACACAGATGGGCTGAGGGCTGCTTCCTCTCTGACTGCAGCAGCATGGTTGGTCTCTTGAGATATCTGTTGTGTAAGTTCTTTATTGCCTGTGGAATAAAGGCCAAAGCCCTGGCCTGGCATGATCACTTCCTACCTTTACACGTGCGCGCGCGCACACACACACACACACACACACACACACACACACACACACACAGTAAAGTTTATCCAGACTTCTCTTAGCACACCCACTGCTTTCCCACATTTGCCCCTTTGCTCAAGCTCTTCTCTTGCTGTCTCATCTCCAGATCCCCAAGCCAGAAGCCAACCTTCCCACCTCTGAATACTCAACAGCATTGTGTCTAACCCTCATTTAAGCATGGACACTACAACTTGTATTAAATTGACCTCCATTTGTTTCTTAACACTTCCTAGAGGTCAGAAACCACACACGTTTGTGGAGCTCAAGTTCTTATGCCAGAAAACCCTGGGATGAAGACCACGCTCGGTGGCTCAGCCTGTAATCCCAGCACTTTGGGAGGCAAAGGTGAGTGAATTGCCTGAGCCCATAGAATTGAGACCAGCCCGGGCAACTTGGCGAGACCACGTCTCTACAATAAAAAAATAAAAAACTTAGCCAGGCGTGGTAGCGTGTGCCTGTACTACTTGGCAGTAGAACAGGCTACTTGGAAGGCTGAGGCAGAAAGATCGCTGGAGCCCAGCAGGTCAACGCTGGGGTGGCTGTGAGTATGCCACTGCACTCCAGCCTGGTAAATGGAGTGAGACTCCAACGCAAAAAAGAAAGAAAACCCTGGGATGCTATACCCATGTTCTGACTCTACTAGCTTTCTCTGAGTCTCAGTCTACTCATCTGTAAAATGGGGATAATAATATGAATAATATGGTCCTTGTAGTATTTGTTTTAAAATTACATAAGATGCTATGTGGAAAACACCAGACATGTATCATTCCACAAACAATATTGTTGTCATTCTTATTTTCAATATTATAGCTATCATCAATATTCTTTTTTTTTGAGTTGGAGTCTCACTCTGTCACCCAGGTTGGAGTGCAGTGGCACACTCACAGTCACTCCAGCTTCTACCTGCTGGGCTCAGGTGATCCTTCCACCTCAACCAAGTAGCCGGAATTACAGGCACACGCTAACACACCCAGCTAATTTTTTTATTTATTGTAAAGACAGTGTCTCACCAAGTTGCCCGGGCTGGTCTCAAACCCGTGGGCTCAGGTAATCCACTGGCCTCGGCCTCCCAAAGTGCTGGGATTACAGGCTGAGCCACTGAGCCCGGCCTAATATTACTGTTAACTCCAAACACCACACCGCACCCCTGTGATAATCTACCCAATCATTACATAGTGGAGGACATTAAGGTTTTGAGAAAGGAAGAGGCTTGCTGAGAGTAGCCCTACAAAGCATTGTCATTGGAATGGGAACCAGCCCTCCAGCCTCCAGTCCCCAGGTGGATTCTGCAGAGTCACATCTCATGCCCCAGGGCATCTCTGTCACCCAGTTCCCTTCCAAGTCAGGGATAGCTGAGAGTTCTCTCTGTGAGTTCTTTGCAGCAGAGCTGACCCGCTTCTGCTTCTGCCTTTCTCCTCTTGCTTTCTTTCCAGAAAGATGGATCTGTGTTAAACTGCCCTTGGCATCTCTGCAGTCCCCTAGGAGAGCTGAAGCAAGGCGCTGGGCGTTTCCAGAGAGCTGGCCTGTGGGAGGAGGAGAAGAACTTTGGGGTTCTGCTTAATTTCCTGTGCTGTGGGCAGCCCAATGGTTGTCCTGAAATGCCTGGGCTAATCCTCAAGGGCTCCTAACAAATTGTAGCTTATTTTTTAAATAAGAGATTCAAAAACACCACTTCCTGTGAAAAGTAAGCATGGCCACAGGATTGCTACAGGCAAAGGAAAGGCCTTTACTAAGCCGGGCTCGGTGGCTCAGCCTGTAATCCCGCGCCTTTGGGAGGCTGATGTGAGTGGATTGCCTGAGCCCCTGGGCAGCGAGACCTCATCTCTACAATAAATCAAAAAATCAGCCGGGCGTGGTAGCGCATGCCTATAATTCCGGCTACTCGGAAGGCTGAGGCGGAAGGAGCGCCGGAGCCCAGCAGGTCGAGGCTGCGGTGGCCGGGAGCGGCCACTGCACTCCAGTCTGGGTGACAGAGTGAGACTCCAACTCAAAAAAAAAAAAAAGAAGTAACTCAGTAAAGGCCTTTTTTTTTTTTTTTTTTTTTTTTTTTTGAGTTGGAGACTCCAACTCAAAAAAAAAAAGAAGTAACTCAGTAAAGGCCTTTTTTTTTTTTTTTTTTTTTTTTTGAGTTGGAGACTCAATCAAAAAAAGAAGTAACTCAGTAAAGGCCTTTTTTTTTTTTTTTTTTGAGTTGGAGTCTCACTCTGTCACCCAGACTGGAGTGCAGTGGCCGCTCCCGGCCACCGCAGCCTCGACCTGCTGGGCTCCGGCGCTCCTTCCGCCTCAGCCTTCCGAGTAGCCGGAATTATAGGCATGCGCTACCACGCCCGGCTGATTTTTTGATTTATTGTAGAGATGAGGTCTCGCTGAGTTACTTTAAAGGCTAAAGCTGATACTAAGCACTGCCAACCCTTGCAAGGGAAAACTCAGAACAGACAAGGAAGCTTATGAAGACAGAACTTTTTCCCTAGGACCCATGACCCCATCAACCACTTATTCATTCATTCACAGCAACAGCTTTGGCACAGGACAGATCAGGATTCCAACTCCAACTTCGCCACTTACTAGTTGAATAACTTTGAGCTTTTTGGTCTCTGCACCTCAGTTTCTCATATGCAAATAGAATAATAACAGTACCCACCTCACTCAGTGGCTGAGGATTAAACGAGGTCACGTGTGAAAGAGCTTAGTTCAAAGCCTGGCATCTAGTTCATGCCAGGTTGTGATGGTTGCTGTTACCATTTGAACATATCCTCCCGGTAAGGCCTCCCATGTACTGACCTCTGGACTGGAAGTAGGGCTAAATAGTAGTCCTGCCCTCAACAGGCTCTATTTGTCAAAGGAATGGGATAGTTTGCATGAATGGGCAAAAAAAAACAGTGTCCACTGGGTATTAAATGAAAAGAGTAAGAATAAGTTTCAGAATTACAGGTGTAAGAGGGGATCCTATAATTATAATTTATAATATATGCTTAGTATATGCATAGAAAAATATGGACACTAGAAAGAACTAAATAGGTGGGATGCAATGGCTCATGCCTGTAATCCCCCGAAGCCTTGGGAAGCCAAGGTAGAAGGATGGATTGAGCCCAGGAGTTCAAGGCCGTAGTGAACTACCATGGCGCCAGGATTCCAGCCTGGGCAACAGAGTGAGACCCTGTCTCTGAAAAAGACATAAATTAATAATCAATAAAATGAAGAACTAAATAGATCTTTCATCTTTTTTCTTTCTTCTTGCTTTACTGTTCTCTGTGTGTATATAGTAGGAACTTTCAGAAAAAACTTTTTAAAAGCTAACAGGGAAGAAAGGGGATAAAAACACAGCTACAAGGTATACCAGCAGTGGGCTTCTGAGTCAACTGTGCATACTGCCATAGAAAGTTCCACAAATCTCATCTTCATGAGGTTCCAGGAAAGCCCCTGCCCAGACAATTCTCACTCGTCCCCCCACCCTAGCCCTTAGTTGCTTTTTTTTTTTTTTTTTTTTGAGTTGGAGTCTCACTGTCACCCAGACTGGAGTGCAGTGGCTGCTCCCCGCCACTGCAGCCTTGACCTGCTGGGCTCCGGCGATCCTTCCGCCTCAGCCTTCCAAGTAGCTGGAACTACAGGCACGCACTATCACGCCCAGCTCATTTTGGTTTATTGTAGAGATGAAGTCTTGCCAAGTTGTCCAGGCGGGTAGCAAAGCATTTTAACTTTCAATGCTAGAAGCCAAAGGCAAGACTCCTAATAGAAATGCCAGGAGCCATGACGTGGCTAGTACAAAAAACTGTTAAGCAGGAAGAATTTTCTTTTTCTTCCTGTCTGTATTAGTCAATGTTCTCCAGAGAAACAGAACCAATAGGAATATACATATATATAATTTGTTTAATATAGGAATTGGCTCACAAGATTATGGAGGCAGAGAAGTCCCACAGTCTGCCTTCTGCCAGCTGGAGGACTAGAAAACCTGGTGGTACTAAGAACTGTTGGGAGTTGGGGTGGGGAGCTCATGGAGAGAGGTGTGGCCGGAAGGTGCTGGTATATATCCCAAAGTCCAAAGGCCAGAGAATCAGGAGCTCCATTTTCCAAGGACAGAAAAAGATGGATGTCCCAGCTCAAGAAGAGAGAGCAGGCTAGGCACAGTGGCTCACGCCTGTAATCAGCACTTTGGGAGGCCAAAGTGAGAGGATTCCCTGAGCCTACGGATTCAAGACCAACCTGGGCAACTTGGCAAGACCTCATTTCTACAATAAATCAAAAAATGAGTCGGGCATTGTGGCGCGTGCCTGTAGTTCCAGCTACTTGTAAGACTGAGGCAGAAAGATCGCCTGAGTTCAGCAGGTCAATACTATGGTGGCCGTGAGTGTGCCACTCCAGCCTGGGTGACAGAGTGAGACTCTGACTCAAAAAAAAAAAAGAGAGCAAACTTGCCCTTCCTTCACTTTCCTGTTCTATCCATTCATCAATAAAGTGGAGCATGCCCATCAATATTGGTGGAAGGTGGGTTTTCTCTATTCAGCCTACCAATTCAAATACTAATCTCTTCACAGACACACCCAGAAATAATGTTTTATCGGCTATCTAGGCTATCTTAGCCCAGTCAAATTGACACATAAAATTAGCCATCACACTGTCCTATGTCCCTCCCACATCTTCCAAAGAATAACAATATGTCAGCATCTCATGTCTACTGTGCCTAAACTTGCACTTTCATTTTCACTTATTATCTTTTTGCTGTTTGAATGTTTTACAAGAATCAGTATTACCCTGTTATAAAAAAAAAGTAGTAAAGATATATATAAAAAGAAAG
Organism: Cephalopachus bancanus; assembly: GCA_027257055.1. Taxonomy (NCBI): domain Eukaryota; kingdom Metazoa; phylum Chordata; class Mammalia; order Primates; family Tarsiidae; genus Cephalopachus; species Cephalopachus bancanus. Next base: position 2,056,486 of record JAPVLO010000293.1, on the reverse strand, counting down.
CTAGCCAGGCACAGTGACTCACACCTGTAAACTCAGCACTTTGGAAGGCCACGGCCGGAGGATTGCTTGAGGCCAGAGGTTTGAGACCATTCTGGACAGCATAGAGAGACCCTGTTTCTACCAAAAAACAAATGTTTTTAATTGACCAGTCATAGGTACTATGCCTATAGTCCTAGGTACTCAGGAAGCTAGGTAGGAGGATTACTTGAGCCCAGGAGTTCGAGGTTACAGTGAGCCATGATTGCACCACTGCACTCCAGCCTGGGCGACAGAGTGAGACCTTGTCTCTTTCTTTTTTTTTTTTTTGAGTTGAGTTTCACTCTGTTGCCCAGGTTGGAGTGCAGTGTCACGCTCACGGCCACCGCAGCCTTGACCTGCTGGGCTCAGATGATTCTTCTGCCTCAGCCTTCCCAGTAGCTGGAACTACAGGCATGCACCACCATGCCCCGCTAATTTTTCTTGATATATTATAGAGATGAGGTCTCACCAAGTTGCCCAGGCTGGTCTTGAACCCATGGGCTCAGGCAATTCTCTCACCTCGGCCTCCCAAAGTGCTAGGATTATAGGCGTGAGTCACCGCGCCCTGCCTTGGCTCATTTTTGTTGGCTTGCAAACAATAAATAATTCAGTATGGTGGAGGCCAGTTTACAGGAATCATAGAAAGTGAGAGTGGGAAGGGATAAAATCGCCCTCAATTCTACCATCCCCCAAATGGCATGATTTTAAGTCTCCTCATGCTTCTGGGCACCCAATGCTACATGTATTTCATACATTCATTCATCCCACAAACATTTATGGAAACTTTACTATAAACCAAGAATCGTGCTGAGTACTTACATATACCATCTTGTACAGGTTATAGGGGGTCATTATTGCTATCTTGCAGATTAGGAAAAAAAGGCTCAGAAAGATAAAGTAACTTGCCCAAAGTCACACATCTAGTGGGATCTAAACGGAGACCTGTGCAACATCAAAGCCCACATCCTGGAGGAAGTGGGCTGTATTCCAAAGCATGATTGGTTGGGTGGCTTTGAGCAAGTCACTGAACTCTTTCCAGCAGTGGCTTCCCCACCTCCACAGAATAAGTGTACACCCAGATATTTTGTGCAAGCAAAGTGCTTTGTAAGTTGTAACATACAATACAAAGAAAAGCCATTACATCAGCTCTGCAGGTACTGGGTGTCAAGCATCTTTGCCTTATCCTGGTGCTTTCCCCACTAGTGTATGTCCCCATTAGTGTTTATCTCCCATTAGCACACTTAAGACAGTCTTCCTTGCCCGAACTCATCTTATTTCTCCCACCATTCTGAGACCTCGTCAAGGACAGAATGATGCTTATCTGTTTTCGGTCCCTTTCTGCCCTCAGTGCAGCATCTGGCATGCATCCTCCATTCCTTTGCTCTTTTATTTATTTCTTAACAAATGGCTGAGTGCCTAACATAGGCCAGGAGTTACACAGACTATAATACAGTAAAGGTTCCTGCCTTCCTGAACCTTGGAACTGGAGGGAGGCAGTGAGAGATGCAGGGTGGGAACCTACTGAATCCAAGAGACAGGGAGGGCTCTCTAAAGGAGGAGGCCTGCAGGTTCTGAGAAGTTAAGGAATCTGCTCAAGGTCACACAGCTGGTAAGTGGAACAGCTGGGATTTTAACCCAGGAATGCCTGATTCCTAAACCTGTGCTCTACTACAAAACACTGCCTTTTATCTCCTCCATCTTTTACCTCTTTGGCTCTCTTTTTTTTCTTTTTTCTATCTTTTTTTTTTTGAGTTAGAGTCTCACTCTGTTGCCCAGGCTGGAGTGCAATGGCACACTCATGGCCACCGCAGCCTTCACCTGCTGGACTCAGGTGATCCTTCTGCCTCAGCCTTCCAAGTAGCTGGAAATACAGGTGCAAGTCACCACTCCTGGCTAATTTTTTTGATTGATTGATTGATTGTAGAGATGAGGTCTCACTAAGTTGCCCAGGCTGGTCTCAAAATCCTGGTCTCAGGCAATCCTCCCGCCTCAGCCTCCCAAAGCGCAGGGATTATAGGCTTGAGCCACAGCGCCTGGTCCTTTTTTGGCTTTCATTGGTGAGAAGAAAGCAAGCTCTGTTCAACACTGGATGCTCTAAAGCAATATTTTGCCCCCACAATAGCTTTTGGAGCATCATGGATTTGTTTGAGAATCTGGTGAAGCTCATGAAATCTCTCCCCAGAATTACATGCGTACAGATAGACCCACAAAATCTTGCCTACAATTTCAGAGTTCATAGGCATTCTAGGTCCTGGTTTAGAACTCATCCTATGGAGTACCATAAGACCTTATAATGAGATTCTCAGAACCTCAGAAAGAGACACCAGGACCTGTAAGGACCTCAAATCCCCAAAGAGATCCCAGGACCCTACAGAACCTATAGAAAGAGTCTCAAGATCCAGTAAAAAGGTCTTGGAATTCTGTAGAGGCTCCATGTCATTACAGAGAAAACAGCAGGACCCTGAAGAGATCTCAAGAAAACAGTAGGGGAACCTCAAGTTCTCTAAAGCTGAAGTCTCACAAAGGGTTCGGAGAGCTATGACTCCTAACCCTTTTTTGGGTCAGGGACACCTTTGAAACTCCAAAGAAATATATAACACACACCACATATTACAAGAAATTTCCAGGGGTTCACGGGTCTCTGGGGGGCATCAGTCACCCTCAGATACAGAACTCCATAAATCTGAACACCCTCGCCCCCCAGCCCTCCACGAACCGGAACCAACACCACCAGGCTTAAGGCACAAACTTTAGAGCCAAACAGATCTCCAGTCGAATCCTGCCCTGCAGTTTACTGAGGGCCATGACCTTGGACCACTCACCAACAAACCCTCAGACTTCAGCATCTCACTCCCAAAAGAGAGGACTGGACCTCCCTGCCCCCCGCCCCCAGCCCAGTCCGGGTGACGCGTGCTCCTTGCGCGTGGGGCGATGGCGCTCGTGGGACTCGGCCTCCCTGCTCCCGCGCCGGTGAGCCACGAGTCGGGCTGCAGCCTGCAGGAGACACCAAAGTGCCGGCTGCGCCAGGAGTGCGGCAGGGGCGGGGCCAGTTCGTCGTTTGCCGCAGTGACAGCTCCCAGCGCCTGGGAAGCCGCCGCGGCCGGGCGCGCGCGGCCTTTCCCACCCGCCAGGCAGGGCGTTCCCGCCGGCCGGCTTCCTGCAGCCCAGCGCCGGGACGGGGGGGAGGATTCTCGGGGGCGCGGGGCCTGGCAGGCCTGGTTCCTGGCTTTCTCTCCGCGTTTCCTGAGCAGGGCCCGCCAGGGGGATGGGACCCAGCGCAAACCTCCTTCCCTGGGAGCGCGGCCAAGAAATCGCGTCCTTGTTAATTCGGGTTTCAACTCTGTGCCCAGAGGTGCTGACGGCCATCCGCAATCTTGTAGTCCTTAGCTGGGCATGATGCGACCCACTTATCCCAAGAGGAAGTGGAGACGCGAGATGGCAGGATACAGACCCCACGACGCAGCAGGATTCCAACCTCGTGATGTCAGTTTTTTAACTCCATCCTACGGATGAGAAAACTGAGGCTTTAAAAAATGAAGTGACTTGCCCAAGGTCATCGTAACAGTATTACCACTAATAAAATAATCTGCTTACAACATACGAGGCACTGTGCTACAAATGCTCTAAGTACATGTTGTCAGAGTCTCATAATCTGTGAAGATAACTATTGTCCTTTTATAAATGAGGAAATTGAGAACCAGAGGCCAAGTGGCTTCTCCAGTGTCACACAGCTACAATAGAGCTAGGAATTAAACTCCAGTCTCCTGTTTCCTGAGCTCAGTTCTATCCTGCTTCCTCATTACAGTTGGGTGACCTGTGGATCAGAGCCTTGTCTCATTTGTTTCTGGGTCCCTAAAGCCCTACCCAGAACTCGGCACAAAAGAAGTGCTCAGACATGACTGTGGAACCTAGTACGGAAGGTCAAACTTAAAAGGACTCAAAGGATAGGAGGCATTCAGCCTGACTCCTTCTAGAACCTTCAGCCAAGAGGAAATTCAGCCTCTACTTGAAGATTCCCTGTCATAATGAACTCTTCCTCTCTCCCATGCTTTCCCTTATTGAACAAATACACTTCATTTAAAATTTAAACGCTCCCTCCCCCCACAGTTCCTTGTAAACAAGGCCAGGCCATTTCCCTCCTGGTGGTCACAATGTGCTGCTGTACAGTATTTTTAGCCGTTTTATGAGTGTAGACATTTCAATAATTTTAAGTTCCTTGTGAACTGGAACAATGTCAGCTGGTCACCAAAGATGTTCCCTTTCCTCATGTAGAGTTGCTTCAGAGAAGCAGCCCAGACTGCATTCTCCAGCACGCCTTGCAATTATGGGTGTGACTAGTTTTCACCAGTGGGACATGGGCAGAGACTATGTTACGTATCCAGGCCAAAGTGGGGAAGAAGTATGGATGCTTTCTCAAAGTTCTTTCTTTTCCCTCCTATTTGTCAATCAGATGTCAACACCATGGTGATCTTGGAAGTTACATGTTAAATGTGGGAGAACCTCAGTAAACGTGGGTCTCACCCAGTGGGGCACACACTGAACTAGCTTCTATTGTACCTAGGAACCGTGATTTCAGGATTTATCCATTACAGCAGCTGGCATAACTTCAGGAACACAGGACTCACTTGGGCTCAATGCTGTATCCTCCACATGATGGTGCAGAGTGTTGGTCATCCAAGAGATGCTCAAAAGACATCCAACTGGCACCAACCGTGACCAGCTGGCCCGCTGGTCAGAAACAGTCTCTGTTCATCTCATTGATGTCTTATGTCATGCCTTCTCCAAAAAGGGTTTTGAGGTGGTTTTCATTGCAACCTCAAGACAATTTGATTGATAATTAAAGAGCAAGAATCCAAGAGTGATGAGATCCTGGATCAAAGGCCAGTGGGGAATGAGGGAAGAAAGATGAAAAATTGACTAACTATAGTAGAAATGTTAGGCTAGCTTTTCTAAGGACAGCAACTGTAATAGAACAAAGATTATGGCTCTGAGTTTGCTCGCGGTCAAAGCAAAGAGGGAACAAGGATGAGTGTAGAAAATAGTAAAATAGCTGGGCATGGTGACTCACATCTATAATCCCAGCACTTTGGGAGGTGAGAGGATTGCCTGAGCCCATGAGTTCAAGACCAGCCTGGGCAACTTGGCAAGACCTCATCTCTACAATAAATAAAAAAATTAGCTGGGCGTGGTAGCACACACCTGTAGTTCTAGCTACTTGGAAGGCTGAGGTGGAAGGATCACCTGAGGCCAGCAGGTCGAGACTGCAGTGGCCATGAGCATGCCACTGCATTCCAGACTGGGTGACAGAGGGAGACTCCAATTCAAAAATAAATAAATAAATAAATAAGAAAATAGTAAAATGTTATTAAGAGCACAGACCCACCAATCGCGGTGGCTCAAGCCTGTAATTCCAGCACTTTGGGAGCCTGAGGTGAGAGGATTGCCTGAGCTCAGGGGTTCGAGAACTGCCTGGGCAACTTGGCGAGACCTCATCTCCGCAATAAATAAAAAAATTAACCAAGCACAGTAGAAAAAAAGAGCCAGACTGAAACCCAACTCCACCACTTCCTAGTCACATGACCTTGCGCAATGATTTAATTTTTCTGTGCTTCTCATTCCTCACCTGAAAACTGGGGCTACTATAATAATAAAAGCCCTCTCTTAGGGCCACTGGACGTATTAAATGAATTAAGTTCTTTTAACAGACCTGTCATGTGATAAATCCTATATAAGAATTTTCTGTTGCTAGTATGGGAATGGAAGAATCAGACAAGTGATTTGGGAGAGGCCAATTTTTCCCTGCATGAAAATCTCAGGGAATGTATTATACACATGACTCTAACTAATGCAATGAGTGATGCCTCAATCAGAGTTGGCCTTGTGTCATATGGTTGTTTCTTATTGGCTTTTGGTCCAGACAAACCTTGGCATTCATTCTGGGGTGACCTAGGGCCCTAGGTACTCTTCTGCTGACCTGTCCACAGACCAAGCAATTGTAGTGAGGAACAAAATAATTAACATTTGTTAACTTCTTCAAGCCTTAGTTTCTTCATCCATACAGTGGGACAATAACAATGGTACCTACTTAAGAAGGTTGCCATAAAGGTTACGTGAAAGAATTATGCAAAACATTTATCACAATAATTGGTATTATAGGAAGACTTCCATACACAAGCACCCCAAGATAAGGAAGAAACCAACAAAATAAAACAGAGACTAGCACATGGGACTCCTGGAATAAGAAGTTTTTTTTTGAGTCAGAGTTTTGAGTAGGCATCCTCATGGTTACCGCAGCCTTGACCTGCTGGGCTCAGGTGGTCCTTCTGCCTCAACCCTCCAAGTAGCTGGAACTACAGGCACGCACCACCACACACGGCTAATTTTTTTATTTATTGTAGAGCTGAGGTCTCACCAAGTTGCCCAGGCTGGTTTCGAACCTGTGGGCTCTGGCAATCCTCTCACCTGGGCCTCCTAAAGTGCTGGGATTGCAGGCGTGAGGCACTGCACCTGGCCAGGAGAATTTTTAATGTTTTAAAAAGTAGACCATAAACAGCACATTTGACCCCAGAATGTGGCCCTGGGCTGTTAAACTATCTTTTCTTTGCTTCTGGCTGGAATTCCTTTGGCTGATTGAGTGTGATGTCAGCCTGGCTGGCCTGTTTTTGAAGCCACCCCAGCCTGGAGAGGCGCTGCGGAGCCAGAATGACCAACCTGCTACAGCAAGATTGTCTTCAAGAGGGACCAGGACGCTGAAGCTCCCCTGTGTTGGATATTCCTAGGCACTCCGTACTGTACTGAATTTTACACGCGTTACCTTGTTCAGCTCCCACAGTGGTCTCAAGGGGCGAGTCCTATTCATAATCATATTTTACAGATAAGGAAATCGAGGCTCAGAAAGGCAAAGGGACCTGGCCACAGTCACACAGCCAAGACGAGGCAGAACTGGGACTAGAAAGAGATGTGCCTGTCACCATGATGCATTACTAGTCATTTAATGGCACTACCTCTGCCCTCCGACCTGACCTAAGATCTCGTTGCTCTCATTAACCTACCTCTCTCTTCCTAGTCTATCTGATTACATCAGAGATATTCTAGAACACACCTGCTGCCGGAATCACCCACTCCTCCTCCCTGGCCCCAGGGCAGCCCCTTACTCTGTGGAAACTGTCTCACGGGCAAGACAGACAAGTTTCCCTGGAGAGTCCTGGACCTGGGCTGATGAGAAACTCTGGGTGAATGGAGAATCGGCCACCATTTTCATCACCCCATTCCAGCCTGCAGTTCTTATTTGCTTAGCCTACTGGTTGGATTCTGCCTCCAGGCTCCCCCACCTCCATTCCTTCCCCTTCACACAGCCTGAGTGATGGCTTTCAACTCTGATCTAACTACGTCATTCTGCTGCTGAATAATCTTCAGTAGTTTTCTGTGACTCCCAGGATAAAGTTCAAAGTTGATGGCTTGCTTTAGTTCCCAAGGCCCAATCTACTTCTCCAACTCTTCTTTTCCTTTCAGTCATTCTTATTTATTAATTTATTTATTGTCTGTGGAGACAGGGTCTCATTATGTTGCCTGCGCTGGTCTCAAACTCCTGATCTCAAGCGATCCTCCCACCTAGGCCTCCCAAAGCACAGAGATTAGGAAGCATGAGCCACCGCACCCAGCTTCTCAGGCACCTTTGATCCCCAGCACCCCAAACTATTCCTAGTTTCCAACCTCAGAGCCTTTGCACATGCATTTCTGGCATGGTGTGAGATGAACAGAAGTGTGAATTAGCTGCCGGCCTCTCCTGGGCTGTGAGGCTGTCAGATTCCATTAGCCTCACCTTCTCTGAGCGGCAGCAAAGACTTCCTGCCTTCTGGCGGAAACTTCTCAGGACTGGAGTCGCCCACCATCTATCTGGAAAAGGGACCAGTCAGGAAGAGAGCACCAGCAACTCTAGCTGTGTGAGGGGGTCCTAGAAAGTGAGGACATTATTATGCATGCAACTTATGTGTCAGAGGTCACCTTATGAGTTAGGGAGGTCCCCAGTAGCAAAGGAAAACTAGATTTCCTACCAGGTCTGAGCGACGACCCTATCCTAGCTTTTACCCACTACCCCATGCTACCTCCTTGGTTGAGGCAGAATTCACCTCTGTATATGTATTAATGTCAACAGTTGCCCGAATGTTGCCCCAGAACGGGCTCGTTTCCCACCTTTCCTGTAAGGAAAACTGCCCTGAAGAGGAAGGCGACCACCTTTCATTTCCGTGCCTTTCTTTAGAGGCTCTGCGCCACTTGGTGGTCATACCTGGAATATACCAGGATTTTTTTTTTTCTTTCCTTTCTTTTTTTTGGGGGGAGGGTGGGGTCGGATTACAGGCTTGAGCCACTGCACCCGGCAAGACTAGGATTTTTGAGGAAAGCTCCGAGGAGGCCGAGGGTGGGTCCACCTAACAGAAAAATTTTCAAATTCTCAAAATTCTCAACAGCACATGCTCATCCCAGTCCACATTCCTCTCTAAGGCCCCCGGGGCTCACCAAAGCCTGAGGTTATGATAAAGGCAGAATGGATTTTGTCCCACAGAGGAATCTTGGTTCTGCCATTGCCCCTTTCAGGGCTTAGGTCTGTGTCTGTAAAAAGGGCAGGAGGGGGTTGGGCCATACCAGCGCTGATATTCTAGGATCTATATCTAAGGTGACCTGCCTCTTCCTATAGCTCCTCTTTTAGAATGTAAGCTCCAGGAAGGGAGGGAGTTGCTCACGCTCTATCCTAAGTGCATGGGACAGTGTTTTGTACATAAGAGATGTTTTATTGGACTTGGGGCTGTATTAATAGAAGCACTGTATATACAGTGAGGGAAGTGATAGTCATTCTGTCTATGTCTGGATAATTGTGTTTCTTTTGTCTTTTCTTTTTTATTTGAGTTGGGGTCTCACTCTGTCACCTAGGCTGGAGTACCGTGGTATGATCACAGCTCACTGAAGTTTTTTCCTCCTAGACTCAGGGAATCCTCTCACCTCACCCTGCCGAGTCGCTGGGACTATAGGTGCACACCACCATGCCCAGTTTATTATGTACTTATTTATTTTTGGATTTAAAGATTTCTTGACTGGTAATTTGCAGTTCCTATTGAAGGATTTGGGAAATCAAAGGAGGAGATGCTTTGTTCTGTGTGTGGTAGGCTAGGTAGGCCACAGTCACAGGGGTGAAAGTACTCATCAAGACGGTTATGAATTAAGAAAGGTAGATTTATTTATTTTTTTATTTTTTTTTGAGTTGGAATCTCACTTGGTCGCCCAGACTGGAGTGCAGCGGCCACTCCCGGCCACCGCAGCCTCGCCTGCTGGGCTCTGGCGATCCTTCCGCCTCAGCCTTCCGAGTAGCCGGAATTACAGGCATGCGCTACCACGCCCGGCTGATTTTTTTTTTTTTTTTTATTTATTGTAGAGATGAAGTCTCGCTGCCCAGGCGGGTCTCGAACCCACAGGCTCAGGCAATCCACTCACCTCAGCCTTCCAAAGGCGCGGGATTACAGGCTGAGCCACTGAGCCCGGCTGAAAGGTAGATTTATTAAAGGGAAGGTACATTTTGAAGGGCACTAGGGGCAGGGCAGCAGCAAGAGTTTCTGCTATCTGCCATTTTTTATTTTTTATTCAGTCGAAGTCTCATTCTGTTGCCCAGGCTGGAGTACAGTAGCATGCTCATGGCCACTACAGCCTCAACTGCTGGGCTCGGGTGATCCTTCTTCCTCCGGCTTCCAAGTAGCTGGAACTACAGGTACGCACCATCAGGCCCAGCTAATTTTTTTGATTTATTGTAGAGACGAGGTCTCACCAAGTTGCCCTGGCTGGTCTTGAACGCCTGGACTCAGGCAATCCTCTTGCCTCAGTCTCCCAAAGTCCTGGGATTACAGGTTTGAGCCACTGCACCTGGCTATTTTTTTTATTTTTATTTTTGTAGAGATGAGGTCTTGCTATGTTGCCCAGGCTAGTCTTGAACTCCTGGGCTCAAGCAATCATCCCACCTCAGCCTCCCAAAGTGCTGGGATTACAGGTGTGAGTCACTGAGCCCTGCCTGTGTTTCATTTTGAGGCTAGAACTTTGGGGCATGGAAAAAGTGTAACTTGTTTATAGGAGTTAAATAAGATGATGATTGTGGGGGAACCTCAGAGTCACATTTTATAGGAAGCAGTTGAAGGAGTCAGATGTTGACTTGTATAAAAAAACACTCAGGAAGTATACATGTGCACCTTCAAACATCTGCAGAGGGCATTTGGGGAAGAGGGGTTGGAGACTAGGAACCAGGGACTGCCACATCCGGGAGACAGTTCCATCGAAGGATTTGGGAAATCAGAGGAAGAGATGCTCCTTTTTTCCCCCTAAAATCGAGGGATGCTTTCAGTCTAAGCTAGACAAAGAACAGACCTGCATTTGATCTCAGTCTGTTCTTAACTCACCTTGTAACCTTGGCAGATTCCTTCATGACTTTGGGCCTCAGCCGTCTCATGTATAAAATCGGTAAAATATGGAGTATGCAAAGACTGTTGTGAGGCATTTTTAAGTGCCCAGTGCAAAGTCTAGTGCCTGACTAGTGCTGGGTTAGTGTAACTCTGATTAAAAACACAGAAGGGTAGTAAGCACCCTGTCTCTGGATATGTGAGCAGAGGCTCAAGGACACTTGGTGGGAATGCCCAGGAGTCAAAAAACTGGTATGGGTGTTGCTAAGGGAGGTGGTGCAGACTGGCAGCTAGTAATGCACTTTGGTCCTCGATGGCCTGTGCACCCCGTGAGGGTTCCAGCTGCCGTGCAGAGGACAGAAATTAGCAAACAGCAAGGAAGGTCAGAGGTTGCCAGATTGGTGGTCCATGGGCCAAACCCACTCACAGGTTTGTTTTGTGTTCTACATCATTAGTTGCACAATGCTTTGTATGTTTTTCAAAATTAATGAATTCCTCATGAGTAAACTGTGACCTAGTCTCATTCAATAATCTCCCTCAGGTGTTTTTTTTTGTTTTTTTTTTTTGAGTCAGATTCTCACTCTATTGCCCAGGCTGGAGTGCAGTGGCATGTTCATGGCCATCGCAGCCTTGACCTGTTGGGCTCAGGCAATCCTTCCACCTCAACCTTCTTAGTAGCTGGAACTACAGGCAGGAGCCACCACACCTGGCTAATTTTTTAAATTTATTTTAAAGATGAGGTCTGGCCAAGTTGCCCTCTCGCCAAGTTGTCCAGGCTGGTCTTGAACCCGGGGGCTCAGGTAATCCTCTCACCTTGGCCTCCCAAAGTGCTGGGATTGTAGGCATGAGCCATTGTGCCCTGCCAGGTTTTTTTTTTTTTTTTGAGTCAGAGTCTCACTCTGTTGCCCAGGATGGAGTATAGTGGTACACTCACTGCAACCACAGCCTTGACCTGCTGGGCTCAGGTGATCCTTCTGCCTCAGCCTTCCAAGTAGCTGGAACCATAGGCATGCGCCACCTTGCTCGGCTAATTTTTGTATTTACTGAAGAGACAAGGTCTCACCACATTGCCCAGGCCAGTCTCGAACTCTGGGTTTGGGCAATCCTCTCACTTTTGCCTCCCAAAGTGCTGGAATTATAGACATGAGCCACCGTGCCCAGACTATTTGTGTTTTGAGATGGCTCTTGCTCTGTCACCCAGGCTGGAGTATAGTGGCATGATCACTGAAGCCTCAACCTCCTGAGCTCAAGCGATCCTCCCACCTCAACCTCCCAAACTGCTGGGACTACAGCACCACCATGCTTGGTTAATGTTCTCATTTTTTGTAGGGGTGAGGTCTTACTATGTTGCCTAGGCTGATCTAAAACTCCTAGTCTTGGTCGGGCTCAGTGGCTCAGCCTGTAATCCCAAGCACTTTGGGAGGCCGAGGTGAGTGGATTGCCTGAGCCCACAGGTTCGAGACCTGTCCGGGCAACTTGATGAGACCTCGTCTCTACAATAAATTAAAAATTAACCAGGTGTGGTACCGTGTGCCTGTAGTTCTGGCTACTTGGAAGGCTGAGGTGGAAGGATCGATGGAGTTCAGGAGGGTGAGGCTGCGGTGGCTGGGAGCGTGCCACTGCACTCCAGTCTGGGCGACAGAGTAAGACTCCAACTAAAAAAAATAAAAACAAATAAATAAATAAAACTCCTGGTCTCAGGCAGTCCTACCACTGTGACCTCCCAAGTGCTGGCATTACAGCACATGGCATTGACTTCACTTGGCCTTCTCCCCCAGTTTCGAATGCTACAGTACCAGGCCCCAACTACCCTGAGGCTGACATTATTGTTATTCACATTGTACAGAACAAACTGAGGCAGAGACACTAAGCAAGTAAGTGGACAATTGGGACAGGTAACACGGTGTGACAGACCTCCAGGCCTGTGCTTTTTGTAATGCTCTATGTGCTCTAGCAGTCACAGGCCATTTTTGTCCTGGCCACATCCACCAGGGGTTAAAAGTGAGGATTCTGGAGTGCAACTGTCCGACTTGAATTCTGGTTCCACCACTTCTTAGCAGTGTGACAATGGGCAAATCATTGAACTTCTTGGGACTTCCTGTTCCTCATCTGGAGAATAATAATAAGACCAACTCCATGAAGGTTTAATGAGTTAATGCTCATAAAACGCTTAGGGCAGCACCTGCGTACACAGTAAGAGCTCAATAAATGCTAGCTGTTATCATTAATTGAGTTCTGGCTGTGTGCCAGGTACTAAGAGTACAAAGATCAGTGGAAGTCCTCGTGGGGCTACTAGTCTGACGGGAGATCACAGGGCAGTGGCATGTACCATAAAGGAGACTGGCTGTGAAAGCAAGAGGGGTGCCAATTTGTCTGGGCCATGGTGACCGGGTATTTAGTCAAACTTCCCGATTCACCTTTTGAAGGCTGGGCTTGTTGCTAATTAAACTGACCTGGGGCCAGGCACAGTGGTGCGTGCCTGTGGTAGTCCCAGCTACTTGGGAGACTGAGGTGGGAGGATCGTTTAAGCCTAGGAAGTCAAGGCTGCAGTGAGCTATGATCATGCCTGTGGACAGTCGCTGCACTCCAGCCTGGGCAGCATATCAAGACTCACACTCCAAAAAAAAAAAGTACTGGGCACAGTGGCTTATGCCTATAATCCCAGCACTTTGGGAGGTTGAAACGAGAGGACTGCTTGAACCCAGGAGTTTGAGACCAGCCTGGGCAACATGGTGAGATTTCGTTTCTACAAAAAATTCAAAAATTAGCCAGGCTTGGTGGTGCATGCTACTCATGTGTGGTGGTAGTCCCCGTTACTTGGGAGGCTGAAGCAAAAGGATCGCTTCGGTGAGCCAGAATCATGCCACTGCACCCCAGCCCCAGTGACAGAGTGACACTCTGTCTCAAAAAAAAAACCAAAAGACAAACAAACAAAAAATGACTTGGGGTCCTGTGAACGAGGAATTAGCTGCAGGGTGGGTACCCTGCAGTGTCTGTCACATTTATTTGTGCCAGAAACTAGCAGACTGTGCTAGGCAAGTCCTTGCCCTCCCCCAGGATAGTGCCATCATGCTGTGTGTGTGTCTGTGACTAAGTGTGAAGGAATTAGGGGCATGACAGAGATGGGTGGGGAGAGGAGGAGAAAGGCCCCAAATACAATACAGCCTTCCTCCATGGTCGTGGGAACCAAGCTTTTTGTTTTTTTTGAGTCAGAGACTCCCTCTGTCACCCAGGCTGTAGTGCAGTGGCATGGATCACAGTGCACCACAGCCTTAACCTACTGGGCTCAGACAATCCTTCCACTTTAGCCTCCAGAGTAGCTGGAATGGATAGGTGCATGCCACCACACCCAGCTAACTTTTTAATTTTTTTGCAGAGACAAGGTCTCACTATATTGTCTAGGCTGTACTTGAACTCCTCCCACCTCAGCCTCCCAAAGTGCTGGAATTATAGGCGTGAGCCACCACATCCAGCCTCTAAGTTTATTTTTAATTTGACCTTCACGTGACCTAATGAGTGCAGTTCTCCAGACAGGAGAGCTAAATGGCCGCTCTCGGGTAACAATGACAAAGACCAGAAAACAGCTGGCTCCTTAGGTGACCTATCTTTTGACTCTCACAGTGTAATGGCTGCCCCAGGAGGGAGACATCTGAAGGACAGAGGGGCTGGGCTGAGTATAGGCTACAAGGTCAGCCCCAGCCCAACTCTTTGGGGACACTGGGGTCACTCAGCCTCCTCATTCACCTCTTGCCCCAGCTACACTGAGAAGAGAACTATGCCGTGTCTGACCCAGGCAAATACCTGACACCAAATCTCTCTCTCTCTTTTTATTGTTTTTGTTTTTTAGTTGGAGTCTCACTCTGTCACCCAGACTGGAGTGCAGTGGCCGCTCCTGGCCATCGCAGCCTCGACCCGCCGGGCTCCGGCGATCCTTCCGCCTCAGCCTTCCAAGTAGCTGGAACTACAGGCGCACGCTACCACGCCTGGCTAATTTTTTAATTTATTGTAGAGATGAGGTCTCGCCAAATTGCCCAGGCGGATCTCGAACCCGCGGGCTCATGCAATCCATTCACCTCAGCCTCCCAAAGGGCTGGGATTACAGGCTGAGCCACCGAGCCCGGCTGACACCAAATCTGTTATGTGAGATTCCAGTCCCAGGGTCAGTCACCTTCTCTTAAAATTTTAAGGACAATAACATTGAGAAATTACTTACATAAATCATTTGTAAACCTGGAAATGGTGTTCCATTCATTCATTCATTCAAACAAATATTTATTGAGCACATGTGTGTCAGGCACTGTGGTGTGCTGGAAATCAGTGAGCATGACAAGTAAGACCCCCATCTTCAAGAAACTGACCCTTTAGACAAGGCAGACAAGAGGCAAGAACTAATGCATACTGCCCTCAGTCATAAGCACAATAAAAGCCGGGTGCAGTGGCTCGTGCCTGTAATCCCAGCAGTTTGGGAGGCCGAGGCAAGAGGATTGCATGAGTCCAGGAATTTGAGACCAGCCTGGGCAACATAATGAGACCTCATGTCTACAAGAAATAAAAAAATTAGCTGGATGTGGCAGTGCATGCCTGAGTCCCAGCCACTCAGGAGGCTGAGGCGGGAAGATCACCTGGGCCCAGGAGGTCAAGGCAGTGGTGAGCCAAGATCGTGCCACTGCACTCTAGCTTGGGTGACAGAATGAGATCCCAACTCAAAAACAAAAACAAAACAAAAAACATAAAAAGTTTTCCATTACAATGAAATACCATTTCACACCCACTAGAATGGGCGTAATAAAGACAGATCATAGCAAGTGACGATGAGGACGTGGACAGATTGGTATCTTCAAGAGCTGCTAATTGGAAAAGTAAAATGGTGCAGCCATTCTGGAAGATAGTCTGGTAGTTCCTCAGAAGGCTAACATAGAGTTACTTCATGACTCAACAATTCCATTCCTAGGAAATGAAAACTTATGTCCACATAAAAATCGTACAAGCTCTGGGTACGATGGCTCATGCCTATAATCCCAGCTACTTGGGAGACTGAGGTGGGAAGATCATTTGAGCCCAGGAGGTCGAGTCTGCAGTAAGCTATGACCACACCTTTGCACTCCAGCCTGGGCAACAGAGTGAGAACTTGTCTCAAAATAAAACAAAACAAAACAGGACAAAAACTTGTACAAGAATGTTCATACCATTATTCATAATAGGCAAAAAGTAGAAAAAACCCAAATGTCCATCCATTGATATCTAGATCAATAAAATTTGGTATAGTTATATAATGAAATATTATATGGCAATACAAAAAATATAAAACTGATATATCATTATACAAGTCCTTTTGTGAAATGTCCCGAATAGGCAACTCTATACAGACAAAAGTAGATTAGTGGCTGCCAGGAGCTGGAGAGCTGGGGAATTATGGCTACAAGGTGTAGGGTTTCTTATTTTATTTTTTATTTTGAGACCGGGTCTATGTCACCCGAGCTGGAGTGCAGTGGTGCAATCCCTGCTCACCACAGTCTTGACTTCCTAGGCTCAAGCCATCCTGCTGCTTCAGCCTCCCAAGTAGCTGGGGCTACAGGTGTGAGCCACCATACCTGACTTATTTAATTTATTTTATTTTATTTTATTTTATTTTTTGAGTTGGAGTCTCACTCTGTCACCCAGACTGGAGTGCAGTGGCTGCTCCTGGTCACCACAGCCTCGACCTGCTAGACTCCGGCGATCCTTCTATCTCAGCCTTCCAAGTAGCTGGAACTACGGGTACGTGCTACCATGCCCACCTAATTTTTGATTTATTGCAGAGATGAGGTCTTGCCAAGTTGCCCAGGCGGGTCTCGAACCCGCAGGCTTAGGCAATCCACTCACCTCAGCCTCCCAAAGCGCTGGGATTACAGGCTGAGCCACTGAGCCCAGCTTGACCTGGCTCATTTAAAAAAATTTTTTGTAGAGATGAAGCCTTGCTATGCTGCCCAGGCTGATCTCAAATTTTTGGACTCAAGCAATTCTCTCACCTCAGTCTCCCAAAGTGCTGGGATTACAGGTGTGAGCCATTGTACCTGGCCTAATGCAGAGTTTCTTTGGGGGCGATGATGTTTCTGTTTTTTTTTTTTGACTTGGAGTCTCACTCTGTCACCCAGACTGGAGTGCAGTGGCCGCTCCCAGCCACCGCAGCCTCGCCTGCTGGGCTCCGGCGATCCTTCCGCCTCAGCCTTCCAAGTAGCCGGAATTACAGGCGTGCACTACCACACCCAGCTGATTTTTTGATTTATTGTAGAGATGAGGTCTCGCTGCCCAGGCGGGTCTCGAACCCGCGGGCTCAAGCAATCCACTCACTTCAGCCTCCCAAAGGCACGGGATTACAGGCTGAGCCACTGAGCCCAGCTTATGATGTTTTAATATTGATTGTGATGATAGTTACACAACTCTGTGAATATACGAAAAGCCATTAAATTGTACACTTCAAATGATGAATTTTATAATATGTTAATTATATATCAATAAAGCTGTTTAAAAGTTTATGTCAATCTGGGCAACATAGTGAGATCTATCTCTATAAAAAGTAAAAAAAAAAAAAAAAATCAGCTGGGCATGGTGGTGCACACCTGTAGTCCCAGCTACTTGGGTGGCTAAGGCAGGAGGATCACTGGAGCCCAGGGGTTGGAGGCTGTGGTGGCTATGATTGTGCCATTGTATACCAGTCTGAGCAACAGAGTGAGACCCTGACGAAATAATAATAATAATAATAATAATAAGACAATCATAAAATAAGAGTTTGTCAACTTTTATTCTAACCAGGAAAGGCCTGTAAGTGGGTGATATGTAGCTTTTTCTTATGTAACTGGCTCAAAGCTCTAAAATAGTAACAAATGACATTTTGCCATTTGACGTTACAATCACTACTCACTTAATCCTCACAAAATCCCTATGGCTTAGATACTGACAACCTCACTGAGTAGATTCATAAACGGAAGCACAGAGAGGTAAGGTGACTTGCCACAGGTCACACATAGTAGAACTGGGATTCAATTCCAGGCTGTCTGACATCAAAGACCCTGTTCAGTATCTGAATTCCTGATCTTTCTCAGATCAGGATGATGGCCCAAAGCAAGGGGGAGCTGAGAGACACATGGCCTTAAAAGAAGGTAGGAAAGGGCATGCCAGGTGCAGAGGGGAGTGCTGAGCATCCTGAGAGGGGTCTCTGGGCTTGGGGAGAGGTCCCCCAGGTGAGCAAGGCACCCACACAGTGGTTCCTAAACTTCAGTGGCATAGAAATCACCTACCACAAGACAAAGAAGAGAGGCTTATTTCAAAAGCAGACTCCTGGGCCTCATGACTGGAGATTATGACTCCATGGGCTTCTGAGGTGGAGACCAGGAATCCATTGTTATAACAAGCTCCCTAGGTGACTCTGACACAGATGGCCCAGGGACTACACTGCAAGATGTCCAGCCTAAACTTCAAGATCAGCACAAGACTCCTAGCCCCCGCCCTGACCTCTGTTTCCCTTTCCATCCTGACATCCCATATTCCTGGCTCTCTTTCCCCTTCCCGTGCCTAGAGACCCCACTGAACATTACAGGCCTCCCAGGTTCCGTTCCTGCTCTTTCCTCCACCTGGCATGGCCTCCCTACCTTCCTTTGCTCTGTCCCATCTCCCCCAAGAGGCTGTGCCACATCTCTCCTTCTTGACCTCCCCTCCCACATGGGCTAAAACCTTCTCTAACCATAAGCACGTTTCGTGTGTGTGTGTGTGTGTGTGTGTGTGTGTGTGTGTGTGTGTGTGTGTGTGTGTGTTTATGTTTGAGTTGGATTCTCACTCCTTCGCCCAGGCTGGAGTGCAGTGGCTACTCCACAGCCTCAACCTGCTGGGCTCAGGTCATCCTTCTGTCTCAGTCTTCCAAGTAGCCAGAACTAAAGGCATGAGCCACCACACTTGGTTAATTTATAAACACATTTCTTTACTGCATCTAAAAAATAAGAATGAGCCGGGCTCGGTGGCTCAGCCTATAATCCCGTGCCTTTGGGAGGCTGAGGTGAGTAGATTGCCTGAGCCCACGGGTTCGAGACCCGCCTGGGCAGGCGAGACCTCATCTCTACAATAAATCAAAAAATTAGCCGGGCGTGGTAGCGCACACCTGTAATTCCGGCTACTTGGAAGGCTGAGGCGGAAGGATCGCCGGAGCCCAGCAGGTCGAGGCTGCGGTGGCCGGGAGTGGCCACTGCACTCCAGTCTGGGCGACAGAGTGAGACTCCAACTCAAAAAAAAAAAAAGAAATAAAAAATAAGAATGATGAGTAAACGAGAAAACTTATGCAAGGAGCACTACAGGCACTTAATAAATAGCAGCGTGGCCATTGCTTTACTAAACTCTGGTGAGGCCATGTAGCACTTTGAGTTATGGCCACCATGTTACCCAAGCTTTGGTCCCTTCCCCTATCTTGGGGAGGTGAATCTCCCCCACCCCATCTCTCTCTCTAATTTACTTTCTAAATAAACTATATTTTCCTATCTAAAATAAATAAATAAATAAATAATAAACAGCAGTCTTGTTTTTGTTTTTGTTTTTTGAGTTGGCGTCTCACTCTGCCGCCCAGGCTGGAGTGCAGTGGCATGCTCATGGCCACTGTAGCCTCAACCTGCTGGGCTCAGGCAATCCTTCTGCCGCAGCCTTCCAAGTAGCTGGAACTACAGGCATATACCACCATGCCCAGCTAATGTTTTGATTTATTGTAGAGACGAGGTCTCACCAAGTTACCAAGGCTAGTGTCGAACCTGTGGGCTCAGGCAATCCTCTCACCTCGGCCTCCCAAAGTACTGGGATTATAGGCATGAGCCACGGCACCTGGGCCTCAGCCATTATTTTTCTACTGCTGTTTGATCTTGAATAGGTCAGTTTAAGAGCTCTTGTGCTAAACACTGTAGTAATTTACACAATAACATACCTAGTATTATTCCCCCCCACCGCCCTGCTTTTTTTTGAGTCAGAGCCTTGCTTTGACACCCAGGCTGGAGTGCAGTGGTATGCTCACGGCCACCGCAGCCTCGACCTACTGGCCTCAGGCAATTATTCTGCCTCAGTCTTTCAAGTAACTGGAACCACAGGCACACGCCACAACACCTGGCTAATTTTTTGATTTCCTGTAGAGATGAGGTCTCATCATGTTGCTCAGGCTGGTCTCGAACCCCTGAGCTCAGGCAATCCTCTCACCATGTTGAGAAGCTGAGGCGAGTGGATTGCCTGAGCCCGTGGGTTTGAGACCAACTGGGCAACTTGGCAAAACCTCGTCTCTACAATAAAATAAAAAATTAACCTGGTGTGGTAACACACGCCTGTAGTTTCAACTACTTGGAAGGCTAAGGCGGAAGGATCACAGGAGTCCAGCAGATCTATGCTGGGGTGGCCGTGAGTGTGCCACTGCACTCCAGCCTGGGCAACAGAGTGAGACTCCAACTCAAAAAAAAAGGAAATAACAAATGCCAAGTCTTAGGCATGGGGCCTGGCATGTGGTAGGTGCTCAATAAATGCTAGAGACTGAATTGAGTTGAGTGGTTTCTACATCCAGGGGAGGGAAAAGATCGCCCAAAGACTTTATTGGTCAGGATGTCTCATGCTTTTTTATTTAATAAGACTCAGCATCTTTAATGAGATCTCAGATCTCTAATGGGACGTAAAAAAATTTTTCAGAAAAAAAAATTCAGAATGGTGTCCCACTCACAGTTTGGTAGGTCCAAAGCCCATCAATCTGTTTCAGTGGGGTGATCATGATTTTCAGATTCAGAACACTAAGATGATGCAGCAATATTGAAGAAGGAAGGGTACAGGGTAGTCAGTCTGGTCCCAACTGTCTTGCTCCCCTCTCCCTGAACATCTCTTCAAATCACTCTATAGTGATTTGGTTCCTCAAATATGGACTTTCTCCTCATGGACAACTAGGAGAGATTCAATGGTAAGAGGACTCAATGGAAAAAATGCATGGGTATTATTTTCTTTTATTTTTTTGTAGAGATGGGGTCTTGCTATGTTGCCCAGGCTGGTTTCAAATTTCTGGCCTCCAGTGATCCTCCCACCTCAGCCTCCCAAAGTGTTGGGATTATAGGCGTGAGGGGTATTATTTTCTAATCAAGGTGTCATGTGGAATGGAGACTCCTTCATCCTGGTTCCAAATTCTCTTTCAATTCAAGTCATTCATCTTACCTACCCTTCTTTGAGCTCCATTCAGATCTCAGGCAGGCCAGAGAAGCTTCCCTTTGAGCCTGGGGTCTTTTCTACAGAGCCAGACAGTCGCCTGAACTGTATCAACAGGGGATCCTGTGGGTCACATTTCTTCCAGCACAGAGAAACTGTGAAAATATTGTGCTAAGTGAAATCTTCAGTCCTGTCCCCTTTCACCCAGCTACCCAGCTTTGGGTGACTCAGAAGTCAGGAAGACAGCAGAAAAAAACACCAAAGAGCAATTCTGTCGATTGAACCAAGACCCGAGATATCATAAATCAACCCAAGTCTCTGGAAAAGTAAAGATAGACCATCCCAGTTAGGTCACAGGACACCAAAGATGACAAGAGTCACCACCAAAGACGACTAGGAGGCTTTCCGGAAATGGACCACTTTCTGAAAAGCTTGCCGAAAGTCTTCGTTAAACACAGTGTAGATGACCGGATTGATGAGGGAGTTTAAATAGCCTAGCCAGGTGAAGAAGTCAAAGAGGACTGGGTGGATCCAGCAGGAGTCCCGGCAGATGGGGAGGACCAGAGACGCCACGAAGAAGGGCAGCCAGCAGATGATGAAGGCCCCCAGGATGACCCCCAGGGTCTTTGTTGCTTTCCTTTCTCGAGCCGCGGAAATTCGCTTGCGTTCCAGGACACTATCTGCAAGCCTGATTTTCACAGGGTTGAAAAAGAGAGGGGAGCCGGCCGCGTGGCCCTCGTGGAGGCTGGGATTGAGCGAGCAGAGAGAGGACCCCGCGGAGCCTGTGATGAGATGGGCGGTGGTGAAGCGCTTCCCGTAGAGCGAGGGCGGATTCAGGATGCGGTTCCGGGCAGCCTGGTAGATGCGGCCATAGAGGATGATGAGCAGCACGGACGGGATGTAGAAGGCCCCGCAGGTGGAGTAGATGGTGTAGGAGATCTGAGATGTGTTCACCAGGCAGTCCGACATCTCCTCCTGGGCTTTGGCCTGCCGCCAGAAGAGCGGCGGGATGGAGATGCAGATGGAGATGGCCCAGACGACGGCGATCATGGCGGCCGCGTGGCCTGCGGTCCGGCGCTTGCTGTACTCCAGGGCATCGGTGATGGCCCAGTACCTGTCCAGAGCAATGACGCAGAGGTGCAGGATGGAGGCTGTGCAGCACGTGATGTCAGAGGACAGCCAGATGTCGCACAGGATCTGGCCAAAGCTCCAGGTGCGGGTGGTGGTGTAGGCAATGCTGATGGGCATGACCAAGATGGAAACCAAGAGGTCGGTGGTAGCCAGAGAGCCGATCAGATAGTTGGCCGGGCTGTGGAGCTTCCTGGTGAGCAAGATGGTGGTGAGCACAAAGGCATTAGAGAGGACGGTGGCCAGCGTGAGGATGGAGAGTACCACGGCGAGGGAGATCTGGAGCGCCCGGAGGGTCCCCGGATCCCAGCCCTCTGGGGTTTCCGTGGCGTTCAGGGACCTGTTGGAGGCCTCCAGGGGAAGGCCTTCTGCTGACTGGTTGGGGGGGGACATGCTAAGTGGCTCTCTCTCCCCATAGACTTCCACAGACGCGGCTTTTCCGTTCAAGGCTGTGCTGCCTGCAGAGCAAGGTCATCCTTCTGCTTCAGCCACACAGCAGGACAGACCTCGGCGAAAAGACCTCAGGACCTGACTACTTGAGGAACACCAAAGCGACTAGCAGCTGACAGTTAAAGGTCTTTCCTAGACCACATGAATCCCACAATGCCTCAGTGTTCTGGAACTTTGCCCAGCAGATGGTCAAGCCTAGGGGATACATGCTGAATTTGTTACATAATTATTGGGGTATCACACCAGTGTGGGTCATGCCCTGGGATTCTTGCCTTTGGCATTTGGGCTCTTTTCAAAGCTTGAGACATCAACGTGTTTAGTAAGAACTTTAGAATTTCCCCCATCCCAGCTGGGAACATTCTGGATCTCGGGTTGCCCCTAGGGGAGTTTTACAACTAGAGACAAGAAGAAGTTCCAGCTCTTTCAGAGAAGCAGTTCCGTCAGCAATTCACAGTTTTCCCAGGTTCATCTTGATGTCTCATGAGGTATTTCACTTTGGTTCCTGCACCACTGGTCGTTTTGAGCCTCAGCAGACAAAACATTCCGGTTACCAAGACTCGAAGAATGCAGGAGCCGGGAGAAGGCAAAACAAACGGATCACTGTGGGTTCACCGAAGGGCACATGTTCACCAGCTCTGGGATAAAAAAAAAAAAGTAGAGAGTTAGGTTCTAGAAGGACACTTCAGACACCTGAAAGAAATACAAAATTAAAAAGATACTGCTTGATGCAGGCAAGGGTACTATGAAGCCAGCATTCTCAAAAGCGTTGGGAGAACACGGGGAGGGTGGTGTGTCCCACCCCCACAATTCCCAGAGGGGACAAAGTGTCAGTGCTCTTGGAAGCGTCACCAGGCTAGTGATGTGTACATGAAATCAACTCTGTAAGCTGTGAATCAGAAAGCATCGCTTTATTTATTTAGCAATGATAGAAACAAAATAAAACTGTACACAGAAATATAAAGGTCACCAGGAAATAAGCCAAATTGTTACAGTGCATTTCTCTACGAAGTAGGGAGAGGGTGATCTTTCTTCTATTTATCTGAATTTTCCAAATTTCCTAGAGTGAGCATAAATGATTTTTTTTTTTGAGTCAGGGTCAGCAAAAATAAAAACCCTGAGCATTTTTCATGGTGGAAGTTCAAATCCAGAAAGTACATTCAGGTGTTCTTTTCTTTTCTTTTTTTTTTTTTTTTGAATTGGAGTCTCATTCTGTTGCCCATACTGGAGTGCTGTGGTACGCACACTGCCACTGCAGCCTTGACCTGCTGGGCTCAGGTGATCGTTCTGCCTCAGCCTTCCAAGTAGGCATGTGCCACCATGCCCGGCTAATTTCTGGTTTATTGTGGAGATGAAGTCTCGTCAGGTTGCCCAGGGTGGTCTTGAACCCGTGGGCTCAGGTAATCCTCTCACCTCGGCCTCCAAAAGTACTGGGATTATAGGTATGAGTCACCACGCCAGGCCACATTCAGGTTTTCAAATGGAAACTGGAAACTTAACCACAAAAAAATCTTGGGAGCTTCTAGGCTGGTAAAGCATCCACGTGCCTGAAAGGCAGCATCTTCCAACTCCATTAGGATCAAAGCTTCTGTGCTTGGGACTTCTGCCGCCCTTGTCCTCTGTGTCTTCTTTTCTGGCTATTCATTTGTAATAAATCAGTAGATAATATATATATATTTTTTTTAAGTTGGGGGTCTCTTTCTGTTATCCAGGCTGGAGTGTGGTGGCAGGTGATCCTTCTACCTCAGCCTCTCAAGTAGCTGGGACTACAGGTGAGCACCACCACATCTGGCTAATTTTTTTGTTTTTGAGTTGGAGTCTCATTCCATCTCCCAGGTTGGAGTACAATGGCACACACACTCATGGCCACTGCGTCGACCTGCTGGGCTCCAGCGATCCTTCTACCTCAGTCTTCCAAGCAGCCGGAACTACAGGCATGTGCTACCATGCCCAGCTAATTTTTGAGTTATTGTAGAGATGAGGTCTCACCAAGTTCCCCAGGCTGGTCTCGAACCCGCGGGCTCAGGCAATCTAATCACCTTGGCCTCCCAAAGTGCTGGGATTACAGACTAAGCCACCAAGCTTGGTCTAATTTTTTTTTGTAGTAACATGGTCTCGCTATGTTGCCCAGGCTGGTCCTGAATTCTTGGGTTCAAGTGATCCTCCTGCCTCGGCCTCCCAGAGTGTGGAATTACAGGCATGAGACATTGTTCCTGGCCATAGCTTTTCTTTTTATTTTTTTTTCAGTCCGCGACTCACTCTCTTACCTAGGCTAGAGTTTAGTGGCATGCTTATGGCCACCGTAGCCTTGACCTGCTGGGCTCAGGTGATCCTTCCGCCTCAGACTTCCAAGTAGCTGGAACTACAGGCATACGCCACCATGCCTAGCAAGTTTTGATTTGTTGTAAAGATGAGGTCTTGCCAAGTTGCCCAGGTTGATCTTGAACCTGTGGGTTCAGGCAATCCTCTTGCCTCCGCCTTCCAAAGGGCTGGAATTACAGGTGTGAGCCACTGCGCCTGGCTTGGCCTTATACTTTCAGTGATGAAGACTCATTCTCTTGTCTCTTCTGTGTGTCTCTAGGTTTAAGTATTTGGCACATATACTTATACTTGGGGTTCTTGGGCCCTTGGTACTGATGATCAGGGTGAGCTAAGCCACAGGGCAGAGCAAGAGCAAGCCCATCTATGGCATGGCCCCGGCTGAAGCCCGTAGGGCCCAGCAGGCACCCCTTGAGTGCTGTGGGGTTGGCAAGAAGAATGCCAAGACCTTTCAGCCCACCCCTCACCCCACCATCTCTCCCCTTTCCTTGGGTGGAATATCTACAACTCTACCAGGAATACCTATGACATGTTTATTTCTCCCAGATCAACTCAGCAAACAGGTCCTGCCCTGAGAGCATTGACAACCTGGCAAGGGAGGCCCTAGGAAGGAGCCAGCATGATAGAATTGACATAAACACATTTTTTAAAAGATCATAACGATTATGTATGAGTTTGTATCATAGTGTGTATGCTTTTCAACTTCATATATTTTGAACAATGTTCCATCAATCACTCTCACCACATCATTCCTCTTTTTTTTTTTTTTTGTAGGATGGGGTCTTGCTATGTTGTATCAGGCTAGTCTCAAACTCTCAAACTCCTGACCATAAGTGAGTCTCTCACCTTGGCCTCCCAAAGTGGTGGATTACAAGTGTGAGCCACCGTGCCTGGCTGACAACATCATTGTCAAGGGCTGTATCTTGTTTCATTGGATGGCTACATTAAGGGGAAGGACATCATAGCAAAGTTGGGAGGCTGAAGAGGCAAGAGCAAAGGCCTAGGGGTCAGAAAGTGCAAGACATGGTCAGAGGACAGCAAAAAGACCAGCTAGTAAGACAGGCGCTGTGGTTTACGCCTGTAATCCCAGCACTTTGGGAGGCGGAGGCGAGAGTATTGCCTGAACTCAGGGGTTCAAGACCAGCCTGACATCATGGCAAGACCTCATCTCCACAATAAATCAAAATTAGCTGAGTGTGGTGGCACATACCTGTGGTTCTGGTGCCACTACACTCCAGTCTGGGTGACAGAGTGAGACTCTGATTCAAAAAAACAAAAAACAAAAAACCCCCAGCTAGCTGGAGCGTAGTGAGCAGAGGATACAAGGTTCAGGAGCCAGCTGTTGCTAGGGGTGGGAGATAGCAGGGCACACAGGAGAGTTTGGCTTGGACTGGGGCAATCTGGGCTTTAATTGCCACTCTGTCCCTGCCTTACTGTATGGCCTTGGGCAAGTCTCTTCCCTTTTCTGAGTCTGATCCCCCCTGCAAACAGTGGGCACCCCCCTGCCTCCCAGGCCTGCTGTGCAGTTTCCACTGCTTCTGGCACGATCAGCACTTGGTACCCAGGAATAAACTGAGAAGTGCCAAGAATCACCATCATCCCGCTCTCCTTCCCCACAGCTCAATTGAGGATTTTCTCAGGTTCAGTTTGTATCTGTTGATAGACTGATTTTTTTTTTTTTGAGTCGGTGTCTCACTCTGTCGCCCAGGATGGAGTGCAGTGACACAATCATAGCTCTGCAGCCTCAACCTGCTGGGCTCAGGCAATCTTTCTGCCTCAGTCTTCCAAGGAGCTGGAACCACAGGCATGCGCCACCATACCCAGCCAATTTTTTTTTATTTATTGTAGAAACAAGGTCTTGCCATGTTGTCCAGGTTGGTCTCGAACCCGTGGACTCAGGCAATCCTCTCACCTCTGTCTCCCAAAGTGCTGGGATTACAAGCTTGAGCCACCGCGCCCGGCTGACTAATTTTTACAACATTAAGAGGCTAAACTTGTAATGTAATAGTTTCCCTCCCACTCCCCAAACTTATGGGTGCTTCATCTTAAAACAAACAAACAAACAAACAAAAACTGGCCAGGCTCAATCATCAAGAAAAAAAAAAAAAGAAAAGAAAAAGAAAAAAATCTGCCTGGAGGAAGGGGAAAAGCCTCAGTTTAAGAAAGCCAATCCTAATCTATCAACTTCAAAACATATCCCAAAGTTTGAAGGATGTTATTATTATTTTTTTGAGTTAGGGTCTCACTCTGTTGCCTAGGCTGGAGTGCAGTGGCACAATTATGGCTCACTGCAACGTTGACCTTCTGGGTTCAGGTGATCTTCCTGTCTCAGCCTCCTGAGTAGCTGGGACTCCAAGCACGCATCACCATGCTTGGCTAATCTTTTGATTTTTGTTGTAGAGACAAGGTCTCACTATGTTGCCCAAGCTGGTCTTGAACTCCTGGGCTCAAGCAATCCTCCTGCCTCAGCCTCCCAGAGTGCTGGGATTACAGGGGTGAGCCTTGAAGGATATTATTATCTTATCTTTTGTGAAGCTCTCACTGTTGTTGTGAGGCACTGAGTTAGGCTTGGTGCTGAGTCACCCACCCAATCTGTGAAGTGGGCAATATGGTCCCCAACTTTCACAGGAGCCAACTGGAAAGGTGATGTCACCTGCCCAAAGTCACCCTGCTGGAAGTGGAAGAGCTGGGTCCAAAGCTCTCAACATTTCTACCATTCTCCACATTGTCTTAACTGAAGACGAAAAGCCTTGAGGCCCATGTGCTCCCAGGAGTGCAGGTGGTTTAGTGACACCCTGCCCCCCCCCGTCCCAGGCTCTACCCCAAAAGCCTCTGCCTGAACTTTTCTTCCTGCTTTGATTTACATGGAAAATGTTGGATTGTTTGGAATGTTCTTCCTGTCAGACAGTCTGGGTGTGTGAAATACTGTCATTTCCCATGGAAGGCGGGTATGCTTGCCCCACAAACTCATGCGGTCACTCCTTGGGTTCCAAGCATTCCAGAGACTTCATTACAGCAAAAAGGCAAAAAGACCTGAGGGAGGTTGGACACTTTGGGAGGCTGAGGCGAGAGGATTGCTTGAGTCCAGGAGTTCAAGACTAGCCTAGGCAATATTCAGAAACCTGTCTCTATAAAAAATAAAAAATTAGTCAGGCAAGGTGGCATGCACCTGTAGTCCCAACTACAGGTGGATTGAGGCAGGAGGCTGAGGTAGGAGGATTGCCTGAGTCCAGGAGGTTGGGGCTGTGGTAAGCTGTGATCATGCCACTGCACTCCAGCGTGGACAACAGAGTGAGGCTTCTACTCAAAAAAAAAAAAAGCCTGATGGGTTGGTGGGTGAGCAATCTCTTCACCCCTTGGTAACATCTTGGGAAGAAGGACAGGGATGGTGGATGGCCTTGGTCAGGAAGGCTGGGCTGTAACTTTGCAGGAAGCAACACAAGTCTCAGGCTTGTCTCTCCTCTCCTGCCTGGCATGGGGGCACACACCTTTAGTTCCAGCTACTTGGGAGGCTGAGGTGGAAGGATCGTCTGAACCCAACAGGTCGAGGCTGTGGTGGCTGTGAGCATGCCACTGCACTTCAGCCTGGGCAACAGAGTGAGAATCCTACTAAAAAAAAAAAAAAAGTCAGGATAGTGGTTACCTCTGGAGGAGAAAGGAAGAGGGTATGTAATCATAAAGGGTTTTTAAGGTGTCAATGATATTCTTTTTTTTTTTTAAGAGATAAGGTCTTGCTCTGGCACCTAGGATAGAGTGCAATGGCACAATCACAGCTCACTGCAACCTCAAGATCCTGGGCTCAAGAAATCCTCTTGCCCTGGTCTCCTGGGTAGCTAGGACTACGAGTGCATGCCACCACACTGCGCTCATTCTTTTACAAATTTTTTTGTAGAGACAAGGTCTGACTATGTTGCCTAGGCTGGTCTTGAACTTCTGGATTCAAGTAATCTTTCCACTTCAGCCTTCCAAAGTGCTGGGATGACAGGTATGAGCCACTACATCAAGCCTGATGTTCCATTTTTTAAGGTGGTGGGTAACAGTATTTATTGTTCTTTAATCTATATATATGTTATATGTACTCTTTTGTAAGGAATGGTATATTTGTATTCTTTCTTGATAATAAATTTTGTGTGTGTGTGTTGGAGTCTCACTCTGTTGCCCAGGCTGGAGTGCAGTGGCACTCTCTCAGCCACCCCAGCATCGACCTGCTGGGCTCCCACAATCCTTCCACCTCAGCCTTCCAAGTGGGCAGAATGACAGGCCCAGCTAATTTTTGATTTATTGTAGAGATGAGGCCTCGCCAAGTTGTCTGGGCTAATCTTGAACCCACGGGCTCAGGCAATCCACTCACCTTGGCTTCCCAAAGTGCTGGGATTATAGGTGTGAGCCACCATGCCTAGCTATTGATACATTTCGATATGGTCATATCTATTGATACATTTTAGTCCAGAGAATCTGGATGCTGGTTCCAGCTCTGCCACTGACCAGCTGAGTACTCATGGGCAAATCATGACCTCTTTGATCCTCAGTTTCTTCCTCTGTAAAATAGGAACAAAAGCATGGCTATGCTGTCCCAAAGGGGTGCTGAGTAGCTCCAATAAGATCATAAATTGTGCTATAAGTTGCAGAGTCCTGAACAAATGTAATGATAGTAACACAGATGGAGTGCAGTGGATAAAAGCAGGCAAAATGGTGATTCTGGTTGGGTGTGGGTGATCACACCTGTAATCCCAGCACTTTGGGAGGTGGAAGTAGGAGGATCGCTTGAGGCCAGGAGTTTGAGGATACAGTGAGCTGTGATCACACCATTGCATTCCAGCCTGGGCATCAGAGTAAGACCCTATCTCTAAGAAAAAAAGCAAAACAGGCTGGGCACGGTGGCTCATGCCTATAATCCCAGCACTTTGGGAGGCTGAGGTGAGAGGATTGCCTGAGTCAAGGGATTCGAGACCAGCCTGTGCAATTTGGTGAGAGCTACAATAAACATAAAAAATTAGCTGGGTGTGGTGGCATGTGTCTGTGGTTCCAGTTACTTGGAAGTCTGAGCCCAGCAGGTCGAGGCTGCGGTGGCCGTGGGCGTGCCACTGCCCTCCAGCCTGGGTGACAGAGTGAGACTCCAACTCAAAAAAAGAAAAGAAAAGCAAAGCAAACAAACAAAACAAAAAACCCAGCATGGACACCAAATGCCCAACATAGTAAATAATGACCATACATAAAGACTTCTCTCATTTCTCTATGATATATCCCACCACATTCAAGCAGCAAGATCACTTTCCTCCCCAGAAAAAAAGTGTCACGATACATCTTAGGGAGTGAAGTTCGCCACTGTCAGAACTCCTGGTCAATCGGGGAGCTTCCTCCCTGCCTACTCACACTCCTAGGAGCCATGAGAGCAGCAGCAAGGACTTGCCTCAGCCTTCCCCTAACCCAGCGGTGTCGCCCTTGAAGTCCACATAACACAGACTCCAGCCACACCAAGGATCCCCCTGCTCTGACATCTCTGCAGAAAGGTAGAATAAAAAAAGCAGACAGACAGATTCCGTCCCAGTCCCAGCCTGTTCCAGAGACCGTCTCTGACCAATAGCTAATTAGATCAGTGTGGACACATGACCCAAAATGAGCCAACCAGGTTGGCTCTTGGGAATTTGGAATGGAGACTGTGGGCAGCTGGACTGGATAGAAGATGGGGAGCAGCCTGAAGGCCACAGAGCCTGAGGCTGGAATCAGGCAGCAGCTATGAGCAAACAGAAAAGCCAGAGGTAAACAGAGTAAACAGGCCTGCAGAGAGAGGCAGGAGAGTGGAAGAAAGAGAAAAGAGAGAGAGAGAGAGAGAGAGAGAGAGAGAGAGAGAGAGAGAGAGAGAGTGAGAGAGAGAGAGAAACCAGCTCTGGGAGAGAAGGAAGGAGCCTCCCAGGCCAGGAAATACTCCTTCCGCTCCCTGGATGCCCACGAGTGACCTTCTACCCAGGAAACCTCATTTGTACTAACTCTTATTTTCCCAGCTGAGCCAGTTCACATGGACACAGCAGGCCCCGAGAAATGGTAACAAGACAGGACTTTCGGTCCTTCCCACCAAACAATCCCTGCTGTGGGATCCCAGGCAAGTCCTTTCACCTCTTGGGCCCTTCTTCCTCATCTGTAAGTTGGGGTAACGACATCTTTCTCCCAGAATTAGTGAAGTAGGGATAACATGCCTGGCACAGTGGCTGGCACACAGCAGGTGTTCTTTTTATCCTTCTTACAAAGGCTTCCTACCCAGGGCTCATTCAGCCTGCAAGAAGATTAGTTGCCTCCCCTTTCTGAAGGGTCTTTAACTAAGTGAGTCATAAAACCTTGCCAGAAACAAAGAGGATGTTCGGGTTTAATGTGTCCTCAGAAGCCAGTCTCATCCTTCTGGAGGAAAAAAACAAGGCTCTGTGATAAAAGACTTGTTGCAGTAGACTAAATCTCCCACAGAGGAATTTGTGTCTGTTCTTTCTCTAGAAACTGTGTGGTACAGATGAGTGAGCCCTGGATGGGGAAATTGCTCTCCACGAATCTGAAGAGGACTTTATGCTTTACAAAATGCATCCACAGCTGTTATTTCATCTCATTCTCCACTGCATGGGACCTCCTACAGCCTCAGTTTTCTCCTCCATAAAATCAGGATATCAAATCTACTTCCCGAAGATGTCATGAGAGTTAGATGTAAGATATTTGGGGTAGGCCAGGCTCGGTGGCTCAGTCTGTAATTCCAGCACTTTGGGAGGTCAAGGCGAGTGGATTGCCTGAGTCCGAGGGTTCAAGACCAGACTGGGCAACTTGGTGAGACTTCATCTCTACAATAAAAATTTTTAAATAGCTGGGCATGGTAGCGTGCATCTGTAGTTCCAGCTACTTGGAAGGCTGAGGTGGAAGGATGGGCTGAGTCAGCAGATCGACGCTGGAGTGGCTGTGAGTGTGCCACGGCACTCCAGCCTGGGTGAAGGAGTGAGACTCCAACTCAAAAAAAAAAAAAAGGTATTTGGGGAAGAATCTGAAGGGGGTTTTTGTTTTTGTTTTTTTTTGAGTCGGAGTCTCATTCCGTCGCCGAGGCTGGAGTGCAGTAGCACGCTCACGACCACCGCAGCCTCAACCTGCTGGCTCAGGCCATCCTTCCGCCTCAGCCTTCCAAGTAGCTGGAACTACAGACATGCGCCACCACACCTAGCTAATTTTTTTAAAAGCAGGATTTATTAAGAGGAGAGAAAAGCTCCCACAGTGGGAGGGGACCTGAGGTGGTTGCCTGATTTTTTAATTTATTGTAGAGATGAGGTCTCACCAATTTGCCTGGGCTGGTCTCGAACCTGTGTGCTCAAGCAGTCCTCTCACCTGAGCCTCTCAAAGTGCTGGGATTATAGGCGTGAGTCACCTCGCCCAGTCTAATTATTTCTTTAAAAGACACAGGGTCTCACTCTGTTACCCAGGTTGCAGTACAGTGACACAATCATAGTTCACTGCAGCCTTGAGCTTCTGGGCTCAAGTGATCCTCCCATCTCAGCCTCCTGAGTAGCTGGGACAAAGGTACATGCCTCCAAGTCAGCTATTTTTTGTTTTGGGGGATTTTTTTTGTGAGACAGGGTCTCACGGTGTTGTCCAGGCTGGTCTCAAAGTCCTGGGCATGAACCTTCCTCCTGTCTTGGCCTCCCAAAGTGCTAGGATTCCAAGTGTGAGCCACCATGCCCAGGCTGAAGTTTTAACATGGGTATGGGTGTGTGTGTGTGTGTGTGTGTGTGTGTGTGTGTGTGTGTGTGTGTGTGTAGGCCTGCATCTCTCTCTTTCGCTCATTCTTACTCTCTGACTCCATCTATATATAAGTACAAGTTTTAAAATCAAATGAGTATTTTGAGGTATAAGCAAATCAGCCTTACACCTCAGTTCTTCTAATCGTAAAATATAGAAAATACAGAATATGGAAAGTAGCCCAACCTCTGACCCAGCACTTTCACTCCTAGCTACATACACAATAAAAACATGTCTGTATGTCCACCAAAAGAAGTATGCCAGAACTGATCATAGTAGCACGACTCTTAACAACCCCAACTGGAAACTACTTAAAACGAACACGAACAGTAGAACGGATAAGTGATCACAGCATGTTCATACAGCAGAATACTATTTTTTTCTTCTTATTTCTCCAAGGAAAACATTCAGCAGAATATTATACGCTGATGAGAGTAAACACTAGCTACACACAACCAGGTGGATGAACCACACAGACATAATGCTGAACAAAAGTTGGATATCATGTGTGAGGCCAGGGGTGGTGGCTCACACCTGTAATCCCAGCAGTTGGGAGGCTGAGGTGGGAGGATTGCTTGAGCCCAGGAATTCAAGACCAGCCTGGGCAACATATCAAGAACTCGTCTCTACAAAAAAAAAAAAATTTTAACCGGGTGTGGTGGCACACAACTGTAGTCCCAGCTACTTGGGAGGCTGAGATGGGAGGATCGCCCAAGTCCAGGAGGTTGAGGCTGCAGTGAGCCATAATCATGCCACTGTACTCCAGCCTGGGCAGCAGAGTGAGATCCTGAATCTAAATAAATAAACAAACAAACAGAAAAACAAATGACTAAATGGAAAACATATTTGATTCAAACTTCGTAAAGTTCAAGAATAGGCAAAATTGACCTACACCAATGGAAGTCAGGTTAGTTGTGTTACCCATGAGGGGAGGGGTTGTAGTGACCAGCAGGGGCACGATGGGGCATTCTGGGTGCAGGTCACATTCTGTTTCTTGAGCTGGGTGTATTCTTTGTGAAAATTCATCAGGCTGCACACTTGTGTTTGGGGCACTTTTGCTTCTGTAAACAAAAATGTGGTGGGTAAGTGCCTAAGAGCCTTGGGCACCAGTTCCTCCAGTTACAGGGAGACCTTGAGCTCATCAATGAACCTCTTTAAACTCAGTTTCCTCTTGTGGAAAATGGGGACAATGACAGGACCAACCTCACATGGCTGTTATGATATATACCTGGAAAGGACCAGGAATAGAATAAGCGCTCCAGAAATTCAACTTAGTCATAAGCCGCAGTTCCTCTCTGGCAAACGCGATTTATTTATTTAGTTAGTTTTTAATTTTTAATTTTTTTTTTTTTTAGTTGGAGTCTCACTCTGTTGCCCAGACTGGGGTGCAATGGCCACTCCCAGCCACCACAGCCTCGACCTGCTGGGCTCCAGCGATCCTTCCGCCTCAGCCCTCCAAGTAGGTGGAACTACAGGTGCGCGCTACTATACCCGGCTAATTTTTTGATTTATTGTAGAGATGAGGTCTCACCAAGTTGCCCAGGCAGGTCTCAAACACACGGGCTCAGGCAACCCACTCACCGCAGCCTCCCAAGGCGCGGGATTACAGACTGAGCCACTGAGCCCGGCTGCAAACGTGATTTAGAAGCAACTTTTTCAGTGTCTAATTCAATCCAACCAGCAGAAATTACTGATGTCCAAAGGGGGAAATGACTTGCCCAAGATCACATGGCAGAGTTCACCATCCCTCCCAGCTCAACTCAGCACTCCTATGACCCCATGCTGCCTCCACCTTACCCTGTCAAAAGAAGTATATTTTCTTTTCCCTCCATTCTGGGTGCAGCATGGACTAGCTATGGCCAACAGAATGAGGCAGGAGTGACTGTGAGCCAGTGCCAAATTTAGTCCTCAAGAGGCCATCGCTGTGAGAAGAATATGCCTGGGCTTGCCCACTGGTCCCAGGAGGAGGAGACACGGACACGTGGAACAGAGCTGCTCCAGTCAAGCTGCCCCCAGTCAAACCCAACCTAGAACAAAGCCCCTCAGCCAACCGGCACATGTGAGCCCAGCCAAGATCATCAGAGATGCCCAGCCAAGTTCAGATTAAGTCAGCCAACCTCCAAATGTGTGAGTAGTAGTAATAAATGTTTGAGTTGGAGGGTGGCTTGTTACACAGCAATAGCTGATTGATATAGACCTCGCATTCACTGAATTACTTGATTCTGCCGATTCTCCCTAAACCTAACTCTGCCTTGGCTCCCCTTCCTTCTCCTCCCCTACAGCCACGGTCCTGTTTCAGGAGAGTGAAACCTTCCTCCCTGGCCTAGATGGCCTTTCAGCTGCTGCTCCTGTTCCCTCTCCATGCTCTTGCCACATTCATTGCACCCAGAATCTTCCTAATCTTTCAACCAAGTCTTATCATGTCACTCCCTTAAAATTCCTTCACTGGCTTTCACTGCACCTGGGATTAAGACCAAGCTTCACAGCTTGGTTTGAGGGACTACTCCTGCACTGGTTTCCCCTTCCATCTCCAGCACTATCTCCTGACATAGCTGGCCGTGACCTTCCCACTCCCGCAGCACAGACCCTCCTGCCACCCCCAGGCTCAGTGCTGTTTCCTGCTCTGATTCTTTGTTCCTCCTGTGTCCTCTGCCCGGAACGCGTCCTCCCTTCAGCTCTCTGGCTGCCTAACTCCAAGTCATCTTTTTGATTGTTGTTGTTGTTGTTTTTGAGTCATGGTCTCACTCTACCACCCAGGCTGGAGTACAGTGGCATGCTCACAGCCACCACAGCCTTGACCTTCTGGGCTCAGGCAGTTCTTCTGCCTCAGCCTCCCAAGTAGCTGGGACTACAGGCACGTGCTACCAAGCCTGGCTAATTTTTTGGATTTTTTTTGGTAGAGATGAGGTCTTGCCATGTTGCCCAAGTTGGTCTTGAACTCTTGGGCTCAAGTGATCCTCCCACCTCGGCCTTCCAAAGTGCTGGGATTATAGGCCACTGCACCTGGTCCAAGTCACCTTTTAGAATAGGCTCTGGCATCTCCCTAGGAAGTCTTCCCAGCTTGGCTCAGGTACCCCTCTCCTGAATGCCCACCACCCCACCTCTCACCACACTGGACTGTCTCTGACACTGGGCCATGAGCTCCTTGAGTAAACAGACCATGTCTTTTTCACTCCTATCGCCCTGATGCCTGACCCAGATCAAGAGATCAATAAATGCTTATGAAAGACTCCATGAGCCAGGCACGGTGGATTTATGCCTATAATCCTAGCACTTTGGGAGGCGGAAGTGAGAGGATTACCTGAATCCAGGGGTTCGAAACCGGCCCTGGCAACTTGGCAAGACCTCGCCTCTACAATCAATTAAAAAAAAAATTAGCTAGGAGTGGTGGCACGGGCCTGCAGTCCCAGCTTCTTGGAAGGCGGAGGTGGAAGGATCACCTGAGCCCAGCAGATTGAGGCTGCAGTGGTTGTGAGCATGCCACTGCACTCCAGCCTGGGCAATGGGGTGAGATTCCAACTCAAAAAAAAAGACTCCATGAACTGATGATTAATGGACCCTGAGAACAGAGTGCAGGCCTGGGGGCCAGGCCCTGTGCTTTAGCTTGGCTCTGTCACTAGCTTTCTGTGTGACCTTGGATACATTAGTTACTTCTCTGGGCCTCAGTTTCCCCAACTTGAAAATGAGGTGGTTAGACCTGATTAGAGATTCTCTTGGTGAGCATCAGAGTCATCTGGGAGAGCTTTAAAAATTATAAATCAGTTTTTAAAAAAAAGCAGACATCTGGCCTCACTCCCCAGTGGTTAGAGCCCAGGCATTAATTTTTAAAAACCCTTCAAGTGTTTTTTTTTTTGAGTTGGAGTCTCACTCTGTCGCCCAGACTGAAGTGCAGTGGCCGCTCCCGGCCACCGCAGCCTCGACCTGCTGGGCTCCGGTTATCCTTCTGCTTCAGCCTTCCAAGTAGCCGGAATTACAGGCATGCGCTACCACGCCCGGCTGATTTTTTGATTTATTGTAGAGATGAGGTCTCGCTGCCCAGGCGGGTCTCGAACCCGCGGGCTCAGGCAATCCACTCACCTCAGCCTCCCAAAGGCGCGGGATTACAGGCTGAGCCACCGAGCCCGGCTTTTTCTTTCTTTTTTTAAGTTGGAGTCTCACTCTGTCGCCCAGGCTGGAGTGCAGTGGCAAGCTCACGGCCACCGCTGAGCTCAGGTGATCTTTCCACCTCAGCCTTCCAAGTAGCTGGGACCATAGGCATGTGCCACCAAGCCCGGCTAATTTTTTTGATTTACTGTAGAGATGAGGTATCACCAAGTTGCCCGGGCTGATCTCGAACTCATGGGCTCAGGCGATCCCTCACCTCGGCCTCCCAAAGTTCTGGGATTATAGGCATGAGCCACCATGCCCAACCAAATTTTATTATTATCATTATTTATTGTAGAGACGAGATTACGCTGTGATGTCCAAGCTGGTCTCAGACTCCTGGGCTCAGACAGTCCTCTCGTGTCCACCTCCTGAAGTGCTAGGATTGCAGACATGAGTCACCACATCTGGCACTTCAAGTGTTTCTGAAGTGCAGCCAGGATGAGGCCCACTGGCCTGGATGACCTCTTGTCAACTTCATCACTGACAATCTAGTTATCTCTGAAAAGTTCAAGACAGGTGAAACTTGTTTTCAAGGCCTTTACCACAGTTGGGGAAATATGGGAACCCAATCCCTTCCTGCTTTTCGGGCTTGTGCTGATCACTACAAGCCTTCAACAGGCAAGGGTCACCTTGAATAGCTAAACACATTGTTAAAAGGCAAGTGCCTTTGTTAAACTACTAGATTCTCTGTTGCTTGTGAAAAAGTGGGCAAAGAGATGTTCAATTTCACTCTCTGTCCCTAACAGTACTCTCTGGGGGCCGAATTTGCATATCCACTTTGCAGATGAAGAAACTGAGGTCCAGAGAGGTAAAATGACTTGCTCAAGACTACACAGGCAATATATGGTACAACTGGGATTGAGAGCCAAAGCTGAGAAATACAGGAGCCACTGCTGGCCACATGTGGCCATTGAGCTCTTGAAATGTAGCCAGTGGGATGTGCTAAAAGGTAAAATACTCTGGATTTCAAAGACTTAGTTCAAAAAAAGAATGTAGGGTATCTCATTAATACATTTTTACATCAGTTACATTTCAAAATGATAATATTTTGGATATACTGGGTTAACACAACATAGAATTAAAATCAATTTTCCTTTTTAAATGTGGCTACTTCAAAATTTTCTAAATCCGTAAATCACATTTGTTGCTTACTATATATATATATATATATATATATATATATATATATTATTTTTTTTTTTTTTTTTTTTTTTTTTTTTAGTCAGAGTCTCACTCTGCTGCCCAGGTTGGAGTGCAGTGACATGCTCACGGCCACTGCAGCCTCAACCTGCTGGGCTCAGGCAATCCTTCTGCCTCAGCCTTCCAAGTAACTGGAACCACAGGCATGCACCACCACACTCAGCTAATTTTTTGATTTATTGTAGAGATGAGGTCTCACCACGTTGACCAGAATGGTCTCGAGCCCCTGGACTCAGGCAATCCTCTCGCCTCCACCTCCCAAAGTACTGTGATTACAGGCGTGAGCCACAGCATCCGGCTTCACATTATATATGCAGGTATTGGACCCCACCGCTCCAGAGGCAGTGGCCCTCAACCGGGGTGATATCGCCCCCTAGGGGTCACTTTAGGACGCTGTCCTCGGGGAACTCAGCATTTCTAGGGAGGAGGGTTGGGGACAGTACAGGGAGCTAAGTGGGCATGGGGGTGGGGAGGGGCGGGAATAACAGCAGTAGTAATGGCAACATTCACGTAGAGTTTACTATGTGGCAGGCGCTGTTCTAAGCTTCTCCTATATTAACTCATCGAAGTCTAACCACAACCCTCTGAAGTGGGTCCTATCATATTCCCATTTCCCAAGAGAGGAAACTGAGGCTCAGAGAAATGGCATGCCTAAGCCCCCAGAGCTAGGACACTGTAGCTCTAAGATTGGAATCCAGGCTGGCCTGACTCCATGCTTTACCACCCGTACCCTCCATGCCGGGGAAGTCAGTTGCACTCCCTTCCTCTTGCCACCAACACCCCACACGTGCCTGCACAGGTTCAATAAATCTTTACTGGGTTCCTGTTATGCACTGGGCTCCATCGTTCTCTCCTGAGGGCCTCTCTCTGCCAAGCCTGGTGATGGGAGCTCAGCACAGCCCAGAGGAAGGGGCAGGAAGTGGTGGCTGCAGCGCTTTTTCATACTTGAATGTGCACATGCATTACCAAGGGATCTTTTAGAAATGCAGACTCTGATGCTGTGGGTCTGGAGCAGAACCTGAGATTCTGCACTTCTGACAAGCCCCCAGGTGCTGCTGTGGCTCTACCACACTGTGGCAGTGTGAGGGGGAACAGCCACGTCGGCCCTGGGATTTAAGAGGCATCTCACGTTGGGGTGGAAGACTCTTAGGAATCATCTAGTCCAACTCCCTGATGCTGCTGACAGGAAGATGGGCTCAGAGGGAGGAAGATGCTGCCCAAGGTCAAGTTGCAGGCAGAGACCAAGTCTTCAGACTCCCTCCCGTGCTCCTTCCACTGCCTCCTGCTTTGCAGCAGGAATTTGAGATTAAGGACAGAAGTATCCAGAGGCTCTCACACCCGCTTCACACCATATGCTTTTGGCATTTTCAAGTCTCCCCCCACCTCCCATCTGAGTTTCCACACCAGGGGTGTAATCCTGGGAGCAGACTGGCAGGGCTGACCACACTCTGCAAGAAGCCTTCCGAGCTGCAGACTCCCCTGTGCCGGAGTCCAACCTGTCTCCTCTCCTCTCCCCCAGATGCTGCATATCTGGGTTCCCAGAGAGCACTTTGAGCTGGTGGAGTGACTCATTTTCAGGACAGAGGAGAGGATGTCTTCTCCAGATGGGATAAACAAGGTACTAACAACAGGAATTCGTTTCCTAGAAATCAAACACTGAATTTGTTGGAGTTTACAGGATCCAACCTGCTATTCGCCATCTGCTTTCTCTGCTGGAGGCACAAGACGGCCGTGATTCTGAACACAAGCTTTGGAGTTAGGTGGAACTATGGAATCAGGTGGACTGAACTTGCTTCCCAGCTCCGCCATTTACCAGTTCTGTGACCTTGGGCGAGTGACTCAACCTCTCTGAGCCTGCTTCTTTATCCATTCAATAACTGTTTACTCTAAAGTCCACCTTGGGTCAGGCACCTATAATTCCAGCACTTTGGGAGGCTGAGGTGAGAGGATTGCCTGAGCCCATGGGTTCGCGACCAGCCTGGGCAACTTGGCGAGCCCTCATCTCTAAAATAAAATTTTTAAAAATTAGCAGGATGGCCAGGCTTGGTGGCTCAGCCTGTAATCCCATGCCTTTGGGAGGCTGAGGTGAGTGGATTGCCTGAGCCTGCGGGTTCGAGACCCGCCTGGGCAGGCAAGACCTCATCTCTACAATAAAATCAAAAAATTAGCCGGGCGTGGTAGCGTGCGCCTGTAGTTCCGGCTACTGGGAAGGCTGAGGCGGAAGGATCGCCGGAGACCAGCAGGTCGAGGCTGCGGTGGCCAGGAGCGGCCACTGCACTCCAGTCTGGGCGACCGAGTGAGACTCCAACTCAAAAAAGAAAAAAAAAAAAAGAAAACAAACAAAAAAGAGTCTACCCTGTGTTGGCACGAGCAGTGCAGATGTGGACTCTGCTCTTAGCAGGACGTACAATGGTGCTGGCGGAACACTCCTGAAACCCAGGACCACAGACATGACGAGGATGACACATGAAACATGCGGGGAGCCATGGGAAGCAGGAGGGACAGGTGGCCTGCTACAACCCCGAGGTCCCCATCAAAAGTGGCTGTGAAGCTGAGCACTGGAGGACAAATAGAATTAGCAAGCGAAGAGGAGTCGGGACCAATGACCCCCATTCCAGGGGTAATGAAGCTTGGAGAACTTTCCCTGCAACACACCCTACACACCCTTTCTTCATTCCCTATTGTTTACCTACCCAGAGGTCACACAGCCCTGTCCTTTCCTCATCCTCTGACCTACCTGGACTCCACAAAAGGTGCCGCCTCCAGCCCACCTCTCGGCTGAGACCTCCGTCCGCAAAAACACTGTGGTCCCCTCACTTCTCTGCAGCTCTGCACAGGCCATTCCTTCTGCCTGGAATGCCCCTCCACTCATCTCCACCTTCTCTGGAGGTCTCCCTGGCCCCAGGGACCAAAGTGATCACTCTCCTCTCTGTTCCTCTGGCTGTCTTATGTGCGCATCACACTGGACTCCCCTGGACTGGGCTCACTTGCAGACCCTGACTCCTTGCTGGACTTGAGTTCAGAAGAGAGGGAAAGCATGGGTCATGAAGCTCCATGCTCTCCATGAGGGGTGCCCTTCTCCCTCATCCACCCCTCCAACTCCAGCTTCACTCCCAAGTCCAAGTTGAAGTGTCTCCTCTTTACTGAAACTTGGCCTACTTCTTCCATCCAAGTGGGGCCGGACTCTCTCCTCTGTGCCAACCAGTGCCCCATGCTGATGATTCATAACACACAGCTCTTATCGTCCTGCAGGCCAATGCTCGTGGGTATGTTTCTCCACAAGATGGCACCTTCCCGGAGCAGGGACATGGTTTTGTTCCCAGCTGTATGTCTTGGGCTTAATACTTACAGACGATCCATAAAGATTTCCTCTAAGAATAGATGAAAGAAGAATACGGACAGTTGTATCTTTCTTTGAGCCCCCTCTCTGTAACTCTGGCCCAAATGCCCTTTGGCCACTCATCCTTCTCGGATGTCCCACAGGGGCCCCAAATTGAATCCAGCCGCCATCTTCCTCCGTCCCTCCAGACCGTCCCTCCTTGGCAAGTCCGATCTTGTTTTTCCTCATCCAGCCCTGATGCTTGGATTCTCCCTCCTCTCCTCCCCAGTACTTAACCAGTTATTTCATAAAAAGAATGAGGAACCTGAGACTCAGAAGTAAACAGCCCAGACCTCTCACTCCCTTACAGGTTCTGTCTCCTCTACACGTATTTGGGGTGTTTATGTCTTGGTTCAGGGTGCTCCCTCAGCCTGGAAGAGCAATCTTTCCCATACACATCTTCATACATATCTATCGTAATCCTATCTGCCTTCTGAAGTCCTTTTCTTTTTTTTTTTTTTGAGTTGGAGTCTCACTCAGTCGCCCAGACTGGAGTGCAGTGGCCGCTCCTGGCCACCGCAGCCTCAACCTGCTGGGCTCCGGCGATCCTTCCGCCTCAGCCTTCCAGCTAGCTGGAACTACAGGTGCGCGCTACCACGCCTGGCTAATTTTTTGATTTACTGTAGAGATGAGGTCTCACCAAGTTGCCCAGGCGGGTCTCGAACCTGCGGGCTCAGGCAATTCACTCACCTCGGCCTCCCAGAGTGCAGGATTACAGGCTGAGCCGCTGAGCCCGGTCCTGAAGTCCTTTTCAAAAGCCGCTTCCTCCAGGAAGCCTTCCCTGGTCAACTGGATGCAAAATGTCTCACCTTAAAAACCTCTCTTGACTCCCGGTTTGTTTGTGCCTTTTATTGCCTATGGCTAGAAGCTTCTTGAAGATTTACCTCCTCACTTCCCACTCCAGTGTGCGGAGCACAGCAGGCTGGCGAACCACAATAATAACTCCTCTTGTAAGGCTCAGATGGGCTCTGGAGAAATAACAGCATTCCCTTCTTTCATTTAAAATCCTCCAGTAGGGGCCGTGGCTCTCCCCTGTAATTCCATCACTTGGGAAGGTGGAGGTGAGAGGATTGCCCAAGTCCAGGGGTTCGAGATCAGCCTGGGCAAATTAGCAAGATCTTGACTCTACAATAAGTATATAAAAAAAAAAATTAGCCGGGCATGGTGGCATGTGTCTGCAGTTCCAGCTACTTAGAAGGCTGAGGTGGAAAGATTGCCTGAACCTGGCAGGTTGAGGCTATGGTGGCTATGAGCATGCTACTGCACTTCAGCCAGGGCAAGAGAGTGAGATTCAACTAAAAAAAAAATATCCTTCATTGGGGCCAGCACGGTGGCTCACGCCTGTAATCCCAACACTTTGGGAGGCCGAGACAGCACTAGGGACCAGTCTAGGCAACATAGTGAGGTCTCGTCTCTACAAAAAAAAAATTTTTTTTTTAATTAGCTGGGTGTGATGATGTGCACCTGTAGTCCCAACTACTCGGGAGGCTGAGGCAGGAGGATCACCTGAGCCCAGGAGGTCGAGGCTGTGGTTAGGAGCCCTGATCGTGCCACCGCACTCCAGCCTGGGTGACAGAGTGATACCCTAACTCAAAAAATAAATGAAATCCTCCAATATCTCCTACCTCACTCAGAATAAAATCCAAAACCCTTTCCATGGCCTACAAGGCTCTACACAACCCACTCCCACCCCTGCCACCTCTCTGACGTCATCTCCTACCAGTTACCTCCCTTAAATATCGCCCCTTTGGCAAAGCCCTGACTAGCCAACACATAGGAGCTCTATTCTTCCCCCACATCTCCTGGTTTATCTCACATGAGCTCTTAATCCTAGCTGATATTTTCTGCTTGTGTGTTTATTGCTTGTCTCTCCACAACCTCCCTTCGCCCCATGCCCTGTTAACACACACCTTCTGTCTAGCTCACTGCTGTATCCTCAGGGCCTAGCACAGTGCCTGGCTGACAATAAATAGATGGGTCAACAGTCTGAGGAGTGATCTGGGCTTGGAGACATACATTTATGAGTCACGTGCTTGGAGGTGATAACCAAAGCCAATGGGGTGGATGAGATCACCCGGGAGAGTGTCTACCACAAAAAGGGAAGAGGGCGTGGGAGAGCAGAGCATCTAACGGCTGTAGAAAGGAGAATGAACCTGCAAAACAAGAGACGACGAAGGAAAAATGTAAAAACGCTAAGTTGCAGAAGCCAAGAGGAGAGTGTTTTGGGGGGAAGATGTGGTCAAGTCTCAGCCGCTACGGAACGTGTTAATTAAGGACTAGGCGGGTGTCTGCTGAATTCAGCTTCCTGGAAGACACTGCTGACCTCGGGCAGACCCCTGCCCCTCTGGGGGCCTCAGATGGGAGCATCCATGCAATGAAGGGAAGCTCTCAGGCCTGGGAACACCAAACTCTGAGAATCTGAATTTCTGCTCATACTTGAATCATTCTTGCCAAAAAGAAGTCATCCATCTGCGTGTGGCCCAGGGGAGAAGGGGTGACCCAGTGGATGCACCTTCGGTATTCATCTGCTGGGTAACTGACGAACTCTGAGGAAGGGTCTTTGTATTTCAGGCCCTGATCCATGGGTAGGAGGGGAGACCCTAAGCCCTGCAGGCATGTCCAGCTGCCCAGGCCTCTCCCTCCTGGTCACCTTCTAGGTCCTGGCTTCCTGGATTCCTTCACCACAAAACCCACCCGCTTCTCCCCACCAGATCAAAGGCTGAAGAAGGCCCAGCCACCCAAGTGGCCTTGCTTGCTGTTGGTAAAGGATCCCTCCGTGTCCTTGTGAGGAGGGCTGAGCCCCAGCCAGCGGCTGTGTGGTCCAGAGGACAGCACAGACCCATACAGTGTGCCGACTAGAAAACACCGGAAGCTGATTTTTCAAGGAAAAGGTGGAGAGGTTGCTGCTTCAACTCAGAGCAATAAAGGCCACTCATGGCTGAGCTGTTGTTTGGGCCAAGGTCTGTGCTGAGCAATGATCCCATTTGATTTGCACAGCAAGTCCGTAGGGTGGGCACTGCTATCCCCATTTCATACCGGAGGAGACCAAGGCTCAGAGAAGTTAAGGGCTTTCTGGAGGTCACACAGTTAGTAGAGTAGGGGGCCAAGGCCAGTTTGCTAATACAGCCGCCTGACTTTCCCAGACCTAGTAGGGACTTCGGTCTGACATTCTCCTACAGGTAGAGTGACCTTGGGCAAGATTTGTT
This sequence comes from Cephalopachus bancanus, assembly GCA_027257055.1. Lineage (NCBI taxonomy): Eukaryota > Metazoa > Chordata > Mammalia > Primates > Tarsiidae > Cephalopachus > Cephalopachus bancanus. The sequence goes on along the minus strand of JAPVLO010000293.1, from coordinate 2,012,264 downwards.
CCCCATTTCCCCCACCTGCAATAAAGCAAGATTTCTTGTGCCCTTCTCATTCTGACATTATGTGATGAGCTAGGATATACACAGAACTTCACAGTTTATAAAAAAGCATCCCTCCGGCATCTCAGTTATTCCCACGGATCTTGCAGCAGGAGAGAATTCCCCTGTGTGATAGTTGTGCAAATTGAGGCTCGGAGAGATGCAGTGACCCGCCCAAGGTCAGAGCAAGTCAGGGCCAGCCCCACGCCGGGGTCCACACCTGACGCTCCCTCGACTCCCTGCAGAAAGGGGAGGCCCTGCCGCGGCGTCGCGTCCCGACCTGGCCAGCAGGGGGCAGCGCCCAGCGTCCCTCGGCCGCCCGGGGCCACGTGGGGGGCGTCGCAGACCCCCGCCGGGTCTCGCGGGGCGCGCCGGACGCACGCCTGGGGTCCCGCCGCCGCCTCCCGGCGCCTCGGCCCACGGGGCCCGGGACGGCGAGCCCGCACTCTCCCCCGGGCCGGGCAGGTCCTCCGGGACCCTCCTCCCCGCGCGCGCCCCTCCCGTCCGAAGGCGCAGAGAGGCGGGACGCCCCGGGTCCCCGAGAGGCGCGCCCCGCCGGCCCCCGCTCCCCCGGGCGGCCCGGGCGCGCTGGGCTCCGAGCGCTTACCCGCTGCCCGGCCACGCAGGTGCGGACGCCGGGCTCGCCCTCCGGGATCCGGCTTCCGTCTCCCCGCCGGCGGCCGCCTCCTCGCCGCCGCGACCCCGCCGGGCTCTTCCCCGGCCCGCGCCCTCGCGGTCCCGCGCCTCCCTCCGCCTTCGCGGCGCCCTGCGGCTCCCTCTCCGCGCTCCCCTTCCCGCGCCCGCCGCTCCTCCGCGCTCCCCTCCTTCGGCTCCGCCCCCGCCAGCCTCCCTCCGCACTCGGGCCCCCCCGCCTGCCAGGAGGAGGCGCGGCCCCTCCACGCGGCCGGCTGGCCCGGGGAGCCCCGCGCCGCCCGTGCCTCGCGGGGGAACTCCCGCCCAGCCGCGGGGCGGGCGGCGGCCGAGGAAGCCGGTGGAGAAGGCGCCCGCGTCCCCACCTGTAGGAGAGCCGGCGGGCTGCGGCCGGGGTGGGGCGTGCGGGGAGGTGGGCCGGGCCGGGGACCTTGGGAGGGTCCAGCCTCGCCCGTCGGTCCCTGTCCCCCGCGTGCGAGCCTGGCTGTGTTCCTCTCTGGCTTGTTGATCTACTGTCAGGCGTGTTCTAGGCGCTGGGGATACAGCAGTGGACAAAACATGCAGACCCAGTGAAGCTCCCCTTCTGCTGGGGCGAGACAATAAATTTAGTAAGTGAAAGGCATAAAATATTTATAGAGGTAAGTGGTAGGAAGGAAAATAAAGCAGAGAAGGGAAGTAGAGAGCGGAGGTGGGGGCTCTGCCTCAGGTGGTCAGGAGGGCCTCCCTGGAGAAGGAGCATTTGAGCAAAGACAGGAGGTGAGCCCATGGGTCTTGGGACAGATCTTGAGTCAGGCAGTGTCCAGGCTGGGACTGTGGCTCAGCTTGCAATCCCGACACTTTGGGAGGCAGAGGCGGGAGGACCACTTGAGCCTAGGAGTTCAAGACCTGCCTGAGCAACATAGTGAGGCCTCGTTTCTACAAAAATGTCAAAAAATTGTTTGGGCGTGGTGGCAGGTGCCTGTAGTCCCAGCTACTCGGGAGGCTGAGGTGGAAGGATCACCTGAGCCCAAGAGGTTGAGGCTACCATGAGCCTGATCATGCCACTGCACTCCAGCCTGGGCGACAGAGTGAGACCCCAACTCAAAAAAGAAGAAAGGAGTCGAGGTCAGGAGGTAGGGGAAGGTGCAGTCCTTCCCTCACTCAGACAGCAGGTTCTGGTGCCCGTTCCCTACCCCATTTTCCTGCCAGTGCTTGGGGGTGCTGAGATGAATCAGGGGAGAGAGAAGACTTGAGCACAAAGACAGGAACACCAAGAAACTTCCACTGAAGAGGCATGAGCTGCGGGCACATCTTGCTTCCAGGTTTCAGGCAGCTCCAGCAGAACTGGCTTTCTCTATCCACACGGGGATTCTGTTAGTTGTTCTTCATGTATTTTGAAGCTTTGTTATTGTGCATCCACCATGAGGACTGTTATGCCGTCTTGATGAACTGACCTTTTTATCATTACGAAGTGCCCCTGTCCCTGGGAACATTCTTCGCCTTGAAGTCCCCTTCTATGGGTGTAGGGAGAGGGAGGCTAGTAGCACCCAGTGGCGCTGGCTTATTTTCAGCCCACACAGCTGCTTGACATCTGGCACACCACAGCCTCAGTTGCTTGTCCACACTTTCGTTTTAGTGTCCTTCCGTGTCCTGTCTGCACTTAATTCTCAACCAACCTGGCCCTCCCTCCTTCCTCCACACCTCGCCCTCCTGGTTGACCCTTTGATGATTGGCCTGGAGCCTCCATCTCTCTCATTCTCTCTCTTTTTTGGAAGACTGTGATCAATGCTTATTAATAATGCAAAGGTTCTTTTCGTCTTAGTGCAGATCCCAGGGAAATAAATCACTGGCAAATAGACAGGACTTATCGGCAACCACACTTCGGCCCTCTTCACTCTACTCAGGCTCCGGGCTCTTTTCCCAAAGAGGAAGGAGGAAGATCAAGCAATGCCCAATGTAGGCGTTTCTCAAAATAGGCACTGCCGCTGATGCCCCGAGTTGAACAGTCATGGAGGAGGGAAGGGTGCTGTCTACACAGCCCAAGCATTTTCAGCTGTCGCCAGGGTCCTAGCCTAACTTGCAGTTGAAAAATCCACACAGCAGAATAAATATAGACACATCCTGGGTGTGTGTCCTTAAGTGAATAGACCCAGACAACCCCAGAAGCTGCCCTGGTCAGGGATGAGGAACAGAGGGGCAAGCCTTGCATAGTATCTCAGCGTCTTCTGATGAAACATCTGCTGACAACATCTAACAAGAAAAGTAGCTGAAGATGGTAAATGACATTGGAAAGCTGGTTGAAGGAAAAGCCTGGGTCTGCTGGAGACGATTCGCTTCAGCCTCTCAGCCCTTACCCTGGGCCAGTGTTTGTGTTCAGCACAGTCCCTTCCGTCAAGGAGCTCACTGTCCACGCACAGTTATGCCCAGCACAGGGTGGGGAAGGCCAGGAGAGGGGTGGCAGAGGCCCCAAGGGTCTCGAAGGCCAGCACAGCCCCACACCCCCTGGAGGTGAACAAGCACTCAGGAAAGCATCTGGGAAGGGCGACCCCGGCACTGGGTCTTGAAGGGTGCATAGGAAGCACCTAAGCCAAGAAAGGGCAAGGGAAGCAGAAGGAATAGCTTGTGCAGAGGCACAGAGGCTAAGGAGAGAATTCAGCTGGGGACACTGCAAGTCTTTAGGTATTGCTGGAGTTGTGGGGAGTGGCTGAGATGAAGCTGGAGGGGCAGAAGGAGTCAGCACACGACGAGCCTTGGAAGCCAGACAAGAGAGCCTGGGCTTTATCCTTAGAGCCAAGGGAGCCAAGGATGGACTTTGAGCAAGGGAATGGCATGATTGGACGGTCCAGATTGGCAATCCTGGATGCCCTGAACTACCCATGTGAGCATCCCCAGCAGGTCCATCACAGACCCTGTATGTAAAACAAAATCAGTAAAACAAAACAAAACAAATCCTTCAGCTTCCTGCCCCCTCCAGACCATCCACGTGGTTCGCTGAAGCAGGCTTTCTGAACACGTGGCTCTGAGCCCTGACCAGACATCTCCAGCCCCTTCTCTCTGCCTCTTGAAGAGGTCCCAACTCTTACTTACCCTGGCATTCCGGGCTCTTCTCAACCTGTTCCCACCCCATATTTTCTGTCTTCTCTACCCCAGACCTGGCTCAGGCTTTTCATCTGGAAAGCTCTGACCCACATTTCCACTGGTCAGAATTCCCTTCGTTTCCAGAATCTTCCACGCCTCCTCAGCCTGCCATGACTCATCCCTTGAGGCCCAGCGTGGGAATCCTCTTCTCTGTGGGGTCCCTCCCATGGAAGTGGCCCTCTCCTTTGAGGTTCAAAGGCAGAGTGGGGATTAAAATATAGGCTCAGTGACCAGACGGGGTTTGAATCTTGATTTCACTGCCCAGTAGCTGAGCAGCCCTGGACAACCTCAGTTTGCCCATCTATAAAGTGGTCACAGTGAACAATACCTACCTTGTGGCGTTTTGATGAGGACCAACCTGAAAGCATGCATCTGAAGTGTATAGCACAGTACCTGGCATGCAGTCAGCACTCTAACTGCTCCCTAGCACTGGAACTACAGGTGGGATGCCACACCTTTTGCAATGACTGTGTGTCCATCTCCCCTGATGTTATATAAGTTTCTAGAGGTTAGGTTTGTCTTATTCACCCAGGTGTGCCCAGTGCCTAGCACTGAATCCGGCACTTTAAAAGCAATCAGTCAAGGACGGACAAATGGGGAGATAATGAAAGGAAGAAGCTCCAGCTGTACCTGTTTCCGCTGCTTCAGAGGTGGGAGCCGGGCTTGTGCTTTCCTCAAGAGGATTAAACGCATCGTGTGTCTGGGGACTAGTGTCTGGGGCAAGCTCTGTCATCAGACAGCCTGTAGTTGGCAGTTTCTTCAGGGGAGTGCTGTCTAGACAGAGGGGACATCTGTGCCAGGGAGGAGAAGGCACTGCATGGGAATCAGAATCCAGGCGAGGGCTTCTGGGGAATTGGAAGCCTGGGCAGCTTCCTCTTTTCTGCCTTCCTCGTTATTCAGGACTTGGCTGAGCAAGTGTGCTGCCCGCCTCTAGCAGCGGAAATAGGTTCATGGCTTTTACCTGGGGACAACAAAGAAGGGCACAGCATGTCCCCTCCATAGCTAGAGACAAGGGTAAAGTGAAGGGTAGAGACTCCATCCAGGGAAGGAACCAGTATTTATTGTTTTTTTGTTTTGCTTTTTGAGTCTGAGTCTTGCTCTGTCGCCCAGACTGGAGTACAGTAGCACACTCATGACCAGCCTCGACCTCCTGGGCTCAGGCAATCCTTCTGCCTCAGCCTTCCAAGTAGCTGAAACCACAGGCATGTGTTACCACGCCCAGCTAATTTTTTGATTTATTGTAGAGACGAGGTCTTGCCAAGTTGCCCAGGCTGGTCTCAGATCCCTGGGCTCAGGCAGTCCTTTCACCTCTGCCTCCCAAAGTGCTGGGATTACAGGCATGAGCCTCTACGCCTAGCAGGAACCAGTATTTATTGAGCAAGTTTTTTGTGCCAAGCATTATACTAAGTGCTTAACACTCACATGCTCTCCATAACCCTGTGAGGAAAGTACTATTGTGAATTTCCACTCTCTAGATGAAGGAATGGACACAGGAGATAAGTGACTTTCTCTTGCAAGGGTAGTGACAGGACCAGGATTTCAATTATATCTAACTCGCTGTGAATCAGGTGTCCAGTCAATACATATTTTGAAGGCTGGGCTTGGTGGCTTATGCCTGTAATCCCAGTACTTTGGAAGGCTGAGGTGAGAGGATCGCTTGAGATCAGGAGTTCAAGACTAGCCTGGGCAACACAGTGAGACCTTGTCTCTACAAATAACTTTTAAAAATAAGGAAAAATATTTTGAACACCTTCTCTTTACACGTTGCTGTGGTAAGTGGGGAGGGTCAACAAGGATAATTAAGATATGATTTCTATTTTCAAGAAGTTTATAGCCAGGCACGGTGACTCATACCTGTAATCCCAGCACTTTGGGAGACAGAGGCAAGGTGATTGCCTGAGCCCAAGGGTTCGAGACCAGCCTGGGCAACTTGGCAAGATCCCGTCAATAAAATAAATCAAAAAATTAACTGGACGTGGTGGTGCATGTCTGTGGTTCCAACTACTTGGAAGGCTGAGGTGGAAGGATCACCTGAGCGCAGCAGGTAGAGGCTGCGGTGGCTATGAGCATGCCACTGCATTCCTGGGTGATAGAGTAAGACTTCAACTGAAAAAAAAAGAGAGAGAGAAGTTTATAACCTGAGGACAGACAGAGGTATAGCCTTTCTTATCTTTGTATTTTCATCTCAGGGCCTGGCAATACAGTGAATGTCAGATTGTCAGAGCTGAAAGGATTTTTGGTTCAAGTATACCAATCCTGTTCATTTACAGAACTGGAAACTGAGACCTGGAAGGAGGAACTGACTGAAGAGTATGGATAGGAGCTTGGAACTTAGAGCAAGTCTACTTGGTTTAAATCTCAGCTCTGCTACTTACCAACTGTGTGACTTTGAGTTGGTCACTTAACCTCTCTGATCCTTAGTTTTCTTGTTTGAAAAAGAGGGATAAAGTTGTGAGAATTTAGTAAGATCATCCATGTGCGGGTATAACATAACACTTAGCACACAATCCCACGATATATTTTGCTCTGATTACTATTAACCAATCTACAGTTACCTAGTAACAGATTTGGGCTAGGCTCAGGGCTTCCTGACTTGGTGAGACCTCATCTCTACAAGCTCCCCATGGTTCCTGCATCCATCAGAGTGTGGAGTCACCTGAGGGGGTGGAATGCCTGTGATCACATATCCGCTGTCCTTGGGGACAAGTGTTGAGTTGGTCCCTAAGCCCACAGGTCAGAGCCTCCCACCATGCCGCCTCCCTGTCTTTGACACCTGCCCCTCTCTCCCTTGTTGGCTGGGGTCCAGAGACTCGCTTCTAACTGGAACATGCAACGAGACTCCTGATAACATCCCTGCACCTCCCAATGCAATTTCCTCTGGACCAGACGGGGTGGGGCTGAGCCTGGGAAGGAGCCAACAGGAAATTCCCAGGGAGCAGCGAGGGATGATGTCTGAGGGCAGCGAGCGATGCTATCTCCAGCATCAAGTCTCCCAGCCAGGAAGAGGCAGGTCTCGCAGGAGAGGTTTTTCTGTTTGTTTTCCTCCGGCTTGACTTCTAACGAGAGAATTTAATTAAGAGCTCGATTGCCTCGCCTGGGGAATGGAAATCCGAGGGGACAGCAGGGCTGAGACTGGTGGCCGAGAGGAAGAGAGGGAGTGGCCTCCCTTGACTCAGATTGAACTGTGCCGGGTTTAAGCTGCAGCTGAGTTCAGCTCACAGGGATCTTTTGGTCTGATCCAAGACAAGAATTTTTCCCTACAGGAACTTGGAAAGTCTTAGATTCCATGGAGCTAACTGAAAGATGTTTAAACCAGCCAAGGAAGCAGGCAAAGTTTGATATTCCCAGTTGTTCCCACTCATGCTGTTTTTGGGGGTTTGGGGTTTTGTTTTGTTTTTTGAGTCAGAGTCTCCTCTATCACCAAGGCTTGCTAGAGTGCAGTGGCATGATCACGGCTCACCGCAGCCTCAACTATCTGTTCTCAGGTGATCCTTCTGCCTCAGCCTCCTGAGTAGCTATAGGTGTGCACCACCACACCTGGTAACTTTTTTTTTTTTTTGAGTCAGAATCTTACTCTATTGACCAGGCTGAAGTGCAGTAGCATGCTCACAGCCACTGCAGCCTCGACCTGCTGTGCTCAGGTGGTCCTTTCCCCTCAGCCTTCCAAGTAGCTGGAACTACAGGTGCACACCACCACACTCAGCTAATCTTTTGATTTATTCTAGAGATGAGGTCTCGCTATGTTACCCAGGCTGGTCAATCATCTTGCCTCAGTCTCCTAAAGTGCTGGGATTATAGGCGTGAGCCACCATGCCTGGCTTAATTTTTAAATTTTTTGTGGAGACGAGGTCTCACCATGTTGCCTGGGCTGATCTTGAACTCCTGGGCTCAAGAAATCCCCCACCTCAGTCTTCCAAAGTTCTGAGATTACAGGTGTGAGCCACTGCACCCTGCCTTGCTCACACTATTTCTTTTGAATCAGAGTCTCACTCTGTCACCCAGGTTGGAGAGCAATGGCACACTCACGGCCACTGCAGCCCCGATCCGCTGGGCTCAGGTGATCCTTCCACCTCAACCTTCCAAGAAGCTGGAACTACAGGCATGCGCCACCATGCCTGGCTAATATTTTGATTTATTGTAGAGACGAGGTCTCACCATGTTACCCAGGTTGGTCTTGAACCCGTGGGCTCAGGCAATCCTCTCGCCTTGGCCTCCCAAGGTGCTGGGATTATAGGCATGAGCCACCGCACCTGGTTTTCGCTCACACTGTTGAAGAAAAAATTATTTAGTGACACTTATTAAAGCACATTAAGGCAGACTTTACACAGGATAATTGAGATAGGTACACAGTCCATAGCAATGGGATTTTGGAGTGTGGGGGAGAGATTGGGCTCAACTTGAAATACAGCATGAGGATGTGGGGATTTAGAGCAAAGAAGCAGGGTGGAGGTCAGAGGATGGAAAATTCCTAAGAGGAATTATCAAAGGGAAGGTGGGATTCTTGCTACACTGACTTAGCAGGATTCTTGCTGAAGACAGGCCAGGGCCAGGCATCACCTGGAGGATGGTGGAGGGTGAGAAACCCGATCAGATATCAAGGGTGATCAGATTTGGAGGATGGAGGGAGGTGGACTTAGCAGGGTTCTTTGCTAAAAGTGGATTTTACAAGGAAGCACACAGATGGGCCTACGAGAAGGATCAGAGGCCTGGCTAAAGTTGGGTCAAGCAGAGAATCTTTTTCTCTTTAACAAGCATTCTTGACTAGTCATATTTTTTTCCACCACCTCTCCAGCTGTCTTCCTTGAGGCTGCTGGGGCATAGTGGAGTGTCAGTGGACCTGAGTTCAAATTCACCTCTCTGAGATTCAGCGTCCTCATCTGTAAAATAACAACTCTGCCAACCCATTCACATGACCCACTTATAGAATGAGGATAATAATGTGACAACTTTCTTGCAGAGTTGGGTGGGGGTAGGAGGAGGAATGAAAGAGATAGGACCAGGCAAATAAAAGGAGACACAGCCATGCCCCCTTCTCCATAGGGGACCTGTTTCAAGTTCCTTAGGGAAGCCTGAAACCTTGAATGATACCAAACTTCAAGGTTTGACTTTTTTTTTTTTTTTTTTTGAGTCGGAGTCTCACTCTGCCGCCCAGACCGGAGTGCAGTGGCCGCTCCCGGCCACCGCAGCCTCAACCTGCTGGGCTCTGGCGATCCTTCCACCTCAGTCTTCCAAGTAGCTGGAACTACAGGCACGCGCTACCACGCCCGGCTAGTTTTTGATTTATTGTAGGGATGAGGTCTCGCCAAGTTGCCCAGGTGGGTCTCGAACCCACGGGCTCAGGCCATCCACTCACCTCAGCCTCCCAAAGGTGCGGGATTACAGGCTGAGTCATCGAGCCCGGCTTCACTGAATATTAAATTTGAACATCTCTCACCTTCTCTGTCATCACCAGATCCCCAAGATCTTTCTTTCTTTTTGTCAGAGTCTCACTCTGTCACCCAGGCTGGAGTGCAGTGGCACGCTCCCGGCCACCGCAGCCTCGACCTGCTGGGCTCTGGCGATCCTTCCGCCTCAGCCTTCCAAGTAGCTGGAACTACAGGCGCGCGCTACCACGCCCGGCTAATTTTTTGATTTATTGTAGGGATGAGGTCTCGCCAAGTTGCCCAGGTGGGTCTCGAACCCACGGGCTCAGGCCATCCACTCACCTCAGCCTCCCAAAGGCGCGGGATTACAGGCTGAGCCACCGAGCCCGGCTTCACTGAATATTAAATTTGAACATCTCTCACCTTCTCTGTCATCACCAGATCCCCAGGATCTTTCTTTTTTTCTTTTTTTTTTTGAGTTAGAGTCTCACTCTGTCACCCAGGCTGGAGTACAGTGGCATGCTCACGGCCACCGCAGCCTCGACCTGCTGGGCTCAGGTGATCCTTCCACCTCAGCCTTCCAAGTAGCTAGAAACACAGGAATGTGCCACCACACCAGGCTAATTTTTTGATTTGTTGTAAAGATGAGGTCTCGCCAGGTTGCCCAGGCTGGTCTCGAACCCCTGGGCTCAGGCAATCCTCTCGCCTTAGCCTCCTAAAGTACTGGGATTATAGGCGTGAGCCACTGTGCTCGGCTATCCCCAGAATTTTTCAAGGAGGGAAGGACTTTCTGAGGAGGGATTGTTTGTGGCTTGGCATAACTTCCTACCTCTGGCTCTCTGAGACATCCTGGGGCTGACTGGCAAGTTAGTCATTTGCAAAGAGGTGGACACTTTTCCTTGTTTTCCCGGGCTGATTCTGGGGCCACATTAGTCATTTTTTTTTTTTTTTTGAGTTGGAGTCTCCCTTCGTCACCCACTCTGGGCATTGGCACACTCACAGCCACCCCAGTGTCAACCTGTGGGCTCTGGCAATCCTTCCACCTCAGCCTTCCAAGTAGCCGAACTACAGGTGCGTGGTACCATGCCTGGGTAATTCTTGATTTATTATAGTGACGAGGTCTTGCCAAGTTGCCCAGGCTGGTCTCAAACCCGTGGGCTCAGGCAATCCACTCACCTCGGCCTCCCAAAGTTCTGGGATTACAGGCTGAGCCACAGAGCCCATATTAGTCATTTTAACAAAATCCACAGATCAGTTATATTAAAAGCAAAAACAAAAACAAAAAAGCAACTCTCAACGTAGACTAACTTGCCTCTTCAGCCAAAAGTACTGAAGCGCTTTGAGTGGTGGTGCTTTCCCTCTGAGTGTGTATTGGTCTAACCCAGGAAGAAGCCATTTGGGAAGAGCTTTCAAGTTTCTTCCCCCAAATGGCCAGGGGGAGGCCTCTATCCAGACACCCCAGTTCCGTACAGACCTCAGGCAGAGACCTGGGGTGGTAGTTCCTTCCAGGATACAGTATTATCAGCTAAGGCCAGCATGTCCTACCCAAACTCTCAGTATGGCCGGGTTTGGGCACAAGAGCCAGGACCCTGGCCAGGACTCCCTCTGGCCTTGAGGGGTAGCGCATGGGGACTAGCCCGCTGGTCTTCCAGTCAAGGTTCTTCCCGCTGTTCTGGCCCCTGCAGGAGCACTTCCTCTGGAACTGGGAAGCCATGACAGGTTCCCTTAGGAACATGGGAGGCAGTGATAAACAGAGACAGCCCAGGGGCCTGGATTTGAGTGCTCCTTCACCTGAATGTGAGTTCTTGCTGTGTGACCTGGGCCATAACCCCTCCTCTCTCTGGTCCTCTGTCAGCCGTCCCCCCACTCAGGAGACCTTCCCCAGCATCACACTCCAGCCTCTTACCCCATTTCAGATGTTCTTCCTAGCACTCACCTGACATGATAGTTTACCTTGTTTACTGTCCATCTCCTCCACGCCCGTCTTTGTGTTCACTACTCTACCTCCAGGACCTAGATGGCCTCCACACACATGACACACAGTATTTCCTGGGTGAGTACAATAATATGAAACTGAACTGGAGTATTTCCTCATGTGAGGATTCCAGGGTGTTCACATCCCACTCCTCCACTTCCCTGCTCATCTGTGAAATGGGTATCATAAAAGTGTCCACCTGTGTTGTGAGGAACACATGAAATCACGCCTTTAGTGTTTAGAATAGTGCCGGGTGCATAGTACATGCTCAGTACAAATCAGGTATTTGAGCAGAGAGTAGTTGAATTGAAAGACGAACTCCAGCCGGGCTTGGTGGCTCAGTCTGTAATCCCGCGCTTTGGGAGGCTGGGGTGAGTGGATTGCCTGAGCCCGCGGGTTCGAGACCCGCCTGGGCAACTTGGCAAGACCTCACCTCTACAATAAATCAAAAAATCAACCAGGCGTGGTAGCGCGTGCCTGTAATTCCGGCTACTCGGAAGGCTGAGGCAGAAGGATCGCTGGAGCCCAGCAGGTCAAGGCTGCGGTGGCCGGGAGCGGCCACTGCACTCCAGTCTGGGCGACAGAGTGAGACTCCAACTCAAAAAAAAAAAAAGACGAACTCCAAACGTATGTGTGAGGTGGAGAAAACTCCAGAACTAGGAAGAAGATGAGGGTCTGCGATGGGGGAGACCAGGCAGGAGACTGTCGGGAGAACAGGCAGTGGCACAGGGGAAAAGATGAAGGGACAGACATTAAGACTATTTCTGAGAAGCCCACTGTGTTCTCACAGAACTCCCAGTCTCTCCCAGACTTTCTTGTCATTCACTTTACCTCTGTTGGGCTAACCGAGCATTTCAGGACAACACTCCTCTGAACATTTCAACCAGAGAAAGGGCTGGGGTCACTCAGTGATATAGATGAGGTCCAGGAAGGTGACAAGGTCCACCGCCACTCTGGTGTCTTCTCTCTCTTTTTCTGTTTTTTGAGTCGAGTCTCACTCTACTGCCCAGGCTGGAGCACAGTGGCATGTTCATGCCCACCGCAGCCTCGAATTGCTCGGCTCAAGTGATCTTTTTGCCTTCGCCTTCCAAGTTGCTGGAACTACAGGCATACGCCACCATGCCCAGCTAATTTTTGGATTTATTGTAGAGACGAGGTCTCACCATGTTGCTCAGCCTGGTCTCAAACCTCTAAGTGCAGGTAAACCTCTCGCCTCTGCCTCCCAAAGTGCTAGGATTACAAGTGTGAGACACCATGCCCGGCCGTGTTTTTTGCTTTTTGTTTTTTTTTTTTATAGAATGATGAAGTCCTGCTCTGTCACTTAGTCAGGAGTTCAGTGGTATAATTATAACTTATGGCAGCATCAAACTCCTGGGCTCAAGAGATCCTCTTACCTCGGCCTCCCAAGTAGCTGGGACTACAAACATTCCACCACACCTGGCTTTTTTTTAGAAATGGGGTCTTGCTATGCTGCCCAGGCTGGTCTCAAACCCCTATCCTCAAGCAAGCCTCCTTTCTCAGCCTTCCAAAGCACTGAGATTGCAGGCATAAGCCACCACACTTGGCTCTGATCTTAAGCACCGGGCATAGCACTTAAAATAATTCCTTAATTAGTCTTCGCCACACCTTTGAGAAGAGGATGATCATCCCCAATTAATGAGTGAATTATCTAAGGCTCAGAGGGCTGAAATAATTCCCCAGGTTATCCTGGAGAGAGCTATAAAAAAACAAGTGCCTCCTACTCCCAAGGGTTTATTGGATGCCAGGCACTAATTCAGAAGCACTTTCCACATGGTATCTCCCAACCAGTCTGTGATGTCTGTATACTTCTATTATCCCCGTTTTACAGGTGAGGAAACAGCATGGGCTGGGCGGTAACTTGTCCAAGGTCTCAGTGCTGATAAACGACAGAGCCAGGATTCCAACGTAGGCAGCTGGTGCTGGGGCCCACGCCACTTGGCCTGAGTTTTGCCAATTATAAAGTAGGACTAGTAACATCTACCTTTCCAGGACTGGGATGGAAGGAGACCAGGGTGTGGCGAGCAGTGGGCTTGGCCCACTCATGGCTCTGAAAGTGATTTCCCTGCATTTCTCTTCATTCTGCCTCTAAAGCTTATGGGCTCTTTGCACCTGAAGGGTTTTTCTGCTCTGCGTGTGCATGGTTAATTCTCATTACAGAGAGGAATCTGGTAAGGAGTGGGTTTTTTCCTCCAAGCTGAAATGAACAGAGAGAAATGGGGCTGAATCTGTAAGCCCACACACAGCCTCATTACCTTAGAGTCCCGTCACACCACTCCCACGGGGACCTGACTAGGCTGAAAGACAGGACTTAATTCTAAAAAGTGGCTTGTGAAAAAAATAAAAATAATACATGAATGCTGCTTCCAAATTTAACCTTCAGATATTGTAGAAAGAGCAGCTCTCATCTCTCCAAAGACAAGACAGTTTGACATTCTCTGATATTCAAAGGAACTTTCTGGAATGGATAATTAATAACCAGACACACTTAAGATTCCTGAGCATCCTTTTAAAATCTCAGGTCTTCCTTTCAAAACATAAAGAATTTCCAAATTTCATGTAGAAATAAACAGTCATTCAAAAGATAATTTTGAAAAATTAGAGTTGATTTTCAACCATCAGACCGGAGAAATAAAGAAAGTCTGATGGTTGGGTGTGGTGGCTCAAGCCTGTAATCCCAGCACTTTGAGAGGCTGAGGTGAGAGAATTGCCTGAGCCCAGGTGTTCGAGACCAGCCTGGGCAACTTGGTGTCTACAATAAATCAAAAAATAGGCTGGGCATGGTGGCGTGCGCCTGTAGTTCCACCTGCTTGGAAGGTTGAGGTGGAAAGATCGCCTGAGTCCAGCAGGTTGAGGCTGCAGTAGCCATGAGTGTGCCATTGCACTCCAGCCTGGGCCACAGAGATTCCAACTAAAAAAAAAAAAAAAAAAAAAGGCTGATGATCTTGAGCATTGGCTAGGGTGTAGGGAAGTACCCCAGGATGCATTCCTGGGAGAAGTGCATCTTGGGACTATCTTTTCTGGAAAACAATTTAGCAGCATCTATCAAAATTTTAAACATGCAGCCGGGATCGGTGGCTCAGCCTGTAATCCCGCGCCTTTGGGAGGCTGAAGTGAGTGGATTGCCTGAGCCCATGGGTTCAAGACCTGCTTGGGCAGCGAGACCTCATCTCTACAATAAATCAAAAAATCAGCCAGGCATGGTAGCGCGCGCCTGTAATTCCGGCTACTCGGAAGGCTGAGGTGGAAGGATCGCCGGAGCCCAGCAGGTTGAGGCTGTGGTGGCCAGGAGCAGCCACTGCACTCCAGTCTGGGTGACAGAGTGATACTCCAACTCAAAAAAAAAAAAAAAATTTTTTTAAACATGCTTTTTGATAATTCTATTGCTAATTATCACCTTACAAAAAATACTCTCACACACACACATTAATGCATGTTTATCATAGTGATAAAATGATGATGACCTGAATGCCTTTGAATGGCTTTTGGTTAAACAGATGATATTATATTGACAGTAAGTGCTATCATGCCGGGCACGGTGGCTCACACCTGTAATCCCAGGACTTTGGGAGGCGGAGGCAAGAGGATTACCTGAGTCCAGGGGTTCAAGACCAGCTGGGCAACTTGAAGAGAACTTGTCTCTACAATAAATCAAAAAATTAGCTGGGCGTGGTGGAACATGCATGTAGTTCCAGTTGCTTGGGAAGCTGAAGTGGAAGAATCACCTAAGATCAGTGGGCTGAGGCTGTGGTGACCATGAATGTGCCACTGCACTCCAGCTTAGGCAACAGAGTGGGACTCCGACTCAAAAAAAAAAGAGCTATCCTAACAAAATTAAAAATAACTCGGTAGATCTCTGTGTACTGATATGCTAAGCTCTCTGAGTGAGAAAGCTTCAGTGAAAAGAGCAAGTTACAGAACAGTATGGTGTCTTCCCATTCAGGTACCCAAAAGTATATTTGCTTACTTGGAAGACTGAGGTGGAAGGATTGCCTGAGCCCAGCAGGTCAAGGCTGCAGTGGCCTGAAGTTTAGCCTGGGCAACAAGAGTGAGACTCCAACTAAAAAAAAAAAAAAGTATATTTGTGTGTATGTACAGCCATAAACAAGCATGTAAATGCTAGAAAAGTAACCTGGACCTCTCTCGGCGGTCAGCTGGGTAGTGGTGAACAGTTAGAGGATGGGGCAGTTGCAAGGACTTCCCCTTGTGTTTTTTTATGTACAGTACTGCCAGGATTTTTTTTTTTACAGCCATGTAGCTTTTGTGATTTAAATAAAATAAATATGAAAGAAAGAAGAAAAGAGTAATTATGAAGCTTATGAGCAAGCTACTTTATTTTTTATTTTTATTTATTTATTTTAGAAACAAGATCTCACTATGTTGCCCAGGCTGGTCTCGAACTCCTGGACTCAAGCCAAGCATACTTAACAGACAGGAGGAAATCTGTACATGTTTATTTCTCTTCCTCCACCTCCAACAGTTCCCAACTGGCAATGTTGCATATAGCACAGGATTTGATGTCAAACCTTCCTGGGTTCAAACCCCATCTCTGCCATTCTGTTAGCTGTGTGGCCTCTTGAACTATGGTTCCTCTTTTTTTGTTTTGTTTTTTAGAGACAGGGTCTCCCTCTGTGGCCCAGGCTGGAGTGCCGTGGTGTGATCATAGCTCATTGCAACTTCAAACTCCTGGGCTCTTCCCACCTCGGCCTCCTGAGTACCTAGGACTTCAGGTGCATGCCACCATGCCCAGCTATGCTTGTGTGTGTGTGTGTGTAGAGATGGGGGTCTCACTATGTTGCCCAGCCTGGGTCTTGAATGCCTCGCCTCAAATGATTCTTCTGCCTTGGTCTCCCAAAGTACTGGGATTACAGGCATGAGCCACCATGCCCAGCCTGCCAGCTACTTTATATTAGCAGACTTCATGCTCTACATTATGTAAGAGAAGTTACTAAAGTGACTTCTGGATCTAAAATTGTACAAACACTTTTTTAAAGAAAGAAAGAAAAAGCATGTTCAGTAAAGCAAAGAGTGCTTCTGAACCAAAGGCTTCCCAGCCTGGCTTGAGCCAGGACCCCCTGCAAACCCTTTTCAGCTTCTCCAAGGATTCTGAATCCATAGGGCTGCTCTCGAAACAATTGCTGAGTTGTTTTATTTTCATGTTTTGCTTTTTAAATGAATGTCGTAACTGAGGCTCCAAATGGAAGAGACGTCAAAATCACAAAGTGTCCTACACCCCCAAGTTGGCGGTGCCTCTCCTCTGCCCCAAACCTAGGCAAAAAAACAAAACAAAACAAAAAAAAGCCTCCTCCACTCTCCTCAACCAGCCAGCCTCTCCCAGATTGGACCAGCTGTGAGCACCACAGAAATTAACTTCAAACATTCTAAAGCAGCTCCAAAAACATTTCCTTCCATGTGAGGAAGTGCATCCTTTGAGAAAGATGCTAAATTGCCTTAATTATATTTCTTCCGAAGGCACAACGCACCCATCAGCTTTCGTGGTGGGGGTGTGGATGCATGCTGAGCACAATATAAATCAACCCCAATACAAACACAATTAGCAGGTCCATGCCGCCCTGTGATCTCAAAAAAGAGGGAATGTGGTGCCCGCAGGGTGGGCATCAGGTCAGCTCAGCTCAGGGCCGAGCTTGAACCTGGGTTCCCGTCGGAGTGTGCTAGGCCACAGCTGGCACTGACTTTTGACATTGAGGGCTGGGGGTGAAGGCCCCACGCTGTACTAAAGAGAGGCGGCAGGGGCAGGGGCTGACCCCAGACAATAGTAAGACTACGAAGCCATAGCGTCTTTGGAACTGATCAAAGTTTTGAGTTGTCATAGTGGAAAGAGCACACATGCTGGGTTAGACAGCTCTGGGTTCAGATCCCGGCCCTGCCACCTACATAACACTCTTCCATCAGACCCTGGGGGAGTCAGACCTGCTTTATGGCAAGTAATGTGTGTACAGCTTTTACCACAAGGTCAGGCTCGAGTAAGTACTTATATTACTTGGCTTTCCTTGTTTGTATTCACTCGCTCGTTCTTGAAAGACCACGATCTTTTTGTCTCCTTTCTTGCTTTCCAGGCAGGGAAGATGCAGAGAAGAGATGAAGTGATCAGTAGAAAGGACAGCCACTTAATCTGTATCCTGAGAGGAAATCTGCACAACCTTGAGTTAGTCCCTTCACCCCCTTGGGACTCAGTTTCCTCATTTATAACACAAGGTTGGGAGGACGTTTCAGCTCTGTCAACCTAGTATTTTTTTTTTTTGAGTCGGAGTCTCACTCTGTCGCCCAGGCTGGAGTGCAGTGGCACACTCACGGCCACCACAGCCTTGACCTGCTGGGCTCAGGTGATCCTTCCACCTCAGCCTTCCAAGTACCTGGAACCACAGGTGTGTGACACTACACCCGGCTAATTTTTTTGATTTATTGTAGAGATGAGGTCTCACCATGTTGCCAGGCTGGTCTCAAACCTGTAGGCTCAGGCAATCCTCTTGCCTCTGCCTTCCAAAGTGCTGGGATAACAGGCGTGAACCTGTAATACTAGGTGACTGCCTAGTATTTTATGTTTGATGACAGCACCAGGTTTGTCTTACTGGGCTTCCTCTAGAGCTGGGAAAAAGTGGAGCAGGGAGAAAAATTCCCTAAACACTTACTAATGACTTGGAAGAGGATGGCCGGGACTGCTAAGGAATGGGCTGAGGATGAGGGTGATTCTCTGGCAAAGAAAGGGAGACTTGGGGCATGTGCTAGGCAGTGTGCAGTGTTTTTAATACAGGTACTGATAGGACTTTCCATGATGATGACAGCTTCTATTTTTTGAAACCCACTCTCTGTCAGGTGCATTTTTTGTATATAAACATCATTCATCCTTGTAACACTACTAAGAAATGACCCCATTTTAAAGATGAGGAAACAGGGTGTGTGTGGTGGCTCATGCCTGTAATCCCAGCACTTTGAGATGCCGAGGTGGGAGGATCACTTGAGCCAGACGTTCAAGGCCCAGGCTGGGCAACATAGGGAAGCGTCATTTCTATAAAAATAAAAATTAAAAATTAGCCAGGCATTGGCCAGGCTCAGTGGCTCAGCCTGTAATCTCAGCACTTTGGGAGGCCAAGGTGAGTGGATTGCCTGAGCCCGTGGGTTTGAGACGAGCCCGTGGGTTTGAGACCAGCCCGGGCAACTTGGCGAAAACTTGTCTCTAAAATAAAAATAAAAATAAAAATAAATTAGCCAGGCATGGTGGCTCATGCCTGTAGTTCCGGCTACTTGGAAGGCTGAGGTGGAAGGATCGCCTGAGCCCAGTAGGTCAATGCTGGGGTGGCCGAGAACATGCCACCGCACTCCAGTCTGGGCGACCGAGTGAGACTCCAACTCAAGAAATAAATAAATAAATAATCAGGCATGATGGTGTGTGCTTGTAGTCCTAGCTACTCAGGAGGCTGAGGTGGAAGGATCCTTTGAGCCCACGAGTTTGAGGTTGCAATGATCACACTATGGCACTCCAACCTGGGTGACAAAGGAAGACCTTGTCTCTAAAAAACAAAACAAAAAGCTGGGCTCAGTGGCTCAACCTGTAATCCTAACACTTTGGGAGGCCGAGGCAAGTGGATTGCCTGAACCCACGGGTTCGAGACCAGCCTGAGCAACTTGGCGAGACCTCATCTCTACAATAAATCAAAAGAAAATTAGTCGGGCGTGGTAGTGCATGCTTGTAGTTCCAGCTGTTTAGAAAGCTGAGGTGGAAGGTTGCCTGAGCCTACCAGCTCAATGCCGGGGTGGCTGTGAGTGTGCCACTGCACTCCAGCCTGGGTTGACCGAGTGAGACTCCAACTCAAAAATTAAAAATTAACTAGACATGATGACATGTGCCTGTAGTCCTAGCTGAGGTGAGAGGAGGCTGAGGTGGAAGGATCCCTTGACCCCAGGAGTTTGAGTTTGCAATGATTGCACCATGGCACTCCACCCTGGGCGACAGAGAACTTGTTTCTGAAAAACAAAACAAAAAAAGAAGAAAAATAGTTTGAAAGGTTAAGTCCTTTAGCTAAGGTCACACAGCTAACAGAATAGCAGAGATGGGATTTGAACCTAGGAAGGTCTAGCATCAAATCCTGTGCTTATTGCAATACCACCAGTTGAGTAACTGCTAGAGGTGGTGAAAGAGAAATAAGCACTTCAAGATTTCCTCCTATCTGTGAAGCAGGCTTGACAATATACTTATTTCATTCAAACATTGCAACAGTCTATGAGATAGGTAATAATGTCCCTGTTTTATGGATGAGTAGACTGAGGTTCACTGAGGCTAAGAATTGGATTCAGGATATAACAACAGAGCTGGGTTAGAGTCTCCTAACCTGATATTATGCTGTGGACCCCTTCATCAATCAATAATATAATTAGCAGGGTATGGTGGTGCACACCTGTAGTTCCAGCTACTTGGAAGACTGAAGCGAAAGGATTGCCTGAACCCAGCAGGTTGAAGCTGCGGTAGCCGTGAGCATGCCACTGCACTCCAGCCTGGACGACACAGTGAGACTCTGACTCAAAAAAAGAAATGCATAAAATGAAATACAGAGGACATAATGAAATAAAATTATCAATATATTTTTTAAAAATCTAACAAATCCTAGCCAGTCGTGGTAGCGCACGCCTGTAGTTCCGACTACTTGAAAGGCTGAGACAGGATTGCCGGAGCCTAGTGGGTCGATGCTGGGATGGCCGTGAGTGTGCCACTGCACTCCAGCCTGGGTGACAGAGTGAAACTCCAACTCAAAAAAAAAAAAAAATCTAACAAATCTGTGATATAATAATACAAGTGTTTTTGTTTGTTTGCTTGTTTTTCCCAGGGCCTCACTCTGTAGCCTAGACTGGAATGCAGTAGCATGACCATGGCTCATTGCAGCCTCAACCTCCTGGGCTCAGGAGATCCTCCCTCCTCAGCCTTCTGAGTAGCTGGGACTATAGGCATGTGCCCCCATGCCCAGCTAAAAAGGTGCTTCTTTTATTTTTTTATTTTTTATTTTTTTTGAGTTTGAGTCTCACCCTGTCACCCAGACTGGAGTGCAATGGCTGCTCCCGGCCACCGCAGCCTCGACCTGCTGGGCTCCGGTGATCCTTCCGCCTCAGCCTTCCAAGTAGCTGGAATTACAGGTGTGCGCTACCACACCCAGCTAATTTTTGATTTATTGTAGAGTTGAGGTCTCGTCAAGTTACCCAGGTGGGTCTCGAACCCGCGGACTCAGGCAATCCACTCACCTTGGCCTCCTGGAGTGCTGGGATTACAGGCTGAGCCACCGAGCCCGGCCAGGTGCTTCTTTTATTAATGCATTAAGTAAAAGGATCTACTGGCTGGTCTAATAACCACTCTAATTTCAAAGTGGCTATGAGCATAAAGAATATTTCAAGATATCTGCAGTAACCATAAAATGATACAAAAATATCTGTGTTTGTACAGGTACCGAAGCAGCTTATTATTAGCAATTAAGTGGTTTCTGGCCTTCATTCACAACTGAAGTGATGCTAGCTTTCAGATAGATGATAGTGAAAACAAACACAGTTGTCATGTCCCAATTGTCTCTGTTCCTTGCCTCAATTCTGTCCCTGGAGCTCTTGCAGCATTCATGGAACCAGGTTAACATCCTTACACAGACTGTAATTGTGGTCACTGGACTGAACTATTTTAGAAATCAGACATTGCTGTGCCTTTGTAACCTCCCGATGGCTTGTGTCTTTGAAGAAAACCCAATGTGTGACCACGTGTGTGATGCGCTACAATGCCCTGTGCATTCCTGGGGAAAGATGACCTCTCCAGGTGAACAAGACCACCAAGAGACCAGGCTACTTGCACCAGGAGGGTCCACCTGGGCATACCAGGCCTTTCTGGCTCTTGGTGGTTTCAGTGAGTAGTGTGAAGACATGAACATGTGCTGCCCAGGTTTGTTCACACACTTCCTGTTTGTTCACAAACTTCCTGTCTTAGCCCTGGCTCTTTCCAACAGGTGAGTTTCTTCTCTTTTAAGTGGGGACCTTGATTCAATAAACACTAAGACCTACTGTGTGCCAAGAGATACAGCAAGCGCTGAAGATGCATTTATTTATTCAATTTATATGTATTCACTGTATTGTTACTCAAGACCCTTTTGGGCTAAGCAAAAAAAAAGTGGGGGTGAGGGAGGGATGACTTGTTGTCTCATAACTGAAAAGGTCTCAAGATAGCACCGCTGAAGGCGTATTTGAATCCAGTCTCTGTTTTTCCTACTTAAACCACAAACCCTGAGCAGGAGATGGGAAGGAGGTCACTAAGGAAAGTCAAGAAGACGGGGGAACTGGTGCTGAGAAAGAGCAACAGGTGTCCTCTGACTTGATCGCCTATTCACCCTGTTGGTGAGAGAAGGACCCACCCTGAATAGTACCAGATGGCAGAACACACGATACCCAGTGATGGGCAGATGAAGCCAAACAGAAGTTTGTTTGTTTAATGTTTTATTTTAAAGATGTGTCAGCCTGTAATCCCGCGCCTTTGGGAGGCTGAGGTGAGTGGATTGCCTGAGCCCGCGGGTTCGAGACCTGCCTGGGCAGCGAGACCTCATCTCTAACAATAAATCAAAAAATCAGCCGGGTGTGGTAGCGCATGCCTGTAATTCCAGCTACTTGGAAGGCTGAGGCGGAAGGATCGCCGGAGCCCAACAGGCGAGGCTGCGGTGGCCGGGAGCGGCCACTGCACTCCAGTCTGAGCGACCGAGTGAGACTCCAACTCAAAAAAAAAAAAAAAAAAGGATGTGGGGTACAATTCAGGGTTAGGTATACAAATGTTCATTAGGCAGATACCCTTGTTGATGAGGTGTGCTTTCTGTCCCCTCTGCAGTTTCCCACCACTGCCAATCCCTTTCTTATAGTATTATGCAATTCAAACAGAAGTTTGTTAAGGGAAGATACAGCCCCAGAGGAGACCATGGCCATCCTGTGGGGCCGCAGGAGGATTGCACTCAAGAACAGAGTAAATACAGGGGGGTTGTGGGCATGGGCTTTGGTTTTTTTGTTTGTTTGTTTGGGGTTTGTTTTTGTTTTTTTTTTGAGTTGGAGTCTAACTTTGTCGCCCAGGCTGGAGTGCAGTGGTACTCTTTTAAGTGGGGACCTTGATTGTGGCACGCTCACAGCCACCCCAGCATCAACCTTTTGGGCTTCAGCGATCCTTCCACCTCAGTCTTCCAAGTAGCCTGGTACTACAGATGCGTGTTACTACGCCCAGCTATTTTGTATTATTATTGTAGAGATGAGGTCTCATCTCGAACCAGCGGGCTCAGGCAATCCACTTGTCTCGGCCTCCCAAAGTGCTGGGATTACAGGCTGAGCCACCAAGCCTGGCCCTGGCTGAGCAACTCCAGTTGCTCAGACTGGAGTGCAGTGGCCGCTCCCGGTCACCACAGCCTCGACCTTCTGGGCTCCGGCGATCCTTCCGCCTCAGCCTTCCAAGTAGCTGGAATTACAGGTGCGCGCTACCACGCCCAGCTACTTTTTTTTTCCTTTTATTTATTGTAGAGATGAGGTCTCACCAAGTTGCCCAGGCGGGTCTCGAATCCATGGGCTCAGGCAATCCACTCACCTCAGCCTCCCAAGGCACGGGATTACAGGCTGAGCCACCGAGCCCGGCTCCACATCAGCCTTTCAAGTAGCTGGTACTATAGGCACATGCCACCACGGCCTGCTAATTTTTTGATTTATTGTAGAGATGAAGTCTTACCAAGTTGCCTGGATGGTCTCCAACCCCTGGCCTCAAGCAATCCTCTCACCTTGGCCTCCCAAGGTGCTGGGATTATAGGCATTAGCCACCACGCCTGGGCGGTGTGGGCTTTGTATTGAGCTAGAGGGTCTGGTGCCACCCAGTTTCCAGGAGAGGATGAGATTGGCTTGTTCGGATGATTTCGAAGGCTGACAGGAGGTGAAACTGGGTCTGTCCAGGACCAGGTGTGTGCGGCGGGTCTGGCTAATAGAGGACCTGGCAGGGTGGGGAGCACATCTGGAGCAGGGGAAACTGGCTTTGGGGCCCCGGAGAGGCTCAAAGATGCCAGGGTGGCACGTGACATATTAGACCTTACAATACGCTCACAGAAAGGCTGACTGTGTGCCAGGTGTGCTCTTAGACATGGAGACTGCAGAGACGGGAGGTGCCTCCCCCATTGGGTACTCCTGACTTTGCTCTGGAGTTTCTGGCTCCAATGGGTCTATCTTGGATCCAACCTTTTGAGATTTTTGTCTTCTATCAGCCCTCTGCCTAATTGCCTCCCCTGGAATCCTGACTCGTTCTTGGACATTCAGAAACTTGGGGCCGGGCTCAGTGGCTCAGCCTGTAATCCCAGCACTTTGGGAGGCCAAGGAGAGTGGACTGCCTGAGCTTGCGGGTTCAAGACCAGCCGGCAAATTGAGGAGACCTCGTCTCTACAATAAATCAAAAGTTAGCCAGGCGTGATGGCATGTGCCTGTAGTTTCAGCTACTTGAAAGGCTGATGCGGAAAGATCACCTGAGCCCTGCAGGTTGATGCTTGGGTGGCCATGAGCGTGCCACTGCACTCCAACCTGGGTGACAGAGTGAGACTCCAACTCTAATAATAATAATAATAATAATAATAATAATGATAATAAAAGAAACCTGGAAATGATTTTTTCATATACAATTGTCTTCGCTTTGCCTTAAGTTCTATTTT
The DNA here is from genome assembly GCA_027257055.1 of Cephalopachus bancanus. Taxonomy (NCBI): domain Eukaryota; kingdom Metazoa; phylum Chordata; class Mammalia; order Primates; family Tarsiidae; genus Cephalopachus; species Cephalopachus bancanus. The sequence continues at coordinate 1,988,409 of JAPVLO010000293.1, read as the reverse complement.
TTAAAAACGTGCTCTTTGAATGGCCCTCAAAATCGAAAATATTTTCTATCTGACCCTTTACAGAAAAAATTTGCTAGTCCCTGATCTAAAATAGTGAATCTCCCTGAGAAGGATGCTACCCTAGGCAAGGGGCTTTGATTCAAATCCAGACCTGACTGTGTGGCCTTGGCCAGGATACTTCGCCTCCCTGAGCCTCAGTTTACTCATCTGTAAGATTCAGGCGAGAACAGTATCTACTTACCACAGGTTTTCTTTCTGGGACGATGAAAATGTTCTGGATTTAAATATTGGTGTTGATTGCACAACTTTACAAATATACTAACAAAATCACTGAGTTGTACACTTTAAAGGGGTGGATCTTATGATCAGTGAATTGTTATTTCAACTTTAAAAAAAATTATTTATTTATTTATTTTTGAGTTGGAGTCTCACTCTGTTACCCAAACTGGAGTGCAGTGGCCTCTCCTGGCCACCGCAGCCTTGACCCGCTGGGCTCCGGCAATCCTTCCGCCTCAGCCTTCCCAGCAGCCGGAATTACAGGCATGCACTACCACGCCCGGCTGATTTTTTAATTTATTGTAGAGATGAGGTCTCGCTGCCCAGGCGGGTCTTGAACCCGCGGGCTCAGGCAATCCACTCACCTCAGCCTCCCAAAGGCGTGGGATTATAGGCTGAGCCACTGAGCCCGGCTTCATTTCAACTTTTAAAAAGAAAAAAAAGTAGCCGGGCGTGGTAGCGCACGCCTGTAGTTGGAAGGCTGAGGCGGAAGAATCGCCAGAGCCCAGCAGATTGAGATCAGCCCAGCAGGTTGAGGCTGTGGTGGCCGGGAGCAGCCACCGCACTCCAGTCTGGGTGACAGAGCGGGACTCCAACTCAAAAATAAAATAAATAAAAAGAAAACAAGCACCTACCTCCAAAGACTGCTGTATGAATTACATGAGATAATGTGTGTGAGGAGTCTAGCACAGTACCTGGCAGAGAGTAAGCGCTTTCATTATCATATTCTGAAGGCAGGAAGTCATTTGAAACAAAGCAGGGTAAAACAGCTTGATGCATCCATTGACATGTTATTTCCTATTCTTTGCTTTACCTAGAATAGTAAAGCATATGGTAAGCACACAAAAGCATACTCCCATTGAAATTCCATGATCTAAATTTTTAAATGTGTATCTTTTAAGATAAAAATACATTTCTTCTCCTCAAAATATCATCATGCTTGACAGATTTGACTATACACAAAATAAACTTTTCTAGATGGCAAATGACACTCTAAACAAAACAAATAGATTAGGGACAACTATCTCACAAAGGGTTATTCGCGACCCGCCTGGGCAACTTGGCAAGACCTCATCTCTACAATAAGTCAAAAAATTAGCCGGGCGTGGTAGCGCGCGCCTGTAGTTCCAGCTACTTGGAAGGCTGAGGTGGAAGGATCGCTGGAGCCCAGCAGGTCGAGGCTGCAGTGGCCGGGAGCAGCCACTGCACTCCAGTCTGGGCAACAGAGTGAGACTCCAACTCAAAAAAAAAAACAAAAACAAAAAAATGAAGGGTTAATATAAAATATTGTCCTAAGAAGTAAATGGGTAGAAGACAAAGAACCCACTAAAAAAATGAGTCAAAGGACACAGACAGTTCATAGTTGACCACAAGTGGCCAAAACACTTATAAAAGCAGGCTTGCCCTCACAGGGAGGTCAGGGAAGTGCACGCTTACAACCAGGAGATATTATTTTTCTCTTATCATCTTGGCAAAATGTAAACAATTAATAAAATATGGGGAAGTGTAAATGAGTCCACAAATTGCTACAACCTTTGTTCATTTTTTTTAAAGAGACGGGCCTTTCTATGTTGCCCAGGCTGGAGTGCAGGGGCTATTCACAGGTATGATCATGGCTCACCTCAGCCTCCAGCTCCTGGGCTCAAGCAATCCTCTCACCTCAGCCTCCACAGCAGCTGGGACTACAGGCACATATCACTGCATTTGGCTTGCTATAAGCTTCAAGAAAATAATTGGACAATACTGTATCTATTAAAATTGAAAACATGCATACTTTTTGGACCCAGCCATTCCACTTCTAGGAAATAAGAGCCTGAGTACATAAGGATATGTGTACAAGGAGATTCACGGAAGCACTCTTCATAACAGCAAAAAGTAGAAAACTAGCTGAATAAATTAGTCTACATACCTCACATAGGTATATAGCTACAAAAAATAATGAAATATTGCATATGGACACTAATGGAGTCTAAGACATGGCACTAGGTGAAACAATTAAGATGCAGAACAGTATTGATTATATGCATAAGACATGTAGTTTGTCTTGCTATGTCACATGGGAGGAGCATATGTACACATGCACTTAACCGTGCTTACAACTCTGGGAGGATATACAGGAAAACTGACACTGGCAGCTTCTGGGGAGACGGCTGGGTACCTGGAGTAGGGGTGACAGGGAAGCTCATTTCTTTTTGAGTCAGAGTCAGTCTCACTCTGTCGTCCAGGGTGGAGTGCAGTGGCACGTTCATGGCCACCGCAGCCTCTACCTGCTGGGCTCAGACGATCCTTCTACCTCAGCCTTCCAAGTAACCAGAACCACAGCGATGCTCCACCATAACTGGCTATTTTTTTTGTTTATTGTAGAGACAAGGTCTTGCCAAGTTGCCCAGGCTAGTCTCAAACCCGTGGGCTCAGGCAATCCTCTCACCTTGGCCTCCCAAAGTGCTGAGATTACAGGCGTGTGCCACCATGCCCAGCCTGAATATTCTTGTCTACCTTTGGAATTCTGAATCTTAAGAATGTATTTCTGGGTCAGGCTCAGTGGCTCAGCCTGTAATTTCAGCACTTTGGGAGGCCGAGGCAAGTGGATTGTTTGAGCCTGTGAGTTCGAGACCAGCCCAGGTAACTTGGTGAGACCTCGTCTCTACAAAAAAAAAAAAAAATTAGCCAGTAGTAGTAGGACGTGCCTGTAGTTTTGGCTACTTGGAAGGCTGAAGTGGAAGGATCACTGGAGCCCAGCAGGTCAATGCTGGGGTGGCCGTGAGTGTGCCACTGCACTCTAGCCTGGGCGACAGTGAGACTTCAACTAAAAAAAAAAAGTAGCCGGGCTCGGTGGCTCAGCCTGTAATCCCGCGCCTTTGGGAGGCTGAGGTGAGTGGATTGCCTGAGGTTGGAGGATTGTTTGAACCCAGGAGCTCAAGACTAGCCTGGGCAACATAGTGAGACTTCATCTCTACAAAAAAAAATTTTTTAAATATCTAAGGGCCGGGCTCGGTGGCTCAGCCTGTAATCCCAGCACTTTGGGAGGCCGAGGTGAGTAGATTGCCTGAGCCCGCGGGTTCGAGACCCGCCTGGGCAACTTGGAGAGACCTCATCTCTACAATAAATCAAAAATTAGTCAGGCGTGGTAGTGCGCGCCTGTAGTTCCAGCTACTTGGAAGGCTGAGGCGGAAGGATCGCCGGAGCCCAGCAGGTTGAGGCTGCGGTGGCCAGGAGCGGCCACTGCACTCCAGTCTGGGTGACAGAGTGAGACTCCAACTCAAAAAATAAATAAATAAATAAAATAGCTGAATGTGGTGGCATGCACTTGTAGTCCTAGCTACATGGGAGGCTGAGGAAGGAGGATTGTTTGAGTCCAGGAGTTCGAAGCTGCAGTGAGCTGTGATCATGCCACTGCACTCCAGCCTGAGACACAGTGACACTCAGCTCCTGTTTTTATCTATTTCCTATCACAATGCTTAATTAATTTTGAGCTGAGGACTTTGTCTGGAAGATTTTCATGCAAATTCTGAGTATCTCAGGCACAGCAGGAAGAGCTTCTCTTGTTTTCCTGAGACCCTACCTAGCAGGATGGACATCACTTTCCTGTGCCTCAGAATTTTCGGGTTCTGTGTTTTAAACCCAACAGGCTCAAGCACTTTCTTGCAGAGGCAAGAAATATGCGGACTCCTCAGTATGTTAAAGGGATGTGGGAGTATGTTTTAGGGAACACAACAAGAAAGTCACAAGCATTGTGAGGTGTGTGCCCTCAGTGAGGTTCTGCCAGTTCCCCACAGAGCTGTTTGGACCCTAGAGAGTTGCATTTTTGCTATTTTGGTGAGGAGAGATATTTGGGAGCCTTGCTTCCCAGTGAGTTTTTGGTGACACTTTGTTCTCATATCCTATGAAAGGCTGGGCCAAGTCTCAAATGGTTATTCCCAGGGAGATCCCCCAGTCAGCTTGGTTTCCACAAACCTGCTGGCTCTCTTGGATTGATTTACTGGTTAAGTGCATCAGGGTCTCAGAGACCTGATCTTCTGGGCAGGTGACTTAATCTCTCTGAGTGTCAGCCTTCCCATCCGGAAAGTGGGGGTGAATGTGATTAAGCTCCTTTCCATTAGATGTAGTGAGAGGAAATGGTGCTGCTGGTGAACCTGTCACAGGTAGATGTGACATCTAAAGCCACTGGCTGTGGCACAGTGGGGTTTCAGCAAGTGGAGGCAGTCATGTGAGGTCACAGGTCCCAGCAGTGCCTCTGGCTCTAACTGTGCTGGGACCCTGGGAGTAGCCTCACCGGTGCGAGCTAGAAAGAACAGTGCACAGGTGCTTTTGTGTGGGAGTGTGTGGGCCCGAGTGTGAGGGAGAACACGTCTAGAATTGTCTCTTCAGGAGGATAACACGACCAGCCGGTCCAGCAAGTACTGCAGGCCGACTGTCTGCCATCTTGAAGCCCGGAAAACTGTCTCAGCAAAGGCTCTAAGACCCAGTTTATAAAAATAAACCTCTAAGTCCCTCGTGGGGCATGAGCAGCAACCCCCCTTTCTCCTGCTCCTCACACCTCAAGTGAGATCAGACAAGCAGTCATTAATTATTTCAGAAATAACCAAAGTGGAACTTGCCACCCCAACAGCCGAGGCTACAAATGCTCGCTTGGTATTAATTATCTTTCAGGGATATCACTGCATCCATCAATCATAAGTCCATCCCGCGGAGCGCCTAGCAGTGGGTTGTGCTGGGTGAGGGAATGGTACCTAGTTCTGGCCCTGAGGGAGCTCCCAGGGTAGCCTGGAGGGGGTAGGGAGAGGGACTGCCTGAGAGCAAGCTGGTCCTCTGCTCTGAGACACTGACTCAATGCGAGAGCTGGGTCTTGGAGTGTGGGAAGAACTGGAATAGGTGGCAGGGAGCCTGGGTTTGTTCAGGCCCCTCACTTCTTAGCTGTGTGACCTTGAGCTGTGTGCCTCCACTTCCTCAGTCTAAGCAATTGGTTGGGAATTTGGAAACATTATATTGTGGAAATGTTATAGGCCAAGGTGCTGGGAATGGGGATTTCTTACACTTCTGGTGTTTGATTTAAAGTTGTCTCTCTAAATGTACCAAGGTAGCTTCTTTGGTTGTTGTGACTTCCCACCCTTGCTTAAGGAACCATCAACATGATTAGGCGATCTTGGGTCTTGTTGAAACTGCCTGCAGGCCTTGTCATTTCAGTCTGGGGGTGGATGAAGGAGGGTTAGAAGACCTTGAGTCATGCCCTTGTTAATTTACCTTTGGAGGTGAGTGAGGGGCTATGGAATATACATTCAGAGTTTAAGTTGTACTGCCTTTGAGTGGGGTTTTTTGTTTGGTTGGTTGGTTTTTGTAAAGATGCTGACCCATCTCCCTGTAACCTGGTCACAGAAATAAACTCTCTTTTCTCCCAGTTTCTGCTTCTTGTCTTCAATCGACTGTGAGAGAAGCAGCTGGACTAGTTTATCCAGAAACAGAAGCAGTGAGAATAGCCAGAGACGAAACCAAGCCCCCAGGGAAGTACAATGACTCTCAGGGTCCCAACCTAGGGTGGTAGCCTCTGTGCCTTCTTTCCCAGGGCCTCCTACAGTTCTCTCCCTTTCCCAGCCCCAGCCCCAGAGGTCACAGGGGCCTCATGGCTGCTCTCTTCCTGTGATCCTGGAAACAGGCCTGGCACTGCTTGGTTAACTAGGGAGTCCCATGGGCCTCCTTCCCCTCCAGCACTTGTTAAATATCCTCTGCTTCCTCTGAGCTATCAGAACAAGTTCAAATGTTGGCTCAGCTCAAAAGTAATGAGATAGGACATGATAATCCCAACACTGGGAGTGAAGGGATTTTCCTTTTACTCAGGAACTGCTTGGAGCCCTGGGGATTTCTGTTCTGAATTCTGGCCATTCCCACCACTCTCACAGTATATTGTTTCCAAATTCCTGACCAACACCCTCTGTCCAAAGTCGTTTCAAATAGAGACTCATACGGCCTGGGCAGCAGCACACAACAGCCTGATAGCTAGACCTTAGGACTTCACTGTCTAAATTTAGATCCCTGCACTACCACCTCCTAGTTGTGTGACCTTGAGCAAGTTGCCTCACTAACTTTTGATTCCATTTTTCACTTGAAAAATGGGGATAATGAGACCTGACAGGGTTGATGTGAAGTTTAAATGAGATAATACATGAAAGTGCTTAGCCAAACCCATAGTAAGGACTCAATGATGGTTAGTTAATAACAGAACCATCGTAGACCATTTCTGTATATCTATCTCCTCACCTAGAATGAGAGATTGTTGATGGCAAGTGTCATGTCTGTCTTGTGCCTTGCACATAATGGACACTAAAATAAACAAAAATAAAATAAAATGTAAATTTTCTGAATCCAGAAAAAATATTAGTAATACTCTAGCTCTTGGTGTTCATACTTTGATGTTCTGAGACTCATACTCTGAATGAATGACATTTAGTACTTGCTTATAGGTTCATATTGTGTTCAGCTCACATAGGATTGTACACTGCTGGATCTGTCCTTTTTAGCACTCCCCACAACCATAATACAATTGTGTACTTTTTCCTTCTTTTTTTTTTTTGAGTGGGAGTCTCACTCTGTCACCCAGGATGGAGTGCAGTGGCACGCTCCTGGCCACCGCAGCCTCGACCCACTGGGCTCCGGCGATCCTACCTCAGCCTTGCAAGTGGCTGGAACTACAGGCGTGCACTACCACGCCCGGCAAATTTTTTTTATTTTATTGTAGAGATGAGGTCTCGCCAAGTTGCCCAGGCTGGTCTCGAACCCGTGGGCTCAGGTAATCCACTCACCTCAGCCTCCCAAAGCGCTGGGATTACAGGCTGAGTCACCAAGCCCGGCTTCTTTCTTTCTTTCTTTCTTTTTTTTGAGTTGGAGTCTCACTGTCACCCAGGCTGGAGCGCAGTAACATGCTCATGGTCACCCCAGTGTCGACCTACTGGGATCCAGTGATCTTTCCACCTCAGCTTTCCAAGTAGCTGGAACTACAGGCACGTGCTACCGTGCCTGACTAAGTTTTTGATTTATTGTAGAGACAAGGTCTCGCCAAGTTGCCCAGGCTGGTCTCGAACCTGTGGGCTCAGGCAATCCACTTGTCTCGGCCTCCCAAAGTGCTGGGATTGCAGGCTGACTCACCAAGCCCAACCCAACTGTGTAATTTTTCAGTGACTATTTGCTTCCCTTCCTAGACTATAAAATCCATTAGAGAAAGACCCCGGCCTACTTTGATGACTTCCTACTCTGCATATAGGCCTAGCACTGGGCCTGGTAAACATTAAGCATCAAATGTTTTTAAATTGACTGATGGTAAGAGATTTTGCAGAAGATTAATTAGTGAATAGGGAAACCATACTTTTTTTTTTTTTTTGAGTTGGAGTCTCACTCTGTTGCCCAGACTGGAGTGCAGTGGCCGCTCCTGGCACCGCAGCCTCGATCTGCTAGGCTCCAGCGATCCTTCCGCCTCAGCCTTCCAAGTAGCCGGAACTACAGCGCGCGCTAACACACCCGACTGATTTTTGATTTATTGTAGAGATGAGGTCTCGCCAAGTTGCCCAGGTGGGTCTCGAATCCACGGACTCAGGCAATCACTCACCTCAGCCTCCCAGGGCGCGCGATTACAGGCTGAGCCACCAAGCCCGGCTCGAGAAACCTTACTTTTTAAGACCAATGAGCTGGAAGACTCACTTGAGCCCAGGATTTTGAGGCCAGCATGGGCAACATAGTGAGACCCTGTCTCTAAAAAAGAAAGAAAGGAAAAAAAAATCCAATGAAACACTAGCAAAATGCTCTCTATAATAACATATAAATATGTAACCAATGAAAGCAAAAATTAGTTTAGTATAAATAGCCAGGTATCACTAATTCTTTTTATTATTATTATTATTATTTTTGAGTTGGAGTCTCACTCCGTCACCAGACTGTGCAGTGGCCCCTCCCGGCCACCGCAGCCTTGACCTGCTGGGCTTCGGAGATCCTTCCGCCTCAGCCTTCTAAGTAGCTGGAACTACAGGCATGCGCTATCACGCCTGGCTAATTTTTTTGATTTATTGTAGAGATGAGGTCTCGCCAAGTTGCCCAGGCGGGTCTCGAACCTGCAGGCTCAGGCAATCCACTCACCTCAGCCTCCCAAAGCGCTGGGATTACAGGCTGAGCCACCGAGCCTGGCTTCTTTTTATTATTATTATTTCTATTTGTATTTTTATTTTTGAGTTGGAGTTTCACTCTTGTAGCCCAGGCTGTAGTGCAGAGGCACGCTCATGGCCACTGCAGCCTCAACCTGCTGGGCTTAGGCAATCTTTCTGCCTCAGTCTTCCAAGTAGCTGGAACTACAGATGCATGCCACCACATCCAGCTAGTTTTTTTGTTTGTTTGTTTGTTTTTTGAGTTGTAGCCTCACTCTGTCGCCAAGACTGGAGTGCAGTGGCCACTCCCGGCCACCGCAGCCTTGACCTGCTGGGCTCCAGCGATCCTTCCGCCTCAGCCTTCCAAGTAGCCAGAATTACAGACATGCGCTACCACGCCCAGCTGATTTTTTTTTTTATTGTAGAGATGAGGTGTCGCCTGCCCAGGTGGGTCTCGAACCCGCGGGCTCAGGCAATCCACTTACCTCAGCCTCCCAAAGGCGCGGGATTACAGGCTGAGCCACCGAGCCTGGCTTCCAGCTAGTTTTTTTGTGTGATTTATTGTAGAGATGAGGTCTCACCAAGTTGCCCAGGCTGGTGTTGAACCCCTGGGGTCAGGCAATCCTTTCGCCTTGGCCTTTCAAAGTGCTGGGATTACAGGCTGAGCCATCGCACCCAGCCACTAATTCTTAGCTAATTATTTATTACTGCTACGCTTAACTTTGACTTAGGGCTCTGGTTGGAATAGTTAATATCTCATAACAGTCTAAAAGTTCCTGAGATGTATGGCTAAATGTCTCTGTGGGACTTAAAAGCACCTTAGCAACAAAAGCCCGAAGACGTGACTTTCCTTGCGAGCCAATGGTGTCCTCGTAGCCTAAAAGACTACATACTTTTAGTTGGAAGTACAAATCCGTTTTGCTGTCTCCCCTTCTTTCTCTACTCCTCTTCCACCCCTTCCCACCCCCCGCTCCCTATTTCAATCCATAGACAGAAGAAAAACGAGAAAAGGAAGGCAGGAGGGAGGGAGAGGCCGGGAGGCAGCGAGGGAGGCCCAAGCCATGCAGCTTCCACCCTCGCCAGAAGCAAGAACCTTTTAATTGTCTTTTCCCTGAGTGGAAAAAAATTTCTCTTCATGTGTCAGCCTTCCTTTCTCTAGTTATTATTATTTTTTTCCTCTTCTTTTTTTGGAGGAAATTGCTTCTGGCTTCCCTCCCGACCAATTACTTAACTGGGCGTGCTGTAAAATAAAGTTTACATTAAATCATTTCCATGGCAACCTCACACACCAGATCTCTGGTTTTAAAGCAATCATATCCCTTCTCCAATTCAAGCTTGCCAAAAAGTAACTTTTCTTTAAAGTACACAGACAGAGCCTAACAAGGTTTGTAAAGAGAGACAACATGGTTATACGAGACGGGAGTCCCTTGATTGTTAGCATGAGATGAATTCCTGAAAAAAATCTCCTGTGAATCATGGCTACTTCCATTGCTAAAGCCATTTGACGTCTGCCTAAGAAAGCTGGTTGGATTGTATATATTAGGGGGAGCTCTCACTTCTGGAGCACCACCCACTACGCGCTAGACACTGGTCTAAATACTTTGCAGCCTTGAATTACCTCGTTTAATTTAATCCCGGTTGCATCCTTTGCCCACAGATTGTCATTAGAATCTCTGGGCATCTGCTTCCGTGGAACATGTTTTAGTCCTCAAATTAACGACTTGGAATTGAAGTGCACTTATGTGTACTTGCTAAGAACAATAACAGCTGCCTTTCACTGCGCGGTACTGGCGACATCATCTCGGTTAATCATGAGAACAAGCAAGAGTTAGTTTCATATAAATAGCCAGGTGTCAGCAATTCTTAACTATTCCTTATTATTGCGAAGCTTAACCTTGACTTAGGACTCTGGGGGTCTTGTTATCCCCCTACTGTGGATGGGGAAACTGAGGCTCAGGGAGGAAAAGTGACTTGCCCATACAGTTAGGAAGCTGCAGAATAGGGATTTGAACCCATGTGGGCTTAGTCCCTATCACAGTTCCTTTGGGCTGCTATAACAAAATATCATAGGCTGGGTAATTTATAAACAATGTATTTCCAGGCTGGGCAAGGTGGTTCAAGTCTGTAATCCCAGCACTGTGGGAGGCTGAGGCAAGAGGATTGCTTGAACCCAGGGGTTCGACACCAGCCTGGGCAACTTGGTAAGACCTAGTCTCTACAATAAATCAAAAAATTAGCTGTGCGTGGTGGCATGCACCTATAGTTCCACTTACTTGGAAGGCTGAGGTGGAAGGATCGCCTGAGCCCAGCAGGTTGAGGCTGCAGGGGCTGTGAACTTGCCACTACACTCTAGCCTGGGCAACAGAGTAAGACTCCAACCTAAGTAAATAAATAAGTAAAAAGAAAAGAAAAATACCCACATCACATTGTACCACATATGTAATGATTATTAATTAAATTTTTTTTTTACAAAAATGTTTAACCAAAAAAGAATTATCAGGCCGGGTGCAGTGGCTCAAGCCTGTAATCCCAGCACTTTGGGTGATCAAGAAGAGAGGAATGCCTGAGCTCAGGGGTTCGAGGCCATCCTGGGCAACTTGGTGAGACCTCATCTCTACGATAAATCACAAAAACTAGGCAGGCATGTTGGCATGTGTCTGTAGTTCCAGCTACTTGAAAGACTGAGGAGAAAGGATCACCTGAGCCCAGGAGGTTGAGGCAGCAGTGGCCGTGAGCATGCCATTGCATTCCAGCCTGGGCAATAGAGTGAGACTCCAACTCAAACAATTTTTTTAAAAAAGTATTTCTCACAGGTCTGGAGGCTGGGAAGTACAGGATCAAGGCACTCGCAGGTTCGATGTCTGGTGAGAGCCTGTTTTCTTGTTCATAGATGGCACTTCCTCTGTGTCCTCACAGGGTGGAAGGGGCCAGGGGTTTCGCTCGGGCCTCTTTTATAAGGATGCTAATCCCATTCGCGAGGGCTCTGTCCCCACCACCTAATCAGCCCCAAAGGCCACACCTCCTAATGTCACGTGGGGAGTGAGGATTTCAACATGTGAATCTTGGAGGGGACACAAACATTCAGACCATCGTAGTCCCAAAGCACGTCATGGCACTCAACCTCCCAGAAATGCTATCAGCCTGGCAAGCAAGGAAGAGAACATCCCTCCTCAGAAGACAGGGCTTCCAGGTCCCAATGTGAATGTCCTGGGCAGTCTCAATAGCAGGGGGTGGATAACTCTAGGGCATGGGAGGCGGGGAGAGAAGAAAAGGGAAGAAGAGGAGCAGTTACCCCAACCCTTTCCTTGAAGTTGCTGGGCTTCAGATGGTTCTCACCCACTATAATACACACCTTCCTCCCTCCTCTCCCTCAACTTTTCCACCTGGCTACCTCCTACTCACTCTCCAAGTCTCAATTTGAAAGCTACCTTTGCCAGGCGCCGTGACTCACACCTGTAACCCCAATACTTTGGGAGGCCGAAGTGGGAGGATTGCTTGAGCCCAGGAGTTCGAGACCAACCTGGCAACACAGCGAGACCTCATCTCTACAAAAATGAAAAAATTAGCCAGGCGTGGTGGTGCGTGCCTGTAGTCCTTGGCTACACAGAAGGTTAAGGTGGAAGGATCGCCTGAGCCCAGGAGGCCGAGGCTGTGGTGAGCTGTGGTCATGCCACTGCCCTCCAGCCTGAGTGACAGAGTGAGACACTGACTCAAAAAAGAAAAAAGAAACAAAAAAGCTACCTCCTCTGGGAAGCTTCCTTGGCTTTTCAGATGTATTTCAGCCTGAGAGATCTGTTCAGCCACTCATGACTGATGGGACCAGTGACAGATTGCTTTACTTCTCTGAGCCTCAATTTGTTCTTCTGTAAAATGGACTTCATAAGGCTTCAACAGGATAATGTATAATAAAGCACAGAGCAGAGCTCCAAGCCATGGTCACTGCTCATAAATGCCAGTTTCTATTATTGACCTCTCGTGGCATTTTGTTACTATTTCCATCATTGCTTGCCTCTCCAACAGTTGATGAGGTCTTGTATCCCCAGCCCTAGCATTAGCAAACATTTGTTGATTGAATGTATGAAAGATCATCTGTGGCTGGTTGTAGTGGTTTATGACTATAATCCCAACACTTTGGAAGACCAAAGCAGGAGGATTGCTTGAGGCTAGGAGTTTGAGACCAGGCTGGGGAACATAGTGAGATCTTATCTCTAAAAAAAAAAAAAAAAGAAAGAAAGAAAGGAAAGAAAGAAAGAAAACAAGTAAGCACTGGGCTCCTGGGAACTGTGGCCTGGAAGGAGTGGGGTGCTGGGGTTTCCATGTTTTTTAAATGCAAGTAGTTCTGAGAAAGATTCCTTGACCAGCCAACCCTCAACTAAGCTTGGGTGATAAGCAGCTGACAAGAACCATAATCTAGGGACCTGGGATAGGGAGGTGTAAGTCCTGGCAGCAGGAACATGGAAACACAATTTGGCCCAGTGCCTGCCAAGGTTAGGTCATTCTGAACAACCTCATGGTGCTTCAGATAAATTTTTAGAAAGAGGCCAGGCATGATGGATCACACGTGCAATTCTGGCACTTTGGGAGGCTGAGGTGGGAAGATTGTTTGAGCCCAGGAGTTCAAGACAGGCCTGGGCGATAAAGTGAAAACTCTGACTCTAAAAAATAAAACAAAACACACATACACACACGCACACATGCACATACACACACACAAACACACACACAGAAAGAAGCAGAGCACATGAGTTCTAACAATTAAGTTCGCGAACTCATCCTAGAAAAAGGGCTACATACTTCATTGCTGAATATCACTATGGCCACCTTCGAAGTACTCCCTGGGAAACTATGCACCGATGCCAGCACCTAGTCCACCCGTCAAAGCAATTTTAGAACTCTTTTCCTGGAATGGCCATCAGAGCTGTTGTCATATTTCCCTTGATGTCCCAAATGTCATCAAAATGTCTTCCTGGCGGGGCACAGTGGCTCAGGCTGTAATCCCAGCACTTTGGGAGGCCGAAGCGAATGGATTGCCTGGGCCCATGGGTTTGAGACCAGTCTGGGCAACTTGGCGAGACCTCGTCTCTACAATAAAAAAAAAATTAGCCGGGTGTAGTAGCACTTGCCTGTAGTTCCGGCCACTTGGAAGATTGAGGTGTGGAAGCACATTCCTGTAGTTCTGGCTACTTGGAAGGATCGCTGGAGTCCAGCGGGTCAATGATGGGGTGACTGTGAGCATGCCACTGCACTCTAGCCTGGGCAATGTAGTGAGATGCCAACTCAAAAAAAAAAGTCTTCCTTTTTGTATTTCTTTTATCTTCAGGTAAAGAAAAAAGTCATTGGGGCCAAATCAGGTGAGTAGGGAGGGTGTTCCAATACACTTGTTTGTTTACTGACTAAAAACTCCCTCTTAGACAGTGCTGTGTGAGCTGGTACATTGTTGTGATGCAAGAACTCCTTAGGGGCCATTTTTGTGCATAACTTTCTCATGCAAAGATTTTCAGTTAAGATTTTCCTAACTGTTTCTTTTTTGAGGTTTATTTGGCCTGCTATGCTATGCTTCTCACAGTCAGTAACGTTTTCATCAGTTCTGCTCGTTACTGGTTGTCCTGACCTCTTTATCAGTGACACTTTCGCTCCCCTTACAAAAACATGTAATCCATTTGTTCACTGCCGTTTTCTTCATGGCATTGTTCTCATAAACTTGAACTAACATGTCCCTGAGTTCATTTCCACTCTTGCCAAGTTTAACAAGAAATTTCATGTTCGTTCATTTCTCTAATTCAAGTTCCAACATTCTCGCGATGGCAGACAAAAACATACAACAGCAATAAGGAACGCCAGTCAGCAAGACATCGCCCCATGTCAACACGAACACAGCTGTGAGACACTGACATACCGAGGTTATGAAACATTCCCGAGTTGTTTGTACAATGCTGCCAGTGTAAGTATACAACGGCAAGTTCACGAACTTAATTGTTATTCCCTGTATAAAATAATTCTCTATATAAAGTTCTTTCTATATAATGATATCTCTATAAAAATAAATAACAGAAATAATCTTACAGGCCTCCCAAATAATGTATGTTTCTTATTTTCCATCCATTAATGTCATAAATTCTAAGGTCCACCAATGCAATAAAAATAAAAGAGGTTGCAGCCTGTGTGTGTGTGTGTGTGTGTGTGTGTGTGTGTGTGTGTGTGTGTGTGTGTGTGTTTGTGTCTGTTTGTGTGTGTTTTGGGTGGGGGAGGGATCTGGGAGGTGGAAACTGCTCATTTGCAGCCACTCAAGGCCTTCCTGTGAGGCTGCAGGCATTCTTTGGCTCAGCCTCCCTTTTTCTGTTACTTACCTCTGTGGCCACCTAGGAATTTGAGGAAGAGCCTCTTCTGGGCTGCTCAGCTGCTGACCTGCTCAGGCTCATGATAGCTTCCAGACAGTGGCTCCTTAGTGAATTCCCAAAGGGGATGGCTGAGGCTAAAAAGAGAAACAGGAGGCAGAATTGCATCTGGGAAAGAATCAGGGCCTCACCTGAGATGCTTGGCTAAGCTCCCCACCAGCCCCAAACTTGCATGTGCTCAAATCACTGAGTACTTTGCTGTAGCTGCTACCTGGTTTCCCCTGCCCCAAACTGTCATGGATGCAAAACTGGAAAATATAGAGAACTGGAAAGAACTTGGATGTCACCTCGTTCCAATCAACATTTTCACAAGTGCCTGTTGTGTTCCTGACCTTGAGGATACAAATAATGGTAATGATGATAATTAGTATTAAATGTGTGGTTACCTCATGCCAGGCACTACTCTGGGCCCTTGACAGATAGTAGCTCGTTTAATTATGACCATAATACCAGATGATAGATGCTATTATTATTATCTCCATTTCACAGATGAGGAAACTGAGGAAAGGCAAGTAACTTGCTTAAGGCCACATAAATGTGGGAAAGCCTGGATTTGACCCCAAACAATCAGACTGTCTAGGGCCTTGGCCACTTGAGGTGCTCACAGTCTAGTGAGTTTGTGTGGATGACAGACAAGGAAACAGGCCATTTCAGGGGCATTATAGCTCTAGATACACAAAAATGTATTTACCAGTTGCCAGGGTGTCAGCTGCTAGTCCCATCCCAGAAGTTAGGAAAAAAATTTCTGGAAGGCATACATAAACTGACATTGGATAAGGGAGGGAAGGTGGAAAGGCGATCTGAGAGGAGAGAACAGCATGAGTAAAGGTACGGAAGCAGGAGTGAGGCTCAGACAAGAGCAGTGTCTTGCTCCAGGTCCCCTGGAGAGCCAGGAGGATAGCCAGACCTGGAACCCACACTGTCCATTGGAATTCTCTCAGCCGAAAGCCAGGCCAGCAAGGGCTGAGAACTGTGGCAGCCCCGTGGGACCTCAGAAGAGAATGTGGATGCTGCAGCTGGGAGAGCCGTGGAGATCTGTCCAGACTCTAAGGAACAAGACAAGGCAGGAGAATGTGATTATTAGGCATTTTGGCACAGGCAAGGGAATCTGAAATCAGTGCTTATGGCGCCCTGGTCCATCTTTATTTGTTTCTCTCTCTCTCTTCTCCCTCTGTGTTAAGCTGAAAAATGGTCAAAATATATCCATATGCAGGGAAAAGGGAACACTTCTACACTGTTGGTGGGAGTGTAAACTAGGACAATCTCTGTGGAAAACAATCTGGCGATTCCTAAAAGAAAATCAACCCTCCATATGACCCTACAATCACCCTTCTGGGAATATTCCCAGAGGAACTCAAATCGCTCTATGAAAAAGATACCTGCACATACATGTTTATTGCAGCGTTGTTTTTTTTTTGTTTGTTTGTTTTGAGTTGGAGTCTCACTCTGTCGCCCAGACTGGAGTGCAGTGGCCGCTCCCGGCCACCGCAGCCTCAACCTACTGGTCTCCGGCGATCTTTCCCCCTCAGCCTTCCAAGTAGCCAGAACTATAGGTGCACGCTACCACACCCGACTAATTTTTTGATTTATTGTAGAGATGACGTCTCACCAAGTTACCCAGGCGGGTCTCGAACCCGCGGACTCAGGCAATCCACTCACCTCAGCCTGGCTTAACTGAAGCATTGTTCACAATAGCAAAACCATGGAACCAACTGTGCTGCTCACCGAAAGAGGATTGGATAAAAAAATCTGGTACATATACATAATGGAATCTTACACAGCCATAAAGGACAAAATTATGAACTTCGCAGTAACTTGGATGAACTTAGAGTCTGTAATTCTGAATGATCTATCACAGAAACAAAGAACTGAATACTACATGTTCTCACTCATAAGTGGACCTTAAACAATTATTATAATACTATAAGAAAGGGATTGGCAGTAGTGGGAAACTGCTGGGGATGGGGTACACCTCATCAACAAGGGTACTTACACAACGAAGGTTTGTATACCTCACCATGAATTGTACCCCATGCCTTTAAAATAAAAAAATTTAACTGGGCTCGGTGGCTCAGCCTGTAATCCTGCGCCTTGGGAGGCTGAGGTGAGTGGATTGCCTGAACCCGCAGGTTTGAGACCCGCCTGGGCAACTTGGCGAGACTTCATTTCTACAATAAATCAAAAAATTAGCCAGGCGTGGTAGCGCATGCCTATAGTTCCAGTTACTTGGAAGGCTGAGTGGAAGGATCGCTGGAGCCCAGCAGGTCGAGGCTGTGGTGGCCGGGAGCGGCCACTGCACTCCAGTCTGGGCAACAGAGTGAGACTCCAACTCAAAAATAAATAAATAAATAAATAATAAAATAAAATAAAATAATTTAAATTAAAAAAATAGGCCAGGCTTGGTGGCTCAGCCTGTAATCTCATCACTTTGAGAGGCAGAGGCGAGTGGATTACCTGAGCCCGCAGGTTCAAGACCAGTCCAGGCAACTTGGTGAGAACTCATCTCTACAATAAATAAAATAAAAAATAAAGGGGCATGATAGCACACACCTGCAGTTCCGGTTACTTGGAAGGCTGAGGTGGAAGGATTGCTGGAGCCCAGCAGATTGACGCTGGAGTGGTCGTGAGTGTGACACTGCATTCCAGCTTGTGCAACAGAGTGAAACTCCAAATCAAAAATAATCAAAATAATAAAATAAAATAATGGGATACACACACACACACAAATATATATATATATATATATATTTCCAGATCCTAATTTCTAGAACCTGTGAATGTTGCCTTATTTTGGAAAAGGGTCTTTGCAGATTTAATTGGAGGTGAGGATTTAAGATTGAGAAGATTATCTGAGATTATAATGGTGGGTCTTAAATGCAACCACAGATGGCCTTATAAGAGAAAGGCAGGGCCAGGCACGGCGGCTCAAGGCTATAATCCCAGCACTTTGGGAGGCTGAGGCAAGAGGGTTGTCTAAACTCAGGGGTTCAAGACCAGTCTGGGCAACTTGGTGAGACCTTGTCTCTACAATAAATCAAATAATAAGCTGGGCGTGGTAGCACACACCTAGAGTTCCAGTTACTTGGAAGGCTGAGAGGCAGAAGGATCACCTGAGCCCAGCAGGTTGAGGCTGCAGTCACCATGAGTGTGCCACTGCACTCCAACCTGGGTGACAGAGTGAGACTCCAACTCAAAAATAAAAAAAGAGAAAGAAAGGCAGGACACTGGATTGACATACAGAAGAGAAGGTGATGGAGAAGCAGCAGGGACAAAGGTTGCCATAAACCACGAGTGCCACCAAGCAGCTGGAAGAGGCACGGAACAGACACAGCTTTCAGGCCTCCTAAGGAAGTACCGCCCTGCTCCCCTTTGAGTTAGAAGTTCTCACCCCTAGAACTGTGAGAACATAAATTTCTGTTGTTTTAAGCCACCAAGTGTGATAATTTGTTACAGCAGTTACAGGAAATTGACATCCCCCCCCTCTTTCTCATCACCCCTTTCCCTGGTCTTTCTCCTCTGGGAAGAGTGAGGACATAGGGGTGGAGATATGGAGTTTTTCTGACTGAAGCCATGGGGCATCTCCACCCTGGGGGTTTTCTGTCTTCCTTGGGAGCGGAAGCAACTAGAGTCTCTAAAGCCTCCTCTTCTGCTCTTTGCCAAGCGGGGTTATATCCTTATCTCGTGTCTCTAAACATGTCATGGTCTCAATCTGGGACCCTTCACTTATAAATGGAACTTGGGGCCATTCACTTACAACGTTTCGCTTACTTTTTTTTGTTTGTTTGTTTGTTTTTTTTTGAGTTGGAGTCTCACTCTGTCACCCAGACTAGAGTGCAGTGGTTAGTGGCTGCTCCCGGCCACCGCAGCCTCGACCTGCTGGGCTCCGGCGATCTTTCCGCCTCAGCCTTCCAAGTAGCCGGAATTACAGGCGTGCGCTACCACGCCCAGCTGATTTTTTGATTTATTGTAGAGATGAGAGCTTGCTGCCCAGGCGGGTCTCGAACCCACAGGCTCAGGCAATCCATTCACCTCAGCCACCCAAAGGCGCGGGATTACAGACTGAGCCACCGAGCCCGGCTCAACCTTTCACTTACAAATGAAACTTGGGACCAGGCACAGTGGCTCAAACTTATAATCCCAGCACTTTGGAAGGCCGAGGTGAGAGGACTGCCTGAGTCCAGGGGTTTGAGACCAGCCTGGGTATTTGGCAAGACTTTGTCTCTACAATAAATAATTTTTTAAAAAATCAACCGGACATGGAGGCACATGCCTGTAGTTCCAGCTACTTGGAAGGCTGAGGTGGAAGGATCACCCGAGCCCAGCAGGTCAAGGCTGCTGTGGCCATGAGCGTGCCACTGCACTCCAGCCTGGGTGACAGAATGAGACACTAACTCAGAAAATAAAAAAATAAAAATAAAAAAAACAAATGGAACTTTAGGGCCCAGAGTGGGGCTAGGACTTGCCTAAGGTCACACAGTGAATTAGCGACAGCTCCAAGGCAAAGGTAGGTGTGTCCTGCCTGCCAGGGCTTCTACAATTTCTTCCCCAATGATGTTTCTCACCAGCTGTTCCCAGAGGGACATACAGCAACCCTTTGGTAACTTACCTAGGGAGACATTCTGGGACCAAGGGGAACAGCTTGGGCTTTGAAAACATGTACACCGTAGTGCGTGCCTGTAGTTCCAGCTACTTGGAAGGCTAAGGCGGAAGGATCGCCGGAGTCTAGCAGGTCAAGGCTGCAGTAGGCCGGAAGGCCGGAAGCTGGGTGACAGAGTGAGACTCCAACTCAAAAAATAAATAAATAAAAGAAAGAAAACATGTACACCTGAGATGGGATCCTGGCTCTGCCACGTACGCACTATGCAGCTTTGGGTAAGTCACTTCACCTACCTGAGCCTCAGTTTCATCATCCATAAAATGAAATAATGAAGCACCTCCTTCAGAACTCTCCCGAAAGTTGCAGTGCATAGAAGTTAAACTGCGGCCTCCAAGGCCGGGCGTGGTAGCTCACACCTATAATCCCGGCACTTTGGGAGGCCAAGGTGAGCGGATTGCCTGAGCTCAGGGGATCGAGACCAGCCTGGGCAATTTGGTGAGACTTCATCTCTATGATAAATCAAAAAATTGGCTAGGCATGGTGGCACATGCTTGTAGTGCCAGCTACTTGAAAGGCTAAGGCGGAAGAATCAACTGAGCCCCAGCAGGTCGAGGCTGCAGTGGCCATGAGCGTGCCAATGCCCTCCCATTTGGGCAACAAGATTGAGACTCAGACTTAAAAAAAAAAAGAGCGTGGACTCTGGAGCTGTACTGCTTGGTTCAGTTCCCAGCCCCGCCGTTCATTAGCTATCTGACTTGGACAAAGGTGCTTCCACTTTTCCATCTATAATGTGGAGATAATAATAGTAACTACTTCATAGAGTTGTGAGGACTAAATGAGATACTTCATATCATGTGGGTAGGATAGAGTCTGGTACATATGAAGTTCTCAATAAACAATATTAATCATGAAATATTACCATGGGGTTGTCAGAAGTGCTACATGACCATAAAAACCATTAGCACCATGCCTGGGAATCATGGGTGTCCTGTAAATGGCACATAATGTCTCTGTTGTCACTTTTTACTGAGGGACTATGGAAGACAAAGCCGCCATTCCTGGGCCTCGCAAGTTCCTGGCCAGGCTGATGTTCCTGCAGCCACCCATACGCTCTGTGCTCCACACCCAAAAGCCCAGCTTTCCAGGCAGCTTCAGAAGCACGTTATGGACTTCCTTTCTCTAATCTGCCCAAAATGCACTTACCAGTTGTCAGCCACTTATCAGCAATTAAGCTTCCATTTTAGGTGTCAAGACAGAAATACATTTTGCTGCTGAGGAGGGAGGCGTTCAGACAGGCTGTCAGACTCAAGTTCTTAATGTTCTTTCAGTGTGGCAAGGACATCCACAGACTTATATGCTGTTAAAGCCAGAAGGACCCCAGAGAGGTCCATCTTACATAAGTGGAAACTGAGACCCAGAAGATGACAGTGAATCAGGAGCAGAGACAAGGGCGACCTACTCTGTGTGTATTTTTTAAGTTTAAAAAAATTTGCAAAATTCACCATATACACAAATAAAACATATATATTGAATCTTACTGTTTAGAGAATGGTATTGAAATCCCTGAACCTGCCATCCCGTGTAAGAAATAGAATGGGTGCTGACATCTTATGACCTCTGACACTGTGTCTATTTAAATAGAGGGTCTGCAGAGGAGTCAGCTGCCCACAGAACAAGAGGGACCCCATCAGAAGAGTGTGAAGACCTGAGGGCATGAGATGCTAATGTCTGGCAATGTCAAGATCTAAGACTCCTGTGACTAACCCACCCATCTGCCTGCTGTCCATCACCTGATGTCAGTACCTGTGCTTACCTGCCCCATTGTAATGATAAGGAGCAGGCCACCACCCAACCATCTTAATGACCTTCCCCCATCCCAGGGAAATGTTTAAAGGACTCAACCTCGAGCAACAAGTTGCCACTGCCTTGTTGAGCTATGGTGTGGCCATGTGCTCTTTGAGTTATGGCCAGGCCATGTTTTCTTAAGCTTTGGCCCCCTTCCCTACTGAGGAGCTCAAGGGCCATCTAGTTCATAATTGTGTGATAAAACTTGTTTTAAGTGTAGGTTGAAGCTTATTTTGAATATATATTGAAACTTGTTTTTAAAACTCAGATGTATGCTTGCTTTCCCGCCCAAGCCCAGTAGTATACTTTTGGTAAACAAGTTCACATACCAAAAGAAAACCACGGAGTCACGGTGCAGACCCTCTGGCCCCATTTCCTGCTCCACTCCCCTAGTAATCTCACATTCCAGATGTCCCAACCGGTTCCACCCAGCCTGCCTGATGGTCAGTCGCGGTCAGCCGTGACCTGCGACCATACAAACCAACCAATCCCAAATGCCCCTGTACCCAGTAGGAGAAATTACCCAATCATGTGCGAACAAGTTTAAAGTTCTTTCTCCTCCCTTGTAACTGTGTATATAAGCTGCTTGCTGCCCTGGGTCAGGGTTCTCTTTCCTGTACCGCTGCGCCGGTTATGGACATGAGCCCAGACTCGAGCCTGAATAAAGACCCTCGTGTGATTTGCATTGGAGCTGGATCTTTGGTGGTCTCTCGGATTCAGGATTCGGGTACAACATTTGGGGGCTCGTCCAGGATCCTAGAGACCCCCCCAAGACACCCCCAGCCCGGAGGGTCCCAGCACTGGCAGATGAGTGCACTCATTCCTCTGTCTATCAGTGTGCATCTGTATTATCCGTAGGAATTCCACTCTGTATCCAGGTCAGCACTGGCTTAAGCGGGCGCGCTGGCAGGCCATCTACCAGGGGTCGTGGGAGACGTCCCATGGCCCCGACTGGAGGACGAAGTCCTCATCTGTGAGGAAAGTCAGTCGCCTAGGGGCACAGACTTACTCTCAGCTCAGTTTTACTTTTGTCTTCACGGCCGCAGAAAACCACACTTTTATGTTGGTAGCTTCGTTTTGTCTGTTGTGTTTGTGGTTGTGTTATTGTGGACGGAAAACATGGGACAGATGCTGACCACCCCTCTAACCCTGATGACTGACCACTTTTCAGACATAAAAGAAAGGGCTTATAATCTGAGTGTAACCATCCACAGGAAAAAGTTTCAAACCCTCTGCACATCTGAATGGCCGTCCTTCAATGTAGGATGACCGCCAGAGGGCACTTTCTCACTAAGTCTTGTTTTGCAGGTTAAGCATGTTATCTTCCAGGACGGACGTCATGGCCGCCCGGATCAAGTGCCTTACATTCTCGTATGGCAGGATGTAATTAATAACCCCCCCATGGGCCAAATCTTTTATTCCACCTCAAACAGGGCCGACGCTCAGAGTCCTGGCCTCGCAGGAGACAAAGCCCGGCAGGCCCATGGAAACCCAAGGGTCAACTAAAACCCCTCTTTACCTGGTCCTGCAGGATGCAGAGCCTGAGGATTTACTTTTCCCTCCTCCCTATCATGATATTCCTTCGGCTCCCCCGGCACCTAGAGAGGGTGCCGTTGGGGGCCAGGCCCCTGTTCCATAGGCAGAGGATCCCCCACGTAGACCGGCAGCGGGAACATGGGGACACACCAATCGGGCAGCCCCAGCCCTAAATATGGGTCCCGCTGACTCCACTGTGCTTCCCCTCCATGCAATGGGGCCTCCGGATGAAACTGGAGAACAGCCCCTGCACTACTGGCCGTTCTCCACCTCTGATTTGTACAGCTGGAAAGCCCAAACCTCCAAATTTTCTGATAATCCCAAAGATTTAACTGACTTGTTAGAAAGCATTCTCTTTACCCACCAGCCCACCTGGGATGATTGCCAAATGCTTTTAAATGTTCTCTTTACCGTGGAGGAAAGAGAATGCATTCAGACGGAAGCCTAGAAATTGGTTCTGGGGGAGGATAGACAACTGACCCAGAATCCGGATTTCATCAATGCAGCCTTTCCCCTGTCCCGCCTGTGTGGGACTTTAATACGGCAGAAGATAAGGAGAGGCTCCAGGTCTATTGCTAGACTCTAATGGCGGGTCTCAGGGCTGCGGCACGCAAGCCCACTAATTTGGCCAGAGTATATGATGTTAGGCAGGATAAGGATGAGAGTCCGGCCGCTTTTCTGGAGAGAATTACGGAGGCCTTCAGGCGGTACACTCCTATGAATCCAGAAGCACCGGAGACTAGGGCAGCCGTTATAATGGCTTTTGTCAATCAAGTTGCCCCAGATATTAAAAGGAAGTTGCAGAGGGTAGAGAGGTTAGTAGAGAAAAGCCTTCAGGACTTACTAATAGTGGCTGAAAGAGTATACAACAGCCGAGAAAGCCCAGAGGACCAGCAGACCAGAATAAACAACCGCCAGACTCGCAACTTAGCCAAAATTCTGCTGGCCACCACCACCAATGACCCCCAGGAGAAACAGAGATGCCTCAAAAAACTGGCCATGGAGCCAGGTAAGGAGGGCAGTTGTCAGAAGGGACGCCACAACTTAAACAGAAACCAGTGTGCATATTGCAAAGAAGAGCGTCATTGGGTGAAAGACTGTCCCAAGAAACACCCTAATTCCAGGGATCCAGGAGATAAGCTACATATCCTAAACCTGGGGGAAAACCTATACCCTGAGGACTAGGGGGGTCAGGGTTCGGAGCCCCTCCCTGAGCCCAGGGTAATTCTTAAGGTGGAGGGGTAGCCAATGCAATTCCATGTGGACACAGGGGCACAGCACTCTGTCCTACTACAACCACATGGAAGGGTATCAAATAAGATTTCATGGGTGCAGGGGGCCACAGGCACTAAGCCATATCCATGGACCACCCAAAGGATAGTGGACCTTGGCGTGGGCCGAGTGTCTCACTCCTTTATAGTCATCCCTGAGTGCCCATACCCGCTATTAGGCCGAGATCTACTCACCAAAATGGCAGCTCAAATCAGCTTTCACCCAGAGGGGACAAAGATTTTAAACAAAAATGGACATCCTATCCAGGTGCTCACTATAAGCCTGGAGGATGAGTATCGTCTCCTCCAAAGGCCACTACCACCAATGGATGATATAAACTGCTGGCTACAGAGTTTTCCCCAAGCATAGGCAGAGACAGGGGGAACGGGACTAGCCAAGCACCAGCCGGCAGTGTTTGTAGAACTGAAACCAGGAGCCGATCCGGTCAGGGTGTGGCAGTACCCGATGCCCCTGACCGCACGGGAAGATATAGCCCCTCACATCCGGCAGTTATAACTACGGGGGTGCTGCGACCCTGTCGGTCAGCCTGGAACGCTCCCCTGCTGCCGGTGCAAAAACCAAACTCAGGTGAATATAGGCTGGTTCAGGATTTACGAGAGGTAAACCGGCGAGTAATGGACATACACCCTACGGTCCCAAACCCCTACACCCTCCTCACCACTCTGCCCCCAACCAGGACATGGTATACTGTACTGGATTTAAAGGATGCCTTTTTCAGTTTGCCCTTGGCCCCAAAAAGCCAGGACATCTTTGCCTTCGAATGGACGGATTCAGAAAAGGGTATCAATGGCCAGCTCACCTGGACACGACTGCCTCAAGGATTCAAGAATTCACCCACCATTTTCAACGAGGCACTGTAGGAGGATTTGGGTGAGTTTCGTACAAGGAACCCCAACCTGACTCTGTTACAGTATGTAGATGATATCCTGCTGGCAGCAGAGGACCAAGACATGTGTCTGCAAGGCACCAAGGATTGTTACAAACTCTGGGCACCCTGGGGTACCGCGCCTCGGCAAAAATGGCACAAATCTGCAGAACGGAGGTGAGCTATCTGGGATACAAAACAAAAGATGGGCAGAGATGGCTAACGGACGCTAGAAAGGAAACTGTTCTAAGAATTCCACCACCACAAAATGTCCACCAGGTACGCGAATTCCTGGGTTCAGTGGGGTTTTGCCGCTTGTGGATTCCGGGGTTTGCTGAGTTGGCTAGACCGCTATAGGAAGCCACTAAAAATAAGCAAGACATTGTTTGGACGGAGGCCATGAACCAATCTTTTAATAACCTCAAACAAGCGTTACTCTCGGCCCCGGCCCTTGGGTTACCTGATTTAACAAAGCCGTTTCATCTATATGTGGATGAACTGAAAGGGGTCGCAAAGGGGGTCCTGCTACAACAGCTATACCCCTGGAAAAAGCCCATAGCATACCTCTCAAAGAAATTAGATCCTGTAGCAGCTGGATGGCCCCATGTTTGAAAATCATTGCAGCAGTCGCCACTATGGTCAAGGATGCTGACAAAATAACCATGTGTCAAGAACTGTATGTCAGTACACCCCATGCCATAGAAGGGGTGCTCAGACAGCCACCAGATCGGTGGATAAGTAATGCCCGCTTGACTAACTACCAGGGCTTGCTCCTAGATCCTGCTAGAATTCTGTTCCAGACCCCCACCTCCTTGAATCCAGCCATGCTGCTCCCCAACCCGGACTGGGAGGCCCCCCTCCATGACTGTCAAGAAATCCTGGCCCAGGTGCCTGAGGTGAGAGCCGACCTCCAGGATCAACCCTTGCCTGAAACCGCTTGGCTGATCTAAATGCAAAGGAGGCAGCCATGTCTGTAAATCATGTCCTAGTAACTATGCTACCAGACCCAGGGGCACCAGAGTTGCCAGATGACCCCAAATACACAGAAGACTTAAATTGGATCAAACGCCAACCTATAGTACAATACTTAGCACGGCTGGTGGAGGGCAGCGAACTGCGGTGTAATCTTACCAGAAAAAATAGGACAACAGCTCCTCATAAAAATACACAGAAGTACTCATATGGGAACAAAAAATTGGGAGACTTGATACGACATGCTAAAATAACCATCAAAGACTCGCAATCTAAAATTGAACAGATCGTGACCAAGTGCTACGCTTGTCAAGTAACAAATGTCTCTTCACACAAATCCAACCCGGGAACCAGACTCCGAGGTAACAGGCCAGGAGCGTACTGGGAGACAGACTTCACTGAGATAAAACTGGGAAAATATGGTTGCAAGTATTTACTGATGTTTATAGACACTTTTTCAAGCTGGACTGAAGCATTTCCTACAAAACATGAAACAGCACCAATAGTGGTAAAAAAACTCCTGGAGGACATTATGCCAAGGTATGGTTTCCCCGTCCGTATAGGGTCAGACAATAGACCAGGTTTTGTTTCTAAGGTAACACAGGGAATAGCTCAGGTTCTTGGGGCAGATTGGAAGTTACACTGTGCATACAGGCCCCAAAGTTCAGGACAGGTAGAACGCATGAATAGAACTTTAAGAGAGACCTTAACTAAATTAGCCCTGGAGACTGGCGGGGACTGGGTGGCTCTCCTCCCCTTCGCCCTTTATAGGGTGTGCAATTCTCCCTATAAAATGGGCCTCACACCCTTTGAAATCAAGTTTGGCATCCCCCCACCTATTGTTCCAAATTTAAAACCTGAAGTACTTGTTGAATTTGATGACCAACAACTCCTTTTTTCCTTGCAAGCACCGCAAAAAGCACATGAGCGGGTGTGACCTGCATTAAAGGCCCTCTACGAAACCAGGCCACCCCCAGAACCACACCGCTACTGCCCGGGTGACTGGGTGTACGCCCGTAGACATCAACACCAGATGCTCGAGCCACGTTGGAAAGGACCCTACGTCGTAATCCTAACCACGCCCACTGCGCTCAAAGTGGATGGAATCATCCCATGGGTCCACTACACCCACGCCCGGCCGACAGACCCCTTCGCTGTGTTGAAAGACTACGTACCAGACTGGAAAAGCGTGCCGGACAAGGACAATCCCCTAAAGCTAAGATTGCGCCGCTCTCACTTACCCCCATAATGCTAATATTATGTATATCGTGTTTTCTATATAGTGTCATAGCCAACCCGAACCCACACCAGCCCCAAAATCTAACATGGCAGGTTATAGACCTCTCCACTAATGACATCATCTGGCAGGCTTCAAAAGTAGCCCCCCCAACACATGGTTCCCAACCATGACCGGGGACTTAACACAGTTCTACCATACTGCCACCGTACAATGGAAATTAAACCATGGAGGCACTGATGGAAGGTACTGGTACTTTTATGTGTGCCTGGGGCATGACAAAGATAAGAACTGTAGAGATGTCACTGAGTACTATTGCCCCAGCTGGTCCTGCGTCTCCACGGGGTTCATAAATTGGAGCCCTGCTAAGTCCAATGATTTGATAAAGGTACAGAGGGCAGGTACCCCCAACATCCATCAAAGATGTAATCCTACCCAGGGGCAGCGCTGCAATCCCATAACTATAAGCTTTACCGAAAAGGGCAGAAAAGCTCAAGGCTGGGAAATAGGAAAAACGTGGGGACTCAGATTGTACAACCCACAGCGCGCAGGGTATATGGATCCCGGAAGTTCCTTTATGATTAGAGTAACCTCTCAAACCCCCAGTCAAAAAACCCTCAGCATGGGACCAAATCCAGCTCTAGCACCTAAACACAGACCAGTTGTTATACCAAACCTCAGGCCCCAGACCACCGCGTCCACCCCCTTAGCTACCGCTTATACAGATTCTGAAGCCACTACAGTTGTCCCCGACTCCATAGGGGCCAATATACTTATCTCTGACTCCACCCCACCCTCACCGGTACTGTACCAACATCCTCTCTGGCACTTGCTAAATCAAGCCTACCTGTTTCTTAACGCAACCAAACTAGAATTCACTCAGTCATGCTGGTTATGTTATAACATCCAGCCCCCCTATTATGAAGGAATTGCAGTAATGGGAAACTATACAACCAAGCAGGATTCCAATTCTTGTAGATGGCAGCCAGCCACCCAGGGACTCACTCTCCAGTCGGTAACAGGCCAAGGATTATGCGTAGGCCGCCCCGCACCAGAGTTTCAGTCCCTATGCAACATTACGCTACCTGTACCTAGCCTAGATTACCACCTGCCCCCTGAAAGTAGCTGGTGGGCCTGTTCTACAGGCTTAACCCCTTGCTTCCACAGGTAGGTCCTAAATCAGACCCAACAAGGCTTCTGCGTGCTAGTCCAATTACTTCCAAAAATTCTCTACCACTCTGATGAAGACATACTCTGGTGGTTCAGCACAGAAGCCCACTGGAGAAATAAAAGAGAACCAATCACTGCCATTTCCCTGGCGGTCCTCTTTGGGCTCGGACTAACAGGAGCAGGGACAGGTATTGCCTCCCTAGCCACACAGAGCCACCAATATAATAGCCTTAGGGTGGCCATAGACCTAGACATTGAAAGAATTGAAGCCTCCATCTCCCATCTCCAGGAATTCCTAACCTCCCTATCCAAGGTAGTCCTCCAGAACTATAGAAGGCTAGACTTATTATTCCTACAGCAGGGTGGAACATGTGCCGCCCTGGGGGAGGGATGTTTTTTCTACACAGACCACTCGGGCGTTGTCAAGGAGTCCATGGCCAAAGTAAGGGAAGGAATGGCTAAACGGAAAAAAGAACGAGAACAACAACAAAGTTGGTTCGAAACCTGGTTTAACCACTCTCCCTGGCTAAATACTCTAGTATCCACCTTAGCTGGCCCCCTAATCATTTTGCTACTCCTTCTCACCTTTGGGCCATGCATTGTTAACAAACTTGTAGCCTTTGTCAAGGACCGGATGAGCACCGTACAACTTATGGTGCTCAGACAGCGGTACCAGCTGGTAGGCGCCCACACTCAGAACACTTGTATAGACCCATGATTGGGTCCCTTTTTCAGGTTCCTCTGAGAGGGGGAAATGAGGAGCTCAAGGGCCATCTAGTTCATAATTGTGTGATAAAACTTGTTTTAAGTGTAGGTTGAAGCTTATTTTGAATATATATTTAAACTTGTTTTTAAAACTCAGATGTATGCTTGCTTTCCCACCCAAGCCCAGTAGTATACTTTTGGTAAACAAGTTCACATACCAAAAGAAAACCACGGAGTCACGGTGCAGACCCTCTGGCCCCATTTCCTGCTCCACTCCCCTAGTAATCTCACATTCCAGATGTCCCAACCGGTTCCACCCAGCCAGCCTGATGGTCAGCCGCGATCAGCCGCGACCCACGACCATACAAACCAACCAATCCCAAACGCCCCCGTACCCAGTAGGAGAAATTACCCAATCATGTGTGAACAAGTTTAAAGTTCTTTCTCATCCCTTCTAACTGTGTATATAAGCTGCTTGCTGCGCTGGGTCGGGGCTCTCGTTCCTGTACCACTGTGCTGGCTACGGACGTGAGCCCAGACTCGAGCCTGGATAAAGACTCTCGTGTGATTTGCATCAGAGCTGGCTCTTTGGTGGTCTCTCGGATTCAGGATTCGGATACAACACCTACCTTGGGGAGGTGAATCACCTCTTTCTCTCCTCTCTAATTTACTTTTTTTTGAGTTGGAATCTTACTCTGTCACCCAGGCTAGAGTGCCATGGCACACTCATGGCCACCCCAGTGTTGACCTGCTAGACTCCAGCGATCCTTCTGCTTCAGCCTTCTAAGTAGCCGGAACTACAGGCATGTGCTACCATGCCTGGCTAATTTTTGTTTTATTGTAGAGACGAGGTCTCACCAGGTTGCCCAGGCTGGTCTCGAATCCGCGGGCTCAGGCAGTCCCCTCGTCTCAGCCTCCCGAAGTGCTGAGATTACAGACTGAGCCACCGATCCTGGCCTCTAATTTACTTTTCAATAAACTATATTTTTTAATCTGGCTTCTGTGCAATTCTTTGCAACTTTCATGTGGCATCAGATCGCACACCAGATCCCCACAACCCCAGCGGGCCTGACCTAACACTCTGGATGCCCCACTGGGAGTGTGTGACCCTAACATTTTTGGAGGCCCCAGCAAGACCTAGCAGGACCGGCCCCTGGAGAGCCCGCCTTTCTGAGAAATTGGGATTCTTCTAGCATCATGGTTTGTGTCCTTGCTGTGAAATATTGTTATGCCAAAGGTGCCTGTTCCTTTCTCGTCCTGAGTCACAAAGCTTCCTCAAATTAGGAAATGTTGGAAGGCCCCCTGCCAGAGCGGTTCCCTCACCTAGGAGGGGGAAGGGGTGCCATTTCAGTTTCCTGTATCCCGGACAAGCTGTTTCCGAAGAATGGTGCTATGATGAAGCTCTTTATGTGGTCTTTGCTTCACTTAGGAAGAATGAAGTGTGGAACTCCAAAAGACTGATTTGGAGAAAAATCTATGCTGGGTGTAGGTTTGAGGATGTACCCTGCTCCTAACAGATGTCTCCCTGTGGGTGGTGGTGACTGAGGAGTGCCAAAAACATCGGAAGGCCAAGTCCCCCTCTCCCTTGAGGGGAGGTTACAGATGAAGTAGGGAAGGAGCACATGGGAAGGATTTGGCAACACTTCTCAGACTTCTACCAACAGGTGCAAATTAACCTAATTCCCAAGCCACTATCAAAGCCAAAGTCAAGATGGAAATGATATACTTGACCTAGGTGGTTAAGTGCTAACAGTGATACCTCCTTGATCTGCATGTTTGGAGTTGCTCATATGTGAAATTTTATTTTATTTTGTTTTTTTGAGTTGGAGTCTCACTCTGTCACCCAGACTGGGGTGCAGTGGCCGCCACTGGCCACCACAGCCTCAACCTGCGGGCTCCATGATCCTTCTGCCTCAGCCTTCCAAGTAGCTGGAATTACAGGTGCGCGCTATCACGCCCAGCTAATTTTTTGATTTATTGTAGTGATGAGGTCTCACCAAGTTGTCCAGGCGGGTCTTGAACCTGCAGGCTCAGGCAATCCACTCACCTCAGCCTCCCAAAGCACAGGATTACAGGCTGAGCCACTGAGCCTGGCTGTATGTGAAATTTAAAAATAAATGTCAATCCAGTCTATAAAATAATTTTCATTTTGCTTTTTTTAAAAAAATAGAAATGGGTGCTGGGTTCGGTGGCTCAGCCTGTAATTCCAGCACTTTTGAGAGGCTGAGGCGAGTGGATTGCCTGAGCCCATGGGTTCGAGACCAGCCCAGGCAACTTGGTGAGACCTCATCTCTACAATAAATTAAAAATTAGCTGGGCGTGGTAGTGCGCACCTGTAGTTCCAGCTACTTGGAAGGCTGAGTCAGAAGGATCGCCTGAGCCCAGCAGGTCGATGCTGGGGTGGCTGGGAGCGTGCCATTGCACTCCAGTCTGGGTGACAAAGTGAGACTCCAATGCAAAAAAAAAAAAATTAAGAAAGGAAGAAATTGTTCTCTTTTAAACCATTCACTTTGGGTTTTAAAGCATACACTCCGGCTGGGTACGTTGGCTCAAGCCTGTAATTCCAGCACTTTGGGAGGTCAAGGCCAGAGGATTGCCTGAGCCCGCGGGTTCAAGACCAACCCAGGCAACTTGGCGAGACCTTGTCTCCACAATAAATAAAAAAATTAGCCGAGCATGGTCGCACGTGCCTGTAGTTCCAGCTACTTGGAAGGCTGAGGCAGAAGGATCGCCAGAGCCCAGCAGGTCAATGCTGGGGTGGCTGCAAGTGTGCCACTGAACTTCAGCCTGGGCAACAGAGTCAGATTCCAAATCAAAAAAAAAAAAAAAAGAAAGAAAGAAATGGGGTCTCACTGTGTTGCCCAGACTGGTCTTGAACCCCTGGCCTCAAGCAATCCTCCTGCCTTAGCCTTCCAAAGTGCTGGGATTACAGGTATGAGCCACTGTGCTGGCCCAATTTCCATTTTAGATGGGAATCTTGCTTCAAAGGTTCACATGTGCTGGGCTCGGTGGCTCAGCCTGTAATCCCGCGCCTTTGGGAGGCTGAGGTGAGTGGATTGCCTGAGTCCGTGGGTTCGAGACCTGCCTGGGCAGGCAAGACCTCATCTCTACAATAAATAAAAAATCAGCTGGGCGGGGTAGCGTATGCCTGTAGTTCCAGCTTCTTGGAAGGCTGAGGCGGAAGGATCACCGGAGCCCAGCAGGTTGAGGCTGTGGTGGCCGGAAGTGGCCACTGCACTCAAGTCTGGGCAACAGAGTGAGACTCCAACTCAAAAAAAAAAAAAAAAAAAATTCACATGTGCCAGGTGCAGTGGCACATGCCTATAATCCCAGCACTTTGGGAGGCAGAGGTAAGAGGATTGCCTGAGCCCACATCTCTACAATAAATTTTTTTAAAAAGTTAGGCCGGGCTCAGTGGCTCAGCCTGTAATTCCAGCACTTTGGGAGGCTGAGGTGAGTGGATTGCCTGAGCCTGCAGGTTCAAGACCAGCCCGGGCAACTTGGCGAGACCTCGTCTCTACAATCAAAAATTAGCCGGGCATGAGGTAGCGCGCACCTGTAGTTCCAGCTACTTGGAAGGCTAAGGTGGAAGGATCGCAGGAGCCCAGCTGGAACCTGCGTGCCACTGCACTCCAGCCTGGGTGACAGAGTGAGACTCCAACTAAAAAAAAAAAAAAACAAATTAACTGTACATGGTGGCGCATGCCTGTGTTTCCAGCCACTTGGAGGGTTGAAGTGGGAGGAGCTCTTGAACCCAGGAGGTCAAGGCTGCGGTGGCCATGAGTGTGCCACTGCACTCCAGCCTGAGTGACAGAGTGAGAGTCCGACTCAAAAAAAAGGTTCACATACTTCAGTCCTACTGAAAAGGCAAGAAACTGAGTATGCAGTGAAAATCTCTAGAGTTTTAGCCTTTAAGTTAAGAAGAGTCTCAAATTCAAATTCTAGTTTTGGTTTCAGACAATGCAATTTTGGAGTCCAGGAGTTCTGGGTTGTAGTGTGCTATGCTGACTGGGTGTCTGCACTAAATTTGGCATCAATGTGATGACCTCTTGGGTATGGGGACCACCAGGTTGCCTAAGGAGGGGTGAACCAGGTCGGAAATTATAAAGTCAAAATTATACGTGTGAATAGCCACCGCACTGCACTTCAGCCTGGGCAACATAGCGAGATCTTGTCTCCAAAACACACAAAACACACTATTTATTTATGTATTTATTTATTTAGAGTTGGAGTCTCACTCTCTCTGTCATCCAGGCTGGAATACAGTGGGATGCTCACTGCCACTGCAGCCTCGACCCGCTGGGCTCAGGCAATCCTTCCGCCTCAGCCTCCGAAGTAGCTGGGACTACAGGCACATGCCACCATGTCCAACTAATTTTTTAAAATGTATTGTAGAGACGCGGTCTCACCAAGTTGCTCAGACTCGTCTTGAACCCCTGGGCTCAGGCCATCCTCTCAACTCTATCTCCCAAAATTCTGGGATTACAGGCGTGAGCCACCACACCCAGCCTACAATGCAATTTTAACCTTCCCAGACCTCAGTTTCCTCATCTGCAAAGTGAGTGAGATGAAAAATAATCATGCCAGGGGCTGTGGCCTGCACCTCTAGTTCCAGTTACTCAGGAAACAAAAGAATCCCTTGAGTTCAAAATTTGAGACCAGCCTGGGCAACATAGTGGGATCTCATCTCAAAAAAAAAAAAAGATCATGTTTTCATTCATTTGCTCATCTTTAATTCCACTCACCTACACACCCATCATGTGCTTGGTGCTGTCATATTTCTAAAATTTTGTATAAGTCCTAGCCCTACTGTTTACTTGACCACCCATTCCCATTCCGAATCTTTTTATCTGTCAAATGGGCTCAAAGAATCAAAATGGGGTGATTGGTGAGAGCATGGCAGAAAGATGTACAGATGTACATGCAATTCTCATGATCATATTGAGTAGAAGTCACTGTATGCTCTGCTGCTGTGTAACTGTTTGTAGGAAAGGAGGAGGGTCTGAGGGAAGGAGGCAGGGACAGGCTGTTGCAGTGACGCAGGACACAGAAGACCAGGTACAAGACAAAGACGGTGGGCAAGAGAAAGGTAGATGGAATTTAAGACATTTCAGAGGAAAGATCTGAGCTGGAGGCAGATTAAATGTCCAGGGGATAGTATGTAAGAGATGACTGTCAAAATTGATTTACCTGAGGGGCCATCGGTGCCGAGGTTGCCTTAGGGAAATGGGCCTTTGTGTCTGGGATAGAGTAGGGAGACCCTCTTTTTCTTGTTCCTCCCTGTAGTTGCCCATACCGTCCTCCAGGGCTCTGGATTCTTACACAGCCACAGTTGGTGGGGAGCATTGATTAATCCTCCAGTGTTACTGGCATTTGGCATGTAAATGTGTTATGCCAGAATCCTCACACAGGAAAGGCCCAGTGTCCCCGTACAGGATGGTCCAATACAGGATGTCTACTTACTTCTCCAAACCATCAGATACTAGTCTAGTTCCATTTTTACAGCTTTTCTCCCCTTTTGACACTCAAGCCTCAATCATATCTTTGAGGTCATTTTGGGGACACTCTCAAAAAGTTGGGTAATACTGCACGAATGTTCACTCATTCATTCAACAAACATTCACCGAGGCCCTTCTATTGGCTAGGTACTGTGCCCTGGTTTCTCAATCTGTGCATTCGTCATATTTTGGGTGGGGTAATTCTTTGTAGTGGGGGGACTGTCCTGTGATCATGGGATGTTTAGCAGCATCCCTGGCCTCAGATGCCAGTAGCACCCTCCACCCAGTCTTGACAGCTAAAAATGTCTCCAAACATTGTCAAATGTCTCGTGGGGGCAAAATTGACCCTAGTTGAGAATCACTGAGCTTGAGATTAAAACTGTGAAGAGGAACAGAAGCAGACGTGGCACTGCCCTCGAGAAGCTTGCAGCCTAGTCGGAGAGCAGACATTAAGTAAACAATTGCAGAGATGAATGTAGAGTTGTCATGGTGACAAGTGCTGTGTAGCAGAGGCACACAGAGTAACACAGGGAAGGGATCGTGGGGGAACTGGTTTCAGGCTCAGAGAGGTCAAGGAAGCGCTGAGTCTTGGAGAAGTAGCAACTAATCAGGTAAAGAACCAGGGAACTTGGATACAGCGATACCGAAAACGAAGAAGGTGAGGGCGGCAGGGGTCAGGCAAGACTGGGTTTCATAAGCCAAGTAAGGATTTTTTCTTTTGGCCTAAGCCATAATGGGAAACCACTGATGTGGTTTAAACAGGATGTGTGGTTTCTATGCGCCATGGCCAAAGCCAAAGACTTCTCCTCCAAACGTCAATGGTGCGGGGAGTGCTCCAGTTTGGCCGTGGTAGCATGGGTACAGAGTCTCAGACTGGGAGATCCTGAAGGAATCATCAGGACTATCTAATCTCCTCCCAACCACCTCTCACATCTTTGGAAACATAGGTTCAGAGAGGGGCCCAGATGGATTGAGATTCATGAGTCTTGAAGCAAACATGATTTGGAGGGCCTCTTTAAATAAAAAATGCAACATTACAAATACAGAATTAGGTACAGGACCTTGAACAGCCTGTGAAATGAGGGCTTGGGTCACAAGCTCAAACTTATGGTGGGGAAATGGGTGAGATCTATTTTGGAAAAAAGTGGGCATTGTAAGCACGGGTCCAGGGAATATATTCAGTGGGATGTCCCCTCCTCCATTGTGCGCTACTGCAAATCTAGAGACTGCATAGATCTGAAGGCTTCTGAGCAGCAAAGAATGTTTCAGATTATAGGACAAGGTAGGCATTTAGAGGATCCGTGACAGAGCGGGAAGTAGCAGCGATCCAGAACTCGAATGGCAAGGAAACCAGAGATCATCTAGTGCAAACTCCTACATTACCCATAAAGCCCATCTTCAGCATTGCCCAAAACATGTATGGTCTCTGCAGCAACAAATGTGTGTAACAGGAAACCTGCTCCCTCACACCATCCTTTCTGCTGTGCCCCAGTTTCAGATATTAAAAAGCTGTCCTTGAACCCTTGTCTCCCCAACTTCCACCACCGGGGATGACTTTGGACTTTTGGGGACAGAGTCAGTCAATTCGCCTTCCCCTTGGCAGTGCTTCAGTCAGTGAATGATGTTCTATTAGTGCCTGCTTCCCGAGGTACCATGAGGATTAAATGAACACCTGCCATGCAGTAAGAACTCAGTAAATGTTAGCAATAATGATTGTAATTTGGAGAGTGCTCACGTGCTCATCAACCTGGGCTCTATGCTACCCCCACTGGTGATGATAACAGCTAATGCTTCTCCAAGACTTGTCCTCGATGTGTCCTCACCACAACTCTATAAGCAATTTGTATTATGCCCACTGAGAAGATATGTCACTTGTCCAAGATGACATTATGGCAGAGTGAGGACAAGAATGAGGCTGCCTGACTCCAAAACCCATCTGCTTTGTCTCATCTTTTTAAACTTTTTAAAAATTAATTTTTACTTTTGTTTTCTTATCTTTTGTGCACTTGGGTCCCCAGACTATTGCCATTCACTTCTGGACAGGTTCCAATAGGTAGCTGTTCTTCTGACAGGTTCCAATAGGTAGCTGTTCTTCTGTGTGACTCGCTTGTGTGGGCCCTTGGGTCCTGGTATTGGCTGCACCACCATCATATAGGCCCATGGCAGAGTCATTTCTGTGTCATCTCTGGGAGTTTTGGCAGCTTCATGACCAAAGCAGATGCCATGCAGATGGGGGGCTGAGACTGAGTCTCATTTGTCTTTAATTCCTCGCTGCATAGTCCAAATCAAAGGATCATTTTCTTTTCGAGTTTGGGTTTCACTCTGTCACCCAGGCTACAGTGTGGTGGCATGATCACTGTTCATGGTAGCCTTGACCTCCTGGGTTCAGATAATCCTTCTGCTTCAGCCTTCCAAGTACCTGGGACTACCAGCACATGCCACCACGCACAGTTAATTTTTTGATTTTTTTTATAGAGACAAGGTCTTACTCTGTTGCCCAGATTGGTCTCAAACTCCTAGGCTCAGGCAATCCTCCCACCTTGGCCTCTCAAAGAGGGAGGCGTAAGCCACCATGCCCAGTCTAAAGGATCATTTAAAAAAAGAGTAAAATCATGATTCTCATTCAAGTATAAAACAAACACATGTTAAAGATTTTATTTAATTCATTATTAATGAGGGAATCGGTACGATATTACAACCAGTTCAAAGGAGAACCAAAGAACAGACACATTTATAGATCAGAAATATTGACATAAATGTGCAAATGGAAACAAAATGGGCTTTTTCCGCAGTCAAGGAGAGTTAATGGAAGCTCTGACAGATGAAATTTACATGTCGATAGACAGGAATACTTTGCTTTCCACTCTTTACAATTTACCGAGTGGTAAAGTAGCTCAAAAGCAATGAAAGGCTAGATTCAGATAACCTGGAAGGATGTGGGCTATACCAGAGGTCAGCAAACTTTCACTGTAAAGGGCCAGATAGTAGATATTTTAGGCTTTGTGGCCCATATTGTCTTTGTAGTAGGAAAGCAGCCATAGATAATACATAAACGAACAAGCATGACCAGGTGCAGTGGCTCATGCCTGTAATCCTAGCACTTTGGGAGGCTAAGATGGGAGAAAAGCTTGAGTCCAGGAGTTCGAGACCAGCCTGGGCAACATAGTGATACCCCATCGCTACAAAAAAAAGCCACAGGTGGTGGTAGTCCCAGCTACTAGGAGGCTGATGTGGGAGGACCACTTGAGCCCAGGAGGTGGATGCTGCAGTGAAATCACCTATATAAAATTCTAGCCGGGCTCGGTGGCTCAGCCTCTAATCCCGTGCCTTTGGGAGGCTGAGGTGAGTGGATTGCCTAAGCCCGCGGGTTCGAGACCCGCCTGGGCAGCGAGACCTCATCTCTACAATAAATCAAAAAAGCAGCCGGGTGTGGTAGCGCATGCCTGTAATTCCGGCTACTTGGAAGGCTGAGGCGGAAGGATCGCCGGAGCCCAGCGGGTCGAGGCTGCAGTGGCTGGGGGCGACCACTGCACTCCAGTCTGGGCGACAGAGTGAGACTCCAACTCAAAAAAAAAAAAAAAAAATTACCTTCCAGTCCAAACCCTGGGGGAGGGGCGGCTGATCAACATATTTCTTAAAACAATGGACCTGTAACTGCTTGAGGAGGCAAGAAGCCATTAAAAAACAAAAGCAGCTTCAATTTCCAAGGATCTCACCTTCCCCTACACCTTTCTGTTGAACTGCCTCCAAGATGGCTGGGAGGGAGGAGAGTACCTAATGGTCGCAGAACTTATTTGATAGGTAGAGTCTATTATAAAACCTAAGAATGGCATTTGAGATCTTTTTTAGTCTTTGTACCCAGACAGACCCCAATCGGTCCAGAACAGCAGGGAGTCAACTTAACTGTCCATGAGCTCATCTCTCAGAAACTGGCTCAACAACAGGCACACAGTCTCTCCAACCCATGACGTCCTAAGCCAATCAGAAGCCCCTATCCCTATGACACCAAGTTCCGTTTAAAAACCCTATTCTCAGCTGGGCTCGGTGGCTCAGCCTGTAATCCCGCGCCTTTGGGAGGCTGAGGTGAGTGGATTGCCTGAGCCCGCGGGTTCGAGACCCGCCTGGGCAGCGAGACCTCATCTCTACAATAAATCAAAAAATCAGCCAGGCGTGGTAAGGCTGAGGTGGGAGAAGAGCTTGAGTCCAGGAGTTCGAGCGCATGCCTGTAATTCCAGCTACTTGGAAGGCTGAGGCAGAAGGATCACCAGAGCCTGTTAAACCCAAATTTCAAAATCCGAGAGACCACCAAAGAGCCAGCTCTGATGCAAACACACAAGGGTCTTTATTCAGGCTCAAGTCTGGGCTCACGAACGAAGCCCACTGTGGCTTCAGGGACGAGAGCCCAGATCCAGTATGGCAAGCAGTTTTTATGCACAATTACAGAGGGAGGGGAAAGAACTTTAAACTTGTTTTTACATGATTGGGTAATTTCTCCTAATGGGTACGGAGGCACTTGGGATTGGTCTGGTCCGCTCAGCTACCTGTGATTGACGGGGGAGCTGCTAAATGGGCAGGGTAGAATGTCAGATAAGCTAGGTTTAGCAAGCAGGCAGAAGGTTAAACAATGCAGAACCTGGGGGGGATGGCTGGTGCCACCAGTCTACTGTTATCTAAGCAAAGGAAGGTCCGGGAGGGGCTTATTGCTTAACATTCACATACTGCTAGCAGCAGTTGTGGAAGCAATCAGTTATTTTATGAGACAAACAAAAATTAAACTTAACAAAGTTCTAAGAACAAACACTGCAAACAAATACAGTGAACGTGGGGTAGGAATTCATATAGTAATAGTTCTCTTAGAGTTTTTTGAATCTCTTGTGTCTCTCAAGCCCAGCAGGTCGAGGCTGCGGTGGCCAGGAGCGGCCACTGCACTCCAGTCTGGGCGACAGAGTGAGACTCCAACTCAAAAAAAATAAAAAATTAAAAAAAAAAACCCTATTCTCTGACTTCTCTGGAGGCAAGATTTCTCCTGCCCTCCTCCTTTAGCTGCTTTGCAAATTTTAACTCTTCCTCTATTGTTATGGCTGCCTCCATTGTGTTTTTTTCTGGACAGCAGGCATAAGAACCCAGTTTGGTTGTAGCACTGGCATCCTGCCAATGTACTCCGGCCTGGGCGAGGTAACAGAATGAGACCTTAGCTCTAAAACAAAAACAAATGAATACGGATGTGTTCCAGTAAAATTGTATTTATGGAGACTGAAACTTGAATTTTCACATCACAAAATATTCTTCTTTTAATTTTTCTTAACCATTTAAAAATGTAAAATCTGGCTGGGTGTGGTGGCTCACGCCTGTCATCCCAGCATTTTGGGAGGCGGAGGTGAGAGGATTGCCTGAACCCACAGGTTCCAGACCAGCCTGGGCAACTTGGTGAGACCTCGTCTCTACAAATCAAAAATTAGCTGGGCATGGAGGTGCGTGCCTGTAGTTCTAGCTACTTGGAAGGCTGAGGTGGAAGAATCACCTGAGCCCAGCATGTCAAGGCTGCTGTGGCCATGAGCATGCCACTGCACTCCAGTCTGGGCAACAGAGTGAGACTCCGACTCAAAAAAAAAAGAAGAAAATCCAACTTTGAGGCAATGCCTGGTAGCACATGCCTGTAATCCCAGCACTTTGGGAGGCCAAGGTGGGAGAATTGTTTGAGACCAGCCTGGGCAGCATAGCAAGACCCTGTCTCTACAACAACAACAAAATTAGATGAGTATGGTGAGGTGTGCCTCAGCAGTCTTAGATACTCAGGAGGGTGAGGTTGGAGTATCACTTGAGCCCAGGAGTTCCAGTCTGCAGTGAGCTATGTTGGCGCCACTGCATTCCAGACTGAGTGACAGAGCAAGACCCTTTCTCAAAAATAAATAAATAGAAAGCCCATCTTGGAGATTATATGGTTCGTGGAAACTTCTTTTTGAGGCAAAGGACTGGCCAGAAATCTGGAAAAATTTGAGTATCAAAATAATGGTAGCAATGGATTATAAACCATCGAATAAAATACAAGTCCATGAGTCCATACTGATGTAAATGACTGGGGAGAAAGGAAAGTGTTTCTTTATAGTAATTGACAACTAATAAATATAGAAGGGATGGCCGGGCTTGGTGGCTCAATCTGTAATCCCACGCTTTGGGAGGCCGAGGTGAGTGAATTGCCTGAGCCCGCGTGTTTGAGACCTGCCTGGGCAACTTGGCAAGACCTCATCTGTACAATAAATCAAAAAATTACCCGGGCGTGGTAGCGCGTGCCTGTAATTCTGGCTACTAGGAAGGTTGAGGCGGAAGGATTGCCGGAGCCCAGCAGGTCAAGGCTGCAGTGGCCAGGAGCGGCCACTGCACTCCAGTCTGGGTGACAGAGTGAGACTCCAACTCAAAAAAAAAAAAAAAAAAAAAAATATATATATATATATATATAGAAGGGATGACGCTAAAACTGGTGGGTGAAAATTTGATGAGGAATGTAGTCTCAAAGAATACCCTCGCTTGCCAGACATGGTGGCGCATGCCTATAGTTCCAGCTACATGGAAGGCTGAAGCAGAAGGATCACTTGAGCCCAGCAGGACGAGGCTGCAGTGGCAGAAAGTGTGCTACTGCACTTCAGCCTGGGCAACAGAGTGAGACTCCAACTCAAAAAAGAATATGCTCGCAAACTACCTATTCATTCATAACGGTAGGCCAGGTGTGGTAGCTCACACCTGTCATCTTAGCACTTTGGGAAGCTGTGGTGGAAGAATCACTTGAACCCAGCAAATCGAGACCAGCCTGGGCAATATAACAAGACTTTGTCTTTACAAAAAAATCAAAATATTAGCCGGGTGCTAATATGTAGCGTGTGCTTGTATTGGAGAGGCTGAGGTGGGAGGATCACTTGAGCCCAGGAGGTCAATGCTGCAGTGAACTGTGATCATATCACTGCCCTCCAGACTGGGTGACAGAGAGACCCTGTCTCAAAAAAAAAAAAAAAATGACACTACAGAAATCTAGCAAACACCATCTACTAAGTGATTAAAGCTAACATCGGTAGTATTGGGGCAAACCAACAAATATGCTTCCTGATATGATGCAGCTGAGGGCAAAGATCAATTCTGTGGTATTCCTGCTAATGTATAACCTGAATCCAATTCTAAAAGACATCAAGACCATCCCAAATTGAGGAACCATCTACAAACTATTTAGCTTGTACTCTTCAAAACAACACAGAGAAAGACTGAAAGACTAGATGAAAGAAGACTAACAATTCAGTGCAATGTGTGATTCTGCACTGGATGTAAGATTGGGAGAAATAGCTTGAAATGACATTGTTGGGACAGCTGATGAAATTTGAAACTAGGCTATGGATTAGATAATTCTGTTGTAGCAATGTTCATTTTCCTGATATCAATAACTATAAGAGCATGTAAGAGAATGTCCTTGCTTTTAAAAGACACACTTGAAACTGGGTGTGATGGTGGATGCCTGTAATCCCAGCTACTAGGGAGGTTGAGGTGGGAGGATCTCTTGAGGCCAGAAGAGAGCAACATAGTGAGACACTGTCTCACTATGGGCAACATAGTGAGACATTATCTCCAAAATGAAATAAACACATTTAAAAAAATACTTGAAATATTTATGGATTTAGGAATGCATATCTAAAATTTACTGTATTCTCAGAAGTTTTAGAAACACACATGCATGAGCACACACACAGAGGTAATGATAAAAAGCAAATGGGGCAAAATGTAACCAACTGGATAATCTGAGTAGAGGACATAGGGAGTTCTTGTAGTATTCTTGCAACTTTTCTGTAAGTTTGAAATTATAAACCGGGCTCGGTGGCTCAGCCTATAATCCCGTGCCTTTGGGAGGCTGAGGTAAGTGGATTGCCTGAGCCCGCGGGTTCAAGACTCACCTGGGCAATTTGGCGAGACCTCATCTCTACAATAAATCAAAAAATTATTAGCCAGGTGTGGTAGCACGTGCCTGTAGTTCCAGCTACTTGGAAGGCTGAGGCGGAAGGATCACCGGAGCCCAGCAGGTCGAGGCTGCGGTGGCTGAGAGCGGCCACTGCACTCCAGTCTGGGCTACAGAGTGAGACTCCAACTCAAAAAAAAAAAAAAGAAATTATATAAAAGTAAATTAAGCTGAGCATGGTGGCTCACACCTGTAATCCCAGCACTTTGGGAGGCCAAGGTGGGAGAATCACTTAAGGCCAGAAGTTCAAGACCAGCCTGGACAACAGCAAGACCCTGTCTTAACCAAAAATATAATAATAATAAAAATTAGTCAGGTGTGGTGGGTTGTGCCTGCAGTTCTGGCTCCTGAGAAGGCTGAAACAGAAGGGCTGCTAGAGCCCAGGAGCTTGAGGCCATAGTGAGCTACGATTGCACGAAGGCATTCTAGCTTGAGCAACAGAACAAGATCCTGTCATTAAAATAATAATAACAACAACAACAAAAAATAGCTGCCCAGAAACCTTTTATTTCACCCCCCAGTGCTAAAATATTTCTAAAATATGAGTCAAGCTTCTTGGTTTGGTAAACACAATCTGAGAATGTAACTAAACCTCTCTGAAATAAGTCAGAGGTTCTTCAAGATTCTAAATCTTCAACAACCATTACTCATAACTGATGATAAAAAGTTAATTTAATAAATTTAGTTAATTTTCCATATAATCAAAACATACTCCTTTAAGTTATTCTTTTAGCAAGTATGTGGGAGCTTTCCATGTGCCAGACACATTCCAGGTGTTTGGTGAACTACAGAGAAAAAGATCCCTGCCCTGTGGAGCTAA
The DNA here is from genome assembly GCA_027257055.1 of Cephalopachus bancanus. Lineage (NCBI taxonomy): Eukaryota > Metazoa > Chordata > Mammalia > Primates > Tarsiidae > Cephalopachus > Cephalopachus bancanus. Next base: position 1,945,084 of record JAPVLO010000293.1, on the reverse strand, counting down.
TATTCTAGCAGAGGGAGACAGAAAACAATAAACATGATGACTAAGTAACGATGCATTGTAGGTTAAAGGGTAAGGAACATGATAGCAAGAGCAGAGCAAGGGGAGGATTGTCAAAGGCAAGGAAATCCAGGCCAGGCTGCGGTCTTCCACAGGTTGTCAGGAAGGGCCTGCCTGTGGAGAAGGCATCTGAGTACAGACTTGAAGGAGGTGAGGAAGTGAGCCTTGCAGATACTGTATCTGTAAAAAGAGCGACCCAGGCAGAGGATCAGTCAGTGCAAAGGCCCTGAGGCAGGACTTGCTGAGTTTCAAGGAGTAAAAAGGAAGCTGCTGTGGTTACAGTGAAGTTGCTTCCCATTTGTTCCATAAATCCTTGCTTTTAAAAAAAATTTTTATTTTTAAGAGATAGGGTCTTGGTCAGGCTCGGTGACTCAGTCTGTAATCCCACCACTTTGGAAGGCCAAGGAGAATGTATTGATGGATTGCCTGAGTCCACGGGTTTGAAACCAACCCAGGCAACTTGGCGAGATTTCGTCTCTACAATAAAATAAAAAAATAGCTGGGCATGGTAGCACACGTCTGTAGTTCCGGCTACTTGGAAGGCTGAGGCAGAAGGATTACTGGAGCCCAGCAGGTTGACGCTGGGGTTGCCATGAGCATGTGTGCCACTGCACTCGGGCGAAAGATTGAGACTCCAACTCAAAAAAAAAAAGAGAGAGAGAGAGAGAGAGAGAGAGAGACAGGGTCTTACTCTGTCTTCCAGGCTGGAGTGCAGTGGCTAGAACTACAGCTGTGCACCATGCCCAGTTCATTTTTTGGGGGGTAGAGACGGGGTCTTGTTATATGGCCCAGGCTGGTCTCGAACTCCTGGGTGCAAGCCATCATCCTGCTTCAGCCTCCCAAAGTGCTGGGATTAAAGGTGTGAGTGACCGTACCTGGTTCTTTGTAGCAGATTTTAAGGTCCTACAGACTTAATCTCATAATCTTTCTGATTTCATCTCCTACTCCTCCTTTAAGGTCATAATTTTAATTATTCCAAAACAAAAATATATTTTAAAAATTCATTATTGTCTGGGCGCGGTGGCTCAAGCCCGTAATCCCAGCAATTTGGGAGGCGAAGGCAAGAGGATTGCCTGAGCCCACGAGTTCGAGACCAGCCTGGGCAACTTGGTGAGACCTTGTCTCTACAATAAATAAAAAATTTAGCTGAGCATGGTAGCACGTGCCTGTAGTTCCAGCTTCTTGGAAGGCTGAGGCGGAAGGATCGCCTGAGTCCAGCAGGTCGAGGCTGCGGTGGCCATGAGCATGCCACTGCACTCCAGCCTGGGTGACAGAGTGAGATTCCAACTCAAAAAAAAAAAGTATTATCTTTTCTTTCCTTTTTTTTTTTTTTTTGAGTTGGAGTCTCACTCTGTCACCCAGGCTGGAGTGCAGTGGCATGCTCATGGCCACCGCAGCCTCGACCTGCTGGGCTCCGGCGATCCTTCCGCCTCAGCCTTCCAAGAAGCTGGAACTACAGGCGCACGCTACCACACCCGGCTCATTTTGATTTATTGTAGAGATGAAGTCTCGCCAAGTTGCCCAGGTGGGTCTCGAACCTGCGGGTTCAGGCAATCCACTCACCTCAGCCTCCCAAAGGGGCGGGATTACAGGCTGAGCCACCGAGACCGGCTAGTATTATCTTTTCAAACACAAGAATCCCATTTGGGGGGCCACAGGTTGATAATTCTGTATTCTGTACCATAATGGCACTAGTCAAGCTTCTTCTGAGTATTGCAGGTGGATTACAATGTTAACAACTGTCAAAATGTATTGTGTGGATGTGTGAGTTATAGAAAAGACAGACTCAGGGAAGTCCAGGATTGTGTATAAAGATGACCCCTCACTGCTGTTTCTCATTTATAGCGTTTTCCCCAACAAAATGTGCAGGTATCATCTGTTTCAGAGATTCAGATTATTTCCAAGTTCCCTTTCAACTCTGGACAGACACTTATTTTCCAGAAGAAAAAAAAGCAGCTCAGGAAGACTAAATGGAACAGTCTGAGGGACACATATTAAGGGAACTGGGAAACTGGAAAGCTAGGAGTCTTAGCCACCAGACACCCTCTTCACCCAAGCCCTGACCTTCTCAGCAAGCAGCTCATCAGGGTCTCCGAGAAGCTCCCCAGATGACAAAGACACATAAATTCCCTCATCTAAGAATAAAGCATTGTACCCTATTATTCTCCAGGGACGATTACGGAGTGTTTCAGGTTGTGCCACTGATTACTCGCTACCATTTTGCAACTCCAAATAACTTTAGGTTCCCATAGCAACACTCTCTGCTCTGGAAACTGACATTGTTCCCTAATCTATGTGGGAAGAAACAAGAGCTTCTCCTAGGAAAGTCACAGCAGGTGGGAGAGGCTGTGTCACAGGGTGGGAGATGGCTGTTGAGGACCTCGTCGGCCAGAGATAATGAGCCCACTTTGGCCACCCCTGAGTGATTCGCCAACCCTTGGTCATCTCGGATCAACCCCAAGGAGAGAAGTCTGCCAAGAAAGCCTTCATAATGCATGAAGCATTATGATGCTTGACAGTACCAAGTCAAGACAATAAAACCCTAAACTCCATCAAGTCAAAGAAATGTACACTAAACTTCACTAAAGCACATGATGTTTTCATAGAAAAGATGCTGCAAACCTGAAAGGTATATATGGGTAGATTCATGTAAAGGTCCATCACATGCTGAATTATTGTGGGGGTTGTGTACTGATATCTGTAACTTGCTCTAGAAGAAAACTTTCTCTACAGACAACACCTCTGACACTAACTGGGTGTGTTGATTCAGTCCAATTCTGACATTGACCACCCAGAGCTGGCACAGATCCCAGTTTAAGAGCTCAGAACCACAGCACTGCCCCCATTTCAGATGCCAGTTGCAAGTCCTGGCCTTCTATACTTCTGACAGATAAGCTGTAAATTGGGGGTTTCCATGACCCGCTTCTCTCAGATTCAACCATTTGCTTCCAAGTAGCTGGAACTATAGGCGTGTGCCACCATGCATGGTTAGTTTTTTGTTGTTGTTGTTGTTGTTTTTTAATTGCAGAAATGTTGGTCTTGAACCTCTGGGCTCGGGCAGTCCTCTCCTCCGACTCCTAAAGTGCTAGGACTAAGGCATGAGCCACCGTGCCCGGCCTATTTTACTTACTCTTTAAAGAGTAAATCCTCTCCTAAAGTGCTGGGATTACAGGCTTGAGCCACCGCACCCAGCCTTTTTTTTTTTTTTGTAGAGACAGGATCTTGCTATGACTGCCCAGGTTGGGCTCAAACTCCTGGTCTCAAGTGACCCTCCTGTCTCAGCCTGCCAAAGTGCTGGAATTACAACGCTATGAGCCACCATGCCTGGCCCAATCACCTGGTCTTTCTAGTCACTTGTCACATTCTGAGACTGTCTAGGGGTCCTACAGTGAGATGCCTCATTAGCATAAACTCAGGTATATAAGGGGACTCCTTATGACTAACAAAAGACACTCCTAAAAACCCTTGGAAGGTCCTGATAGGAGTGTCTTTTGTTAGTCATAAGGAGTCCCCTTATATACCTGAGTTTATGCTAATGAGTTTTAGGAGATTTTAGGAACCCGGGTAAAAACCAAATATATTTCTTATTATACCACACTTACTTTGAAATGAATCACAGGAATACGATAAATTGATTGATGGAGGAATGGACAGCCACATAGTAAAGTAAGTACAGTAAAAGATTAATTGTAAAGCTGGATGGTTGATATAGGTAGTTACCGTATATTTTTGAAACTTCGCTGCTTGAAAATTTCATAATAAAATGTTGCAATAAATTTAAAGGCATAACACATTATAAAAGAACAGGGAAGAGAAAAACAGTAAGTGTGGAGAAAAAAAGTTGGTAGGGAAGCCGGGCATGATGGCTTGCATCTGTAATCCCAGCACCTTGGGAGACGAAGGTGAAACGAATGCCTAAAGCCCAAAGGTTCAAGATCAGCCTGGGCAACATGGTGAGATCTTGTCTCTACGATAAAAACAAAAAATTAGCTGGGCATGGTGGCACACGCCTGTGGCTCCAGCTACTTAGAAGGCTGAGGTGGAAGGATTGCCTGAGCCCAGCAGGTTGAGATTGCAGTGGCCATGAGCGTGAAACTGCACTCCAGCCTGGGCGACAGAGTGAGACTCCAACTCAAAAAGAGGAGGAGCAGAGGAGAGACAGAAGAGACACATCACCATCTTCAGGGTCCTCCCTAAGTTGATTCCCTTTCTTTCTCACCTCTGTCCTTCAGAGCTGTTTAAACAGAAGGTTTGATTGAATTGGGTTGAAATTACTGAAATATATTTTGGTGTCTAAAGGAACTCGAATAAACTTTTAAAAATTTCAAATTACTCATGTCACTTGTTTTGGAATTTGTTATTGTTATCCTGCCATATTATTATTATTTTTTGAATTGGAGCCTCACTCAGTAGCCCAGACTGGAATGCAGTGGCCGCTCCCAGACACCGCAGCCTCGACCTGCTGGGCTCTGGCAATCCTTCCACCTCAGCCTTCCGAGTAGCTGGAATTATAGGGGCGCGCTACCATGCCCGGCTGATTTTTGATTTATTGTAGAGATGAGGTCTCACCAAGTTGCCCAGGCGGGTCTCGAACCCGCGGGCTCAGGCAATCCACTCACCTCAGCCTCCCAAAGCGCGGGATTACAGGCTGAACCACTGAGCGCGGCTCTTGCCATATTATCTAAATAAGCACTTACGAAAGTCAGGTAGAATTAAACAAGTGTCTTTTAGCCAGAAAGTCAAATATCCCAAAAATGGAAGCTTAATTGTGGGCAGGTTTTGAATGTTAGAGATTATTGCTCAAGTCCCAGGGCTAGTGGAATATATAGTTGGAGCATTTCAACCTTGATGGTCACTCCTTCACACAGTGCTCAAAACAGTGTCAAAGGAAAAAACAACAAAACATTTTAAGGTCTTTGAAATTCTGTGAGCTTCTCTGGCAGTTTCATAAATATGCTGAACACACCGGACCTATTACCTGTGGAAACAGCGCCTCCTGGTGGTCAGAGTAGGGAGTCGTCTGGTGATTTCTTCCCTACTCTCTCCTTTTGGGAAGACTAACTCCTAGTCATTTTCCCCATTTCTAGTTGTTCAACAGTTATAAGGAAACTGATATACTAGAAAAAGCCTGGGAGTAGGAGCCAGAAGAACTGGACATCACACTTCTGCTTCTTCTCGAAAGACCTGCTTGTTATCCAAAAGGTCTAAAGACCAAACTGTTTTCCATCCAGCGCCTCTTATATTTAAGATTGTAGTCAGCTTGGCCAAGTCACGGGAAATCCAATTGTTAGTAACTTTCTTTCCCAGGGTCTGGAAGATTTTTCCATTCTCACAGTCTCGTGATTGAAATAGGAATCGCCAAGAGGAGTGATGCCTGGAATGCAAAGGCTCGGGTGCTGATATTTGCAGTTTACTGGGTGATTTTGGGAAATCACTCCCTTTGAATCTGCTTTTCTTAGATGTAGTCTGCTCCACTCTTCAAATTTACTAGGTAAAGATAAAATGCTTTATAAAATGGTTGTTCCTACTCTGCCTCCAGCAGTGTATGAGTACTCCCAGTGTACTGTATCCTCACCAGCACTCACCATTTTCAGATATATATATCTGAAAAAAAAAAAAAAAAAAAAAAAAAAAATATATATATATATATATATATATTTAAAATTTTTGAGTCAGGGTCTCACTCTGTTGCCCAGGCTGGAGTGCAGTGGCATGCTCACAGTTACCACAGCCTCGACCTATCGGGCTCAGGTGACCCTTCTGCCTCAGCCTTGCAAGTAGCTGGAATCACAGGCGCACACCACCATACCTGGCTAATTTTTAAAATTTATTGTAGAGATGAGGGCTCGCCATATTGCCCAGGTTAGTCTTGAACCCATGGGCTCAGGCAATCCTCTTGCCTCTGTCTCCCAAAGTGCTGGGATTATAGGCATGAGCCTGGCCATTTTCAGATATCTTTATTTCCACTACTCATCAGAGTGGCATTTTGTGTGGTTTTGGTATCTGTTTCCTTGACTAGTAATAAGGTTGAGTACTTTTTCAAGTCTATTAAAAATTTTTTTAATTGGGGTCTCTGTCACCAGGATGAAGTGTAATGACATGATCACGGCTCACTGCAGCCTCAACCTGTGTGCTCAGACAATCCATCTGCCTCAGCCTCCCAAATAGTTGGGACTACACACATGTACCATCACATCCATCTAATTTCTTTATTTTTGTAGAGATGAGGTCTCACTGTTTCCAGGCTGGTCTCAAACTCCTGGGCTCACTTGATCCACTCGCCTCCACCTCTGCCTCCCAAAGTGCTGGGATTACAGGCATGAGCCACCACGCTCGGCTTCATATGTTTAGTAATCACTGGAATATCTTATTTTACAATGTGCTAATTCATGATTCAAATCTTTTCCCCAGTTTTCTACGCAATTGCCCATGATCTTCCTTCTATTCTTTGCCTCATGAATTCTTGATAAATGGTCCAAACAGTAGAGGGAGGGAGGAGATACCAAGGTTTACATTTTTGTAATCTCCACGGTGCTAAAAAGAGCTGTCCACAGAATGGGAGTTAATAAAAGTATGCTGATTGATTAGTGTCAAACCACAAGCCTTTTCTGCAATTCCAAACCCCCAAGAGTTCTGAAAACCAAAATACTTTTTCCATGTTTGGTACACAATTCATCTGGAGGCAAAACCTGAACATGAGACTACTTGTAGCTTTTATCATGCTTCTTCTAAATTATTACTGTATTTGACTATAGATGCCACCTCAGCTTCTGGTCATTTTCTAAAATCTGGAAATTTCTTAATTCTTGAATATATCTGCCCACAAGAATACTGAATTCTGGACCTCCCTTTCTTGAATTCTACAGTGATTCGACACCATAAATACACGCTTTATATACATAATAAATTTATGAAGATTAAATGGTTATTATTAGCCCTTTCACATTTTAGAGACATCAGAGGCTCAGACAGGTTAAGTAATTTGCCTAATCACACAGCAGAGCCGAGATTCATGTTCACTAAAATCAGCATATTTTTCAAAGTGCATTTACAGCATATTTGAGCGTATCTGGTACTAAAGAATAATTTGAAGGTTATCATCAATACATACCTAAAAGTAGTAAATGAGTGAGCCAAGCCGTGTGCAATGCCTGCAGCACATTCACTGAGACGTGAGTCTTAGAAGTACTAGTCACAGGAACACGGAACTAGAAGGAATCTCAAAGAGTGCCCAGTGCACCGTTTTGGGAGATGAGAACACTAAGGTCCAGAGAGGTTAACGAGTGTGCCCAAGGCCTCCCAGCTAGTCAGCCGGATGAATGTGAAGATACTCATTTTGGTTGGCTGAGCTAGAACAGGACTTCCTGACACCTGAGGTATCAACAATCAATAGTATATTCCTCTTCTTGTGAACTCTTAAGAAACTTAATTCTTGGGGAACAACAACAAAAAAATCAATATTTAAGGCAAACACATTTCAAGCCTCTCCTTCTCACCTTGCAAACTTATGTATTCTTATCTCGTCTCAGAGGATGTGATGTGCTCTTGTCCAAGGTCAACGACTTCATCAGGGTCTTCCATTCCATTCACTCTCGTCTCCTCTGGAGCCTGGTCCACAGTCATCACCCCTCTCTCCTATCTTCAAGATGCCCCTTTCCATTGGTCCTCCCAACCTTTTTAAAAAAAAGCCCTCTCCCTCCATTCCCTTGGAAATATCTCTTACAAGCTCTGTAAGAGCAGTCCTCCCCCCTCACGTACTCACCTCCCACTACTCAACTCCCAGCAGTTTGCTCTCCCTACATTGTATCTCTGGAACTGCTTGGCAAAGATTCCTCACATTGCCGATTGCTGTGGGCACATCTCAGTCATCTTTCTTGTACTCTGCTGTTCTGGTACTGTTGACCACTACCCTCCAGTGGATCTAGTGCTGTTCCAGTCTCCAAATTCTCCTGGGGTCTTATCTATAGCCTTGACCTCTCACTTGAGCTTCAGAATACATGTAGATAGATAGATTTCCAAATCCAAGTTTCCAGTATCTCCAGAGGCACATCAAACTAATTGTGCTCAAATGTCTTAATCACCCTCTTGAGCCAGGTCTGTTCCTGCATTCCTTGTCTCAGTAAATAGTTACTATCTACCAGGTAATCTAATAGCCTTATGGTGATTCCAGACTCTTCCTTCTCCTGCCTTCAAATCAATCATCAATTCCTGCCTTTTACCTTATCAAATAAGCCTAAAAGAGGAGGAGGAAATTCTCTCTTCTTGTCAGTTTAGTTGAGCCTTTTTTACATTTTATTTTTTAAAAAGATAGTTTCGCCAGGTGTAGTGGCTCATGCCTATAATCCCAGTACTTTGGGAGGCCGAGGCAAGAGGATTGTCTGAGCTCAGGGGTTCGAGACCAGCCTGGGCAACTTAGTGAGACCTCATCTCTACAATAAATCAAAAGATTGGCCAGACATGATGGCATGTGTCTATAGTTCTAATAACCTGGAAGGTTGAGGTGGAAAGATCGCCTAAGCCCAGCAGGTCGAGGTTGCGGTGGCCATGAGCATGCCACTGCACTCCAGCATGGGCAACAGAGTGAGACTTCAACTCAAAAAAATAAATAAATAAAAGACAGTGTCACCGGGCTCGGTGGCTCAGCCTGTAATCCCGTGCCTTTGGGAGGCTGAGGTGAGTGGATTGCCTGAGCCCGCGAGTTCAAGACCCGCCTGGGCAATTTGGCAAGACCTCATCTCTACAATAAATAAAAACTCAGCAGGGCGTGATAGCGCACGCCTGTAGTTCCAGCTACTTGGAAGGCTGAGGTGGAAGGATCACTGGAGCCCAGCGGGTCGAGGCTGCAGTGGCTAGGAGCGGCTACTGCACTCCAACTCAAAAAAAAAAAAAAAAAGACAGCGTCACTCTGTTGCCCAAGCTGGAAGGTGGTGGTTATTCATACCTATGATCATTGTACACTACAGCCTCAAATTCCTGGGCTCAAGTAATCCTCCTCCCTTAGCCTGAGTAGCTGGGATTACAGGCATGCACAACTGTGCTTCACTTTAGTTGAGCAAATATTGAGCTCCTTATATACATTAAAACATATTTGAATTAGCCTACCTCTTAGAAAAACATTGGATGCATACTGAACACTATATCTACACTTAGGTCAAAAATGCCTTTGAAGAAATCACTAGAATCATAAATAGGCTTTCCTAAGTTTGCATGTCAGGGGTCAGCTTTATAAGTTTGGCTCAAAAGGATAGTAAGTAGCCTCAAATTCACCCAAAGTTCTGATAGCCAGCCTCCAAGATGGCCCAGTGATACCTTGTGGTCTTTCAGCCCTATGTTGTTCCCTCCCACACTGAACAGGGCTGACCTGTGTGATCAGTGGGTCAGTGTGGAAATGGAGGCTTGCTACACTTTGAGGGGGAAGCCAGCTGCACGTCATAAGAATACTGTCTCTGAAAAGCTCCACTTGGTTAGGAACTAAGGTGTCCTGCCAACAACTAGCACTGCCAGAAATGTATGTGAGCCACCTTGGAAGCAAATCCTCCAACCCAGTCACCCATCAGGTGATTGCAACCTCCTGAGACTGCAGCAGAGTCAGCTAAGCCACTCTTGGGATCTTCACCCAGAGTAACTATATGAGATGTTTGATTTAAGCTGCTAAGTGTTGAGGGTAATTTGTCATACAGCAACAGATAATTCACAAAGGGTTCCAGAGGAATGTTTACTGAGACATGTGTCCAATAAATCATGGAAATCTGTCCTGCCATTTTATCTATTGGGATGGGAAAATAAAGAAGGACTCTTGGTTGTGAACAGAGGTGGAAAATGTGTCATCACAAGTTACACTGAAGAGCACCTCACAAATCAAATCTTTGTAGGACAGTTGACAGTTTCCAACTATGGGATACAGAAGTTGGGCCCCAGGGTATACCAGGTGATTAAGTTTTTAAAACCTGAAAACCGGACCAGATACCCTGTACCTCCACTTAGGACTGATGATCACAAGGAGAATGACACAAGCACGGAGGGAACAAAAGAACCCTAGACTCAGGCTCCCGTGGCCTCCATGTCCTTCTCACTACACTGGCCACACGCTTGGGTTTTCGTTTCTGCTGAAGTAGATGGCAGCAAGTAACATCCCAATTTACCTTGACATTCATATGTCCTACTCCTTTCTCTCCAGGTACCACTGAGTCAAGTCAAATAACCAACCCACAGTCAAGAGAATCATGCCTTCTAAAAATGGCTCTGCATCTCTTAAAGTACACCAATTTCTTACACAGATTACATTTTATTAAGCTTAAAGTTTCTTACTTGTCTGTTAACTTTTAGCATACCCAAGGCCTAGCATAGCATCTAAGCACATGGTAGCTATACAGTAAATAGAGCTGGCACTTCCCAGTATTTCCTTCTGTGCCATTATCTTAGAGTACTCTTCTCATATACTTCTAATATCTTGGCTTACTTCATGTTTCACCTCCAAGAAATCTAATTTTGACCACCTCCTACCCCCATTGTCACCCTACCTCATAACAAAACAGAAGAATCTGGATCTCCTAGTCAAATAACTCAAGTCTTATTTGAATGAAGTCTCCAGGAAGTCCTCCTTGAATCTGCCCTTCCTTGGTCTATTCTAACATGCACTACTGTGTATGAAATCATTTCTGTCTGCTTCTGCCAGCACACCCCTTCTCCTCCAAAGGATCAAAGTGTGTGTTTGCCAAACCTTACCTGTACAATGCCCACTCATATACCCAATCCTGAATCGTACCCCACATCTTTAAAATAAAATATTAAAAGTGTTTGTAGAACACTATCAAATATATTGTTACTGCTCTGCCAATATGGGCATTCTCAACTTAGGCCTGCCTTTCAACTAAAAATGAATATTTTCTTTCTCTTTATCAATTTACACAGAGTTCAAAGACCAGAAGGATAAGCCAGGTGCAATAAGATTAATGGTAGAAAATTTGAATTATCAAGGTTCTGTGAAAGCCCAAATCAGCCCCTCTTCTTTGCTGCTGTCCAGGTTCTGCCAGCTGAACTGTCAATGCCTGTTTGTTTTCTTTATAGGTCCCAAAGTGTAATCTAGAGCCTGCTATGCAGTATCACCTGACTGCCTGTCAGAAATGCAGATTCTCAAATGATCCAGCTGCCCTAGAAAATAGTTTCCCAGTTCTTCGAGATGGTAGAGTTACCTTATGATCCAACAATTCCAGTCCTAGGTATATTCCCAACAGAAATGAAAACATATATTCACACAAAATCTTATACATAAACATTCATAGCTGCATTATTCATAATAGCCAAGAAGTGGAAACAATCCAAATGTCCATCTACTGACAAACGGATAATGTGTTATACTCATATAATGAAATGTTATTCAGCCATTAAAAGAAATGAAGTACTGATACAGTATATGCTACAATATGGATAAGCCCTGAAAACCTAAGTGAAATGTACTGAATAGGTAAATAAAGACAGAAAGTAGATTGGTGGTTGCCAGATGCTTGGGGGGAGGGAAGGTCTGAAGGGAGAGGAAGATGGGGAGTGACCAGTACAGGGGCTTTCAGTATGATGAAAATGTCCTCAAATTAGAATGCTGACAGTTGCACAATTCTGCATGCTAAAAATCACTTACTTGTACAATTTAAAATAGTAAGGCCAGGCACAGTGGCTCACACTTCTCATCTAAACAATTTGGGAGGCTGAAGTGGGAGGACTGCTTGAGGCCAGGGGTTTGATCAGCCTGGGCAACACAGTGAGACCCCGTCTCTACAAAAACTGAAAGTTAGACAGGTGTAGTGGTATGTATCTGTAGTCCTAGCTACTCTGGTGGCTAAGGCAGGAGGATCACCTGACCCAGAAGGTCGAGGCTACAGTGAGCCATGATCGTGCCACCGCATTCCAGTCTGGACAACAGAGCAAGACTCTGCCTCTATTTATTTTTTTAAATGAATTTTATGGTATGTGAAGCATATTTCAATCAAATTGTTATTTTTGAAGAAAAGAAAAATTCGGGCTGACACCCACACCTACTAAATAAAAACATCTGCATTTTAACAAGATCCTTGGTGATTCTCATACACACTGAAGTTTGAGAAGCAGTGATCTAAAAGAAATATGGTCAAAATTGTTCCTCTGGTTAATTTCATTATTCACAGAACAGTTAACTTGATTTTACCAGGGCAGATTTTTTTTCTGCTAGAACTGCTTGAGATATACAACTAAGCTGCTCACATCGACTTTATAGTTTCTGATTTTTCCCTCAAACATTTGGCAAGGTTTTAGTACTGGGTGGAATCTGCATTGAGTTGAGAGGAAAGTTTTGGCATGTGTGTTTTTAACTCCTCAAATTGCTAGGCATGCAGGAGACGCTCTCACTCTAATTAACCCACCAGTTTTGAAAGGAGTAACAACATATGTAAGGTGAACAAGGAAGACACAGATCTAATGGGAAATGAGACCAGAAACCACTCACTTCAGAAAAGTTTATTAAAGGTAAAATCAGATTTACAGAGTATAAAACAGCAAGGGACAGAGGTGCCAGCTTCAAATAAACTATGCATACAACAGGAAGTCAATTACCTACCTGGGGTTCTCAGAGCACTTTTTCTTTACCTCTGCACAAAGCCTAATCTATTTTCTTAAAGACTCTCAGGAAAAGTCTCAGCAGTCATATTTTCTCATGATCTAGCAGCTAAGGAAAAGATCTACATTTCCAAAAGAAGGAAGGGTGGGCCCTGAGAACAAGGTACTAAATTAAAATCTATCTGTGATAGCGCTGCTTCCTCTGCTCAGTTTTTAAAATTTGGTGCCAGTGTTTTTGGAGGAAAGGGTCATCGTGTAGAACGACTGTCTTAGATCCAAGATGTGAAAAAAAGGAATTTTCAGCTCTCTGAAAAGCCTAGTTGCCTCTTTGGTGCAACAGGCAACATATCAGTTTCATAAAAAGCCAAACTATTATTATTTATAATCTTTCTATGTGATCGATACTTCCCTTTCTATAAGCACATTTTATTAAGAATTTGGAGTGTTCTATGGGTACTTACAGCCAGGTACTACACATAAATGCGACACCCAAATTAAGAGGGCAGGCTCTGCAAGCAGTCTGTCTGGGTTCAAATACTGGTCTTGTATCAGTTATGCAAACTTAAGGCAAGTTAGTTACATCCTCTGCCTTCCTTAGAAAATAAACTTTAATAATTACCAGCCTAACAGAATGGTTTAAGTAGTTTAAAATAGAAGATTTAAAAAACATATGTGGAGTTTAGAACAATACCTGGCACTATTAAGTATTTAGTAAATGTTACTTTTGCATGTACATACATACACACACAGAGGTTCTTTTATATAGAATGTGTCATATTCAGATTAATATACTAATTATTAGAGCAGATTTTATTTTATTTTTTTGAGTTGGAGTCTCATTCCATTGCCCAGGCTGGAGTACAGTGGCACGCTCACAGCCACGCCAGCATTGACCTGCTGGGCTCTGGCAATCCTTCCACTTCAGTCTTCCAAATTGCCAGAACTACAGGTGCGCACTACCACACCCAGCTAATGTTTTATTTATTGTAAAGACGAAGTCTTGCCAAGTTGCCCAGGTTGGTCTCAAACCCGCGGGCTTAGGCAGTCCACTTGCCTCAGCCTCCCAAAGTGTGGGATTATAGACTGAGCCACGGAGCCCGGCCAGAGCAGATTGTTAATGAGGAGATGGAATTATCTAGATTTTATTAGTTTTTGATGCCCTAAACTAGAATTCTATCTATATATTAATAAAAATTAATGCCCTGGGGACATGAGCTGCATGTTGGTTCACCTTTGTACTCTAGGGCCTGGCACCACATTACACAGCCATGTAATAAATGTGGAACAATTTATTCCTAGTACTTTTTGGATTTTCTATAAAACCAATATAGGTGGATGTTAATACAGACATTAAAAAACCCATAATTTTATTTATTTATTTATTTATTGAGTTGGAGTCTCACTCAGTTGCCCAGACTGGAGTGCAGTGGCCGCTCCTGGCCACCACAGCCTTGACTTGCTGGGCTCTGGTGATCCTTCCACCTCAGCCTTCCAAGTAGCTGGAACTACAGGCATGTACCACCACGCCCGGCTAATTTTTTGATTTATTGTGGAGATGAGGTCTCACCAAGTTGCCCAGGCGGGTCTCGAACCCGTGGGCTCAGGCAATTCACTCACCTCGGCCTCCCAAAGCGTGGGATTACAGGCTGAGCCACCGAGCCCGGCCCATAATTTTATTCTTACTTGGTTATATCCAATGCCAATGTAGTGCTGGTAAGAACTCTGAAGCATTAACGTTTTTCCAGTATAATGAGGGATAAAACTAAAACCCAACTGAAATAATTTTTTTAAAAAGGACATGAGCACAATTGACCTGTAGCTTTGTACAGGTCAATGCAACTTTTGCTGAGAAGCGGAGGGAAAGCTCCACGCAGGTCAGGACAACCCCACTTCCTCCAAAACACTGAGAAACACACCAGATGAACGAGGCTTTCTGAAGCAAAAACAAAGAAGCTGCCCATCTTTGCTAACATGGAACAACTGGTTTTAGAATACCTAATAGAGTCTTTTCTCAAAACAGACATCTCACTTACCTTTTCAGTATATTTCCTAAAAATATTAAAGATAGATGTAAGGCTTAGCAGGTAATTTCCATGAACTCAGTTCTTTTCCTCTGACTGGTGGAGCAGACACGACAAAGCAGGTTTGGAAATGCTAGAAATGAATTTCTACTTCCCCTTGAATTCTTCAGATTTCATTTTCCCCCTCATTTCTGCATTGGTTGGCTTCCATTTCAGCATCAGTCACGAAATCTTGAAGGTCAGACACAGTAAACAGGGAAGGACATAAAATTAAGTGATTGGGGTGTAGTTTTGAACTTCACAACTTTAATGGGGATGAATCATATCTTAAAGTATGTGGAAATGAATTACAAGTTCTGTTCCTTAATAAAAATCAGCTCTTAGTCAAGCTAAAGGTATTAGTTTGCTATAGCTTGAAATCTTGTATGATCCTTTAATAAATGTTGAGTGAAAAAGTATGTAATTCCCATGAAGACCAAATACAAGCTGAATGGTTTTGTATGAGTCATCATCCATGACTTATTTTGCAATAAATGTATAAGAAAAAAAAACGAGGGGGGAGGCTGAGCATAGTGGTTCACACCTGTAAACGCAGCACTTTGGGAGGCCAAGGTGAGAGGATTGCCTGAGCCCAGGGGTTCGAGACCAGTTTGGGCAATTTGGTGAGACCTCGTCTCTACAATAAATCAAGAAAAATTAGCCAGGCCTTCCAGCTACTTGAAAGGCTGAAGTGGAAGGACCAACTGAGCCCGGCAGGGTGAGGCTGCGGTGGCCATGAGCATGCCACTGCACTGGAGTCTAAGCGACAGAGTGAGACTCTAACCCGAAACAAAAAACAAAACAAAGGGAACAAAAACTTCTGGCATATTCTTCTAAGTGGCTTTCCAATTTGTCAATCAAATTTGAAATATTTTATTTACATACCACTTAAATCAGAAAGAAAGGAAGTGAACTTTATCTGATTATCTTTAGGATAGCTTTAAATGTAAAAGATAAGGGTTATTCCATTTGGCTGGGGATGGTGCCTCACACCTGTAATCCCAGCATTTTGGGAGGCTGAGGCAAGAGGACTGCCTGAGCCTAGGGGCTTCAGGTCAGTCTGGGAAACTTAGAGAGACCTCATCTCTACAAGAAAAAAAAAAGGTTATTCCATTCAACTGTTTTGTTAGAGAAAATTAGCATTAAAATTAATTTAGGATGATCAGGCATGACGGCTCATACCAGTAATTACAGCACTTGGGAGGCTGAGGTGGAAGGACTGCTTGAGCCCAGGAGTTCAAGACCACCCTGGGCAACATAGTAGTGAGACCTTGGCTCTACAAAAAAATCAAAAAATTAGTTGGGCATGGTAAGGCATGCCTGTAGTTCCAGCTACATGGGAGGCTGAGATGGAAGGAACATCTGAGCCCAGGAGTTCAAGGCTGCAGTGAGCTGTGATTGTGCCACTGCACTTCAGCCTGGGCTACAGTGAAACCCCAATTTTTAAAAAAAAGAAAAAAATTAATAAGATATTAAATAATTCAATGGAATTTACCAAAAAATGTCTTCATACTTTGCAGAATCATAAACTGAAACCAAAACATTCTACACCTCAAGTAGCTGGCAAACAAAATTATTTTTATTTACTTCCTATCAGTCATTAAACAGGTTTACTGCACCCACTCACTGACACTTCAACTCCCTTTGACACCCGAGTGACAGAACTAGGTCACTACTTTGGGAATGGAATTGAGAGTAGTTAGATGAGGGGAACTCTAAGACTGACAAAACTTGCTTTGTAGGGAAATGGAAGAAAAAGCTATCGGTATGCCATAAGAGTTTGAGCATTCTGACCATATAATCAGGCAGTTATCCTTGCTGAATAGTCCTGGATTCCAAATGACACATTCCTTCTCAATGTATTCCTTCCATCAGCAGTTTAGAAGCAATCCACACTGGAGACCACTTAAAAACGTGCACTTTGTAATAATCATTATCTATCTTAGAAGCTAGAAAGGCAAAACAAAAGTTAGCATATCAAACTACCTGTAGGGACTAGGGTAGAATACTAATTCATTAATGATAAACATGACTAGAAGCAATGAAAACTGATATGGAGTTTTGTTTTTAAGGAAAAAAAAAAAACCTCAAAATGTGTTATTCAATATCCAAGTATCCTCCTCCCTCTCCACAACTTCTATTTTCTTTGTTTTATTTTTTTTAAGAAATGAGGTTTTGCTGTGTTGCCCAGGCTGGAGTGCAGTGGCTATTCACACATATAATCATTGTGCACAACAGCTGTGAACTTCTGGGCTTGAGCAATCCTCCTGCTTCAGTCTCCCAAGTAGTGGGACTATAGAGGTGTTTCATTGTGCCCAACTCACAACTTCTATTTCCAGGCTGGCATTTCAAAAGTCCAAAGAAAATACAATGTCATATTATATACAATATAAACATGAAGAAAAGCCACCGAATTTACTTATACTTCCCTGTTAAACAGTCAACACGGAACTTGCTAGGCCTTCAATCTCAGAAAAAAATCCATGGATGAAAATCTGACAGAAACAACTGCTCCTGATGCCATATAGTAATAGCAAAGGGCAAGAGGCATTCATATTGCCTACTCTTTATTTTATAATTAAAAACAAAGCAAAATTAAATCTAAAAAAGAAAAAAAATTACATTTAGAAAGACCTAAGAAAAATCCTGAGAAATTAAATTAAAAGAGTTTGAGAATAAACTGTGTGAATATGCTGGGCCCAATGTTTCTTGGTTTGCAGTTAACAAGAAACATTCAAAGAAAAGACAAATGTACATTTGTTTCCTTTCAAAGCAAAGATGCTGCTCAATGCTCATCACTGAGGCAAAGCACTTGCATTAAAACTGGTATCTGGAATTAAGGTTGAGATGCATACTGGATTATATTTGTAAAACCAAGAGGTTTGAGAGTTGGCACCCATAGACTTCTGCTCTTACATATTCTGGTTTGAAGCATTTTGTTATTGTAACAGCCAAGAATAATTCTTAAGTCGTAAAGTTTGTATTTTGAAGCTGTCCAATCTTGCATTATGAATTTACATGGTAAATCTTACCTTCAATATCAGAGGTAACAACTGTACTACTAAACACTTCTGTTGGTTTTTCAAATTCTCTAATACAGAATACACTTATTCACATCTTGATTGCCACTAGGGACTCAAAACAGAGACAGGACCTCTGAGAAATGCAACCATTAGGCCTGTGCCCAAGGTGGAGAAGATAATCTCATGATCTGGAGAATTATTTTTTCTATTCATACCTGGTTTACAAGCAATCACTAGACATGAGAACAAGTAGATGTCCTAGCACTAAGTATTCATGGCTATTTTTATCATTCATGGAAGTATATTCCGAGAATACCGGCTATCTCGCAGATAAAGGTGTGGATAAACTCTCACTTCCAAGTTAAGTTACTTTGAGCTATTCACATTTGCCTTCTTCTCTAATGGTGTAAAAAACCACATAAGTTATTCCTTCATGGTAACAGCCATATTTTTCTGGCTTACAACATATCCAGCTACATTTTAAAGTGTTTGCCTGGTTTTTAAAAATATTGATTTCGGACGGGCATGGTGGCTCATGCCTATAATCCTAGCACTTTGGGAGGCCAAAGTGAGAGGACTGCCTGAGCCCATGGGTTCGAGACCAGCCTGGGCAACTTGGCGAGACCTCATCTCTACAATAAATCAAAAAACTAGCCAGGCATGGTGGCCCGTGCCTGTAGTTCTAGCTACTTGGAAATCTTATGTGGAAGGATGACCTGAGCCCAGCAGGTCGAGGCTGTGGTAGCCATGAGTGTGCCACTGCACTCCAGCCTGGGTGACAGAGTGAGACTTCAACTCAAAAATAAATAAATAAATAAATAAATAATAAATAAGCCGGGCTCGGTGGCTCAGCCTGTAATCCCAGCGCTTTGGGAGGCTGAGGTGAGTGGATTGCCTGAACCCATGGGTTCAAGACCTGCCTGGGCAACTTGGCGAGTTGCCAATCTCTACAATAAGTCAAAAATATTAGCCGGGTGTGGTAGCACACGCCTGTAGTTCCAGTTACTTGGAAGGCTGAGGTGGAAGGATCACCGGAGCCCAGCAGGTCGAGGCTGCGGGGGCCAGGAGCGGCCACTGCACTCCAGTCTGGGTGACAGAGTGAGACTCTAACTCAAAATAATAATAAATAAATAAAATATTAAATTCAAGCATATGGGTAATATTGCTTTATTTAACCCAAAACTCAGTGCTCCCTGAGGTGGCCTCAATAAATCCTCCAAAATAATATATTAATCTCATATGTATTTTTAGTAGAGCTGCTGGCTTTGTTCCCACACTTCTACTCATTCTTTTTTTCTTGAGTCAGAGTCTCACTCTATTGCACAGGCTAAGTGCAGTGGCACACTTGTGGTCATCGCAGCCTCTGCCTGCTGGGCTGAGGTGATCCTTCTACCTCAGCCTTCCAAGTAGCTGGAACTACAGTCACGTACCATCATGTCTGGCTAATTTTATGTACTTATTTATTTATTGTAGAGATGAGGTTTCACCAAGTTGCCCAGGCTGCTCTCAATCCCCTGGGCTCAGGCAATCCTCTTGCCTCCGCCTTCCAAAGTGTTAGGATTACAGGCGTACAGTTTACATCTGACCCTTTGCTTACTAAGAATGTTTTAGTTGTGAAATATTAATGGCATCAGGATAAGGGGCCAGAAAAAAAAAATCAAGTATAACTCCAATTGTTTTCCTATACACACTTTCCCAATAATCTGAAGTCAGCAAAATGCTCTTCATGAAGCCTTATCCTATATATTGCCTAATGATGGTGAAAGTGATCAGACTTGCGACTTATATTCCTCCTCTGGAGATGCTTTTGCTCTTGGACTGAAGGATGCCAGTGCTGTTGGAGCCATTTCTGCTACCTGGATACAGAGCATCTGCTGCAAATTTGTGCCTCAAACCTGGCTCCCCATTCTTCCCCAGTTGCATGCTTAAGGAATGAAACACTCAATTCATGTTAGTTGTAAGCAGTCCACATGAAAACACATCAAGAGTACAAGTCACTTAATACATATTTATATCATCTCCTACCTCTCTAATCCTGAACCCCACTCCATTCCCTGCAACCTTTTCTGTTTTCATTTGTTTTTTGAGAAAATATTTTCCCCACATAATTATCTTCTTCTAACATGTGTAGGCATTTTCCCCATAAGACATTGCACCAAACTTCTGGAAATTAAGAGGAAAAAAAATTACTGTTGAAAATGGAGGCAGATCGGAAGTAAATATTTCTTTTCATATCAATCATCACCTGAAGGATCAAATCAAAGGGGCTGTAAGGTTCAGCTGGTTACCATTCGTATTCCTTTGCCTTTGGTCCCAAGAATGAACCTCAGAAATCATGGTCATCAGCACACTGTCATTGACAAGTCAATGGAGGTTACTTTGAAGAAGGATGATTCCACCTTCCCTTTAGAGGTAGAAATATGGGAGCAGTGACTGAACTACTGCAGCTTCATGGACCAAAGGCTATACCTGCATATCTATCTATCTATCTATCAACAACATCTCCCCCACAAAACCATAATAAAAAATATTGATTATGAAAAAAAAAAACCAAAAAAACAATATCTCACTCTGTTGCCCAGGCTGGAGTACAGTGGTACAATCATAGTTCATTGCAGCCTCGAACTCCTGGGCTCAAGCAATCCTCTCACCTCAGCCTCCTAAGTAGTCAGGACTATAGGTATGTACCACCATGCCCAGCTAATTAAAAAAAAATTACTTTGTAGAGATGGGGTCTTTGCCCAGGCTGGCAAAGGCTACACATTTCTAATATACACTTTAAAGGAAAATGTCACCACTATCTTTAAATCAGTAGCAAACCAGTTATTGTTCTCTCTCCCTCTTTCAAAAAATAGCAACATATGCCCTCAAATACAATCATACATGGCTCTATTAATTAGGCCCTTTTTTTTTTTTTTTTTTGAGTTGGATTCTTACTCGGTCGCCCAGACTGGAGTGCAGTGGCCGCTCCTGGCCACCGCAGCCTCAACCTGCTGGGTTCTGGCAATCCTTCCGCCTCATCAGCCTTCCGAGTAGCCGGAATTACAGGCGCACGCTACCACGCCTGGCTGATTTTTTGATTTATTATAGAGATGAGGTCTCGCTGCCCAGGCGGGTCTCGAACGCGTGGGCTCAGGCAATCTACTCATCTCAGCCTCCCAAAGGCGCGGGATTACAGGCTGAACCACCGAGCCCGGCTAGGCCCTTACTTTTTACTCTAAACTGAACCTTCAGGTAGCTTTTAAAAAACTACTGAAGCAAAAAAGAAGAGACAGGAAATATGGATTTGAATGTGCTTTGCCAGTTACTGTTATATAATCCAGGGGTAGGGGTCACTTTAAAAATAAACAAACATAACATTTTTTCTTTCTTTTCTTTTCTTTATGAGTAGTAGTCTCGTTCTGTCACCCAGGCTGGAGTGCAGAGACATGCTCAAGGCCATCGTAGTCTTGGCCCACTGGGCTCAAGTGATTCTTCCGCTTCAGTTTTCCAAGTAGTTGAAACTACAGGTGTGTGCCACCATGCCTGGCAAATTTTTTTGATTTATTGTAGAGACAAGGTCTCACCAAGTTGCCCAGGCTGGTCTTGAACCCTGGGACTCAGACAATCCTCGTGCCTCAGCCTCCCAAACTACTGGGATTACAGGCATGAGCCACCACGCCCGGCCAAACATAACATTGTCAAAAATCAATAGCCACACATATTTACACTATCTCTCCTTGCTTAATGAAATGAGGTGAATTTCTGAAAACCCATGGAATAAACACAAAACTTTCATAAACTAGATGAATTTCCTACTGACAATTTCAAAGATCCCTTACTGTCTTTGCTTTCTTTTAAAAATCGTCAAATAAAACATATTTCCTGTGTACAAAATGATGCTTACCATCTTTATTGCTGATTACTTGCAAATAGGATCCTATTTCCTCCACTAACTTTTTTTTTTTTTTTGAGTCAGTCTTACTCTGTTGCCAAGGCCGTAGTGCAGTGGCACACTGACAGTCACTGCAGCCTTGACCTGTTGGGCTCAGGCTACCCTTCCATCTTACCTTCCACGTAGCTGGAACCACATGCATGTATCACCATGCCTGGCTAATTTTTAAAAAATTTATTGTAGAGACAAAGTCTTGCCAAGTTGTCCAGGCTGGTTTTGAACCTCTGAGCTCAGGTAATCCTCCTGCCTCTACCTCCCAAAATATTGGTACTATAGGTATAAGCCACTGAATCTGGCCCATTAACTTTTTTTTTTTTTTTTTTTTGAGTTGGAGTCTCACTCTGTCACCCAGACTGGAGTGCAGTGGCCGCTCCCAGCCACCGCAGCTTCGACCTGCTGGGCTCTGGCGATCCTTTTGCCTCAGCCTTCCAAGTAGCCAGAATTACAGGCACGCGCTACCACGCCCGGCTGATTTTTTGATTTATTGTAGAGATGAGGTCTCGCTGCCCAGGTGGGTCTCGAATCCACGGGCTCAAGCAATCCACTCACCTCAGCCTCCCAAAGGCGCAGGATTACAGGCTGAGCCACTGAGCCCGGCTCACTAACTTTTTAGAAAAGTAAATTCTTGGTCAGGTACAGTGGCTTACATCTGTAATCCCAGCACTTTGGAAGGCAGGGGGCCAGAGGACTGATAGAGCTCACAGGTTCAAAACTGGCCTGGACAACTTAGTGAGACCACGCCTCCACAATAAATAAATTAGATGGGTGTGGTGGTATGCATCTGTAGTTCCAGTTACTTAGATGTCTTAGGTGGAAAGATTGCCTGAGCCCAGCAGGTTGAGACTGCAGTGGCCGTAAGCATGCCACTGCACTCTAGCCTGGGCAAAAGAGTGAGACTCCAACTAAAAAAAAAAATTACAAAAAAGAAAAAGACCAGGTTCTTCAGCAAAGTCTAAGAACATGAGCTTCAGCATATGTGTAATGTCTCTTTTTTGCTACTTTGTCTTTGATTTGTCTTAATCAAATCTTTAAAACAAGCATCTGGTGGCAATCTAGGACATGTTGAAATTAACACTATATAAAAAAACATTCCACTTTGTATGTCCTGTTTATAGTAACCTAAGTAACCAAGATGCTGGTCTCGAAGCCATGGGCTCAGGCAATCCTCTCACCTTGGCCTCTCAGAGTGCTGGGACTATAGGTGTGAGCCACTGCACCCGGCCTGTGAATCAAGTTTAAGCAAGTTTCAAGTAACTCCAAACGAAAAATACTGGAGAGATCTAGCTTTCAAAGAACACTTGTTTGAGAGGATAATTAATGTGTTAACATTTTTGGTGACTACGTTAATTTTAAAATTTAAAAATGTGTGACATACCTTGTTCATATATTAAAATAAAGAGTGTTTTAAAACAACTTTATGAAGCGGAAAAAGGAGTAAGTCACTTCCAAGGTTTCTTGGTCTTCTACAACTTCTAGTCACTGACAAGAACTTACAAGGTCATGCAGGATTCACTGTGGCATGCCTGTCTCAGGTATGTGAGAGGTATGATATAGGGTTTAAATCCAATAAGGGCTCTGGGGAAATAAGAAAGCATTTAGGGACAAAGCAGGCCTTATTCTGAAAAATCTAAACCATGTTTTAGATTAACATCTGCTATCCACTTTACACTTAGGTGATTCAAATATCCTGCATACATTTCACACAGGGAAAATACTTTAAGATCCCAAGTATGTCCTAATGTAACATGAGACTACCTTTTTTGACCTCAGACTAAGAGAACTGATGGTATGTTTATAAAAATAAAAGAGAATTAAAATACCCATGATTGCTTTGACTTACACAATATCACTTGAATTTTTCTGTAAATAATTTTAAGGTTGAATATACCAAGAATGCAACTGAACAATAAGGAAATTTTTATAACCCTAAGTTCAAATGTTCCATATTATACTTTTTTCCTGTCCTTCTTCAAGCCTGAGAGCTCCAATACATGCTAACAGAGAAAAAGATCAAAATTACAATTAGCACAAGGAATACTGCAAATAGAATCCCCAGGGGAAAATAGGCTGAATAAAATAAACTCAAACATGTAACTGAATGAGAAACCCCTAAGGCACACAAAATTAAACTGTGTTACTTACCAAACCACTACACCATCTCCTGACAGATATCCAGAAAAAAATGTGGGAAATCTAAAATGTATCATAAATGGGCAGAGAGAACACTTTAATAGCCCTCCCCTAAATAACATAATTCAAAATGGAAAATTCTAAAACAAGATATAGGTCAATGAAGTATAATTATTCTAAAGTGTGTTATAAAATTTCTAAACTTATGAACAAAGTTCCAGAGTTTTCTGCTGCTGAGAATGCTGAAATCCTTTGAAAAGAAATAAAAGAAGAACTAGAAAAAGAAAAACAAAAGTTAAAGCTTAAATAGGGAAAAATCCAAAACAGATCATGGTGTAGGGGAAAGCTGAAGACAGCAGGAAGGAGAGGGGAAGAAATAACATCAAGGTTAAAAAGCAAAACAAAATAATACTCTGGGACTTTATTTTGAACAGATCAGTTATGTATTATTTGACTCATGGCTCAACAAAGAAATATCTGTGTAAACGTAAAAAAGTTAATTAAACCTCCCTGTATCCCATTATACTCATCAGTAAAGTGGAATTGTGAAGATTAAAAAAAGAACATCTTTGCCTTCCTGCACACAGCAAAAAAATAAAATAAAAACAAAAAAAAGATCACCAGAAAAGCACTTTGAACAGTACTTGGCACTTAGTAAGTAAGCACTTAACAAATGCTAGCTATTAAACACAGAGTACACATTTAAATATTATTTTGTCACCTCTTATTTTCATTTTTACACTGATCTCCCTGAGAGGCTGAAATTTCAATTTCAAGTTCAGGATTAGACAATGTATCTAATGACACTTAACTTTCAGAGTAGCTTCAGGTAAATTCTTCTAAATGCACTTTACAAAATAGCTGACTCAAATAATAAGGTAGCATCCCTCCTCTTGCCTACAACAATTAATACTACTGACATCAGAAGAGAGATAGAAGGCAGTATGACTATTGTGAATGCTCCGTAAATAATGGGTGAATTGAATGTTCACTGTGGAGATAATAAAATAACACGAGGCCATACTTACTTTAACCAACTTAACTTCTTTTATTCCTTTCCTCTAAAAAACTTAAGCTCAAGCTTTTGTACACTCAAAGCTTACAAACATGTATCAATCACAAAACGTAGAAAAGAAAGTATTCTGCAGGCCGGGCTTGGTGGCTCAGCCTGTAATCCCAGCACTTTGGGAGGCCGAGGTGAGTGGATTGCCTGAGCCCGCAGGTTCGAGACCCGCCTGGGCAGCGAGACCTCATCTCTACAATAAATCAAAAAATCAGCCGGGCATGGTAGCGTGTGTCTGTAATTCCGGCTACTCGGAAGGCTGAGGCGGAAGGATCGCTGGAGCCCAGCAGGTCGAGGCTGCAGTGGCCGGGAGCAGCCACTGCACTCCAGTCTGGGCGACAGAGTGAGACTCCAACTCAAAAAAAAAGTATTCTGCAAGGCTAAGGTCAGGGGTAACAAAAGTATACAATAGATTAAATTTTAAAAATTTATATCTTATATTCTAGAATATATCTTTTGCTCTTTTTAGTTTATAATTCAAAACTCCCCCAAGTCTAACCTAAAAAAAACCCACTGTCTCTAGCTCTCAAGAGATAAATTTATATTTCTGGAGACAAATAAAAATGGAAAAAAGTAGAAAGGTTAAGTTCTTAGTTCTAGTACCTGTACTTGCTTTTTCACAAACTAGCTGTACAAACTATCACTTAACCTTTCTGGGCCTCAGTTTTCCCACTGGTAAAACAGGATACTACAACCTAAATCAGGGTTATTGTAAATGTAAGGATAATATAAAACACCTAGCATCATGTGTCTGGCACACAGTAGAAAGTCAACTAATGGAAACTATTCGTATGAATGGCGGGGAGGGCATTGGACTACAGATATGAAGTCAAAGGTCAAAATATCAAGAGGCTTTCCTTAGTACTTTAATTTCTCCAGGAAGAGACAGCTAAAGCATAGAAGTCATAAGGAGACACGTCTAACAGAGTTTATCACCATGATTGATTAAAGAACTTTGAACAGTTTCACCTAGGGTCTGGATGACTAACAGCAATATGGACACAGACCACAGTAACATTATAGTATACTTCTGCTTTGAAAGTACAGCAGAATATGGTTCGTACCCACCTATGCAATTTTTAGGAGTGGACCAGGACTGGCCAGCTGGGCTGTTTTTCTGCCTTGGTCCGCGAACTTTCATAAAGTAGGATTTTGAGAACTGTGAAGTGAGAGATTTCTCTGTAACAGTCAATAGCAGAGGATCTTCTGAAGCTCCCTCTGAGTCCCTCAAAATTTTGGAATTCTGGTCCTTTTTGAATTTTTTTTAACTTACAAACTGTATTACCCATAGCATCTAGATAGTAAGATTTGATACAAATTTGCTGTCAAACTGTGATTTAAGTGATTCTAAATGCTCTTCAAAGAGGGCCACTGTTTTGTTGAAGCCTAGAAATCATTTTGTATATGAGCCAACCACACATTCTTGTTATTTCATCAGTGACATGACAAGTCAATCCTCATGTTTTAGGAAAATTGAACAATCTCCAAAGTAACTGCTAGGAAGCAATGGGTTAAAGCAAGGGAGGGGGGAAGGCCTGGGGGAGAAACCAGAATAACCTTCCTAAGGCAGAATCTCAGTCAGGGAAAATAATAAAAGGCTTGAGGATGGGCTTGGTGGCTCAGCCCGTAATCCCGCGCTTTGGGAGGCTGAGGTGAGGGGACTGCCTGAGCCCGCGGGTTCGAGACCCGCCTGGGCAACTTGGCAAGACTTCATATCTACAATAAATCAAAAATCAGCCGGGTGTGGTAGCACGTGCCTGTAGTTCCAGCTACTTGGAAGGCTGAGGTGGAAGGATCGCAGGAGCCCAGCAGGTCGAGGCGGCCGTGGCTGCACTCCAAATTCTCAAAATTTGCGACCTTTTATATACCTCCCTGATTATCACACAAACACCAGCATTTCTCTTGTGGTGTCAAATCTAAATTTCTGAAATTTGAGATCTTTCATATATTTCCCTGCATCTTATCTTTCCTTTCAAGCCTTTTTTTTTTTTTTCGAGTTGGAGTCTCACTCTGTCGCCCAGACTGGAGTGCAGTGGCCACTCCCAGCCACCACAGCCTTCACCTGCTGGGCTCCGGTGATCCTTCTGCCTCAAGCTGTTTGTGTGAAATCAGGGAGGTATATATAAAAGGTCGCAAATTTTGAGAATTTAGATTTGACATCATGACATAATGGGAATGTTGGTGTTCATGTGATAATTATCATGACAATTGTTGAGGACAAATAAGTAAGAGAGATTAGGCAGGATTATTAGGGAGAAGGTTGTAATAATGTAAGAACTGATTTTTAAGAAAAGGTTAAAAACCATCACCTTGGGGTTCTAGAATAATAAATGGAGAAATTAACATTGTAGAGAAGAATCAGCATGACTCGATTAACAGAAAATCAAATAAAGGCACTAAGAAGATTTAAAAATGTGGGATCAAGAGGTGTTTCCAAAATTCATAATTCTTTCATGGCTATGCCTATAAGGTTTTAATCTCTTTTAAAGGATGATCCCCCTGGATACCCATGACTGACTGACTGCACAATGTCAGGAACTAAACTTAGTATTCACTAAATGTTTGTTAAATGAATAAATGCTGGTAACCGTTTATCATTATAAAGTTTCATGTGATCTGGAGGAACATATGAGATTACAGTGAAAGACTGGTGTTACAGGTATGATTAAGGTGCACACAAAATCCAGTATAGCCCTAACCAATGGCTGAAGTCCCTAAAGAGGGGTAAAACATGAGAAGAGGGTGTTAGAGGATAAAAATATACAGAATTATGTATCAACCAGAGCCTGCAAAAGCCAGAAGAATCTGGAAGTTTATACAACGGTGTCAAAAATAAGAGATCAAGGAAAATGATTGGGGAAAAGAAGGCATCTGAAATGGCCTGATGGCTATTGTTGCTATTAGCACCCTGGTTTTGACTGCATAGCAACTAAACTGATCTGTAATTATGAATTCCTAGGCAGAAGTTAGAAGGGGCCCTAAAGCAACTAAGGGCACCTTGTTAGAGATATATACTTGAAATTCTGAAGTTGGTCTTGGTGCTAAGTATAACTAGAGCTAGTCTGGTAGCTTTCATTACTATCTTACAGGTCATCAATTAAGTCCCAGCTCTGATACTCTGCTTGTGTATTCATCAGCTATCTATCTATCAAAAAATATGCATGTAAATATGAGCCATTACTATCAGAGAACAGATTTTTTCCAAAGTTAAGAGGAATCAGAATGCCATTTAACTTTGCTTATGCATTCTACCATAGGCTTTCTCCAAGAATCAAAGTGAGTGAAAAACTATCAAGAAATAATTTCTGGCTCTGTTTTATCTTTTTTCTATGACGTTAGCCTGGGCAAATCATAAGATATGAAGTGGAATGGGAAAAATAATGCCCCATTTCTAAAACATATACACACAGAAAGATAACAATTAGAAGTAATCTGGAGGGTATTTTGTTTTTTTTTTAGTTGGAGTCTCTGTCGCCCAGGCTGGAGTGCAGTGGCACACTCACGGCCACCGCAGCCTCAGCCTGCTGGGCTCAGGAGATCCTTCCGTCTCAGCCTTTCAAGTAGCTGGAACTACAGGCACACGCCACCTCACACGGCTAATTTTTTAAAATTTATTGTAGAGATGCAGTCTCACCAAGTTGCCCAGGCTGGTCTTGAACCTGTGGGCTCAGGCAATCCTCTTACCTCAGCCTCCCAAAGTGCTGGGATTGTAGGTGTGAGCCACCACGCCTGGACATAAGGTACTTTTTTAAAAAAGGATAATCAACACTACACAAAGCCATGGCTATATATGCATCCAGCATACTTCATGATCTTCCAACAGCCACTTCAAAGACATAAAAGAAAGCCAGGTAAAGAACAAAACAGTGCAAAGGAAGTGCTCACAGAAATTAAGTGGCTTTTACCTTCAAAGAATAAGAACATTCCAACCTGGAAAGAAAAAGTTAAAGATGATAAAAAATGAATTCCATGTAAAATCATAAGAGTTGCATAGTTACATTATGGCATAGCTCAATTTTATTAAAAATAATTTAAAACAAATTTTTGAAATACTCTAACTAGAAGAAAATTGAAAACTAGCAAAAGAAAGTCTCATTTAAGATGTTCAGTAAACTTGTGACAAAGCCAAATACAAAAAAGAGTAGCCTGAACAATTTGTAAAAACAGTTTGAAAAATAGCCATAGGCTTGTTCAACTGGTATTGTTCAATCAATGAAGGCTACACTGATAGCTCACAATTTATAAAAGGGAGGTTTCTGAACTATTCAGAGGCCATCATTCATCCTAATTATCCAACACAAAATAATTCTTATGTTCGTAGTTCTGCAACACCAGTTGTTGGCCCCAGCTATTGTTCTAAGTTGGAGAAACCATTAGCCTAATCAACTAATTAGTAGTATCCCAGTTTTTCAAAGAAGCCTGACGTCATTTACCTAGTAAGACTACATAGAACAACTAAAATCCACAAGGCAGCACAGAGTAGTGTTTAAAACATGAGTTCTGGTAACAGACCCACTTGTAGTTGGCAGGCCTTAGACCAAAATATCTACATGTTTTAGTTATCCACATTCATACTTACTTTACAGGGTTCATATGAAGCTTAAATAAGTTCACAAAAGTTACTTATGACAATAGCAGCACACTGGAAATATTCAGTATTAGCTTGTTTCTGAATGAAATTATATCCAGTTCGATGCATTAACCTCAGTTCTTATGCTGACTAAAAGTTCCAGATGGTAGTAATAGGTCTTAGAACACTTTAAAAAAAGAAAATGTGTAGGGGTGAAAAACTAAATGGAAAATGAAGTGCTAAAAAGGTGAAAGCTACTGGGTTAAACCATGTATTTTTTTTTTTTTTGAGTTGGAGTCTCACTCTGTCACCCAGACTGGAGTGCAGTGGCTGCTCCCGGCCACCACAGCCTCGACCTGCTGGGGTCCGGCGATCTTTCTACCTCAAGCCTTCCGAGTAGCTGGAACTACAGGCGCGCGTTACCATGCCCAGCTAAGTTTTTGATTTATTGTAGAGATTAGGTCTCGCCAAGTTGCCCAGGTGGGTCTCGAACCCGCAGGCTCAGGCAATTCACTCACCTCGGCCTCCCAAAGCGCTGGGATTACAGGCTGAGTCACTCAGCCCGGCTCAAACCATGTATTTTTAGGGGACATGTAGTCAAGAGTTTTGTTTTGTTTACAAAGAGAAGCTATTATCATCCATCTTTTCTTTCCAAAGAACCACCTCGGCAGTCACTCCTGTCAAATATAGAAATGTCCTATAATGTAGAAAATGAATATCAGACACTGGGTTAATCAGATTCACAAGACATGATGGGGGATAAAACAGCTGGATCTCTTAGGGAAGCTTATGAACCTTAATGAGTTACAGGGACAAAAGTTACTTTTCTATTATTTATTTTTGAGTTGGAGTCAGGCTGGAGTGCAGTGGCACGCCACTCACAGCCACCGTAGCCTCAACCTGCTGGGCTCAGGCAATCCTTCTGTCTCAGCCTTCCAAGTAGCTGGAACTACAGGCATTTGCCACCATGCCCAGATCTTTTTTTATTTTTATGTTTATTGTAGAAATGAGGCCTCACCAATTTGCCCAGGCTGGTCTCAACCTGTGGGCTCAGGCAATCCTCTCAACTTAGTCTCCCAAAGTGCTGGGATTACAAGTGTGAGTCACCACGCCTGGCCTGACTAGTTATTTTTAGTAAATCTATTCCATTTTAACCAAGCAATATCTGTATGTCTGTTTATCTTCGAGGAGGGAAGAAATGGTTCAGAGAACTGCTCATTAATTCAGACTTGACAGGGATTTCTTGTAAAGGTATAAGTTTTCAGCAATGTAACCTTTAGATTTATTTGCTTCTTCAGATTCATACACTCAATCCCCCCATCTTTGTATTTTTACATTTAAAAAAAAAAAAAAATTTAGGGCCGGGCGTGGTGGTTCAAGCCTATAATCCCGGTACTTTGGGAGGCAGCACTTTGGGAGGCTGAGGCAAGAGAATTGCCTGAGCTCAAGGGTTCGAGATCAGTCTGGGCAACTTGGTGAAACTTCATCTCTACAATAAATAAAAATAATAATAATAAGCCAGGTGTGGAAGTGCGCACCTGTAGTTCCAGCTACTTGGAAGGATGAGGTGCAAGGATCACCTGAGCTCAGCAGGTTGAGGGTGCGGTGGCCATGAGCGTGCCACTGTAATCAAGTCTGGACAATGGAGTGAGACTCCAACAATAAATAAATAAATAAATAAAATTTGAACTAGATAGTCGAGAATTCTTGGAATTATATCCAGTAGACATTAAGCTTAATTTTAGTTAGCTGTAATAAATCACAATATTCATGAACCCTTCTGCTTTCCTGGAGTACTCTAAATCATACATAATATTCATGTATTATAACTATAATCTGAATATTTTATTAGGAGCACAGAATACCACTTAAACTTCCAATGGTGTTTCTAGAACATTTAGTCTGATTATTACTACTACTGTTTATGAATCTATTATGGCCTCCTGCAATCTTCTCTAAATTCTTTGAACTATGACTTATTAATTTTATATTCCTAATTCCTGAAACAAATACTCAATGGCCATGAAATAAACAAATATCATCAATTATCGATATTAGATATAAATTAGACAACATTTTCAATAAATAGCTGATTTTTAATCAATAATCTACATTTAGTTGATGATGTTTAAGATCAGTCTATTTCATGATAGACTTTTTTTTTCTTTTTTTTTTGAGTTGGAGTCTCACTCTGTCACCCAGACTGGAGTGCAGTAGCCGCTCCCGGCCACTGCAGCCTCGACCTGCTGGGCTCCGGCGATCCTTCCGCCTCAGCCTTCCGAGTAGCCGGAATTACAGGCATGAGCTACCAAACCTGACTGATTTTTTAATTTATTGTAGAGATGAGGTCTCGCTGCCCAGGCGGGTCTCGAACCCATGGGCTCAGGCAATCCACTCACCTCAGCCTCCCAAAGGCGTGGTGGGATTACAGGCTGAGCCACCAAGCCCGGCTGATGATATCCCTTCTTAAGCATTAACAGGTTGATCCAGATTTTACTGTATTTTCTGAAAATAAAAAAAGTTAATTACTTTTATAATACTTTTTCTTTTTTTTTTGAGTTGGAGTCTCACTCTTTCGCCTAGACTCGAGTGCAGTGGCCGCTCCTGGCCACTGCAGCCTCGACCTGCTGGGCTCCAGCGATCCTCTGCCTCAGCCTTCCAAGTAGCTGGAACTACAGGTGCGCGCTACCACGCCCAGCTAGTTTTTGATTTATTGTAGAGATGAGATGTCGCCAAGTTGCCCAGGCAGGTCTTGAACCCACAGGCTCAGGCAATCCACTCACCTCAGCTTCCCAAGGCGTGGGATTACAGGCTGAGTCACTGAGCCCGGCTTATAATACTTTTCAAGGACAAAATTCAGAAGAGTAATTTTTAGAATTCCTATTATCATCTTGAAAACTCACATAATGAAGAAATAAACTAGTAAATGTCATGTAGGTTTTCCAATCCTCATTTTAAGATAACATTTTTCTCAAATGTTTACTGGTAAACAAGATCACATAATTCATGTTAAGTGTTCAGTTGCTGAAGTACTCAGACTTCTTTCCTCAAGGCTACTATACTGTGTATCTATATACATGTAAATATGCTGCTACAGACAGACTCTTCAGGTAAATTTTATGAAGTATTTATTCTTGTTCTATTTTTCCAGATTAAAAGATAAAGCAGGCCAGGCATGGTAGCTCACACCTGTAATCCCATCACTTTGGGAAGGTGAAGTAGAATCATTTGTGGCCAGGAGTTCAAGACCAACCTAGGTAAAACCCCATTTCTCCAAAAAAAATTTTTAAAAATTAGCCAGATATGGTGGTGCACACCTGTAGTCCCAGCTTCTTGGGAGGCTGAGGCAGGAGGATCATTTGAGTCTAGGAGTTTGAGGTTGCAGTAAGCCATGATCATGCCACTGCACCCCAGTCAGGGTGACAGAGCAAGACCCTGCCCCCACCAAAAGGATTAACACTAAAATGATTATACAAATATTATTTTTAAGAATAACAGGCCAGGCTCAGTGGCTCAGCCTGTAATCCCAGCACTTTGGGAGGCCAAGGCAAATGGACTGCATGTGTCCGCAGGTTCGAAACCAGCCTGGGCAGACCTCACTTCTACAACAAATCAAAAATTATCCAGGTGTGGTGGTGCACACCTGTAGTTCCAGCTACTTGGAAGGCTAAGGTGGGAGGATTGTCGGAGCCTAGGAGACTGACGCTGGAGTAGCTATGAGTGTGCCACTGTACTCTAGCCTGGGCAACAGAATGAGACTCCAACTCAAAAAAAAAGAATAACAATAGTGATTTTTAGGCATGGTAAATAATAAGGCTTCAGTTCTTCCCTAATACAATATTAATATTACTGTCATGGTGAGCTTATATTCAGGACTGGTGAGTAAAGAGGATTTCCTGAATCTATTCTCAACTATCCAATTACTTTAGCAATGAACCAAATTACATAGAATCCGAGAAGCAAGGTCTCACAGTCCTCATGAATTAACAGGCTTGTAAGAATACAGATATCGGGCTGGGTGCAGTGGCTCACACCTATAATCCTAGCACTTTGGGAGGCCCAGGTGAGAGGATTGCCTGAGCCCACGGGTTCAAGATCAGCCTGGGCAACTTGGCAAGACCTCATCTGTACAATAAATTGAAAAAGGAACCAGGTGTGGTGGCACATGCCTGTAGTTCCAGTTACTTGAAAGGCTGAGGTGGAAGGATCGTCTGAGCCCAGCAGGTTGAGGCTGTGGTAGCCATGAGCAGCGTGCCACTGCAATCCAGTCTTGGTGACAGAGTGAGACTCTGACTCAAAAAAAAAAAAAAAAAGGTATCTATTAACCTATACTGTTTTTTACATGACTCAAGATTTTCAAGAAATAGGACAGCAAAAAATATCCTGAATAATCTAAAGCCATTACTATTTGATTTTTAAAAAAGGTTTTAAAGTCACCCTTCTTTCTGTATCAAGGAACATAACATTTTCTCTATGAATATATAAGGAAAGTAGGTGCTCCACACCACCAATATCAGGACTCAGCATACTGCCTGCTGTTACACATAATTCCATATCTTGCATACATACATGCAAACACACATTCAGATCTGATAAGCCCTTTGATAAGTCCTTTAATGAACTTTCACAATGTTCTTGAAAAATGTAGGACTGAAACTAAAAATTAGGTGATGGAACAGATTAATATACTAGTCTTTTTTTTTTTTTTTTTTTTTTTGAGATGGGTTTTGCTATACTGGCTGGGCCATATTACCCAGGCTGATCTCCAACTATCCTCCTGCCTCAGTCTCCCAAGTAGCTGGAACTGAGGATGTACATGTACATCACCAAGATCAGCTCTCATGCTAGCATTTAAAAATGCTTAAATCCTGGTATAGACAGAACTCAGGAATAAAGAAAAATAAATTTGGGTTTTGTGAGTATATTGCAGAGAAATTCTTAACTTTTACGCCATTTGTAAAGTGGTACCCTTTCCCAAAGAAGTATACATTTACCTAGGTTAAAAACTGGCTTTTATAAAGACCAAAATTTGATACAATATTTTAGACTAAATTTTTGTAAATGAATGATAGAAAAAAAGCAAAACAAATGGCTACTGTCAACATAAAACAAAGAAAAAACCCTTACTAATCCTTAATCTCAGATAAAATTATTTTACTTTAAGTTCAAATCAGGTTAGCTTTAGATATAATTTAAAGAGCTTTAAAGTAAACATAAAATTTACCATTTACTTCTAACCTCACATTAAGTCTATTTCTAATCTTATAGTTTAGGTAGATGTACACTTGGAGTCAAGTAGATCAGAGTTTGTTAATCTCAATCTCTGAGTTCCTTATCTGAAAAGTAGGGGTGATCACCTACCTCGCAGGTGTTGTAGATTACATGACGAAGAATGGAAATATCTCCTTAGCAGAGCCTGGCACATAGTACTCACACCGTAGTGTGAGTAGGTAATATCAACCCACATTAAAAAAAAGCTCACCATAAAAAAAAAGGAAACAGTAGAGTTTGTTTTCCATACTTCACTTATAATATTTTATTTTTCAAAATAAAGTTTTAGAGTTGAAAATCAGACTTTTAAAAAATCACTGTTATCAAGGACCACCATTATCTATATGTAAAATCACCTTTATACATAGATACACTTGCCATTATTCTACGCTTCACCAGCATTTCCCACCTGTTGATCTTAATCCATAAAGGTTGTTTTTAAAAAGGCATCTTGAGCCAGGCTCGGTGGCTCAGCCTGTAATCCCGCGCCTTTGGGAGGCTGAGGTGAGTGGACTGCCTGAACCTGCGGGTTCGAGACCCGCCTGGGCAGGGAGACCTCATCTCTACAATAAATAAAAAAAAAATCAGCCGGGTGTGGTAGCGCATGCCTGTAATTCCGGCTACTCGGAAGGCTGAGGCGGAAGGATTGCCGGAGCCCAGCAGGTCGAGGCTGCGGTGGCCGGGAGCGGCCACTGCACTCCAGTCTGGGCAACAGAGTGAGACTCCAACTCAAAAAAAAAAAAGGCATCTTGAACAACTTTCTTCATTAGCCTACTTTAGCTTTTTACCACCCAAGACTTCCTTTGAACTAAATAATGAACGTTCAATTTTTGGGGGAGACAAAGTTAGAAATCCCAAAAATAAATAAAACCACATAGGTATTTTTAGTCATCTACCAATCTTTCCTTTCTGAACTTTAAATTCTTTTTGTCTTCTATAACTCTTGTTACAACTATTTTCTGATCTAATTCCTAAATAAACATGCTGTAATAGTTCCTCAGCATCCTGATCTTTTTTTGCATTATCCTTCCCATTGTTATTTTCTAACTATTCCCTGAAACTATTAAAACCTGTTTCTCTTAACTCTCCATTTTCTTGCAGATCTTGCTCCTGTCCTTTCCTTGGAATACTAGACATTGCTACCATGTGTGGAAACCTTCACCATAGTTTTAAATCTCAGACCAACTAGATCCAGGCACAGCACTGCAAGCATTTGCGGTTGGTATCTTTTCTACTAAGACCTATTCTCTGAAATCTCCCAGAATGTGAGAATCTATAACTTTGATACTTAAAGTGTAGTCAGGAGCCCTGGTATCACCCATAAGCCTGTTAGAAATGCTGCAGGCTCTTGCCCTATCTCAGATTTAAGAGTCAGAATCTGCATTTTTTTCTTTTTTTTTTTTTTGGGTCTCATTCCACTCTGTCACCCAGGCTCGAGTGGAGTGGCATGCTCACAATCACCACGGTCTCAACCTGCTGGGTTCAACCTTCAGCCTTTCAAGTAGCTGGAACTACAGGTGCACACAAACACATCCAACTAATTTTTTGATTCATTGTAGAGACGAGTTCTCACCAAGTTGCCCAGGCTGGTCTCAAATCCCTGGACTCAGGTAATCTCCTCCTCTCAGCCTCCCAAAGTGATGGGATTAACAAATTCCCAGAAATTCTCACCCACTTCAAATTTGAGCAGCACTGCTGAGTGGTGAATTGTGACCTCAACAGCTTAACTAGAAGATTTAAATCATCACCAGAAATTATTTGAAAATCACTTTGATATATGCAATAAATGGTCTTATTCATCTTTTCTTTCACATTTGGAAAAGTAAATAGAAATGACATGACAACTAATGAACATATCCATATTACTCCTAATGGTTTAGAATATAGTTTCAAGCCTGGCTCGGTGGCTCAACCAGTAATCCTGCGCCTTGGGAGGCTGAGGTGACTGGATTGTCTGAGCCCGCAGGTTCGAGACCCACCTGGGCAACTTGGCGAGACCTCATCTCTACAATAAATCAAAAATTAGCTGGATATGGTAGCACGCGCCTGTAGTTCCAGCTGCTTGGAAGGCTGAGGTGGAAGGATTGCCGGAGCCCAGCAGGTCAAGGCTGCGGTGGCCAGGAGCAGCCACCGCACTCCAGTCTGGGCAACAGAGTGAGACTCTAACTCAAAAAAAAAAAAAAAAGAATATAGTTTCAATAGTAACATTTAGTGTTGGCTGTTAGATCAAATTGTTTTCCATACAAAATCTATACAGATTATATTTAAATATGATTAATCTGGTACAGTTCCATTTCTTAATAGAAAACATGGGAATTTTCAATATGACAAGCCAATGCTGAACATGCATCATTTAACCAAAAATATCATTATACTATAACCTGGTAGAAGGATACCCAAGACCTTCTGACCAAACCAATTCAGGTACTTGAACAATAGCCAAATACATAAGTACCGTTATAAATAAAAGATTCAAATGAAAATAGAATGTTTTGATGATATTTTGATCAATATAAGACAAAAATTTCAAAATAGTGATTTAGTTGATAAAAATAGTGGCCTTTTAAAGTATAGAATATATTCCAAATATAACAATCTACTTAAAAACCTAGGCAACTGAAATGTACAGATTTAAAGGATTAATTCACCAAGGATACCTGTAAAGGAATGTTTCCAAATTCTATTAAATAGCACCCTGTAGAGTATTGAGATCTGCAATAATGCAGAATTTCCATATTTGGGAAAATATTTTCCCCCTCGCAATGTGAAAACTTGAGGCTGAGCTCCTTTTTTCACCTATGTTACTATGTTTAACAATACTGATCCTTATCTTCACCCTTATGGAAAAGAATATTAAAGTGATCAAACTTTCAAAAGGTAAGACTAAATTTTTACCCCTGCTTCTTAATAAATGGTCAGTAGACTTTAAGATCGCCATTTTAGAGTTTTAAGTAAACAGTCGAATAAAACATTACTATCACTTGTTTCTGGAAATTCCTACAAATGGTCTTACTTTCAGTCACAAATTTCAAGTCTAAGGAAATAGAAATATGATTTCCTTCCAGAGCAATATGCAGAAGATAAACCCCTATATGAATGTAACACTCCACAGGACAATATCTAATATAATCATTTTATTTCTAAAAATAAACTAAATAAATACAGGGCTTTATGTAGAGTCAAAAGACACTAATAGAGCCTAAAATTAACATGTTTGTTAAAAGCAACCTCCCTTTATTTCTGGAAGAAATAACATCACAAATCAGTGAGCTGCCCCATCTCCTGCTCTGCCACCACCAAAAGGTACCCAAGTTTAGAAATTTTTGCTGTTAGAACATTTGTCCTGTTTCAGTGAGTAATCTCCTTGATTTGGGGGCAAAAAATAAAACAAGAACGGTATAATCTGGAAAATATTAACCAGAAAGAAGTATTTTGTCTACTCTTTATTATCTTAGAAAAATAAGGCCAGGCGCAGTGGTTCAAGTCTGTAATCCCAGCACTTTCAGAGGCCGAGATGAGTGGATTGTCTCAGTCCGTGGGTTCGAGACCAGCCAGGGCAACTTGGCAAGACCTGTCTCTACAATACATTAAAAAAAAAAAAAATTTCACTGGGCACGATAGCGCATGTCTGTAGTTCGGCTACTTGGAAGGCTGAGGTGGAAGGTTCGCTGGAGCCCAGCAGGTCGACACTGGGGTGGCTGTGAGCACGCTACTGCCCTCCAACCTGGGTGACGGATTGAGACTCCAACTCAAAAAAAAAAGAAAAGAAAAGAAAAGAAAAATAGTCCAGGTGTGGTGGCTCAAGCCTGTAATCCCAGCAAGGATGCAAGAGGATTGCTGAGATCAGGGGTTCGAGACCAGCCTGGGCAACTTGGCGAGACCTTCCTTGTCGCTACAATTTAAAAAAAAATTAGCTGGGTATGGTGATATGTACCTGTAGTTCCAGCTACTTGAAAGGTCGAAGCCGAAGGATTGCCTGAGCCCAGCAGGTTGAGGCCGTGGTGGCCATGAGCATGCCACTGCACTCCAGCCTGGGGAACAGAGCAAGACTCCAACTCAAAAAAAGAAAAATAGGGAGCCAGGTATGGTGGCTCACACCTGTAATACCAGCATTTTGGGAGGCAGAGGCAAGAGGATTGCCTGAGTCCAGGGGTTTGAGACCAGTCTGGGCATCTTGGCGAGACCTCGTCTGTTAATCAAAAAATTAGCCAGGCATGGTGGTGCACGCCTGGGGTTCTAGCTACTTGGAAGACTGAGGCAGAAAGATGGCCTGAGCTCAGCAGGTCGAGGTTATGGTGACCGTGAGCATGCCACTGCATGGCAGCCTGGGTGACAGTGAGACTCTGACTTAAAAAAAAGAAAAGAAAATAGGTATTCACTTTTTCTTCTCCACAACTCATTTAAGACTTCATTCAAAAGAAACAAGGTGGGCCAGATGTGGTAGCTCACGCCTGTAATCACAGCTCTTTGGGAGGCCCAAGCAGGCAGATTGCTTAAGCCCAGGAGTTCAAGATCAGCCTGAACAACATAGCAAAACCTAGTCTCTACAAAAGTAAGAGACATGGGCATGGTGGCACATACTTGTAGTTTTAGCTATTTAAGATGCCGAGAAGGAAGAATTGCCTGATCCCAGGAAGTCAAGACTGCTGTGAACCGTGATTGTTGTGATCACGCCACTGCACTCTAGTCGATGGGCAACAGAGTGAGATCCCAACTCCAGAAAAAAAAGGGGGGGGGAGAAACCAGACAGAATATTTTGTTATTAGTGGCACTGTCCGCAAAGGAACAAGCATATTTCTTCAAGTAAATTTCCATTCTATAGAACTTCCCTCTACCTTTGTGACTAGTGAGAAATGAAGGATACCTTCAAGAAAAACGAGGCTAGGCACAGTGGCTCATGCCTGTCATCCCAGTGTAATGGGAGGCTGAGGCAGGAGTATTGCTTGAGTCCGGGAGTTCGAGACCAGCCTAGGCAACAGAGCCAGACCTTGTCTCTACAAAAAAATAATTAGCTGGGTATGGTGGCATGCACCTGGACTCCCAGTTACTCAGAAGGCTGAGGCAGAAGGATCGCCTGAGCTCAGGAGGTCGAGGCTGGAGTGAGCCGTGAGCATGCCACTATACTACAGCCTGGATGAGAGTGAGACCCTGACTCAAAAAAAAAGAAAAAAAGAAAAACTACTGTATAAGGGCTCCCTACAAGAGAATGGGAAACCTTATAACGTGAACTGTAAGAAATAAAGAGCGAATTCTTTATATAGTATTCCCTGTACACTGGTGACAATTCCCGATGACACATCCAGACTGTTTAACAGCCTTCCTCAAATACTTTTCTTACAACTTCTCCTTACTCGTAGCATGTCACATCAAGGGCTCAAGGCCACTAGGGCAATAAAAAGCATACTGTGAGCACTGTACAAGTGTTTGTTTGCCTAACTCTGTGGGTTCTCTAGGACCATTTTAAAAATGCCACAATTTTCTCAGAAAAACTTTATTCACAGCCTGCTACGCCAAAGTCAACATTCCTATCCATAACCTGTAGACTCAGTTCTATCCCCAGCAAAGCAACTTCCTGATAATTTGATAAGACCCTGGGGAGTTGAATTCTTTTACTTTTAGTATCCCACTCCTTCACTACCTTCCTCAGAACAGGTATCCAGTATCTAGGACTAAATTTGGGGACAGGAACTCCATTTGACTACACAAGCCTCAATTACGTATCAACTG
The DNA here is from genome assembly GCA_027257055.1 of Cephalopachus bancanus. Taxonomy (NCBI): domain Eukaryota; kingdom Metazoa; phylum Chordata; class Mammalia; order Primates; family Tarsiidae; genus Cephalopachus; species Cephalopachus bancanus. Next base: position 1,904,664 of record JAPVLO010000293.1, on the reverse strand, counting down.
AATTTGTTTTGCACAACTGAACCCATCACACCCCACCCAAAATCACCAACACAACATTTTGAACATGTTAAATTTTATTAAAAATATTTAACATTGTACAAATATTCCGATACAGTTATGGTACATGAACACTGTACCAAAAGCATAATTTTTATTAAACTGATGACTGAATGGAAAAGATCTTGTAAATGCCCCTATTTTGTTATTTCTCGTTACTGTATGCATATCAGCAATTTAATGTTTGTGGGAGCTTTCAGACCAATTATAGAAATAACCTTAGAACATCGTACTAATCATAGTAGGAATCATTAAAGCACAATTCTACCTATGTTATTGGACAGGCTAGAGATATCCTTTTTTCCCAACCTTCATTATGTGAGATAAGCAATGTTCACAGGATCTTGACAAAGTTACTACATAAAATGAGAGCCCTTATTAATATTTGAGCAATTTAAGTTTTCCCCCATAATTCTTCCTTTTTTGGTCCCATGAAATGTATTTTGTTGTAAGTGTATATAGCCAAAAAATTTGTATTGTATTTTCCTTAACTTATATGAGCTCATCAGAACTACGTGAGTATTCCCTATCACTTACCTTTAAACTTCCTAAAGAGCATGCTATTTAGTGCTATCTTTAAAGTTCTATATATCCTGAACTTTTCTATCACTGATACACCATGCATAAAATATGTCAGAAGAGAAACAAGTACCTTAACACAATATTGCAATCATTGCAATTCTTAAAGTATAATTTCACTGTGGTGTACAGCTAGTCTACAGCAAACTCACAGATAAGGATTTATATTCATGACACTGATTAACGTATGTTTAACATCTAGGAAATTCTTTCTAGACTGATACCCCCAACCAATAAAGAAGGTATAGTGCTATTAAGAATACTGCTAAAATTCTTAAGGCATGAAAATATCCATAATTACTTTTATTCAGTGCTTATGTCATTATTACAAGTTTTTATATGGGATGGTCAGAAATGCCTAGTTATTAAATTTAATTTCATCAATTTATACTTTATCATCATGGAATCCACTACAGACAGTAAGATGAGAGATTTTAATCTTAAGCAATAATCTAAACATTGACCCCTAATTCTCCCAATATTTATCCATTCTATCAGCTCTCCTGGGTTTCAGACAAAGCACAAGTTGTTGATAGGTTTGTGTTTCTGCTATGTTCAAGGTCTTAACATTTCGGTTACACAATTTCCTGTTGATCCCAAATCATTATATCAATAAATCTCTAAATTGAGCCCATGACTGCTTGTCAAATTGCCAGAGCATTTACATTTCCTTTTACAATGTTAAGATTTATTTTGGAAGATTTAAAAAAATAAATAGTACCATCTAGTGTTTAAACCCTCCACTCTATCAATATTTTCCTGTTTTCACTAAAATTAGCGTGTAATAAACATTGCTTTAAGATGTATTATATGCTAATCTACCTAATAAAAATGAAGTAGACACTAGAAGGACTGAAATCACAGTAAAGTAAGGCAAATTTATTGTCTCTCCAACAGACTTTTTATATTGTAGGGTGTCTACGTTGATTACTTAAAGAATACCCTGAGTATCATTACTTCATACTTTGCAGATCTTCCCTGTTGATCTGTTACCAGTTTGAGATTAAGTGAAGTATTTATTATATGTTCCTATTAAGAATGGAATAATTTAATATTAAAGTCCTATTTTTCTACAAGGCTGACATAACTGCCCACTTATAGGATAGGGGCATTCTCCCACACTTAATGTCCCACTACTGATTAAAAAAAAATAGAAAAAAAAGTTCTTACCAACAATTCCACTGGTTATCGTCCCCAGCGAACCCCACCTAGCAAGTCGACATCATGACATGTCAGGTCAGGGCAGCCTCAACCTCGCTTCCCTGATAGTCAGGTGATAAAAGGAAGGAGTTAAAACAGGAAAAGTACACTTGCAGATTTCTGGATAACATCTGAAAATGGTTAAAAAGCAAAAACAAAACAAAACCAGAGCTTCTGGTAACCTCTAAGTAAAAATATATATATATGTGTATATTTTAAAAGGAAAAAAAAACTTTTCTAGAAGGATTAACAGTAACAACTTCAAATTAAATATTTATATTAAATTACTGACCAATACATTATACATGCAATTTTTTTAAAGCTTGGTGTTTGCATTTCAAAATTAAGACCTAATCAACACAATTCTAATGTCAATGTAAACTTGTCTGATTAACGGATTCGTTATTCTGGATTCTCCAGTCAGTCATTACATCTACTGGCTTACTCAGAACAGGCTAGAGACTCCACCCCTAAGTTAACAGAAGCTCCCATGCCTAGAGAAACATAAACACACTTAAAAATCCAGTGCACTCTTTCTATAAGGCTTTTTCTTAGCTGCTCACTTAGGATACTCCACAAAATAAAAGACAACACTAAAGTTAACTTTGGTTAGTTTTCTTTTAAGAATACTGGATAGCTCAGTATGTAATTCTCTTTAAAAATCAAAACGGCAAGTTTTATCATTTTTAGAAGTCTATAATTGGCAAGTAATAGCCTTATAGCAAGTATTTACTGGAAGGGTTTGATTTTACAAATACACAATAAAACGTAGGTATGATTATATTCAAATGAGCAGGAGGCAAATGATGTAATGAGTTTCAAGAATAATATTATATGGCTTTCTGCTAGGAGTGAAATTTTATGTCCCTTCTCTTTTGGAATTTAAAATATGTAATTTATTTTGTTACATACTGACATTTTAAAAAAGGAGGTTCACCTCCTAAGTCAGATTCCAAAGTCAAATGAGAGAAAAATTATCTACTATCAGAAAGCGTTGGGCTTTCTTATGCAGAATAACCCCAATAACTAAAAAAAAACTGAAAAACAATTATGCTGAACTCATTTTGAAAAACTGCAGAATAACTCATTTCCTTATCTTTTGATCAAATAAACTTGAATTTATTAGAAATCTGGCAACTTATTAGAACTTTTTTGCTTTTAAAAATTAAAACAACTTCATATAAATACATACATTTAAGCAACTGCTATAAATGAGTGATCAAATAAAAATTAGCATTCCATTATGGGGAAGGGTTATATTTATATCAATATCAGGAGGGTACCTACAAAGGTCTACCTCTACATAAATATATTTTTAAACACATACTTTACTGTAACAGGCTCATAAATAAAGCCAAATCAACTAAGTTGGGGAACAAAAAAGATAGAAAGGCAGGAGAGCAGAAAATCAAATTCCTTAGAACTCTTAATTTGCACCTATTTAAAGAAATGAATGCCAATCTAGAATAAAGACCTTCCTCAATTGACATTTTTCAGGTTTATATACATTACTAGATTTATTTCTCCCAAAAGTTGAGCTCCGAATTTATTTTCTCTGAATGCTGCTACAGTGAAAATTTACAAGACACAAAAGAGGAAAAGCTCTAAAGTGAGATTTAATGTTTATAGAGTTATGTTTTTCAGTTTAAAATAGCCACAAAACCTATAACGAAAATATTAGAGGGACACCTCTGCAGAAATACTTTTAATTAGTGAGAGGGACAGAGGTGGCCACTTTAAAACCCAAAATATAATTTGCAATAAAAGGAAAGGATTTTGACATGGAACCCAAGTTTTTATTCTTATGTTCTTGCTAGGGTTTACATTTTAGGATGGGTGGGGGAAGCACAACAAGTTACTTTTTCAAAATCATTTCTATTCTCATTCCAATTTTCTTCATGACAACTTTGTAGCTTGTAACATCTAATTTTTAAGAAATGCAAACAACTCAAATTTTTTTGTAGATTTTGTTTCTTCCAAGAAAAATCAGGGTTTTACTTAAGTCTAACTGGATTTATAGTTACAACCCCAAATTGTATTTTCAAAGTTTAAGAGCAGCATTTAAAGAATGTTTGGTGTCTTTACTTGCATACATGGGCATAAGAAGAAAAACAACTGGATCGAAGTCTTACCAAATAAATACCCATGTTAACTTGAAACCATTACACAGCAGACTATAAAATTCCTTAATCCATTTCTAAAAAAATAATATATTAAAAAGGTCTGTTACATGATTGTACTGTGTAATGAGTGTACTTGGAAAATAATATAGACTTTCGTCAATAAATATTTTCTTATTTGAAATAAAAATATTAAACCCAAACTATGATCTAACCAAGCGCATAGAGGAATCAAGTGGCTTATATTTTTGAAATCTAATATTCTTATCACAAAAGACACCAAACAGGAACAAAACACAAAAAAAATGGTATATCCATTTTAATTATTCCCCAATAGCTTATATTTTTATCATCATAAAAACATGTTAGAACCACCTAAGGATAAGATAGAAGGGAAGACTTAATAGTAATTTGAACATAATCCAGACTTTTCTGTATTGTAAAGTTTAGATTCTTTTGTTCCTGTCATTTTCAAGCTAAAAAGTCATTAGAATAAATCAGAATTTCTAAAGAAAATAGGGAAATAGTTATTATGTTTTGGCCAACAAAAAATTTTAGCCATTAGGGATAGGAGATAAAAATAAAAGAGGTATTAACAGAAAGTCAGAGTGTGACTACTATTTTTAAGCCTCTCTTACAAGGCACGAGTGTGTCTCAAAGCAAATTTACATAGCAATAGAAAATTATATTCCAAGCCAGGCTCGGTGGCTCAGCCTGTAATCCCATGTCTTTGGGAGGCTGAGGTGAGTGGATTGCCTGAGCCCGCGGATTCGAGACCCGTCTGGACAACTTGGCGAGACCTCATCTCTACAATAAATCAAAAAAAAAAGAAAATTATATTCTAAAACCAGTTAACTAAAATGATAGTTATGATCACGTATACTAAAACTGAAGTTCATAGTGCAATTGATGCCACGTTCTAACAGTTTTCCCTGTATGTACATTCATTTATCCAGCAAATAAGGTCTTCAGTCACAAATTATCCCTCATAGAAAGAATGTGGGTCAAAATGAATTGCAATCTGCTTCCCCAGCCCCTTTTTATTTATATTAACGCAAATTATTATCCAATGCCTGCAAAAATGTTCAAAAGTCTTTGAACCTGTTTTTTTCATAAGGATAAAATTTCAAAATTAGAAAACTATGAGAGAACACCAATCAATGAAGTGCTACTTGGAATAAATACTTGAATTTGGACTATTCCTCAGTCTGATATACACGATACATATTGGAACAGACAAGAAATTTTGCATGAATTTGATCACTCACATAGGCAGTTATACTTTGAAAACAATATTCCTTGCAAGGATTACGAATAAAATAATGTTTTAGGACACAATTGAATTTGAAATAGGTAATGTTTTGAATAGATTTTTGAGTTTTATTGAAATCTTACATGAACAAGAAATTGAAAATACAATCACATCAAAGAACAAATTGTCACGGCTTTGACGTTTGAGCCAAACAAATTTTGTAGGGCAGATTTCAAAAAGGTGTGAAGTTATAACAATTTAAAAACACAGTTAACCTACTTCTAGGAATGCAAAACATACAATCATAGGTTATTTTCAATACAAGAAAACTTAAATTTGTTTGCTTTAATTTCTTAAAACTACTAAGACAAAGCACTAGCTTGTATTTTTATTTACAGCATACTCCATATTCCTATGTAGTCTATCCCAAATCCAAAAAAATGAAACTGTCCAAAACCAAAGGTTCTGCAAAATCATGATTTAACAGTGTGCCCAGCTTGTTTTGAAGCTAAAATGAAGCCTAAAACGATAAAAGCATTGTAACCCCCAGAATAAGGGAACTCTGCAAGCCCAATAATGTCCAAGAGCATTTATGAAAAGAGGAAAAATAAAAAGACTTGAGTATATACACAATAGTGATTTCTTCAGCCCAATACAAATGGCAGCAAACTGCTACTTAAAGATGAAACAGTTAAGCCAATTTTTTTTTTGAAGAATGTAGAACTAGAGCCAATCGTATCTTGCCAATATCATTTTCAATCCCTCACTTGTCTATTTCCACTGTTGCCCATAAGTATCCTGATAAAATTCCTGGTTGTCATTATTGTAACCATAGTTACCAGAATAGTCACCACCTTGCTGAAGCGGCTGCTGAGCGATGGGTTGGGAACCCCAGTTCTGTTGGTTGTTGGTCTGACGACGCTTGGAGTCAGGTTGGTTGTACCCATCTGCCTTTCTCTTGCCTCCTACATTGCCCCCACGGTTGCCCCGAGATCCACGGGAACCACGGCCTCGCTGCTGTTGTGCAGGACCCCCTCTGCCACCCCTAGAGCCTCTTGGTGGTCCCAAAGGTGCCCCCCTCTGTGAATAGCCAGCTCTACCTCTTGGAGGTGGTGCTCCCCGCCCCCTTGGTGGGGGTGGAGCACCTCGCCCTCCCCTTCCTCCTCCTCTTCCTCTTACTGCATAGCCATCATCATAGCCGTAGTAGGGATCTTCATAGCCTCCACGGTAGTCGTGATAATCATAACCATAATAATCATCATAGTAATCTTCATAGCCATAGTAATCTGGAGGGTAGCCATATCCACCTCTCCCCCCACCACGACCCCGACCTCTAATTGGAGGTGGCATGCGAGGAGGAGGGTGATAGTAATAATCTTCATACCTAGCAATGGAGGGAAGGGAAAGAAGAAAAAACAAATCAGTTACTTCAAGACACTTCCTGACTTTATTAATCTGATATCCATTATCAAGTTATTCCTTGTTCAAAGACATAACTACTAAAATGCAGACTCACGCCGTGCTTCTGGAGGCCTGTCTAGCAGCTTGGCGCTCTTTCCTTTTCTTGTCTGGTGGCTTGGCTAAGACTATTTCAATTTCTTCCCCTTCTATTTCTTTGCCATTCATTTCATCCATAGCCTATACAAAGTTAGAAAGATGAATTTATTTCACAAGTAACAGTATTTAAAACATAACAACATGAATGTGTCATTTGATATAATTAATAAATCACATCACTATTATTATTATTATCATCACTATTACTTTTTTTTCCCTCCGCAGAGAAAGACTAGTTTATTAGAACTAATGGGAGTCACTGGTGGCAGTTGGTCAGTAAAGAAAGAATCTGCCCACTATTATTTTAATATGCAAAAGATGAATCTAGCCAAAAAGTTTTAAAAAGACCACACACACACACACACACACACACACACACACACACACACACACACACACACACAAAGAAAATACGGTTCTCTTAACCTTTTCTTCTTCTTCTTTTTTTTTTTTTGGAGTTAGGGTCTCACTCTGTCACCCAGACTGGAGTGCAGTGGCAAAATCACTGCTCACTGTAGCTTCAACCTCCTGAGCTCAGGCAATTCTTCTGCCTCAGCCTTCTGAGTACTCGGACTACAGATGCACATCAGGCTAATTTTTTTTTTTAGAGCCGAGGTCTCACTATGTTGCCCTGGCTGGTCTTGAATTCCTGGGTTCAAGCAATCGTCCCACCTCCAATTCAAAGTGCTGGGTACAAGCCAGCCATCATGCCTGGTCCCCAGGATGCAAATATTAAAACAATCAAGTAGCATTTAACATATAGTTCTTACATGGTTCTTATACAAAAATTTCAAGAATTTGAAACACAAATGAGGTTACTGATAAGGTTATCTGGGAAATTTAACAAAATACCGACACAAAAAGCCCAAGCTTCCCTTGCGACACTTAACCAGAAACATACTCTGCCTGACTAGCTAAAAGCACAGAGCCAGAAAAACTCTGTACATTTAATGAAGACTCAAGTAATCCCCTAGAAAGCAGAAATCAATTATTCCCTGTTCTAGTCCTTTATTCAAGTTGTTTCATCTAACAACTCTGCCATCCTTCAAGGTTTGGAGACTCAGTAACATGTTACCTCCTCACAATATTTTGTTTCCCTAAACAACCTTTCTCTCACTCCCCAGGCACACATAATAAAAATGCTCTATTCATAAAGAGCTTTCAATGATTTACATGCATCTAGACAAAAATTAAATTAGTATTCCTCTAGACTTCAATTTGCCCCCTTTACCATCTCAGCTTTGGGTGCTTCAGTTAGAGCAACTTAAAAGTCTACATACAAAAGCTTTCTGGTATAAAAAAAAAAAAAAAAATGCAACACCTACTCTCTGCGGTGACCATCCTGGAGAAGGTGACTCCCGGTTCCTGAACTAGAAATTTTGTAATTCCATAGGCTTCTTTAGCAAATCATCCTACTATTCTTATAAATATTCTCAGTTACAACAATCAGTTATTTAAAACCAACTGAATCAAAGGAATATTTAGAAAGTATAAACTTATTAGTTATATGTGTTCTATGCCACTGGTAATACAGAAGCTACATATCAAATTCTGTACTAAGCCATAAATTTTATGTACAATATTGCCTCATTAATCAGTTACCATCAATAAGCAAACCAACTAATTCTATACCAGTAAAAGATTCTATAAAGCCTGTTTTAAAGAGATTTATTAGTATTTTCCCTGGCTTTTCCTTCCAGGGAAGAACAAGAGGAATAAAAAATTGGAAACTTCACCCACTAAAGACAGTACTAATCCATTATCAACAAAAAGCAGAATATTCAAGCTTTATGTTCCAGATACCACATGAAAATTTTTTTTTACTTTTTCAATATAGTCAACATGGAATAAGTCAACTATTACATACATGAAATATCTCTAACAATTACTGAAATCAGGAAAACACGGCCAATGCTATTCTAACTCTAAAATGACTAAATAAAGTATAGGCTATCAAAAGCTAATCACACCCCCACAACATATCTACTGAATTAAAAATGGTACACTGTATGCAGTGTCATATACACCACTTGGTTTCTTTCATAGATCCACAAACTGAAGTAAACAAATTTAGCTATAATACATTCACTACTAGGCCAGGCATGGTGGCTCATGCCTGTAATCCCAGCACTTTGGGAGGCCAAGGCGAGAGGATTGCTTGAGGTTAGTAGTTTGAGACCAGTCTGGACAGTATAACAAAACTCCCATCTCTACAAAAACTAGGAAAAAAAGCCAAGAGTGGTGGTACACTGCTGCAGTTCTAGCTACTCAGGAGGCTGAAGTGGGAGATTGCTTGAGCCCAGGAGTTTGAGGCTGTAGTGAGCAGAGATTGCGCCACAGTACTCCAGTCTAGGTATTAGAGTGAGAACCTGATACATATAGATATATCTTTTTCTACTACCTGTTCAGTATTTACAGCAGCTAGTTATTATACCATGTAATACCTCCAAGGCATTTTGCTATTAGGCTTACAAAACAATACAGAGATTAAAATTAATTTGTCCAAGATCACAAACTCAGTAATAATCTAGCTGTGAAATATATGTATATTTATACATATACTACTACCAATTTACAGAGATTATTAAAAGTCATTTTATGTGTTTAGCAAGTTCCAACAAAATTCAAATATCAAAAAGCAAAATTTCTACCTTAACAGCTGCTCCTCTGTCTTCAAAATGAACAAATGCATAATCTTTCAACTTCTTCACTCTTTCGAGTTTTCCAAATTCAGAAAATGACTTTTCCAGTATTTCTTCTGTCACTGTAGTAGCCAAGTTTCTCACAAATAAAACTTTCACCTAACAGCAACAAATATACAAAATTGGCATTGGCTACTTAAATTTTAGCTGAAGTTTTAAGTTTAAGTATTTCTTCCTATCATCAAGGCAAAGGGTTTTCTTCTCTAAAACATTAAATGCTCAGAGTGCTGTTACAGCAAATACGAGAAACTGCCAAGCAAATTATTAATATTAGTCACAACTTATGTAAATTATTGGTTCCTGCCATTTCCTACTCTGTCATTAAAGTACCTGTGAATAGAACCTTTAAGGAACCAACACATAATTGTTACTAAGTTAATTAACAAATTTAATATGGTCTGTAAGTATACCATCTAAAATACGTTTTTCTGCTTTTCTCCCTAAAACTGGATAACTTTATACAGTTCATATGAAAAAAATAAGAATAACCAGAAAAAAATATATGAGCAAAATTTAGAGACTAGCCCTACTGGATATAAACAACTACAATGCTCAAATCATTGAATCAAATAGTGCTAATCAGGGGGAAAAAAAGTCGGTCCATACCTCACACTATATACCAGAATAAACTCCAAATAGATAAAAAATTTAAATGTCAGAAGGGTGGAGGGTCAGCTATGAAAGTATTAGAAAAAAATAAGAGTGATTCCTTTATTAAACTATGACTTAAAATCTCGAAGCCATAAGAATAATATATTCAACTACTAAAAATAAACGACTTCTATAAGGCAGAAATACCATAAACAAAGTCAAAAGTCAAATATGGAAGAAATATTTGCAACTTATATCACAAAAAGCTTGTCTCTTTTGTATCAGAGCACCAAAAGATTTTAAAAAGCCCAACAACTGAAGAGAAAACCAAGCACAATTCATGAATACATGGTTCATACAAAACACATATGACTCTTAAAACTTATTAAAAGTGCAAGCTCATGCATTGTAAGAGTAGCAAATCACTAACGGCGCTGAGATACCATTTGTTATGTCTTAGACTGGCAAAATCCAAAAATATGATCATAAACTATTTTGTCAAGGATGAGGAAAATAGTCCTCTTGTATTTTGCTGGTGGGAGTATAAAACAGTACATTTCCTACAGAAGGGAATATGGCAATATCTTAATGATCATAGATGTACTTACTCTTTAGCTTATAATTCTATCCCTAAGAATCTATCCTACAAATATATCTATACTCGTATCAGTTGACATGATATAAGATTGTTCATTATAGTATTGTAATAGCAAAAGATTAGAAACAACTCAAAGTCCAATTGGCTGACTAAACTATAGAACATCTAGAGAATGGAATATTTGGTAGGCATAAAAAATAAGGAAGAGCTCTGAGATGACAGAGATTGTCCAGAATACTCTGTTGGTGAGATACATTTCCTATTTTATACCTGTGATATAAGGAGACAACATACAGTCAATGTGTTAAGCAAGCACTGTGCCACAGTTTCACTGGCAACATTTTATCAATTTCTTAGTGGTACATATAATAATGGTGCATTTGCTTAGAGCTGATGAAATTGGATGATGAATAAAGCAAACATAGATCAGTGAATACAGTAAGCTACCAGGAACCATTCATGTATGAATTAAAGAAAGAATATACCCTAGTATATGCCTGTGGAAATACTAAAAAGATAAACCAGAGACTATTAAAACTGGATGCCTGGCCAGATGCCTGTAGTTCCAGCACTTTGGGAGGCCGAGGTGAGAGGATTGTCTGAGTCCAGGGGCTCGAGACCAGCCTGGGCAACTTGGCAAGACCTCATCTCTACAGTAAATCAAAAAATTAGATGGGCATGGTAGCACACGCCAGTAGTTCCGGCTACTTGGAAGGCTGAAGCAGAAGGATCGCTGGAGTCCAGCGGGTCGATGCTGAGGTGGGCCATGAGCATGTCACTGCACTCCAGGCTGGGCAACAGAGTGAGACTCTGACTCAAAAATAAAGAAAGAAAGAAAATAAAAGAGACTATATTATTCTATCCCAATTTCATTCTAAAACCTGTTTTTGATTTAGGAACAAAAACAGTTACTAGAATAAATTCTTAAGGTTTTCTAATCCTAAAACAAGATTTAGGATGAACCTTCTATAAAGATGGAAGTTCAACTGGAGAAATTACCAGAGGTATGTCAAAAGTGGCTGATGAATAAATTACTAGTTATGCTTCTGATTTTCAGGGATTTTATTCCTCCCTTATAATGCTAAATATATAACTATAATGCTATTATTAAAAGTTTTTACAGAAAAAACAATATGGGTCATGCTTAGTTTCTACAAGCCGATTCAAAACTGTAGTGGATTTTAGAGATTTATCTGACCTCAACAAAATATAATAGAGGACATCCAAGTTCAGCAGTTTGCCCAAAGTCATAATCATATTAGAAGAAAAAACAACTGGAATCAAAATCAAGCCAGTAAAAAATAAAAGTGAAAACTCAGGGCTATTTAAATTTTCACTCCCTTTCCTAGACACTGATCTACTTGAGTAATATGAGATAAAAGATCCTGAGCAGCACTTCTGAGAGCCTCTCTCTGGTTTATTTTCAATGGATCGTTTCTGCTTAACCCAAAGAAATCTTTGCCTACGAGGACTTTACCATACTAGTATAAACCAGGGTTCTTCAAACCAGTCGGAGAAAGGACTTGCCCCCTCAAAAATCTGGAATAAAAAGCTTAATGGAAAGACTTGTCAATCAAGAAGAATCCAACCACTAATTCAGAGTCATTCATAAAGATGCTGTCTCCCTGAGAAGAGAAGAGATGACCAAAACACTCAAGAACTCATTGTAAGCAGCAGAGATGCAACTCTGATGTGTCCCTTCAAACCTAAGAGTCACTCAAAGGAAAGTCTAAGAACCACGACTCATGATACCACCATTTATCAGGCAAAGATCCTGGACATGAAGTACAGGGCTTAGGAGGGAACTGAGAGCCCTCCACAGGACTTGCCATGCATATTTTGCTACTACCAAATAACAGCAAACATGACAATCCTTTGCCTTTCTTTATGGGGACACTAATCATTAAAAGAACCTGATCATTATAAAAAGGAAAGCTTAAAAAAAGAAAAATTAGTTATAAATCTAAATAAAATCTAATTCATGCCAAGTAATAAAAGTTGTAACACAGTCAATGAAGATAATTTATAATCTCCAGAATATTACTTCTCTCTTTACTCAACAAGACCTTGTCTTTTTTTTAACCTCTGAATCCCTCATAGTGCCTAGCACTAAGCAAATACTGTGTATGGAAACACTTAATCAAAGGATTTTCATTTTAAGTTCCTTTTGAGCATTTAATCTGCAGGAAAACAGATGGTTAATGGAAATTCTGGGATACCAAGACAGGCTGTTAACTTCAGTACTAAAGCAGCTCTTTATCTAGACAGTTAAAGTCAAGAGCTACAATTTATATTTACCATAAACCAAAAAATGTTAACTTTATTCTGAGTATGAAACTTACATGATAACCCCACCCCCCACCCCAAGCGACTGCATTTACCTTAGCCATGACTTCTGGATCTGGTTCTTCCACAGGGTCAGCCCATTCAACTGTAACTACATTTCCCCATACTTTTACTTTTCCACTCATCAGCCGGCGTCTGGCTTGTGCTGCTGACTTGTGATCCTCATATTCAAGGAAGCAGAACCCCCGATTCTTCTTTTTGTCATCGGGTTGATGATAGAGAATAACGTCCACCAAACCCTCTGTTAAACCAACAGCCAGATATATAAGCCAAAAGCATCCACCACACATCTAGCGATTAGGCAGACCTAAATCCACTTGCCAATGAGCCAAAAATAAGTGAAGCAGCCTCAAAACGAATCAATAATTACCTAGCAGACAATTAGATTAACATAATTAGATATGAGGCTGTGGGTGGGGGGACAGTATTTTATGTTCTTTTTTAATTTGGGGGTCCTAAAGGTACACCTGTATATAACAGGTCCAACTACTATATTCTGACATTTACATTTTACAATGTTTGAGGGTTTAATATAAAAGCATTATCAAGGATCTTAAAAAGCAAATTACTAATATAAGTGCAAGAGAATTAACTTTTGACAACTAATCATGGTCAAAAATCTTCCTTGAATCTAATTTTAAAACTACTGCTTTTACCAAGACTGGAAGTGATCGCTAAACATTGATGTTCCTCTGGTCTTAGTCCTTTGCCCTTGTCTCTCTATATACATTCTTTCTAGGTAATGTAAGCTTGCCCTACTTTTAAATACTATCTACACCTTTGCAAATGGTTAGCTCTCATTTCTACCCCAGACATCTCTAACCTCCAGATGTGCCCAACTGCTTGTTTAATATGTTCCCTTTAATGTCTGTACCACCATGGCCAAAACTTGTGTTCCCAAGACTTTCCTATCTAATAAATGGTGCCATCTACCTGATTTTCAAGCCAGAAACTGATTAAACACTTTTGATTTCTTCCTTTGCTTCATCTCTCCTACCTACTTCCAAACTCATTTACTTCTTTCCATCTCCACTATTATTACCCTAGTCTAATCTTCTATCTGAACTACTATGACAGCCTCAATTAATTTATCAGCTTCTACTCTTGACCTTCCTTCTTCAAGTCCTTCACAGAACAATAATATAATATTCCATAAACATAAAATAGATGAAACATGTTATTACCCCGTTTAAGATCTTCAAATACTTTCTAATTATATGTACAATAAAATTCAAATTCCTTATGTGGTCTACTAGAAGGCTTCATCTCACACAACGTAGCTTCTAATTCTACCCTTTAACAACACTGGCCTCCTCTGAGTTACTTTAATATACAGGGTCCTTTCTTGCCCTGGAGACGTGGCATGTGTTGCTCCCTTGGAATGCATTTCCTTTTGCTCTGCTATATCCCTCTCATCCTTCAGGTCTAGGCTTAAATGTGATTTTATATAAAAGCCTTCCAGTACCATCAAAACAGAGAAGAGTAGTAGCTACTATCTACCTAATAATCCTGTATTTCTCCCTTCATGGTGTTTTACTACAATGTTTAAATATTTCTTAAATTTTTTCAGTTTTATCTCCTTTCCCAGAATGTAGGCTCTATGAGGGCGGAGAACAGGTCTCTAATTCACCAATGCATCGCAGCACATAGCACAATGACAGCACTTAATAGGCACTTTAATAAACACCTGCTAAAGGAATGAATAAATGAACATGAAGCCAGAAGGAAGCTATAAGATAATTAAAAAGTGATAAGGTCAAAGAACTGTGCCAGTAAGGGTATGAGGCCAACACAATCATGGGGGTTGTAGTAGTGGTTACAAAGTGGGACACTAGAAATCAAGATTTCAGAGTGGTTAAAATTCCTGGTGACAAGATCCAGAATGTGATTTGGATATGGTGGAGCTGAAGTAAAGGAATGGAGATGAGGTGGTCACAGAAGTAGGAGTATAAGGCCTTGGATGGTTCACCCAAGTAGATGTCAAAGGTATTAAGAATAAGTCAGCTTAGGGCAGAAAAGGAAGACTGAACCAGAAGTAATCTTCAGAATAATGAAAGGCTGAAACCAGAAGAGCAATGGTTGACAGCTTCAAGGATAGTATATCTGGATGACAAAAATGTAAAGGAATAGTTGTTTCTACAAGGGGAGGGAGTGGTTTAAAATCAGATGGAGAATTAGTGGATCACAATTAACTTTTTAAACAATGTAATGGAATAGGAAAATCAGAATAAATCATGTGTAGTAAATGAAAGTATAATTTTGTTAAATTTTGATTGATGTATTTAAACATATATAGAACCATGGTATAAAATGTACTTCTCATTCAATTCCATGAATTTAGAATTGGAAATTTTAAAAAATCTGATCTAGATAAGGCAATAGCAAAGAGGGAGCAATCCCCTTGGCCTTAAAGTACAGTGAATGTCAGGGAAAAAAGCCCTTAACTTGAGAGCTACAGAGCAAAGGCTCTGGCAAAAGCCAAGGTTCAACTAAGACAAAGGAAGTGAAAGGAATGTTCCAAGAAATTTAGGACATGGGGATTTGCTTAGTCCAAACCACTATAAAGCAGAAAGGAAGCAATTTAGTCACTGAAGACTTGAATTCTTAACTTAACAAATGCCTGGTTGCACACGGTAGCTCACGTCTGTAATGTCAGCACTTTGGGAGGCCAAGGCAGGAAGATGACTTGAACCTAGGAATTTAAGACCAGCCTGGGCAACACAGCAAGATTCCATCTATTTTTAAAAATAATAATAATAGTAACAAATTGAATATATACCTCAATTTTCTTAAGCACTTATAAGTAGTACAACAGAATTTCCCAAAACCAATTTCTAAATACATTTTTGTTTTACCTGTGACTTTACTGAATTCTTCCAGAATGTTTTCTTTAGTCTTATTCTTCGGAATGGATCCAACAAAAAGTCTGTTGTTTGCCACAGAAATGCACACTCCGAGGTGTTTCCCAGGGCGAATTTCATAGCTGTCACACTGCAAGGAAAAATCAGAGACCCCAAAACCACCCCAAACTCAGGACAACTGGTCTTCATCTAAAAAATTCAACAATTTAAGGCCAAACACTCCCTGCTTCATGAACTCACAGAGTTCCCTCATACTTGCCATAATATGAATGCATATTTTAAAATAAACTTCATTGTTATAGTCTCTTGTTTTAGTTTGATTTTGTTAACCTTCACTACTACTCCACATAAAAAGGACTCAAAGTTAATCACTTTATTTTTTAACAATTATCTTATTTCTTATTTCAATTTTTATCTATTTGAAATTTTTTTTCCCAGAGGTTTTCAAATAGAGTAACTGAGATTGATCATTCGGAGTCCTTGGGGATGAAATTAGATGTCGATAAGCCATAGTCAAACTAACAATAAATATACATATATATAAAGAGTAACAACTATGTCTAATCAATACCAAAATATCTAGAAAAATATCACATTCTACACAATTCATAGAATTTTAAATACATACGTATCAAGTTTTAAATTGTCCATCAGACAATATTTTCAAAATTTTATGGCGATAATAAAAGTTTTATTTAAATCATAGTGATGATTTCCTTTATAAATTTTAGTTTCTTACACTTTAAAATTACTTACCAATTAGTTTACTAAAAGATAAGATTATTAAAAAATAAAGTTACCAATACATTGCCAAAAATGAAGAAATAAAGATTTGAAAACAATTTTACATAAACCAGTCTGAAGGAAAAATCCATGATAAAAACTAAAATCTGGGACAAGCTAGGAATGGAACTAATTCAGAGTCCACTAATAAAACCAAAAGCCTTGGTGAAAGAGGTTACCCATTCTACAAAGGCTAGAACTAGACTCAATGAGGCCCTTAGATGTCTGGCAACAGTAGGGCAAAAAATGATATTGTTATTTTAAGATAATGAGACAGTAGTATCTTAAATACAGTAGGAGTAAAGATATACTTGATTTGCAGAACTTTGTTACAGCTCCTACTAGTCTGAAATAAGCACAAAGTGGTAAAAAGTCCTTGAGAAAGGAAACTAATAGAAAACTGGCTATAAAATAGTAGAAAAGGAAAAAAAAGTTATAGAAAGAGAAGACTCAAGGGTCTGGAAACATAAAGAAAAGAACAAGAATACACTTATAAAAAGTAAAATAAATTGTATGGTTAGGCTGTGACAAAAATAAAACAGATTCACAACCATTTTCTGAACTGAATCCTAAGTCACTGTCATGCACTATTATGTTCCTCCAAACCCATCTTAGTCTTCATAATACTTAAGAATCCTAAAGTTTGATAGCAATAACTTCATCCTTTTTGTCTAAAACCAAGAGAGGACTGCAAAAGCCAAAAAGTCAAATGAAACTTTTAATACTGGTTAATCTAATGGGTAACTTCTTAGAACTATGGGAGATTTTCTATAACACATTATTTCATGGGTATTTTCATTTATTTTTTACTTTTATGTACAGAAAAAATAAGGCAAAGATCACATACCAACTCATCAGTAAAAAAATTCAAAGCAACAACTAAATAAAATAAAATAATGTTAATGGCAAACAATTTTGCATTGAGGTTTACGCCTTCAAATAGTGATTTGCTAGATAGTGGATATTTGTTTATCACATACCAGTTTGACAGCTTCCTGTGCAGCTTCCTTTCCACAAAAGGTGATAAATGCATACCCTCTGTTCTGACCAGAGAGTGGATCCATCATAAGACGCAGATCCCAAATGGGACCAGCCTTCTCAAAAAGGGGCACCAACTCATCCTCATATAAATCTCTTGGTATTTTACCTACAAAGACCTGAAATAAAACCCCCTTATTAGAATCCAACATACACATTCGATCTTAGAGTCATAATGCCTTTTTTTGAGAAGGCAGGCAGAAGATAGTTAAGGAAAAAACAAGGTTAATATGAATTTTGTAACTGACTTGCAAGGCTAACCCTAGTTTTTATTATAATGACTTCCAGGGTTATCAAGAAAGAGCAACAGTCTATATTAAAAATGGAAACTGTCTAATAAGAGTGTGCAAAATTTGTACTAGCAAATCCTAAATTTTTAATTATTATAATTTGGCTTTTTCTCATAAAAACTGAATAAAGGGCATATACATATCTTCATGGAAATATAATGTCTAAATTTTTTTATTAATAATTGATTTAAAAAATTGACATGGCCATCCCCAAGTTTTCTCCTCAACTCTAAAACCTTTACTAAATAAATAGCAGCCTCAAGATTTTTCTGAGCTGGATGTGGTGGCACATGCCTGTAATCCCAGTACTTTGGGAGGCTGAGTTGGAAGGATTGCTTGAGCCCAGGACTTTGAGACCAGCCTAGGCAACATAGCGAGAGCTCGGTCTCAACAAAAAATAAAAAATAAGAAAATTAGCCAAGTGGTATGGCATGCACTGAGGTAGGAGGCTTATCACCCAAGCCCAGGAGACTGAGGCCGCTGTGAGCCATGATCATGCCACTGCACTCTAGCCTGAGCAAGAGAAAAAAAAATTTTTTTAATTAAAAAAAAAATTTGGCTGGGATCAGTGGCTCAGTCTATAATCCCAGTACTTTGGCCGAGGTGAGTGGACTGCCTGAGCCCGCAGGTTCGAGACCAGCTCAGGCAACTTGGCGAGTCCTCATCTCTACAATAAATCACAAAGTAGCCAGGAGTGGTAGTGTGCGCACGTAGTTCTGGCTACTTGGAAGGCTGAGGTGGAAGGATCGCCGGAGCCCAGCAGGTCGATGCCGGGGTGGCTGTAGGTGTGCCACTGTACTCCAGCCTGGGTGACAGAGTGAGACTACAACTAAAAAAAAAAAAAAAATTGTTTCCCCCAGAAATCCCAGTTTTTCCTTTTTTTTTTTAGCTGGAGTCTCACTCTGTCGCCCAGATTGTCCCGGCCACCGCAGCCTCGACCTGCTGAGCTCTGGTGATCGTTTCGTCTCAGCCTTCCAGGTAGCTGGAATTAATCGAGTCCTTTCTCCATTAGGATACTAAATTTTAAACTATGAAGAAAAAATTTCTTCACCATTTGAAGAATGTCTTATCTTTAATTACAAAATTATATAGTAAACAGGATTAAATTATAATATACAATAATGATAAATTAAAATTAAAGTAAAACACTCTCAGTATTAAATATGAGATTACCAATTTCTTCAAGCTTCTGCAATGTCAGCAACATTAAAAGCAATCTTTTTTATTAAAACATTTACAATCCACACAGAAAGTGTGAAAGAGTAAAATTAGCATTTGCAAGAGATAAATTTTCTAGTGAAACATACCTGAGTCAACATTTCAGTCTCAAAAATGTCTTGACCCACCAGTAAATAATGAATTAGTAACAGCACTCCAAAATATGCCAAAAATATTATGGATGTTAAGTTTCTGAAGATAAGTTCTACAACAGCTGTATTTTCCAGAGATAATCCTTTTCAAAATAATCAGACTTGCCAACACTACTATCTTCTTTGGAATCAATAGCATGAATCTTACACAACAGCTATTCCAACTCTCCTATCTCCTTAAAGTCCCCAATCCTCACTCACTAAACCTCATGCTAAGGAGATTACCTGAAAAAGTCATTGATTCCTTTATATTCCCTCCTCTCAGCCTTAAACACCTCTCAATGTCTATTTCCAATTCTTTTTATCATACCTCAGAGAAAGAGGTTAATTCCTTAACCCTAATAAATAAGTCCATTTTGTCAGGTGCAGTGGCTCACACCTGTAATCACAGCACTTTGGGAGGCAGAGGCAAGAGGATTGCCTAAGACTAGCCTGGCCAATATAGCATCTACAATAAATCAAAAAAAGTAGCCAAGCGTGGTTGCGCACACCTATAGTTCCTACTTGGAAGGCTGAGGCGGAAGGATCACCTGAGCCCCACAGGTCAAGGCTGTGGTGGCTGTGAGCATGCCACTGCACTCCAGCCTGGGCAACAGAGATGCCAATTCAATAAATAGATAAATAAGTCCATTTCTTCTCACCATCTTCTGGAAATAACTACAAACTTTTAGTCCTTCAACTCTCTTATTTCTCAGTACATTCTTCCTTTCCAATTGGTTCCTTTCTCTGTCTTAAAACAATTCAAATCTATCATAACAAAACAAAACAAAACACATACAATAAAACTTCCTCACTTTAGCTTGTATTTTATATCTTTTCTTTCACTATTAAATGTTGTGAACACAAGGTCCAGATGTTTTTTTTTCCACTCATGCAGTTATAATTTTCTTTCTTTTTGTTTTTTGAGTTGGAGTCTCACCCATTGCCCAGGTTGGAGTGCTGTGGCACTCATGGTCACTCAGTGTAGACCTGCTAGGCTCTGACGATCCTTCTGCCTCAGCCTTCCAAGTAGCCAGAACTACAGGTGTGTGCTACCATGCCCTGCTAATTTTTTATGTATTATAGAGATGAGGTCTCGCCAAGTTGCCTGAGCTGGTCTCAAACCTACGGGCTCAGGCAATCCACTCGCTTCAGTCTCCCAAAGTGCTGGGATTATAAACTGAGCCACCAAGCCTGACCTACTCATACGGTTATCATTTTCAACACATCTACTATATGTTTAGTATGGTGAAACCAAAGAGAGGTATAAATAAGACATCCATTGCATCATTCCAACCAGGGCTTACTGCGTATGTGACTTAGGTGTCATCCCTGCAGAACCACCTTCTAATGAAAACACTCTGAAAAGCACATGGCACTTGTACTCTCTTTAATTCTGTAAAAACTGGCTTCTTCTAATTCCATCAAACTGAATGCCCAGATGTCACTAGTGAACTTTTTTTCTTTTAGTTGGAGTCTCACTCTGTTTTCCAGGCTGGAGTACAGTGGCACGCTCATGGCCACCACAGCCTCGACCTGCTGGGCTCAGGCGATCCTTCCACCTCAGCCTTCCAAGTAGCTGAAACTACAGGCACACACCACCATGCCTGGCTAATTTTTTTATTTTTATTGTGCAGATGAGGTCTTACCAAGTTGTCCAGGCTGGTCTCGAACCCATGGGCTCAAGCAATCCTCTCACCTTGGCCTCTCAAAGTGCTGGGATTATAGGCATGAGCCACTGCGCCCAGTACTAATGAACTTCTAATAACCAAATTCAAAAGTATATCCTGGCTCCCCACCCCCAACTCACTCACCATCTTTTCCTTCTCTATAAGCATTAAAACTGGTAAGGTTACCTTCAAAGATTTCTCTTTCCTTACGTTTTCAGAATACTTCACTAATCTGGTCTTCACACCTCTACACTCCTATATCCTTTCCATAGTGCTTCCTTTTCCCTCCTAATAATCTGTGTGTTTCCCAGAGTTATGGCCCTAGCTCCTATTCTTCATTGTATTTTCTTCCTTTTAAAGATCACATCTATTCCCAAAGCCTGCAACTATACAGTCCCAATTTATATCCTAAAAGCTAATCCTATATCTCTAATTGCCTATTAAACATTACCTCTTGGCTGTCCTGATTTTTACTTCAAATGATCAGTAAGTCTAATGATGCCAATTCTTTAGTTTTTTAACACATGTAAATATGTATATACATAGGTAAATATATATAAAAATAATGCTACTGGTGGTTATTAATGCATGGAAAAATTGTTCTGATTTTACTTTTTCCTTAATTATATCTTCTAAACAGTTTATGATGAAGATATATTTGCAACAAACGTTTCCTTTTTCTAAAAATTAAAACAACTACAAGTCTACTCTTGTCAAATGACTCCTCTGATTGTCCCCATCTCTCTTTGGGAGAACATAATTTCTGCTTTTCTCCCCTTCTAGACTCCCTACCACCCCATCACTGATGAAATAGTTCAAAATCAGAAACCTGATACCCGTAATCTCTCCATTACATCCATATCCAATTCATCTTTTAGGTATCAACTTAAAGTTGCTCCACTGTAAATGCCTAACCTATGCTCCCTCCCTACTCAAAGAAACTTATACAAACTTTTCATGAGACAAGTAACCACGTATACCTTGGACTCATGTGTCATATATTTTTCTAGACTCTAGAAACACAGTGACTACCACAGACAAGGTCTAGGCATTCATGAAGCTTATATTCTACTCAGAGAGACAGACAATAATTAAAAGTAAGCAATAAGATTTCAAGAGGTATTAAATGCTGAGAAGAAAAAAACTGGAGGAGGGGTTGTATTTTCACTAGGAGGGTTTTCCTCAGGGGGTAAATTTGAGTTAAGTAAGAGAAAATTAAGTAAGAATAAAAGGAAAGAGAATTCCTAGCTGAAGGAACAAGCACAAAAGGCTGTGAGATGGGAGTACGCCTGGCATATCTGAAGACCAGCACATAGGCCAATGGCAGGAATGGAGTGACAGTGATGGGAACAGAACAGGAGGCAGAAGAAGTTAAAAACCATGGTTATGAGTTGGTACTTTACTTCCAACAGTCATCAGAGAGTTTGGAGCAAATGATTGGGTATTACTTATGTTCTTTTTTTTTTGAGTCTGTCACCCAGACTGGAGTGCCGTGGCCACTCCCGGCCACCGCAGCCTCGACCTGCTGGGCTCCGGCGATCCCTCCACCTTAGCCTTCCAAGTGGCTGGAACTACAGGCGCACACTACCACGCCCGGCTAATTTTTGATTTATTGTAGAGATGAGGTCTCGTCAAGTTGCCCAGGCGGGTCTCGAACCTGCGGGCTCAGGCAATCCACTCACCTCGGCGTCCCAAAGTGCTGGGATTACAGGCTGAGCCACCGAGCCCGGCGGACTTACGTTCTAAAAGGAACATTCTAGCCGGGCGCAGGGGCTCACACCTATAATCTCAGCACTTTGAGAGGTGGACTGCCTGAGTCCAGGAGTTCCAGACCAGCTTGGGCAACTTGGCAAGACGTCATTTCTACAATAAATAAAAAAAAAAATTAGGGGGGCGTGGTGGCGCAAGCCTGTGGTTCCAGCTATACTTGGACGGCTGAGGCAGAAGGATCACCTGAGCCCAGCAGGTTGAGGTTGCAGTGGTGATGAGCATGCCACTGCACTCCAGCCTGGGTTACAGAGTGAGACTTCAACTCAAAAAAAAAAAAAACCCTTTCTGGTCGGGCATGGTGGCTCACACCTATAATCCCAGCACTTTGGGAGGCCGAGGTGAGAGGACTGCCTGAGTCCATGGGTTCAAGACCAGCTTGGGCAACTTGGTGAGATCTCATCTCTACAATAAATCAAATAAAAATTAGCTGGGTGTCGTGGCGCATGCCTGTAGCTCCAGCTACTTGGAAGGCTAAGGCGGAAGGATTGTCTAAGCCCAGCAGGTTGAGGTTGTGGTGGCCGTGAGTGTGCCACTGCACTCCTACCTGGGCAACAGAGTGAGACTTCAACTCAAAAAAAAAAAAAGTAAACAGAAATAATCTTGGCTCCATAATCCCCTCTAGCTATTGCTCCATTTTTCTGCTACCCTTTGTAGCAAAATTCCTCAAAAGAGTTGTATATACTTGCTGTCACAAATTCCTCATCTCTCAACCTCTTGAATCTTCTCCAAACCTTCAATCTTTCACCACCATTCTTGTCAAAGTAACATGACCTCCATGTTGCCACAACCAAGAGTCAATTCTCAGTTTTTATCTTATCTGGAAAGTTTGATGTGAAAACTTTCTTCAGTTGATCCCACACTCCTGGTTTTTCTCTTATCTCACTGGTTCTTTCTTCTCAGTCTCCTTTCCTGGTTCCACTTCATTTCCTTTAATTCTAAATTTTGAAGAGCTATGGGGCTCAGATCTCACACATTTCCTTGGTGACTACATCTAAACTCATGTTTTAAAATACTATTTAAACACTTCCCACATGTATAATCTCCAACCAGAACACTCCCTTGAACTCCAGGTTCATATAAACAACTGTTCACTCAATAGCTCCACTTCAGTATCTAAGAGACATCAAATTCATAACATATCCGGGACTGAACTACTATTTTTCAGCCCTGGTAACTTGCTCCTCTCTCTACAGTCTTCCTAATTTCAGTAAATGGCAATTCTATTCTTTCAGTTGCTCAGGTCAAAAGACTTAAAGTCATCCTTTCTCTCATGTTCCTATATCCAACCTGTCAATAAATCCTGTAGACCTACCTTTAAAATATCCAGAATCTAGGTCAGGTGTGGTGGCTCACACCTCTAATCTCAGCACTTCTTCGGGAGGCTGAGGTGGAAGGATGGCTTGAGCCCAGGAGTTCGAGATCAGCCTAGGCAACATTGCAAGACCTCGTCTCTACATAAAATAAAAAAATTAGCTGGGCATGGTGGTGCATACCTGTAGACTCAGTTACTTGGAAGGCTGAGACAGAAGGATCACTAGCAGGTGAAGGCTGCAGTGAGCGGAGACTATGTCACTGCACTCCAGTCTGGGCAATACAGTGAGATCCCAACTCAAGAAGAAAAAAGAAATTTATTTTTTGGCATGGCTAGCCTCTCTGGCCTTGTCTGATTAGAGTATTTTTATATTTGAGTATATTTGTATTTGAGGATTTAAAAACTGTTCTGGGAAGTAGGCTCTGCTTTACAATGTCTCTATTAATATAATGCAATGGTGCTTAATAATTACATCTCTCATCATTCATATTTTCTTCCTATCCATTACAAATATATAAAGCAAAGAAAGAATACACAAAATGGCACTATGAAAATATATTTGACACACAGCTAAGTGAGGAAACTAAATGTCAGATTATCATCCTACTCATATAACACTTGTGCCTTTATTTTTAGAACTAGACAGGTTTGCTCCATTAAGCAAACCTAAAGTGAAAAATATGTACTTTCAGGAAAAGTAATTTAAGGACTGATTAATCACTTTACAGAAAGGATTCATAAGAACAAGCTTCTTGTACTCTAAATAGTATTTGGATGTCAAAAGTCCAATTTAAAGATTTTCTATACAAACACTTTTACTTTACAAGAATCATCAAAAGGCTGAGTGCAGTGGCTAATGCCTGTAATCCCACACCTCGAGAAGTCAACATGGGATGATCACTTGAGGCTAGGAGTTCAAGACCAGCCTGGGCAACATAGTGAGATCCTACCTCTACAAAAATTTTTTGTAAATTAGTTGAACGTGGTGGTGTGTACCTGTAGTCCCAGCAACTCAGGAGGCTAAGGTGAGAGGATCACTTGAGCCCAGAAGCCCAGGAGTTCAAGCTGCAATAAGCCATGACTGCCGCCATTGTACCCTGGCCTGGATGACAGACTGAGATCCTGTCTCGAAATGAATAGATAAAAATAAAAAAATAAATTGGGGCCAGGCACAGTGGCTCAAGTCTGTAATCCCAGCACTTCGGGGGACCGAGGCAAGAGAACTGCCTAAGCCCGTGGGTTCAAGACCAGCCTGGGCAACATGGTAAGACCTCATCTCTGCAATAAATGAAAAAACTAGCTGGGTATGGTAGCACGCACCTGTAGTTTTGGCTACTTGGAAGACTGAGGCGCAAGAATTGCCAGAGCCCAGCAGGTTGATGCTGGGGTGGCCTTGAACGTGCCACCTCACTCCAGCCTGGCCAACGGAGTGAGACTCCAACTCAAAAAAAACGGAAGCAGCACCAACAAATCTGTGGTCAACAAATCCTCCAACAGTATAACCAACAAGGAGTATGAAGAAAAGGCCACAGATCAAAAATACTGGTTTATACGAGAAACAGAAAATGGCCTTATTTCAAAATCATATGAACTTAGGACTTTAAAAGAATTTAGAAGGCTAACAAAAATTAGTTTTCAAAAACTAATTCAGCATTGCTCCATTGCTCCTAGTAAAGTTTTTAAGCTCAGTTGCTAATTAACTAAAATAAAATAGACATATTTTCCTTTTATTAACTTGTTGGTCTCTAATTCATTCTGGATCCATGTGAGCTATTCAGAGTAAGCACTCAGCTATGTTCAGGTAAAATGCTCTCCCGTCCTCCAGAACCAAGAGAATCTAGTGAATATCATAAGAACACTTCTTTACTCACTAGCCATCAAGGCTTGGAAAAGGTTTGGCTGTCTACAATCTATTCACTGAGTACTTCAACAATAAAAAGGAAGCCTTCTTGAAAAGAGGAGGGAGGGGGAGACAATTAAGTAACCAGATCACTCAGCAGTCTTTGGGTGTCTGTGGGGGTTCTTCCATTATCCAGCTCCTACTTAAATTTGCTATTTTGCAAATACATCAGTTTTTCCTCATAATTCAATTCAGGTGCTACAAAGTCATATACTTTTAGGTTATCTGTTAAATACACTGGTTCTGTAACACCTCCACTAAAAAACCAAAGAATGAAATCTCAATCTGCCGTTGTCTATGTTCTGCAAACAAGAATTTATTGTAGTCACGACCTCCATGGATATTACACTTATGTTAAAGGAAACAAATTAAAATAGAACTTGCTTCCCAAAGTTTCTTATAAAACTAGTTGGAGAATACGAAGACAGAACAACCAGACTGGACCTGAGAGCCTAGGAACACTAAAAATACATTTCAAAATTAATACTATCACTCTGGTATATTTCTCATCTTAGGACAATGCTTAGCAACAATGTCTTTTAAAGAGTGCTCATTCAAGCAGGGCACAGTGGCTCATGCCTGTAATCCCAGCATTTTGAGAGGTGGAGGTGAGAGGACTGCCTGAGTTTAGGAGTTGGAGACCAGCCCCATGGCAAGACCTCATCTCCAATAAAACAAAAAATTAGCTGAGTGTGATAGCATGTGCCTGTGGTTCCAGTTACTTGGAAGGCTGAGGTAGAAGGATTGTCTGAGTCCAGCAGGTCAAGATTTGGTGGCCATGGGCATGCCACTGCACTGCAGCCTGGGCAACAGAGTGAGACTCTGATTAAAAAAATAAAATGGAGTGCTCATCTAAAGGGTTAATTTACAGTATATTTTATCCAAAAATGAGAACTCATAGTCCCCTCGCTTTTATTTCACTTTATTTATTTTTGTATTTATTTGAGTCAGAGTCTCACTCTGTTGTCCAGAATGCAGTTCAGTAGCACGATCATGGCTCACCATAGCCTTGACCTCATAGGCTCAGGCAACCCTCCTGCCTCAGCTTTCCGAGTAGCTGGGACTACAGGTATGTGATACCACGCCTGGATAATTTTAGAGATGAGGTCTCACTATGCTGCCCAGGCTGATCTCAAACTCCTGAGCTTAAGCGATCCTCCTGCCTCAACTCGCCAAAGTGCTGGGATTACAAATGTGAGCCATTGCGTCCACCCTCTCTTAATTTTAATACTGCCAAAAGTCTTGGGCACTGACCTCATTTTAACCTCCTCAAACTACACCTAAACATTTTTAAAGATGACTGTTACAAAACATAAAAAACAAAAACCAAGCCGGGCTCGGTGGCTCAGCCTGTAATCCCATGCCTTTGGGAGGGTGAGGTGAGTGGATTGCCTGAGCCCGCGGGTTCGAGACCTCATCTCTACAATAAATCAAAAAAAATCAGCCGGGCGTGGTAGCACATGCCTGTAATTCTAGCTACTTGGAAGGCTGAGGCAGAAGGATCGCTGGAGCCCAGCAGGCAAGGCTGCGGTGGCTGGGAGCGGCCACTGCACTCCAGTCTGGGTGACCAAGTGAGACACCAACTCAAAAAAAAAAAACAACCTCACAACATAAAAATGACACCAATTAAAACAAATTTATAGGCTGGACACCGTGGTTCATGCCTGTAATCCTAGCACTTTGAGAGGCCAAGGCAGGAGGATCACTTGAGTCCAGGAGTGTGAGATCAGCCTGGACAACACAAGACCGTGTCTCTATAAAACATCAAAAAAATTAGCCAGGTGTGGTGTGCACCTATAGTCCCAGCCACTCAGGAGGCTGAGACAGGAGAATCACTTAAGCCCAGGAGGTCAAGGCTGCAGTGAACATGATCGTGCCTCTGCACTCCAGCCTAGGCTACAGAATGAGTCCTTGACTAAAACAAACAAATAAACAAAAAAATGTACTAAATCTACCAGCAACACAATACACTAAAAAACCAATTTTTCCTGATTTTTCAAAACTTTAACTTTCAACAAGAATAGGCAAAACCTCATGAAATCTAACTTTACTAGAGAAATTCAAAACTTTACACCAAGATTTTGTTGTAAGAAATTGCTTGACAGGTGTGGCTTTATGCTGGTAATCTCAATATGGGGATGTTGCGGGAATCGTGCATGTAACTGTGTGTGTATGTGTGTGTGTGTATATTTTTTCGAGTCAGAGTCTCATTCTGTTGCCCAGGCTGCAGTGCAGTGGCACACTTCTGGCCACTGCAGCTTCCATCTGCTGGGCTCAAGTGATCCTTCCACCTCAGCCTCCCAAGTAGCTGGAACTAGCAAGTGCCACCATGCCTGGATGTCCGGCTACTTTTTTTAAAAAAATTATTTATCGGCGAGGCTCGGTGGCTCAGCCTGTAATCCCAGCGCTTTGGGAGGCCGAGGTGAGTGGACTGCCTGAGCCCACGGGTTTGAGACCTGCCTGGGCAACTTGGCAAGACCTCATCCCTACAATAAATCAAAAAATTAGCCGGGCGTGGTAGCGTGCGCCTGTAATTCCGGCTACTCAGAAGGCTGAGGCGGAAGGATCGCTAGAGCCCAGCAGGTCGAGGTACAGTGGTACCGCAGCCTCAACCTGCTAGACTCAGGCGATTCTTCACCCTCAGCCTTCCTAGTAGCTACAACTACAAGCACATGCCACTGTGCCTGGCTAATATTTTTGACCTATTGTAAAGACGTTGTCTCACCAAGTTGCCCAGGTTGGTCTTGAACCTTTGAACTCAGGCAATTCTCTTGCCTTGGTCTCCCAAGTGCTGGGATTATAGGCTTGAGCCACCACTGTAGATTTTTAAGGTTCACAGAAGTAGAACATTAAACATAAAAGACGGGAGAGGTTGTTAAAGAGAAAACAAAAGTGAAATAAGGCAAAAATAATATTCA
Organism: Cephalopachus bancanus; assembly: GCA_027257055.1. NCBI lineage: Eukaryota > Metazoa > Chordata > Mammalia > Primates > Tarsiidae > Cephalopachus > Cephalopachus bancanus. The sequence continues at coordinate 1,875,771 of JAPVLO010000293.1, read as the reverse complement.
CTTGTATGTTTCATCAGTGGCATGTGCCCCTACAAGGAACCTAGATGGCTCAGAGTTCCAACTCCGATTCTACTAATAATCTGTAAAATGAAGTAACCTAAAGTAATTTTTAAAGAGAATCAAAATAATCATATGTAGATGATCCAGGTATCATGAGAAATAAAAATGCTTAGAGTTCCTTTTAATAATATTAAATACTGAGAAACAAAATATTAACTGCAATAATGTTAAAAAGAAGTTCAAAGAACAAAGACCAACAACTATTCTATACAAAGAGAATGCACAACTAAAATTGGTTCTTACAAAGATCTAAAAAGGTATGTTAAATGACATCGGCTGGGCACAGTGGCTCACGTCTATAATTCCAGCACTTTGGGAAGCCAAGGTGAGAGGATTGCCTGAGTTCAATGGGTTCAAGACCAGCCTGGGCAACTTGGCGAGACCTCATCTCTACAACAAATAAAAACAAAAACAAAAAAATTAGCTGGGCCTGGTGGCGCAGGCCTGTAGTTCCAGCTATTTGTAAGGCTGAGGTGGAAAGATTGCCTGAGCCCAGCAGGTTGAGGTTGTGGTGGCTGTGAGTATGCCACTGTACTCCAACCTGGGCAACAGTGAGACTACGACTCAAAAAAAAAAAAAATGGTGTCATCATTGGTTTATCAACTCACAAACTAGCAATAACAATCTTCACTTCTGGTTACTTGAAAAGTATGTCTCCCGTGCCTTTGGGAGGCTGAGGTGAGTGGATTGCTGGAGCCGCGGGTTCGAGACCCGCCTGGGCAACTTGGCGAGACCTCATCTCTGCAATAAATCAAAAATCAGCTGGGCGTGGTAGCACGTGCCTGTAGTTCCAGCTACTTGGAAGGCTGAAGCGGAAGGATCACCAGAGCCCAGCAGGTCGTGGCTGTGGTGGCCGGGAGTGGCCACTGCACTCCAGTCTGGGCAACAAGAGTGAGTCTCCAACTCAAAAAAAAAAAAAAAAAAAAATATGTCTTAGCTTTCATGAGTGTGTCATTTGTAACAGCCTTGATAAGGCAATTATTGCTTCCTTTAAAGTTACACAAATGAGATTTTGAGTAAATTTAAGATTTCTTAGAACTCTAATAAATACCAAATAACAAGACTATCTATTTCACTCTAATAAATGCCTAATAATAATAATACCTAAATATTGAACCGACATCATCAATATTTAACTGATATCATCACCTAAGGAAGTTAACTCCCATCACTTTATTTCAAAGCAAATCCTATAAAATTATCATTAATCTAGTCTAGATTTTAAGTTATAAGGCCAGCTTCAGTATTCAAAGAAAAAGACCATAATCAACCAAATATTGTGCACCTACTATGTTCCTGGTATTATGCTAGGCACTAAATATTGACAGTGAAGATTCCAAATCAGAAAAGTTCCCTGCTTTAAGAGAGGTTACTTGTCAGCTCAGTTTTCTCCATTTAAAGGATTAGGAAGCTGGACTCAGTGGCTCAGCCTGTAATCCCGCGCCCATGGGAGGCTGAGGTGAGTGGATTGCCTGAGCCTGCTGGTTCGAAACCCACCTGAGCAACTTGGCAAGACTTCACCTCTACAATAAATAAATTTTTAAAAAAAGAGCCAGGCATGGTAGCACGCGCCTGTAGTTCCAGCTACTTGGAAGGCTGAGGCAGAAGGATCGCCAGAGCCCAGGAAGTCGAGGCTGCGGTGGCCGGGAGCATGCCACTGCACTCCAGTCTGGGCTACAGGGTGAGACTCCAACTCAAAAAAAAAAAAAAAAAAAAGGATTAGGACAGGTTAGCAATAGTGCCTTTTATGAAGGCACAGATGGAAGTGGAATTTCTTCTTTGCTCAAGTATAGACCATGTACTCAACCTTTTATCTGATTCCACATCGTTCCCTTGTGCAACTCCCATCAATAATGTCTCTCAGTAAATACTAAGGACCTTCTGTATGATATATGAGGTAAGGAGGGAGGACAAACACTGTTCAAAATTATTGATCTTTTTTTTCTAAACTCCAAAAACAAAAACAAAAATAAAGCAATTGCTTCTCCCCAATAACCTCCCCTCAAGCACCTACAATGGTGTGTTCCTAGTAGCATGGTTTTAGTTACCAGTTCCAAGAACTCTACATTCCTATTCAAACATTGGGTATCAGCTGGGCTTGGTGGCTCAGCCTGTAATCCCAGCGCTTTGGGAGGCTGAGGTGAGTGGATTGCCTGAGCCTGCAGGTTTGAGACCCACCTGGGCAACTTGATGAGACCTCATCTCTACAATAAATCAAAAATCAGCTGGGCGTGGTAGCGCGTGCCTGTAGTTCCAGCTACTTGGAAGGCTGAGGTGGAAGGATCACCAGAGCCCAGCAGGTCGAGGTTGCGGTGGCTGGGAGCGGCCACTGCACTCTAGTCTGGGCAACAGAGTGAGACTCCGACTCAAAAAAAAAAAAAAAAAAAAAAAAGACTTCATGAATAAGCCAGGCTCGGTGGCTCAGCCTGTAATCCGGTGCTTAGGGAGGCTGAGGTGAGTGGATTGCCTGAGCCTGCGGGTTCGACAACCGCCTGGGCAACTTGGCAAGACCTCATCTCTACAATAAATCAAAAAATTAGCCGGGTGTGGTAGCACACGCCTGTAGTTCCAGCTACTTGGAAGGATTGCGGGAGCCCAGCAGGTCTAAGCTGCAGTAGACAGGAGCATGCCACTGCACTCCAGTCTGGGTGACAGAGAGAGACTCCAACTCAAAACAAACAAACACTGGGTATCTATCAGTCACAAGATTATCCACACTCATCACAGGAAAGTATGAGCAAAATACACACGAGTATATAGAAAATAACAGCTATACTTTGAAGGGAATCAAGTATTTTTCTCCATTTGTATAGGGGGTAGAACACTTCACAAACTGGGAAGACCTTGGCAAACAGCTAAAGAACACTTACCTCTGTTCCAATTCCAGGTTGTGCGCCAGAGTACACACTGTCTGGTGGAGGACCACCATACTTCCTCTGTCCTGTGGTTACATCCAGAGTATAACCAGTCCTCTCAAGCAAGGCCTAGAGATAATTATACATCTGCTTATACTTAAATATTAAATCTCACATACAAATCAGTATAATCTCTTCCAAAAGTACCCTAACATCTTAGGATAGGTATTCTATAGTTAGATTTTTAAAAAGATCAAAATTCACACTGGTTCCTCTCATATGCTGCTTTATTTTCCTGTTCCTTTCCATACATTTTTATGTAAAGAGTTGTAGGCAAACCAAGTCTCTAAGTACACATTACTCCTCTGTTGTAAATGATAACAAAAGGGGCAAGGATTATTTAAAATTCTACATAAACTGGCCTCATACTACCTATTCATACTTATGTACCATAGTATTCCTAATCTTTCATCCCTGTACTTCAATTAGACTGCTTTCCTTACTTGTTCCCTTTACATACCAAAGTATTTTTACCATTCTTTTCAAACAAAATGTTCTCTTCTCCTTTAAAAAAATCAGAAGTCCGGACGGGTGCAGTGGTTCACGCCTATAATTCCAGCACCTTGGGAGGCCAAGGTGAGAGGACTGACTGAACCCAGGGATTCAAGACCAGCCTGGGGAACTTGGTGAGACCTCATCTGTATAGTAAATAAAAAAATTAGCTGGGCGTGGTGGCATGTGCCTGTAGTTCCAGCTACTTGGAAGGCTGAGGCTGAAGGATCGCCTGAGCCCAGAAGGTCGAGACAGTGGTGGCCAGGAGCGTGCCACTGCCCTCCAGCTTGGGGGACAGAGTGAGACTCCAACTCAAAAAAAAACAAAAACAAAAACCAGAAGTTCTACCTCCTTCATGCATTGTCTCTATGACTCACATCCATCTCTTCCTACTCTTTTGTACTCAAAGTACCATAACCCAAACTTTGTTTTGTTTGAAGATTTTGTTTTGTAATCCTGTTATATCTTAAACTCCCTAAGAAAAGGACAATTGGCCGGGTTTGGTGGCTCAGCCTGTAATCCCACGCCTTGGGAGGCTGAGGTGAGCGGATTGCCTAAGCCCGCAAGTTCGAGATCCGCCCGGGCAACTTGGTGAGACCTCATCTCTACAATAAATCAAAAACTAGCCGGGCATGGTAGCCGCGCCTGTAGTTCCAGCTACTTGGAAGGCTGAGGCGGAAGGGATCACCGGAGCCCAGCAGGTCGAGGCTGCGGTGGCTGGGAGCAGCCACTGCACTCTAGTCTGGGCGACCAAGTGAGACTCCAACTAAAAAAAAAAAAAAAAAAAAAAAAAATCTCACACAGTACAGACTCAAACTATTTGGCAATTACCGAAACGAGTATTCTCAGGTTTCCCAAAATAAGTAAAACCATGTTTCCTGATTACCAACCTTCTTCACATACTAGGTATTAAGAGGAATCACAGAAAAGATGATATACTTAATCTCAAGGAGCTTGTGTTATAACTAAGGCAACATTTACACGAAAGGCCTACAGAACAAAAGGCACAATGGCAAGCAAAATATGCAACCTACCTAGAAAGGAGAGAATTTCATACTTCAGATTTTTAAAATTACACAATGTCAGGGCAACAAGAGATTTTAGATATCAAGTTCAGTGAACCCTAGGAATCCAAAGGGATGCATGCCTTAGGCCTCCCATTCTTCTATCTTTGACTTAACAAGCTCTCTACTTTTAAACACAGAAACACACGTACTAGCTGGATGTGATGGCTCACACCTGTAATTCCAGCATTTTGGGAGGTTGAGGTGAGAGGACTGCCTGAGACCAGGGGTTCAAGACCAGCCTGGGCAACTTGGCGAGAACTTAACTCCACAATCAATCAAAAATTTAGCCAGGTGTGGCAGTGCATGCCTGTAGTTCCAGCTACTTGGAAGGCTGAGGAAGAAGGACCACCCGAGCCCAGCAGGTTGAGACTGTGGTGGCTGTGAGCGTGCCACTACACTCTAGTCTGCATGACAGAGCAAGACTCTAACACTAACACTAACACACACACACACACACACACACACACACACTCAGAAACACATGTAACATAAGATATACATATATTACATATTTGCATATTATGTATATATCATGCAATATACATACATTACATATGTAATATATATACACTTTACCAAGCACAAATAACCAACTCTCGGGAAATAATATTAGCCCATTTGATGAACAGTAGTCAAGTTTTTTAAAAAATGGACTATTACATCAAATAGAATTTTCACATGTTTAATTAATTTATTTTAGTATTCCAGTTGGAATCTGACTCTGTCACCCAGTCTGGAGTGCAGTGGCATGCTCACAGCCACCGCAGCCTCAACCAGCAGGGCTCAGGCAATCCTTCAACCTCAGCCTTCCAAGCAGCTGGGACTACAAGCACACACTACCACACCTGGCTAATTTTTTTTTTAATTTACTGTAGAAATGAGGTCTCATCCCTGGGCTCAGGCAATCCTCTTGCCTTGGCCTCCCAAAGTGCTGGGATTACAGGCATGAGCCACCATTCCCAGCACATTTTTAATTATTTAAAAATCTTATAAGAATGAGGTTATGGCCAGGCTTGGTGGCTCAGCCTGTGATCCCACGCCTTTGGGATGCTGAGGTGAGTGGATTGCCTGAGCCCGCGGGTTCGAGACCCGCCTGGGCAGCGAGACCTCATCTCTACAATAAATTAAAAAAAAATCAGCCGGGCATGGTAGTGCATTCCTGTAATTCTGGCTACTCGGAAGGCTGAAGCGGAAGGATCGCCGGAGCCCAGCAGGTCGAGGCTGCGGTGGCCGGGAGCGGCCACTGCACTCTAGTCTGGGTGACAGAGTGAGACTCCAACTCAAAAAAAAAAGAAAAAAAAAGAATGAGGTTATGCCATTTTATAAATAGGAAGAAAAAGCACAAAGGAACTCTACACAAATCAATTATATGGCAGGAACTACAAGTTATATTTCCTGCCTAAAACATAAACCACCTGCACAAACAACTTCAACATTAAATAACTATTTCAAATTTAAAAGTCTGTCACTGCAGCAAGACATCAGTATCCATTCACCTGAGGAATTAGGCTCATTAGTCTTTCACTAGAAGTTCTATATTTACCTTTCAGAGCCATATATCTTAAATAAAAATAATGATGATGATAATGTCTCATAGTTAAACTGAGAAAAATGAAAATTCAAAAGAAGGAAAGCAATTTTAACAACACTTTACCAAGAGAAAAGAAACAAACTGCTTGGGAAAAAATTGAACCAAGAGATATCACTGGATCAATCCAAGAAACTATTATCAGAAGCATCAATGAACATGTTACTTATGGTCAAAAGCAAGGAATAAGTCTGAAATAGGGCTTTTCATCAAACATTCAATTGATTGTTGGCCCCCCAAATTCTCCTTCTTAAATAATTTCCCCAAATTATTTCATTCCTAAACACTAGTTGTTTTAAAAGTGAAGCTATAAAAACTGTTCCTAGGAAAAACAGAAAGAAGCATTTGATCTCATAACTGCATTTAATTTCATCACAACTGCCCTAGTCGAGTTTTACCTTGATCTTCGCTTCATCAGGTCCCTTTGTGGACTCTTGCACCTTGCTCCCCTGCTTCTCTCTTTGCCTGTAGGTCTTCATAACTCCACATAAAAATGCACTTTTGTTCTAGAACAGACAAGTAATTAAATAAAAAGAATCACCAAGAATCTTTAAAAGTCAAATACACGATTAAATTTAAATTTCAGAAGTTAACATTTTAACAAAATAATTACTCATCATTCATTCAACAGATATTTCCTGAGTGGTTACTATGAGCCAGAGACTAGAGCAGGCAGCAGTAAGATCTAAGTGTAGAGTTCAGGGAGCTTATTTTCTACCCTGGGAAAACACAGTCTTTCATTGGTTATTTAACTGCATCTGGACTTAGTCAGATGTCTGAAACTATTCCTCCCACCTATCTTTTCCTCCAAGGCAATAAAACAGGATCAGGCAATCCAAAAATGTTAAGAAGCTGAGCAATTTAAACCTGTAAAACCCTTTGGTAACACTCAGACTATGGCTGTAATTTTAAGTTTAAAAAACAACTTACTGTACAAAGGGAAAAAGGGAAACTTTTGCTTTATACGTGTGCTTCTGAAACTTTCACAAGCAGATGTTTTTGCCTCTAAATTAATTTTTTTAAAGTCATAAAAATACCACTTATCCACAAGGAAAAAAAGTAATAGTGAACTAATTTCAGATCACTAATTGTTCAAAGACATTTCTGAGTAATGACCTTACCTGAACATGTGACAAGTCACTTTCCTTGAACTGCTGTAGTACAGACAGAGCTCCTTCTTCATTAAATTCCCTGAGAGCATCAATTGCTCTTTCATCAAGATCGACATAAGCTACCAATCCTAAAAATTAAATTGAAAAGGGGTAACATTATTGCAACAAAAGGGGTAATCTAAACTTTTACTGACTTTTAATCAAGAACTGTTATATTTATATGATCAGTAACAAACTACACTTTCATTTAACTAAACACAGCTATCCAACTACTATATAGAAAGGTCGAGTATAAATGTGAAAACAAGCATAAAATGTCAACCAAAACCATGAATTTCACAAAAAAAAAAAAAAAAATCTTAACACCCGTTTCCCACTTCCCAAAAGATGTAAATCTTGGAAATTAAATCTGATGTACATACTGTACTACAGATTAAGCATTACTTTAATGAATTCTGGTGTACGTTAGAGTGATAGGAATAGGAATATACTGCATTTCCCAAGAACAAACCTTCAAATTATAGACTGTCATAGTTGTTGCTAACCACAAAGAGGTTGGGGGAAATATGAGAACAGATTTTACTAAATAACTATTTCCACTCTCCAAAAAGTATCCAAGGCTTCCCCTCCTTAACATAAAAAATAAACTGAAATGCATTTGTTTATCTGAGCATCTACTTTGCTGCAGTCAGAATGTGGAGAGGCATAATTTAAAACTTTTTTACAAATACAAATGCAGCTTGAGTAATCAATTCTGAAAGTCGTATTTTAAGGCATTCTTTGTTCTTCTGAGATGACAACCTGAGATTTAGAAGATGCTGTGGCATTCACAATACTGTCAGTAATGACAATCTTTTTCAAATGGCAATAAGGACTTTATGGATATACAAGTAAACGCTACCGAAATACATGCACTGCATTCTATATATGTAGTATATTTAACTGCACACAGAACATCCACTAGGTTTCAAATATAATTTCTTACATCTGTTTAGTTCGTGCTACATTTTCTCTCTACATATAGAATATATTTCAGAATTGATCCAATGGAAAATGAAAATTTAGCAGATTAAAACCCCTAAGTTCTTATGAACTAACATCAAAAGTGACTCCATTTTGGTAAAGCCAGAAAGAACTTTATTCCATACAGTAAATAATTTTAAATAAATGCAATGCCATTTGCAAAGTTACTTTTAAAAAAAAAGTTGCCATGATTTGTTTATAAGCTCAAAATGAGCATACCTAAATAATTAAAGTTTCCATACCACCACCCAAAGCCACAACTCAGGACACCCATCAATCCATTCTGTCAAACCAAACCTACACTCAAACCATCAGCCTCTTATCAATAACAAAACACTCTACAAGAGAGCATCTCTAAGCAGATCACTGCCAGTTCTCTATGGCAGAATGTCACAGAAAGTTCCTGAGGACTGATTTTCAAATGAGACCATCACCCAGGAGTAATTTGTATAAGTCATTTTATTGTCTAAAATTATCCTGAGCTTCCCAGATTAAAAAAAAAGTTAAGGCCAAAAACAGAAAAAAAAAAAACAAAAAACCAAAAAACAGCTATTCGTTACTACTGTACTTAAGACACATTTGTGAGTGAGACAATTCAATTCTCTCAGAATCTGGATAGGTACACAAACACAGAGGAAGAAAGTTTCCATCTATGGCCCCAGAGGAGAAGGAGGACACATTTATTTATGAACAACACTCCCTAAGGGTAAGTATTTCTCTCTCTTTTTAAAACATCAAACCACTTGCAACCAACCATATTAAGATGTTCAAATTTGCTTAAACACTTAACCATGGCACTTCTGGATTAAAAAAAAAAAGCAGCTGTTACAACCCAAACACTTCCAAATTACTGAGAGATGTGGATTTCTGTCTATTAGAAACTAGACATGCCACAAACTCTCAATGAGTCTGACATTTATTATGGTTTCAGACGATACAGTCTAACTATTCCTCTTAATATGCCGCCTAATCAGACCTAGGCTGATTTAACAATCACTTTAAGAAGCTAAAAGAAAAGTAAAAGCAAAATGACGACTGATTTAGATTAAGAAAAAATGCAAAATTTGGTATGCTGAAACATACATTTCAATTGGTGGTAAATCTAAAACAAATTGATGTACTATTCTGAAACAACTAAGACTGCATATTCAACACTAAGAAGGCTTCAAAATAACGAAATAAGAGTATCAAAGTCAAACCCAATATGCCTTCAATGAAGGGAAAGTAACAAACATTCAGCTCTACAGATCAGAAACAATAAGTATTATTTAACCTTAAAAATCTATAAAATTCAAAGTGGTTTGCCCTCACTTTCATAACCAGTCAGAAACAAGAAATGCATATTATACCTGTCTGAAATATTTCATCAAGTCTTTCTGCCACCTTCTGTGGGAGGCCTGCCTCTATCAGTGTCTTGTAGTGTTCTGTGTGAGTTACACTGGAAGTATCCATTGGTTCTTCCTCTTCTTTTAACTGTACCGCATTACCATTCACCTGATTAGCCATTTTATTATGCTGCTGGAAAAAATTCAGGAGCTATATTACATTAAGCCAGAAATAACTAGTTTGTAGGACAATGCATGACTTATCTAAACTAATTTGTATACATGCTGCTAACAACTTCTATCAAAATAATATTTTATGCCTTCTGTGATGTATCTGACCTAAATTGGCAATAACAATCCTGTAAAACCATAGAAAATGTACATGGAAGCATTAGCTCTTTAAGGAACTTCATGTACACCAGGTTAAACAGAGACTTTAATTTACTGACAGTAGAACTGCTGATTAATAAAAGCAGCTGCTGTGTCCTGGTGAGCAAATCAACAAATCACCACAAAATCCTAAAAGCCCCTCAGCTCTCAATTCTTACACCATTTTTAAAAGTTTTGGTATAAAAACAGAATGAACACCCACAGGCCACTTAACCAAGATTTAAGGACTTTTCAAATTTTCCTAGCTCTGCTTCAAATACAATGCAGGTGTGAAATAAGTGCCCTGATGTCTCTAGTTCAACATGCTGGTGGTTTGGGTTTTCTCCACCTCACTTAAAACAAAACAAACAAACAACAACAAAAAAACACAACTTGACATTAATTTTTTTCTAAGATTAATTTGCTATTTTCCCATTACAGATTTAAAAGAAAAAATGACCAAGTTTAAAAGCTATACAATTGTTTTAAATCCACATAAAATAAGTGTGTTATAGTTGAAGTTGCTTCTTCAAAAAAAAAAAGTACGTGCTGAATTTTTCATATCAGGAAAATAAAGATGCAAAAACATACTGAAGAATGGACAACTGACTTCTTCCAAATAATCTCAACAAACATTACCTAATTAGGATAAACTTCAGTCAGATTTCTCAGATTAACCTACCAAAAATAATTTTGTACATTCAGCCTGCATGTAATGCTGAAATAGACCAATTCCCTAAAGAAAGAGAGTAAATAATAAAACCATACAAGGCCAGACTCTGTAATGTCTCAAAAGACATGGAATTAAAGTACATTTGTCTTTGGTGAAATTATAATGTGATGAAGATCAATAGGCAGCAGAATAAAGACATTGCAACACGTATGGAAATAAAAGACATGAAGGTGGATCTCAAGAAAAAGCCGACTTTTCTTGATGAAACTCAAGATACCTAGTCACCTATCAAGAAAGTACAAGTCTCCTGAAAAGCACCAAGACATAAAATAACCACACTTCCAGATTACTAATCAAACATTGTGCAAATGCACTGGGTTGATTTTTTCTGGCTTAAAACAACTTTTCATTTCAAAGTCCACTGACATTTACTTGAAGTTAATGAAAGAGGAAGAAAGATCAAGAGGGAAGGAGGAAATAGAGAGTTGGAGGAAAGGAAAAAGCAGAAAGTGAGATAAACAATATTATGACTTTTCATGATCACAAAACATTAAGACTTGATAACACTCTAATATCTATATAGACGCAGACTGTGGTTAAACTCTGGGTGGATCAATGTTTCTCAAGGCAAGCCTCAAATTCTGATGAACTAGCAAAAATGAAGACACCCAAAACTGGCACACTTTTGATCAAGAAACTCCATCATGTGAGATGAATACGTTTACTGATTAATACCACCTACTTCTATAGAGATGCACCCTAAAATCCAAAACCTCTTTGCGAACATATAGTTCTATTTTCCCATGCTCCCCCACCCCCAAATGCTACCTTAAGATCATCAGAACTCAAAAGTTCTCAGCACCACAAGACCCTTGCAGCATTACACCTGGGAATACTATTAGTCACAGAAAAGAGGCAAATTTTCCACAGAAAAGTTCAATGAACATCTGTTAAGGTGGGGTTTTCAAGTACGTGTAAAGCAAAAAGACAAGTTGGTGTATAAAGCACAAGACAGAAATATTTATGACTACCATTTTATTGCAAAGGCTCTACAAGTTGATATGGAAATTGTTAAAATTTTCAAAAAAAGTTTGCAAACTTTACCAAAAAAATAAAATAATTGGATTCCAGAAAATAAAACCTCCAGATCAAGGAGAAACCTCTCTTCAAGCCAAATACAAAGTACTCATTTAAAAAAGACTTTTATGTCATACGAGACCATTTAAAACTCATGTCAATTCAACACTGTGCCACGCAGCCAAACCATATTTCTGGATGCAGCAAATATACTAATGCGACTGGAGTCATTTGATCTAATCTTTTTTTTTTTTCCCCCAAAAAGGAGACATTTAAAGATTTAAAAGGGCTGCTGGGAGATTCGGGATGTCAGCACTAACTCCTCCCTGACTTGTTCTGAACCTCTCTGTGCAAATTCTTCGTATTAAGAGACGGGCTTTAAAAGAACCAACGAAATGAAAACTAACGGTTATCTCGAGGCTGAGGAGTGTCAAGCACTGCTCCTACGACTGACTCATGAGACACAAATTCAGCCACTTGAGAACAGCAAAAATCTCAAACAGGTAGTGCGAAAGGACTGAACCTTCCAAGAACCCCTTGGATTTCATTTTTAAATGTTGGCAATACGGTTACGACCGTATAAGAAAAAGAATCGCCTTTCCAATGTGGTGCGCCTGTGACATTCTTGGGATTACACATCGCAGGCGCCGCTTGAAGCCTAAGTTTCACAGCCCCTATAGTCATTTTTTCCTTCAAATCTCAGCTCGCAGCATGCAGAATGGGGGGGGGAAGCTTCCCACACAAATCGGCCTTTCGGCTACTGCTCACACAAAAGTTTTCTCCCGGCTCAGATCACCCTAGGATTTGCACCCCGCCTTCTGCCCACCCCATCCCCTCGGGCCGGTCCCGATCTTCAACACACCCCACTAGCGGCTAGACGGGCCGAGACGAGAGCGAGGCGGCTCCGGCGGCGAGAAGCTATGGGGCCGTGGGAGCCCAGGCCCTTCGCCGGGCCCGGCCGCATGGAGCGGCGGGCGGAGGCGGGAAAAGCGCAGCCCGCCCCGGCAGGCCGCGCGGAGAGCGCCCGGCGGGCCGGACCGCGGGACCGGGGCTGGAGGACGAGGGTGGGAGAACGAGGGCGAGGAGGCGCCTCGGAGGGGGCTAGGCCCGCAGCTGCGCGGCCTGAAGAGGCCGAAGCCGCCCCCAGCCCATCCCCACCCCCACCCCGGGGCCTCGGAGCGAAACGAAACTGGGGACGAGGCGCGAAGACTGGGCCGGGCCGAGCCGGGTCGGATCTGGGCTCCCGGCCCCTCCCCCCGCGGGCCGGCGCAAAACTCACCAGGGCAGAAGCAGGGGCCGGTGGTCGGGCCCGTGAGAATCAGCGCGAGGCGCTTTGAAAACGACTAGAAATGGCGCGCGCGCCACCCCCTCCCCCCTCATGGACAGAGACGCGATCCCGGCAGCACGCGGGGTTTCCCGGAACTGCTTCCAGGGACTCCGAGCTGCCGGGCAATCACTTCGCCAGGCGGCCTGACAGGCAGCTCAGACGGCCAATAGTAGCGAGGCAAAGCGGACCACACCGGACGACCCGAGGGCCAATCATGGAAGCTGCCGGCTTAGCCAATGAGGGCATTCAGCGCCGCTGACTGGGGCGCCTCCGGGGCGGGGGCAGGCACACAAAGGGGTCTGTAGTGGAAGACCCTGGTGGCGGCGAGGCTCCGGGGCACCAGGCCCTGGGTGGCCGAAGCTCCTCCCTCTTCGTCTGCCGCGCGTGCTAGGCCGAAAATTTAGGCCTCGCGCCGCGTGGCCGCCTTCGGGGCTCCGCCCCCTACGGTCCGCGCCGGCCCTGCTCCGCCATGGCGCTTGGTCCTGTCGCCGGCGCTGCTTCGCCCCGGAGTCCTCCTTCGCGCCGCGGCCGCCAGCGCTCGCCCCAGACACGCCCATCGCCACGCGTTTGGGCCTCTCTCTAGGTCATCCTTTTGGATCTAGTTAGAGCACGATCTAAGGATGATTTGGCTTGTCGATATGTTGAAGAATTTTGCATAGAAAATCATCCCTTGGAAAGACCGGAGCACTGCCTCTTTCCCTCCTGGCTCCCTTCCACACATCGTTGGTGGCGGCACAGCCTGGGAGGGAAATCGCTAAATTGGGCATGACTCAAGAGCAGTGTGTAGCACAAGTGGTAGAGGGGGGACCTTTTTCCCACACGGTTTGGAGCTAATTAATATTCATAAGGCAGATATATCCATCTATGAAGCCAAAAGAGCCATGCAGGGAAAAGCGGGTAATTCCCAAAGGAAGCTAATCCCTGCTGTTCTGAAGCCTATTTCTCACCTTTCACCCCTACTAAATTGTTTCTTGTCCTCGCCTTAATCCAAACCTGTGTCGTCCCTCAGAAACCGCCCAAACTCACTTCTGTAGAGCCAACCCTCTTTTCCAAACTGCAACTCCCACCCCTCTTAGGGAGTGGAGAAGATCAAGGAGTGGTCTGCAGAATTTCCAGATGCACTCAAGAATCATTAAATTTCTGAGAACTTATAAACTAAATTTTAACTAGGGTAAACTGCTATGCGCCCAGTATCAAGCGAAATCTCTCCGTAGTTTCAAGTTTTGTGTTGAAGTGTGAAATTTACAGAAATGCTCGGATCTTTAAGAAAAATAATGTAAAATGATTACAAATTTAGGGAAAGAGTCTTGGAAGAGTCATTATGAAAGTGAGGGAGGCCGGGCGCAGTGGTTCAAGCCTGTAATCCCAGCACTTTGGGAGGCCGAGGTGAGAGGATTGCCTGAGCTCAGGGATTCGAGACCACCTGGCCAATTTAGCAAGACCTCGTGTCTACAGTAAATCAAATTAGCCGGGCGTAGTAGCACTCAACAGTGGTTCCAGCTACTTGGAAGGCTGAGGCAGAAGGATCGTCTGAGCCCAGCAGGTCGAGGCTGAGGTGGCCGCGAGCGTGCCACTGCACTCCGGTCTGGGCGACAGAGTGAGACTCCAACTCAAAAAAAAAAAAGTGAGGGACTCTGAAATTTAACCTTTATTAGCTTAACATAAATTTGCCTCTAGTTTCACATTCTTAACCTATCTTGTGCCATTTGGAAATCTGGTAAATACTATGAACCCCTTCTCGGTTTTTAAATGTATAAATAAAATAGATAGCAACACAAAAGAAACTATGTTGAAATACAGTTAGGGCCGGTCTCAGTGGGTCACGCCTGTAATCCCACCACTTTGGAAGGCGGAGGCGAGAGGATTGCCTGCGCGCGCACGTTTGAGATCAGCCTGGGCAACTTGGTGAGACCTCATCTCTACAATAAATCCAAAAATTAGCCAAGAGTGGTGGTGTCTATGGTTCCAGATTCTTGGAAGGCTGAGGTGGAAGGATTGCCCAAGTCCAGCAAGTTGAGGCTGCAGTGGCTGTGATCATACCGCTGCACTCCAGTTGGGGTGACTGAGTGAGACTATGACTCAAAAAAAAAAAAAAAAGAAAGAAATACAATTAGGAAATATATATTTTAAACAAATTTGTGATATAGTAATACTTTTCCTTTTAATGAATTACATAACAGGATCTTAGAGCAGATCCAATAACTACTGAAATTTTAAAATAAGATTTTTGCAGAAATCCATAGCAATATTAAAGTGATATAAAAATAATTTCTATTGGTGACAGAGTGAGAGGTATTACTAATTCTACTGTTTGTAGCCTACAATCACAATGGGAGGGGGGGAATGCTAAATTTTAGTTGAATATTAGTGAAAACAAGGTTATTTTCCCCCATCCAAGTTGAAGTACTCCTGACTTCCATTCTGAGACTCCCTTAAGTCTATTGACTACTCAGGATAAAAACTCCTGGGCTAGATGCTGTAACTTAAAACTATGCTATAGCCAGGCGTGGTGGCCTGCACCTGTAATCCCAGCTACTCGGGAGACTGAGGCATAAGGATCACCAGAGCCCAAGAGGACAAGTCTGCAGTGGTTGTGAGCGTGCAACTGCACTCCAGCCTGGGCAACAGACTGAGACTCCAACTCAAACAAGTAAATAAATAAATAATCAATCAAATCTCCTTATGAGATCCTTAGATTAATCTTTGTCTTGTCCCTTTCATGAGGCTAAGAGAAGCATTTAGTCTATCCCTCAGACCCAAGCAAGGTTACATCAATTGAGCCTCTTCAGGATGCTTTTATTTACCACCAGCAGGGATAAACCATCCAAGCTGAAGTTCAAAGGCAGGCAGAGGTAAAGGAAGAAAGGAAACAATGTAGAACAGAAGAATGAGCCCCAGGCAGTAATTCCAGCACTTTGGGAGGCAGAGGCAAGAGGATTGCCTGAGCCCAGGGGTTCCAGACCAATCTGGGCAACATGGTGAGACCTCATCTCTACAATAAATCAAAAAATTAGCCGGGCTCGGTGGCT
Source organism: Cephalopachus bancanus (assembly GCA_027257055.1). Taxonomy (NCBI): domain Eukaryota; kingdom Metazoa; phylum Chordata; class Mammalia; order Primates; family Tarsiidae; genus Cephalopachus; species Cephalopachus bancanus. Next base: position 1,859,714 of record JAPVLO010000293.1, on the reverse strand, counting down.
CAGCCTGTAATCCCAGAGTTTTGGGAGGCCGAGGTGAGTGGATTGCCTGAGCTTGCGGGTTCGAGACCCGCCTGGGCAACTTGGCGAGACCTCATCTCTACAATAAATCAAAAATTAGCCAGGCGCGGTAGTGTGCGCCTGTAGTTCCAGCTACCTGGAATGCTGAGGCAGAAGGATCACCGGAGCCCAGCAGGTCGAGGCTGCAGTGGCCGGGAGCGGCCACTGCACTCCAGTCTGGGCGACAGAGTGAGACTCCAACTCAAAAAAAAAAAAAAATTAGCCGGGTGTGGTGGTGCCTACCTGTAGTTCCAGCTACTTGGAAGGGTGAGGTGGAAGGATCGCCTGAGTCCAGCAGGTCGAGGCAGCAGTGACCGTGAGTGTGCCACTGCACTCCAGCCTGGACAACAGAGTGTGACTCCAACTCAAAAACAAACAAAAGAAAGGAAGGAAGAATGAAGAGAGAGAAGTAAGGAAATGGAAAACAAAGAAACTCTACTGTGTAGAATGTTCCTGGAAAGGGCATCAACAACCAACCCTTGCTGACATTTGGTTGCCAAGAGTCTACCCAGCTTTACTTGAAGACTTCAGTTTTACCCTGAATTCTCCAAGTAGGCAAATAGAACTATTTATTTTCTTCATCAAATTTAAATCATGGCTGCGCGCGATAGCTCAAGCCTGTAATTCTAGAACTTTGGGAGGCCAAGGCAACAGAATTGCCTGAGCTCAGGGGTTCAAGACCAGCCTGGGCAACTTGGCGAGACCTTGTTTCTACAATAAATCAAAAAATTAGTCCAGGTGCAGTGGCTCAGCCTGTAATCCCAGCACTTTGGGAGGCCGAGGCAAGAGGATTGCCTGAGCCCGGGGGTTGAGACCAGCCTGGGCCACCTGATGAGACCTTGTGTCTACAACAAATCACAAAAACTAGTTGGGTGTGGTGGCGTGCCTCTATAGTTCCAGCTGCTTGGAAGATTGAAGTGGAAAAATCTCCTGAGTCCAGCAGGTCAAGGCTGTGGTGGTCGTGAGCATGCCACTGTACTCCAGCCTGGACGACAAGAGTGAGACTCCAACTCAAAAAAAAAAAAAAAAAAATCAAAAAATTAGCCAGATGTGGTGGCCCATGCCTGTAGTTCCAGTAATTTGGAAGACTGAGGCAGAAAGATTGCCTGACCCCACAGGTTGAGGCTGAGGTGGCCATGAACGTGCCACTGCACTGCAGCCTGGACAACAGAGTGAGAGTCCCACTCAAAGAAGAAGAAGAAGAAGAGGAAGATGAAGAAGAGGAAGAGGAGGAGGAGGAGGAGGAAGAAGAAGAAGAAGAAACTTGAATCATTTTTATTATTTTAAGGTATTTCCAAAAAAGGTGGAGCTCCAACCAAGATTGACCAGAGCTAAAGGCTGCTTGTCTTTCATTTGTACCTCCTAAGATTATGTTTTGTTTTTTTTTCTGGCTAAGTTACCCAGGCTGGTCTGAAATCCCTGGCCTCATGCAATCCTCTGGCCTCTGCCTCCCAAAGTCCTGGGATTAGAGGTGTGAGCCACTGCACCTGATTATGCTTTTTTTAAAAAACAAAAATAAAGTACCATATGGATGACTTGTAATAGCTTGTAGTCAGCTCATCTCAAGATGCCTGCTTTATCGTCATTCTTTTGAAGATTATTCTTGAACTCATCCATTGAATTCCCTATTAGTTCTCAAATTTATCAAAGCCATCTTAAAATGGAAAGAAAGATGAGCTGGGTGCAGTGGCTCAAGCCTGTAATCCCAGCACTTTGGGAGCCAGGGAGCTCAAGTCCAGCCTGGGCAACATAGCAAGAACTTCTCTCCAAAAAAAAAGCAAAAAATTAGCTGGGTGTGGTGGCACATACCTGTAGCCTGAGCTACACAGGAGGCTAAGGCAGAAGAATCGCCTGAGCCCAGGAGGTCAAGGCTGCAGTAAACTGAGATTGTGCCACTGTACTCCAACCTGGGAAACAGAGTGAGACTCTGACCATAAATAAATAAATAAATAGATAAATAAATGAAATGAAAAGAAAGTGTATTTCCATTTTGGTGGTACATTATTGTAAACAATAATTGCTACCATTCTTTGAGCTCCTACTGTGTGTTGAGTGCTCTTCATATGTTGTTGTTGATCTTTGTATGAAACCTGTACCTCAATAATAGTATTTCATTTCATTGAGGTTAAAATATTTGCTCAAAGGCAGGCCCCACAGTTGAACTAAGTCTCAAACACAGGTCTGCGTAACTACATCAACAATCTACTTTTCTTTTTTCTTACTTTTTTTTTTTTTTGAGTTGGAGTCTCACTCTGTCGCCCAGACTGGAGTGCAGTGGCCGCTTCCGGCCACGGCAGCCTCACCTCCTGGGTTCCGGCGATTCTTCCGCCTCAGCCTTCCGAGTAGTCGGAATTACAGGCGCACGCTACCACGCCCGGCTGATTTTTTGATTTATTGTAAAGATGAGGTCTCGCTGCCCAGGCGGGTCTCAAACCCGCGGGCTCAGGCAATCCACTCACCTCAGCCTCCCAAAGGCGCGGGATTACAGGCTGAGCCACCGAGCCCGGCTTTTTTTCTTACTTTCTTAAAAAAAATTTTTTTTTGAGACAGGGTCTCACTCTATTACTCAGGCTGGAGTACAGTGACGCTATTATAGATCACTGTAGCCTTGACTTCCCAGGCTCAAAGGATCCTCCAGATTCAGTCTCCCAAGTAACTGGGACTGCAGGGTGTGCCACAATACCTGACTATTTAAAAAAAAATTTTTGTAGCCGGGCTCGGTGGCTCAGCCTGTAATCCCGCGCTTTGGGAGGCTGAGGTGAGTGGATTGCCTGAGCCCGCGGGTTCGAGACCCGCCTGGGCAACTTGGCAAGACCTTGTCTCTACAATAAATCAAAAAATTAGCCAGGCGTGGTAGCGCACGCCTGTAGTTCCAGCAACTTGGCAGGCTGAGGCAGAAGGATCGCCGGAGCCCAGCAGGTCGAGGCTGCGGTGGCTGGGAGTGTGCCACTGCACTCCAGTCTGGGTGACAGTGAGACTCCAGCTCAAAAAAAATTTTTTTTTTTGTAGATACAGGGTCTCATCACTACATTGCTCAGGCTGATCTCAAACTCCTGGGCTCAAGCCATCCTCCCACCTTGGCCTCTCAAAGTGCTGGGATTATAGGCATGAGCTACCACAACCAGTCTCTCTCTCTCTCTCTCTCTCTCTCTCTCTCTCTCTCTCTCTCTCTTTCTCTCTCTCTTTTGAGTTGGAGTCTCACTCTGTCGCCCAGACTGAAGTGCAGTGGCCGCTCCCGGCCACCGCAGCCTCGACCTGCTGGGCTCCAGCGATCCTTCCGCCTCAGCCTTCCAAGTAGCTGGAACTACAGGCGCGCGCTACCACACTCGGCTAATTTTTTGATTTATTGTAGAGACGAGGTCTCACCAAATTGCCCAGGCAGGTCTCAAACCTGCGGGCTTAGGCAATCCGCTCACCTCAGCCTCCCAAGGCGTGGGATTACAGGCTGAGCCACCGAGCCTGGCTCTCTCTTTTGAGACAGGATCTTACTCTGTCACCCAGGCTGGAGTGCAGTGGCATGATTCATAGCTCCCTGCAACCTCATACTCCCAGGCTCAAGTAATCCTCATACCTCAGCCTCCAGAGTACCTAGGACTATAGGTGTATGCCATCACAAACAGTCTATGCTCCTTTTCAGTTACAGCTTCAGTATTAACAGGATCTTCACTTGTCGAAGGTACATATTTTTACCAGTCAGAAATGACCATGGGCTGGGAGTGGTGGTTCACATCTGTAAACCCAGCACTTTGAAAGGCCAAGGCAGAAAGATTGCATGAGCCCAGGAGTTCGCGACCAGCTAGGCAACATAGGGAGACCCCGTTTCTACAAACAAACAAACAAACAAAAATTACTATGTACAATCTGATGAATAAGTTAGAAAATACTAGTTAGGATCCAAAGCCAACTGTGATGTAAAATGAGAATATTTTACTTTTGTGGTTTGCAAATTGGCCTTACAACACAATTTGAGCTTGTTCTGAGAAACAACAGTCTCTAAGAACAAAATTGTGGCCTCACAAGTTCTCAGCTTTGGAGAGCAATACTCCTTTAGGTTTGTTAGAAAAGAAATTATCTCGGCTGGGTGCTGTGGCTTATGCCTGTAATCCCAGCACTTTGAGAGGTGGAGGCAAGAGGATTGCCTGAGCCCGCGGGTTCAAGACCAGCCTGGGCAACATGGCAAGAACTCATCTTTACAATGAGTCAAAAAATCAGTTGGATATGGTGGCACACACCTGTAGTTCCAGCTGCTTGGAAGGCTGAGGTGGAAGGATCACCTGAACCCAGCAGGTCGAGGCTGTAGTGACTATGAGCAGCATTCTACTGTACTCTAAACTGGGCAACAGAGTGAGATTTTTTTTTTTTTTGAGTTGGAGTCTCATTCTGTCGCCCAGACTGAGCGGCCACTGCAGCCTCGACCTGCTGGGCTCCGACGATCCTTCCACCTCAGCCTTCCAAGTAGACAGAATTACAGGCATGGGCTACCACGCCCGGCTGATTTTTTGATTTATTGTAGAGATGAGGTCTCGCTACCCAGGCAGGTCTCGAACCCGCGGGCTCAGGCAGTCCACTCACCTCAGCTTCCCAAAGGCACGGGATTACAGGCTGAGCCACCGAGCCTGGCTCAGAGTGAGATTTTGACTCAAAAAGAAAAGAAAATGTCTCATACAGATTATACCTATATGAACTTCATAATACTAGTTAACATTTGTTAAGCACTTACCATGTTATCTCATTTAATACTCACAACGACATATGAAGCAAGTATCAAAAGGCTTCATTTCTGGTTGGACATGGTGGCTCACTCCTATAATCACAGCACTTTGGGAGGCCGAGGCAGGAGGATTTCTTGAGCCCAGGAGTTGAAGACCAGCCTCGACAACACAGCAAGGCCTCATCTCTACAAAAAATTAAAAAATTAGCCAGGTATGGTGCTGCAGGTCTATAGTTCCAGCTACTCGGGAAGTTGAGGCAGAAGGATCACCTGAGCTAGGAGGTCGAGGCTACAGTGAGCAGCGATCGTGCCACTGTAATTTTTTGATTTATCTAGGCACTCCAGCCTAGATAACAGAGTGAGACCCCAATGCAAACAAACAAAAAAAAGGGGCATCATTCCCCATTTGCAGATGAAGAAACCATTAAAGCCCAAGTTTAGGGTGAGACTCAAACTTCTGTGTAACTTCATTCTCTTAATCATTATGCTACACAGCTAGAGGAGAGTAATCAAAACCTCCCTCTTTTTTTTCTCTCTTTTTAGAGACAGAGTTTTACTCTGTCACCAAGAAGATAGTGTGACCACAGCTTGAACTCCTGAGCTCAAGTGATCCTCTTGCCCTGGCCTCCCAAAGTGCTGGGACTACAGGTATGTGCCACCATGCCCAGCTAATTTTCTGATTCATTGTAAAGATGGGTTCTTGCCATCTTGCCATCTACCATGCCTGGCTAATTTTTAAATTTTTTTATAGAAATGAAGTCTCATTTTATTGCCCAGGCTGGTTTTGAACTCCTGGCCTCAAGCAATTCTCTTGCCTTGGCCTCCCAAAACATTTGGATTACAGGCATAAGCCACTGTGCTCGGCCTAACCTTCCTTTTTCTAAGTCTTAATATTCTCAAACCTGATGCTAGTAGTCTCTGATTTTGAAGTTCTTTTTGTCCTTAATTTTTTTCCTGTGAGTTCTCTGTTCTCCTTGTGTTCTATTGAGGGATAATGGAAAAAGTAAGAGAAGAAAGTTTACAAAGTGAGCCTTCCTTTCTAACCTTCCAGTACCCCTATCAAACTCAAGAAAGAAACCCATCCATGACTGTTAAATCCAGTTTTTGTTTTGTTTTGAGTCTCACTCTGTTGCCCAGGCTGGAGTGCAGTGGCACACTCATGGCCACTGCAGCCTCTACCTACTAGGCTCAGGTGATCCTTCCACTGCAGCCTTCCTAGTAGCTGGAACTACAGGTGTGCACCACTATGCCCAGCTAATTTTTTATTTTATTATAGAGACAAGATCTCACCATGTTGCTCAAACTGGTCTCAAATCCATGGGTTCAGGTGTGAAAGTGCTGGGTTACAGGCATGAGCCACCACACCTGGCTAAATCCAGTTAGGAGTGCTGAACACTTGATCACGACATCCTCCCATTCCACATCAGTGGAATTCCCTGGTGGCTCATCACTGGGTCCTTGGTGCACCCATCCACTGACACTAAACTCTGCAGACTCTTGAAAGAGACAGGCTCAGACAGTAGCAATAGCTGCCAACTAAATTCCAGAAACTGAATTCTAGGAGACTGTTGAACTTAACTCCATTGAGTTCTAATTATTATTATTATTCTTTTCTTTTCTTTTGAGTCGGAGTCTCACTTCGTTACCCAGGCTGGAGTTTGATGGCACTCACAGCCTCCCAGTGTTGACCTGCTGAGCTCAGATGATCCTTCTGTATCAGCCTTCTAAGTAGCCGGAATTACAGGTTTGCGCTACCATGCCAGGCTAATTTTTTTATTTTATTGTAGAGATGAGGTCTCACCAAGTTGCCCAGGCTGGTCTCGAACCCCTGGGTTCAGGCAAGCCTCTAGCCTTGGCCTCCCAAATTGCTGAGATTACAGACTTGAACCATTGTGCCCAGTCTATTATTATTATTATTATTATTATTTTATTTTGAAACAGTGTCTCACTCTGTCATCCAGACTGGAATTCAGTGGCACAATCATAGCTCACTCCAGTCTTGATGAGCTCTAATTATATTAAGGCTTCCCTATTGGCAGGCAGAAGAGCCATATGCTGCAAATCTTTTTGGAGGTGTTACTGTAAGCTTTTAACTAAAATCCAGTAGAATTCTCAGATAAGTATTCTTATCCATATTGAAATATACAAGTTAAATATACAGTTCCACAAATCTGATTCTACTGGGATGCTGAGTGCTGCCAACATTAGAGTGGTGCCATGGAGTAATTATAGCATTCAGTATAACTTGCATATGTTTTGAAAATTCAATAAAACAGTAAGAATTGGTTATGAATAGACTGTGTATATAACTAAATTCTCATTATCCTTCAGTTAAGATATCCATTGGAGGAAGGTTGCCAGTACTCTCTAATTATCATTACTAGTAACAATAATATACTGAACAGTTTTTCTATTTAACAGGGTTTCAGATACTGTATCTCATTAGACATCTCTGCTGCATTTAGACATCTTGAAATGTGCCACTTCTTTGTCTTTGTGATATTCCTCTCCTGGCTCTTCTCTGGTTTCTGTAATGTGTCCTTCGAGGCCCTCTCCCCTGCCCATCATTGTCTGTGGTGTTCCCAGGATTCTATCCTTGACACAGCTCTCACATGCTGTCAAGGTCACCTAATTCACTTGCATAGACTCACTACCACTACTGTCTCCATATGGGTCTAGCTACTCCCATTTCTTTATCTACAGTACCACTTTTGGTTCTGAGCTCTGGGCATATGATTATATAAGGAGGGACCCCCCCAAAAAACAAAATTGGCTTTTGGAGGGTGGGCCCCTTGTAGCATGCTTGGAATTTGTTCCTCTGGATCAAACGGTCAACCAAAGTTTTTATCTGGAAATTTTGAGAAAGTTGCATCAGGATTTGCAGAAGAAACATCCCGAGTTGTTACAAACAGGTAACTGGTTCTTCTGCCATGACAATGCACCTGCCCACACCGCATTGAGTGTTCTGCAGTTTTTGACTAAAAATAGCATGACCTCCATGCTCCACCCTCCCTATTCACCCGATCTTGCCCCAAGTGACTTTGCTTGTTTGTTTGTTTCCCCAGATGAAAAAAGTTCTCCAAGGGTAACATTTTGCCGACGTGGAAGAAGTGAAACCAAAAATGGCAGAAGCACTAAAACTCGACATCAAATTGACAAGTTCAAAAATAGGTTGAGGCCAGGTGCGGTGGCTCACGCCTATAATCCCAGCACTTTGGGAAGATGAGGTGAGAGAATTGCCAGAGCCTATGGGCTCGAGACCAGCCCTGGCAACTTGGTGAGACCTCATCTCTACAATAAAAAAAATTAGCCGGGCATGGTGGAGCATGCCTGTAGTTCCAGCTACTTGGAAGGCTGAGATGGAAGGATCACCTAAGCCCAGCAGGTTGAGGCTGTGGTGGCCAGGAGCGTGCCACTGCTCTCCAGCCTGGGTGACAGAGTGAGACTCCAACTCAAAAAAAAAAAAAAAAAAAAAGGTTGAGAAGTGGGAAAAGTGTCTTGATAGGGGTATTGCATCAAATGGAGAGTACATTTTTCCCCCTGGGTCTTTTAGACCTCCCTCGTATGTGTGGATGTAACAGCCACCTCAAACTCAATGACCAGTCTCTGAAGATGATTTTTTTTTTTTAGTTGGAGTCTCACTCTGTCACCAGGCTGGAATGCAGTGGCACACTCATGGCCACCCCAGTGTTGACCTGCTGGACTCCAGCTAACCTTCCACCTCAGTCTTCCAAGTAGCAGGAAATAAAAGCATGCTACCGCACCCGGCTAATTTTTGATTTATGGCAGAGATGAGGGCTTGCCAAGTTGCCTGGGCTGGTCTCGAACCCGCGGGCTCAGGCAGTCCACTTGCCTCAGCCTTCCAAAGTGCTGGGATTAGAGGCTGAGCCACCGAGCCCCGCCTGAAGATGACTTTTATCTCCTGCCACTTGATCCTTCCTCACTGAGTCCCATCCATACCCCATGCCGACTACCTGGTACTGGTTCCTCTAGGGTGCCCATTGCCGCCTCAGCACCTTCACATTCGCTCTTCAGGAAGTTGAGTACTAAGAATCCTTTCTGGCTGTGCGTGGTGGCTCAAACCTATAACCCCAGCATTTTGGGAGGCTAAGGTGAGAGGACTGCCTGAGCCCAGGGTTCAAGACCAGCCTGGACAACATGGTGAGGACTCGCCTCTACAATAAATCAAAAAATTAGCCAGGCATGGTTGCGCGCGCCTGTAGTTCCAGTTACTTGGAAGGCTGAGGCAGAAGGATCACCTGAGCCCAGCAGGTCGGGACTGCAGTGGCCATGAGTGTGCCACTGCATTCCAGCCTGGGCAACAGAGTGAGACTCCAACTAAAAAAAAAAAAAAGGAATCCTTTCCCCCAGATATCCTGATGGCTTGTTCAGAGCTGTGTTTGAAGCCACTTTTTTAGAGAGGCTTTCCATGACCACCTCTTTTACAAGGGGGGTCTGGGAGGCTGAAGCAGGAGGATCACCTGAGCCTAGAAGGTCAAGGCTGTGGTGAGCCATATTTGTGCCACTGCACTCCAGCCTGGATGACAGAGTGAGATTTCCAACTCTAATAATAATAATAATAATAATAATAATAATAATATTAGAAGGTGGGGAGAGGGTAAACTCTGTACGGACACCTCTCCTTGGCTCCATGGGGACAGGTGCAGCTGAAGGAGGACCAAATTGAGGCCTTCTAAAAAGCAGGGACCAAGGAGGCAGCTCTGTTGCCCTGATCTGATGGCACTACCTTGGGTGAAATCCAAACCCCAATAAAGCGTGGATATAACCAACAAGAGTATAGCCCAGAAAGCATTCTTCTTTTCTCCCTGGCCAAAAAACTGAAGATTTAAATTTTATGCCTCAAGAACTACCAATGTGGAGATATGGAAATAGAAATCTTGGGTAAAAAATCCTATCAGTAAACTGAACTTCATTAAAACGTAAAGCTTTGGTTATTTGGAAGACACTATTAAGAGAATGGAAAGGCCGGGCTCGGTGGCTCAGCCTATAATCCCGTTGGGAGGCTGAGGTGAGTGGATTGCCTGAGCCCGTGGGTTCGAGACCCGCCTGGGCAGGCGAGACCTCATCTCTACAATAAATCAAAAAATTAGCCGGGCGTGGTAACGTGTGCCTGTAGTTCCAGTTACTTAGAAGGCTGAGGCAGAAAGATCTCTGGAACCCAGCAGGTCGAGGCTGCGGTGGCCGGGAGCAGCCACTGCACTCGTCTGGGCGACAGAGTGAGACTCCAACTAAAAAAAAAAAAAAAAAAAGAGAGAGAATGAAAAGACAAGCCAAAGACTGGGAGAAATACTTACAAACCACATATCGGATAAAAGTTGATTCTAAAATAGACAAAGAACCCTAAAACTCAATAAAAATATCAAATGATCCAAAATTGTCACAAAATTCTCAAAGAGATCTGGGTTCTCCCCCAAATATTAACAACTACTGGTTTACGTACTCCGTTTGGAGAATCCAGAGATTGACCCAATGCCAAACAAACTAAGAGCAGGGAGCTTAGAATCCTGTCCGTGTTCCCTGTATTGGGGGCCTGCTTTTCAACACCTTTCAAAGTTGACATAGGAAGAGTCTATTCCTAGATAACCCTCTAAAAGACAACAATGATTTCTCATTAAGTACAGGCGTGGCCGGGGGCGGGTCTGCCTTTGCCCCAACTTTACCTGGGGGAGGGGCTCTTAGATGGTTCACATTACTTCTGGAGGCTTCTTCCCTTTCTACACCCCCTTCTCACAAGATGTGCCAGTGACAGAATCTCTGCAAGTTTTTGTTTTTGTTTTTGCTTTTAATGAGTAGCTTGGTGTGGTGGCAGATCAGGAAAAAAGTCACCAGCCCTGCTGAAGGGAATGAAGTTTATACATATGCTTCTTCTTCTTCTTCTTCTTCTTTTTATTTTTTTGAGATGGGTCTCACTCTGTCACCTATGTTGGAGTACAGTGATGCCATCACAGCTCACTACAGCCTCAGCCTCCTGGGTTTAAGTGACCCTCTTACTCAGCCTCTTGAGTGGCTAGGACTACAGGCGCATACCACCATGCCTGGCTGATTTTTTGTAGAGCTGGGATTTCGCTATGCCACCCAGGCTAGTCTCTAACTTCTGACCTCAAGCAGTCCTCCCAAGGTGTTGGGATTACAAGCATGAGCCACACCATACTTGGCCCCGATTTATTCAAGAAATACTTGTTGCCTGCTTTCTCTAGTCAAACATTTGCTGGGGGTTGAAGATGCAATTGTGAGCAAAACATAGTGACTTCTTCAAATATATAAAATATATAAAATATATATAAAATATATAAAAGTTTAATGGAGTAGACAAAAAAGTAAACAGGCAATGATTTAAAAAGAGCCTGTAATCCCAGCACTTTGGGAAGCGGAGGCGAGAGGGATGCCTAAGTCCAGGGGCTCCAGACCAGTCTGGGAAACCTGGAGAGACTTCGTCTCTACAATAAATCAAAAAATTATCCAGGGCATGGTGGCATGCATCTTTGGTTCCGGCTACTTGGAAGACTGAGGGGGAAGGATTGCCTGAGCCCAGCAGGTCGAGGCTGTGGTGGCTGTGAACATGCCACTGAACTCCAGCCTGAGTGACAGTGAAACTCTGACTCAAACAAACAAACAAAGCAAAAACAAAACAAAACAAAAAGCCACCAGGGATAAAGTGATTTAATTGGGATAAATCCAGGGAAGACAGAAAAGGAACACTTGATCCAAACTTGTGGGATCAGGAAAGGTTTCCTACAAAAAGTTAGGTTTGAGACCTGAAGACGAGTTGGCCAGAGCAGTGGAGAGAGAGATGCAGTTTGGAGGGTTGCAAGTGTAGTAAAAATGTGGGGAACGGAACTGGGGAGAGTGGCAGAGGGCCAGACGTGAATGACCCTAGAAATCACACCAAAGAGAGTTTCGCTGTTTGCTGCTGGCATTGGGAAGCATGACAGGGCTTTACACAGAAGAGTGACATGAAGGGATTTGCTTTTCAGAAAGATTGTTCTAGCAGAAAGGGAGAATAGACAGAAGGGGATCAAAATAGAAAAGAGGAGACTCATTAAGAGATCATTTCGGTAAGCAAGACACGGCCCAGTGATGGTCTGAATAATTGCTGCTAATATCCTGAGCCCCATTATCTCATTTAATCTTTGCAACTCTATGAGGTAGACACAATGACTCTCATTTGTGGATGGAGGATCCAAGGAAGAGAAAGCTAAATAACTGCCCAAAGTCACGTAGTAGTGGTGGCAACGGAGAGAGTGAGGCATATGAACTTGGTAAGTATTTAGGAGGTGGCATGGACGTGACTGGATGAATGGTTATACGGTGAACATTCACTGCTGATTTGGAGAGCGTGGTGAAAGGAGCAGAAGTTAAGTGTAAGTTTCTAGCATGGATGGCTGGGCAATGACTGAGTAAGGACATACCAGAGAAGTAGGTGGGAAGTGGTAAATTGAGTTCAGGGTTTGGTTTCAAAGTGCTTGGGTAATTTCCAAGTGGAGCTGTCTAGAAAGCAACTGCAGGGGCTGGTGTGAAACTCAAAGTGAGATTTTGGTGTCATGAGCCCTAATCTCGCCCAGGAGGAACAAACAAACCACCTTTGAAGAAGCTGACAATGATTCAAACTTTGAAAATGAAGCATTTAGAAAACCAGACCATGCAATGGAATTTCCCACAGAACCATTTTAGGTCATTTTCTCCCCTTAATTTTACCCCTCAGTTATTTTTAACTAATGCTCTTTTTTCTTGCTGTTTGTTTTTGAGTCGTGTTTCACTTTGTCACCCAGGCTGGAGGGCAGTGGCACGATCACAGTTTACTGAAGACTTGAACCTCATGGGTTCAAGCAATCTTTCCTCCTCAGTGTCCTGAGTAGCCAGGACTATAGGAGCATACCACCACGACTGGCTAATTTCTTGATTTTTTTTTTTTTTGTAGAGATAAGACCGCTATGTTTCCCAGGCTGGTCCTGAACTCCTGGGCTCAAGTAATCCTCCTGCCTTGGCCTCCCTAAATGTTGGGATTATAGACGTGAGCCACCATGCCCAGCTGTTTTTCTTTCTTTTTTTTTGAGTTGGAGTCTCACTTTGTCACCCAGACTGGAGTGCAGTGGCCGCTCCCGGCCACCGCAGCCTCGACCTGCTGGGCTCTGACGATCCTTCCGTTTCAGCCTTCCAAGTAGCTGGAACTACAGGCACATGCTACCACGCCCGGCTAATTTTTTGATTTATTGTAGAGATGAGGTCTCGCCAAGTTGCCCAGGCGGGTCTCAAACCCGTGGGCTCAGGCATTCCACTCACCTCAGCCTCCCAAAGGTGCAGGATTACAGGCCGAGCCACCGAGCCCGGCAATCTTTTTTTTTTAAGTTGGATTCTCACTCTGTCACCCAGACTGGAGTGCAGTGGCATGCTCACAGCCACCACAGTCTCAGCCTACTAGGCTCAGACGATCCTTCCACCTCAATCTTCCAAGTAGCTGGAACTACAGGCACATGCTACCACACCCGGCTAATTTTTTTTATTGTAGAGACGAGGTCTCGCCACGTTGCCCAGGCTGGTCTTGAACCCCTGAGCTTAGGTAAGTCTCTCACTTCCATCTCCCAAAGTGTTGGAAATTACAAGCATAATCCACTGCGCCCAGCTTCAGTAACAATTTTAACAGTTTTTTAAAAAAATCTTGAAGTCGCCTATAGATAAGCAGGGCCCAAGTCTGATGCTCTACCGCAGAGGTGGGTATCTAACAACTACTTCCAAGGTGTTTGTTTCTCCCAGGCATGGGAACTCCTTTGCAAGCAAAACTAACTTCGGAAACACTAGGAAACTACTTAGCAAATTATCATTTCAGTGCACTCAATGGCCTGGAAACAGCCCTAACTTATCTCTAGTTTCCTAGAGTACAGTTCACTCATAAGTAAATTTGCTCAATAATAATAACAATGGCAACATATTAACATATCAAATATCCTTAGAGGCCAGGCTCCTAAGCCACACTTCTCCAGGTGAATTAGCATTTTCCTTGAACTTTTCTTCCTGGCAATGAAAATGCAGAACACGTAGTAAGGAGAAATGTTTTGTTTGGTTTTTTTTGAGTTGAAGTCTCACTCTGTCGCCCAGATTGGAGTGCAGTGACCGCTCCCAGCCACCGCAGCCTCGACTGACTGGGCTCCGGCGATCCTTCCGCCTCAGTCTTTCAAGTAGCTGGAACTAGAGGCGTGCGCTACCATGCCCAGCTAACTTTTTTGATTTATTGTAGCGATGAGGTCTTGCCAAGTTGCCCAGGCAGGTCTCAAACCCGCGGGCTCAGGCAATTCACTCATCTCGGCCTCCCAAAGGTGTGGAATTACAGGCTGAGCCACCGAGCCCGGCCGACTGTTTCTAAAAGGTATCTCTGTTCTGTTAACCCAGCAGTCCCAGTGTAGTAGAAATTGTTTTGGTATTTTTAATTGATACTCCCCCAAATCTCCTTAAAACAACAAGGTCTTCTTCATTTTTCCTTCTGGATTTTTTCCCCCTTCTTTTCTAACTAATGAATCACTCATAGCAAATATTTCCACATTGACTTGGTCACCAGCATAACCTTCACAGGAAACTGTCCAGGTTTTTGCATTTTCCCAAGATATGGTAATGTCCAGAGAGCTCAAGACACTGCATTCCCAAATTCTTACAAGAACATCTGTACAAAATGCATAAATGTAAAGACAACCTCCCAATTCTAATGAGTCTGATGAAAAGCTGTTATATAAATTAGTGCTGGATTACCAAAATAATTCTGTTTTTTGCTTTTTAAAAATACTTTTAATTATAGAATGTTGTTAGAATAATACAGATATAAACACTAGGATAACCGTGACCAATACCATAGAGAAAACTCTTTTACATATTTACTTGTTCATTCACGCTCCACAACCATAGAAAACAGGCACCAAGTGTTCATAGCATGTGCAGAAGCACCAAGGAACTTGGGAGCAAAAGGCATGCAAAAAGCATTAGTGAACAGTCTACACAAAGTTCAACACAGCAAATGGGCAGCAGTTGGCAGAAAGAGAGAAGACAGGCTGGTGTGGCCCCCACCCTTTTAACTTTGCAGCTGGACTGGACATGTATGGAGAGATGGCTAGGCACTTGGGAGCCTTATCTTGAAACCTTCACTTTTTTTTTTTCTTTGAGTCAGAGTCTTACTCTGTCACCCAGGCTGGAGTGCAGTGGCATGCTCATGGCCACCACAGCCTCGATCTGCTGGGCTCAGGCGATCCTTCCACTTCAGTTTTCCAAGTAGCTGGAACTACAGGTGTGTGCCACAACACCTGGCTAATTTTACGATTTGTTGTAGAGACGAGGTCTTGCCATGTTGCTTAGGTTGGTCTTCAGCCCGAGCTCAGGCAATCCTCTTGCCTTCACCTCCCAAAGTGCTGGGATTACCACCACCCCCAGCAAGCCCTTCACTTTTAAGAAGCCAAAAACAGCAGCAGGAACAGGTTGGGGTGAGGCAAGAAGAGTAAGGAGGGAAAAGGGGGTGACCTAAAGTTAGGTAACGGAGATGCTTTCATCTATGGCCACTCCCAAGCTGATACCCATAGTGGTTCACAGAAGCAACAGGAGAACTTTGATATTTATTAAAGTCATCAGCAACAGATATGGGAAAAGACATATTTGAGCTTAGTCAGCAAGAACATATGTGTCACCCAACAATTAAAATATGAATACCCACAATCTGCTAGATTTTGTATAGAAAAACATGCTCCCTGCCCAAGTTTGTACTTAAGTAGGAGTGGCAACATGAAGAAACCCCTGTAGTGGATTGGTTTTATATTGTCACTTTCAAGGTTGTGTCATTAGCAAGTAATGAAGTCCCACAGAGCTGTGGGTCAAATAACTCATTATATAGTACACTACTCGAGAGACCACTGGCTCCTTTAACATCAAGTCCCACAGAGCTATGGCAAAAAACATTTTTAAAATGTTACAACATTCACAATAAAGCACAGTAGAAATAAACTGGGGCACTCTTAAAAGAAAAGATGTTACTTACTCCCTTCTCCTGGACACAAATTCCCTTCCACTCCCACACGCTTGGATAAGCATCAATATTTGGGATATATTCTAATTCCTACCTGGCTTGAGGTTAGGAGAACTCACACTACTGGGCTTAAATTGCACCAACTCTTATCTTAACCACTTATATCTGTAGGCTGGGAGTATGGAAATACGTTCCTACCTAGGATTATTAATTCTTTCTGACTAGGTCAAAGAGTTCTTCATTGCCAGAGAAGATAATTCGATCTGAGAACAGGAGAATCAACCTATCTGTCTGGTCATTATCTCCCACAATTGACAAACACATATAAACAAGTGCTTATTTCTGTACAAAGACAGACCTTACAGGAGAGTGCACACTAGAGCACTAGTGTTTAAATTTTTTTCATAAAAAATGAAAAAAGGGACATTTCTCACATTGGAGTTATGTCTGTAGTTCTGTCACATGAACCACATCACCCAAGAACATGCTAATTTTGTGTAAATTCAGTTTCTGCTATTAGAAATTCACAAGAATACACATTTCACTGTACATACACATGCCCTGATGCAAGCTAAGATAAACACTGGGATATGGGCCTTATCAAATCCTAGAGTTATCAGGATAGGAAGAATTGATCTTAGATTAGAGGGGAAAGAACACAGGGATGAGCTATGTTCCTTGGGAAGGACCTCTGTGCTTCCTTACCCTCCACTGTCACTTATGGTCCTATCTTCCTTGAAGATATTTCCCCTACAATGTTCCCTATATTGATCCCTAAAGAAAATTCATAAATCTGATTAATGGCAGTAACAACAGTGGGCATCTTTTGCTAAAGTCACCACCATTGATGGGTCCTTGGTCCCCAAACATGTCTTATTCTTCCTTTCAAACTGTATCTTCAATTAGCTTTCACATTCACAAAGATGCAAGCTTTAAACAAGTTAATTAGAAAAATGAGAAAGAGTAAAGTTAAAATCATTGCTTTCATCATGCAGAATCCTGCTCTCAGGAAGATGCAAAGATACAAATGCATGAGCAACTCAAGGAAAAAGTCCTTTGGAAGGGAAGCTGTGTGTGCCCAACTACTATGGTGTGGCAATTAGGGATGAGTCTCTAGTAGCCTTTTTCCAAAGCAGCCATGACCACCCTATTACAACCCCACATTTCCCCTAGCATAGTTCTTTGGGCCAAGGCTGGGAGAAATAGCTTTTAAAGATTTACTCCACTTCCAGGTCTGGGCATTCACCAGCATTTGTCCCCTGGTCTTCAGATTTCTAGTACTTTGTGGGACTGCTTTTGATGGAATAATCCATTGAGTGAATAAAAATCATGACTTTGGAGGAGGGGATAACACTCCTAAAGCTGTGGGTCTGATTTTCAAGTGACCTGTCTTCTTTGATGTTTTAAATTGTGGCCCACAACTAGGAAAGTGAGTATGGTAAAAGATGTTTAGTCTTGAGGCAGCTCATTGATATCAAATAAAATTGTATCTTCAAATGAATCATTTCTCAGTCACCATAATTATAGGACTTAGTCAGTATGAACTCTTTTATGCTTAATAAGAGCTGAGCTCCGACTGAAACTCTTTTCACATTCAGTACATTCATAAGGCTTCTCTCCTGTGTGAACTCTTTGATGTGTGATGAGGTTGGAGCTTTGGGTAAAACCTTTTCCACACTGCACACACTCATAGGGCTTTTCTCCTGTGTGGGTTCTCTGGTGTTTAATTAGATCTGACCTTTCACCAAAGCTTCGCCAACACTCATTGCACTCATAAGGCTTCTCTCCAGTGTGAATTTTCTGGTGTGTGATGAGATGAGAACTCCGGCTGAAGCTTTTCCCACAAGCGTTGCATTCATATGGTTTCTCTCCAGTGTGGGTTCTCTGGTGCTGAACCAAGTGTGAGATGCGGCTGAAATTCTCCCCACATTCATTACAGTGGTACGGCTTTTCTCCCGTGTGGGCTCTGCGATGGCGCACAAGGTCGGAGTTCTGACTGAAATTCTTCCCACATTCGTCACACTTGTAGGGCCTCTCCCCCGTATGGACTCGATAGTGTTTGATGAGATCAGATCTCTCACTAAAGCCTCGGCCACACTCATTACACTCATAAGGCTTCTCACCTGTGTGGGTCCTCTGGTGCTGAGCTAGGTGAGAGCTCCGGCTGAAGCTTTTCCCACACTCCTCACACTCATAAGGTTTCTCCCCACTGTGTGTCCTTTGGTGCTGGATTAGGTGAGAAAGTCGGCAGAAACTTTTCCCACACTCGTTACATTTGTGAGGCTTCTCTCCAGTGTGGATTGTCTGATGCTGAATGAGGTGAGAACTTCTTCCAAAACTTTTCCCACACTCATTACAATCATAAGGTCTCTCCCCAGTGTGTGTTCTTTGATGCTGAATAAGGTGTGAGCTACGACTGAAGCCTTTTCCACATTCATAACACTTATACGGTCTGTCTCCACTGTGGGTCTTCTGATGTCGATTAAGGTCTGAGATTTGACTGAAGGCCTTTCCACAATGAGAACATATATGATATCGGATGCCTGCATGGACTTCTTTGTGGACAAGCAGATCGGTGACTTGTTGGAGAGGATAGCTTACCCACTCTTCTGCTGTTAAATCTCCCCACTGTCTTTCTGACCTATCTCCGCTTTCAAAGGTCTCTTCACTTTCAGGATTTTCCTCAGCATTCTCAACAGGTCTTTCAGATGTGGTCCCAAATTCTACTTCTTCGTTAATCTCCTGCTTTGGATTCACCTCGTTCTCACTCCTGATCTCAAAATCTGTAGTAAGAGGTACATAATAATACTAGTAAGTGCACAAAAACTTACCTACTGTGTGCCAGGCACTATACTAAATTCTTTACACAAATCACTTCATTCACGACTATTCTGAGTCAGGCATTATGATGATCCCTACTTTATGAATGAAAAAATCCAAGACCTAGACAAGTGAAGTGACTTGCCCAAGGTCACAGTAGTAAATGGTAAAGCCAGAATCCAAATCCAGCTATCAATAAAAAAATGCACTTTGTATTACTATAGTTAATGGTTCCTTAAGAAAACTGTATGTTCCTGATGTTTTGAAAGAAGAAAATAATTGGAAACAAAAATATGAGACTCTAAATTAGAATCTCTAAAAGCCAAGAGCCTAGATATTTTATATGAGTGTGAATTTTATTTGTTTTTAACTTGTCAAGCTTTCATCATTAGGTTCATTAAATACTTACTAGGAACCTACTATGTTAGCATGAAGAAAAATTGTTTGGTGGTCTACGCCATGTCTTAATTGACAGAAAAAGTGACTGTTGCATTTCCAGTGGTCTTTTTTTTTTTTTTTTTTTTGAGTTGGATTCTCTCTCTGTCACCCAGACTGGAGTGCAGTGGCACACTTCCGGCCACCGCAGCCTCGACCTGCTGGGCTCCAGCGATCCTTCCGCCTCAGCCTTCCAAGTAGCTGGAACTAGGTGCGTGCTACCACGCCCAGCTCATTTTGATTTATTGTAGAGATGAGGTCTTGCCAAGTTGCCCAGGTGGGTCTCGAACCCGCAGGCTCAGGCAATCCATTCACCTCAGCCTCCCAAAGGCACGATATTATAGGCTGAGCCACCGAGCCCGGCTCCAGTGGCCTTTTATTTTATTTATTTATTTATTTATTTATGTTTTTGAGTTGGAGTCTCACTCTGTCGCCCAGACTAGAGTGCAGTGGCCACTCCCAGCCACTGCAGCCTCGACCTGCTGGGCTCCGGCGATCCTTCCGCCTCAGCCTTCCAAATAGCCGGAATTACAGGCATGCGCTACCACACCCGGCTGATTTTTTGATTTATTGTAGAGAAGAGGTCTCGCTGCCCAGGTGGGTCTTGAACCCGCAGGCTCAGGCAATCCACTCACCTCAGCCTCCCAAAGGCACGGGATTACAGGCTGAGCCACTGAGCCTGGCTCCAGTGGCCTTTTAAAGAAAACAGAGGTGGGAAGGCTGAAGAAGGCAAAAAATATTCTTGGCATTGACTAAGTATATCTCATATGCAGTCTTCAAATGAAAATAAAATTATACAACCACTATATACAAGGAATTTTATACCAGATACTGCATTTTTAAAATTGACTTTCTTAATATGTTCTTTGGAAATAAGTTAGTAAGCATGTTGGGAAAAAAATGGTCCATGGGTAAATTAGTTTGCTATAAGGTGCATACAAAATTCCTTCCTTAGAAATCCACGGCCAGGCGTGCTGGCTCATGCTTATAATCCCAGCACTTTGGGAGGCCCAAGTGAGAGAATTGCCTGAGCCCTCGGGTTTGAGACCAGCCTGGGCAACGTGGTGAGACCTCATCTCTACAATAAATCAAAAAATTAGCTGGGCATCGTGATGCGTGCCTGTAGTAGTTCCAGCTACTTGGAAGGCTGAGGTGGAAGGATTGCCTGAGCCCAGCAGGTAGAGGCTGCAGTGACCAGGAGTGTGCAACTGCCCTCCAGCCTGGGTGACAAAGTAAGATTCCAACTCAAAAAAAAAAAAAAGAAATCCATAATACCTGATAATACATTAAAGTTCTGAAGACTCCTAAGGTAAAGAAGCCTGTAAACATTATTTAACCTACCCTCAAACTTATTTGAGCAGGAAATCAGTTTTTTGGTACTTCCATCCTTTTTTTTTTTTTTTCCAGGACCTGCAGATAGATTTTGAATCACAGCTCCCCCCTTAAGTAAATCTCAAAACTGCAAAAAGGACCACCCCCATTTTTTTTTTTTTTGAGTCTCATTCTGTCGCCTAGACTGGAGTGCAGTGGCCGGTCCCGGCCACCGCAGCCTCAACCTGCTGGACTCCGGTGATCCTTCCATCTCAGCCTTCCAAGTAGCTGGAACTACAGGCATGCTAATTTTTTATTTATTTTAGAAATGAGGTCTCGCCAAGTTGTCCAGCCGGGTCTCTAACCCACAGGTTCAGGCAATCCACTCACCTCAGCCTCCCAAGGCTCAGGATTACAGGTTGAGTCATTGAGCCTGGCTACTATTCTAAAGAAAGGATTCAAAAAACTTGGGACATCAGAGAAAGACCAAGTTAAAAAGGAAAGCTCTCAGAGTTACCTTTTGTTCTGGGAAAAGCTATGGGTATAAAAATTTCAAAAAAAGGATTAGTCCTAATGGAGTGGCAGATGACCTAGCGAACCATACGTACATGCTTGCTAACGTCTGTCAAGTCTTAGCAGGAGACAAAGTGAAACAAAAGACTGTTCACCATGAGAATATACTGTTTATTCTAGTTACACTCAAAGGATAACAAGGAGAGAAGACAGCTTTGAAGACCATAGAAAAATTAGCTGCATTAATAGAATTTGTGATCTCACTATTTCAGGACTCTTCTGGAACATTGGACATGCTTGAAATCTATGATCAACTTTGAAACATCTCTAGACAAGAACCTACTCAGATAAAGAACTTGAGGCAAAGCCAGGGCTCTGAACCAAAACAAACACAAAAAGCTGGCTTTTGCCCATCCATTAACTCAGGTCAGAACCCCCTCATCTTCTAGTGCCCTCAAGTAAAAGCAGCATTTACAGGGGTGTTTATATTCTGGCAAGCACCATTATGTCAGACCTGTTTGGTCAGTGATCTGTACAAACAGGATGGAGAACGGCAAATGACTCAGGGCACACAAAATCTGAACGTTTCTAACATGTGTAGAAACATCTTTTCTCTTTAGATTATATGACCTGGATGTTCCCACATTCAAAGACTTGCCCGAGGACTCAACTCAAGCCAATATCAATTAAGTGCTTTAAAAAATATCAAACAACCAGGTTGTGTTGAAAGAGCTAAGCCGTTTTGACAGTTTCAAAAACGTGGGAGTGAGGAAAGGCAGAATCCTTACTTACCTAATGAGACAACATTTCCATAATTCTCCTGCATAACATCCCTGTAAAGGTCCCTTTGTGTTGGGTCCAGAGGTCTCCATTCTTCCCGGGTGAGGTACATGGCCATATCTTCAAATGTCACAGGTGCCTGAAATCACACAACGCTCCTTCACTACTTGGTATCTAGAAGGTTAGTACCAATTTTTCTTCTTTGAAATAGAGACATGGTTAGAAATGGTGAGGAGGCAAAAGATGTTAAGTCTGATCTGTGGAGTCCAAAGAAGAAATAAACAAGCAAAAAAGAGATCTGGTAAAGATGAGAGCACTTTGTGACCTGATTGCTCTGGTCCCAAGGCCAGCTATCCTTGTCCCGCGCGGGGAACTTTATCCTCCAGCTGTGCCTTTCTGAGAACACAAGTAGCACTCGCATCCACTCACGGCATACCTTTACTCACAACGGTCCTCTTTCCCTGGAAGACCTTCACATACTAGTTAAGTTCTACCATTCTTTATGGTCCCGCTCCAACACCAACTGTTCTTCCGTGCCCCCCACCCCTCTGCTCCGCTCCACCATTCCCTCGGATGCCCCAGATACTGTATACTTAATCACTCCCACTTCTTGGTTCTCACACCACAGCACTTTGTTCCTACAGCAAACAGAGCACTTATCACGTTGTAACACGGTTATCCGGATGCGTCTTTCTCCCTACAGACTGTGAGCAGGCGCCCATCCTTTACCCCCGAATATTTAAAGGCATACAGCAGGTGTTCCATATATGCTTACCTGTGGCTACACTAGCCTGGTACTAGGCCTCTGGAGACAGAAAGAATACCGAAGCAAGGGAATTACTAATTTCAAGGAATTTCCCACAGCGGTTTGCAGAGCAGAGAAAAGCCGGACAAGGTGGGTAAGCAGAGGCAAGGTCCGAGAAGCCACCCCCGGCTTACCTGGGACCCAGCCATGAGCAGGGTGGCTGCCATCTCGGGCACAAGGGTTCGCCTCCCGGGAGAGAGAGCAGGAAAAGCAGCTAGCAGACAGCGCTGAAGGAGGCGAAAAGCAGGGCGTGAGGCACGGAAAACAGGCCCTGCCCACTCCCCAGGGCTGGAGTTCTGGCCGCAAAGCGGGCGGGGAGGGCCCTGGATCGGGGCCGGGTCACTCTCCTCCCTGACCCCCGAGCGCGACCCGCCCTCTGTGTCTCCGCCACCACGGGGTGGAGGCACTGCCGGAATCTACTAGGACTGCCCCCTGGCTGGGTCCCTCCCGCGCCGCGGGTCAGGCCGATGCTGTCTCAGGGAGGAGGCTCTCAGCCCAGCCCACAAAACGCCTCCGCTCCCCATCTCAAGTCAAGGTCCTTTCCGGCAGCTGCCTCAGCCAATCAGAGAGCGAATCTCGCAAAACACTCCGCCAATTAGGTGCCGAACACTGGGCCCGCCTCCTGTAGTGTGTCCGAGCCCTTCAATCACGCCTGCGCCTGCTCCATGGCCTGCCGGGAGTTGGAGTTCCACTCAGGCGTACAAAAGCCAGTCAGAGGCCAAGAGCCGAGGAGGGAAAAGAACAAAAGGGCGAAGAAGGAAGCGCGTCCTCCAACCAGGGCGGAGTATCTCTCGCTTTTTTTCTCCTGCCGACCACAGTCCGATTAAGCCAGGGAGATTGTCCTGCTTCCCCTTACTTCCCTAGTAGCTTCTCTTGAGTCGGATCTTATTTTCCGCGATGTCAGGCTTAATTTGGGCGCTGGCCTGTGTTAAACTCCGCTACGATTAGCCCTTATTTGACAGCCAAGGCCACAGAGGAAGGCAGCAACCGCCCACTCCCCAGGGGAGACTCGGAGGCCGCTCTGGAACTTTGAGCTCCGCCCATGCACTACATTTCCCGGCAGCGCCCGCGGCATCGCGTTCCGCTACGCGAATACAACTCCCAGCAGGCCCTGCGCGCCCTGCCGGCTCGCGAGTGCGGACAGCGGTTGAGTCTGGCCGTGTCTTGGCTCCGTCGCTGTTAACCCTGTAGGGACGTACGGCCGCGTCCTTCTAAAGAGGGCGCCCCTCGAGAGGCGGCCTGAGCTGCGCCCAGAGGAGGGAAAGCGAAAACTCAGAGGGAAATCAGAAGCGGGGTGGGGGACAGGGCGTGTAAGGCGATGACCGACCCAAGGCGGGGGCGGGCCGTCTTTATCATCCCAGAAGGGTTCCTGGTAGCCTCCTGCACCAGAGGGCCCCTGAGGGCCTGATCCCGGCGGGCCCTCAGGACGTTAGCAGTGCCTGCCCGGCTGAAGGTAGGAAGCCAACACCCCGAGTCGGGGACGAACAGACTTACCTCCTGGCCGGCAAACGATCCACTAGATCGCTGGTTCCAAGATCCGAGAGGCCTCAAACGGATCCCAAGACCGCCGACGGTATTTTCTCAGACCTGGCGTTCAGAAAGATTCTAGAGATCACTGGCAGATCCCGGAGGTCTCAGACTCACAGGTAGATCTCGAATCCGAAGACTCGCAAGCGAAGCCCAGAGATCGTAGGCAATCCTAAAGACTCACAGATTCCCGAGGCCTCAGACTCAAAGGCAGCCCAGAGAAACCACAGGCTTATAGGCAGATCCCCGAGACCACAGCAGCTGGCCCAGAAACCACCAGCAAGTAAGCTGCATTCAGCCGGAGTTCGCAGAGCGGAAGGACTTGCAGCCTTCCCTTTCCCCAGCCAGGATGAGGGAACTAGACAATGGAAGTCGAGCACTAGGGAAGGCAGGCATTCTGCGTGGGGAAGAGCTCCGAGCTCGCTGTAGCCTTGGAGAGGGAAGTGATGGAAAAAGAATATAGCAGCTTATTAGGGACTCCCACCCTCTTCAAGTTATAAATATCCCCAGAACCTTGGCTACGTGCCCGGAAGCCTGTTGTCTCTAACTGTACAGCAGACTTCTCTGCCTGGGCTGGGAAAGGGGCTTTTCTTTTGTTTTGCAGATACATCCACCCGCTGAGGGACTTGATTTTTTTTTTTCAAACATGACTCTAGGCCATGCTATTATTAGTGAGTGTCCTGTTCCCAGTGCCCAGTTATTTATGGTTAAATCACTCAAGGGTCTAAAAAGAACTAGTAGGACCCTACCCAACCATAATGTAGACTCTCCCACTCTTCTTCCCATCTCCAACTGTGGGGCTAGGAATTCTTCAGATGCTGCAGAATTGTACCATCTTACCCCATCTAAAATTGATCTGGGCACCACATAAAATAGAATCCTGGAGGAGTTCCAAGAAGCAGTATCCCTGGTGGAAAGAGTGTAGGCATCAAGGTCAGACAGACCTGGGTTGGAATCCAGGCTGTGTATCCTTTAGAACATCATTGAATCTCTTCAGACCTATTTCCTTTTCTGTAAAATGGGGGTCATGATACCTAAGGATGCCATGAGGACTAAGTGAGATGACTTACAACACTCCACAGAGTGAGCACTCAGATGATAGCTGTTAGTATCAGTAATCCTGGCTTTGGTGGTAGGGAAGACTTCCAGAAAGGGTATATTCAATGGCTCAGAAAATCTGGGAAATCAGAGTGGCTCAATAGCTGTGAAGATCGTTGGGTGACCTTATCCTCACATTGTGTTTCTGCTGGAAATTCAGACAGAACCGGAAGCTGAGCCAGTTTGGTGGGTTCAAGCAAATGGTGCATTGAGCCTAGTGGAGCAGAGGTATACTTGGGGCTGCCAAAACCCTGCAAGTTGAGACCTCACAGTCAGGGAAACCTCTGGGTCAGAGGTTAATAGCCAAATTCCGTGGAGCAAGGAGGAAGGGGATCCTTTCAGACTTTGGCCGAGTAATTGTAGGTTTCTAACTGGGCCTAAGGTGAGCTGAGGGCTTGAGCCTCTCGGCCCAGCGGGGCTCCCTTTTCATCCCTTCTCTGACAGATTGCTTTGTAAACTTTCTGAGGCCTTCCCCCCATCCCCCTTGCTCCAGTGCTTTAAGCCCTTCTTTGTCCTCTTTTATTCCTCTGGCCTGCCTGGGGGCTGGACGACCTCAGCTTGGCTGCATGCCTCCTCCTGTGAGTAAGTGCTTTTTTTCTTTCTTCACCTGGGACCCTCCAGAGGGTGGAGGAGATGAGAGATTGAGAGCGAATGGAAAGCATGACTACGTTTGGAGTCCCAAGGGGGGAGTGGGAAAGAGGGGGAGGAAAGACAGTGGCTGAGGGGCTTCCTGTTGCAGCCTCAGCTGGACTCTGAGGGCTGGGGTCACTGGAGGAGGAGGGACTTCCTGCTTCATTGTTCAGGACTTCAGTGTTTCTCGGGAATACTTACTGTATGTGAGTTGTCAATAACCAACTTGGAAAGCTGTATTTGTTCCTGTCATTCAGCAAACAGTGAATACCTACTGTGTGCAGAAGCAGCAGTACGTACAGCCTATCACCAGGGAAAGGGGCCAGGAGAACCATTTGCCAGGGTCTCCAATTTAGGCTTTTGACGTGATCTCTAAATGAAGTTATACATTATGTCACATCCACTGGCTGATTTGATCAAAGACCCTTCCTGTTTACCCTTATCCTTGTATTACCAAATCACTGTGCCTGTGAAACACTATACATTATTATATTTTAATAAATCTTATAATTATCATACAAGCATGATTATGTTGTAATTTTTTGGCATCAGAAACATTAATTTGTTAAATATTTTTTTAAATGCCTTGTTGATGTGGTGGCTCACGCCTGTAATCCCAACACTGGGAGACCAAGGCGGGAGGATTGCTTAAGCCCAGGAGTTCAAGACTGGACAACATAGTGAGACCTCGTCTCTACAAAAAAATTAAAAAATTAGCTGGGCATGGTGGTGTGCACCTCTCACTGCTTGGGAGATTAAGGTGAAAGGATCACCTGAGCCCAGGAGGCCGAGGAGGTGGTGAGCCGTGATTGTGCCACCGCATTCCAGCCTGGGCAACAGAGCGAGACCCTGACTCAAAAGAAAAAGTATGCCTTCATGTTTGTCATCCTGTTCTGTCATCTCTTCTTTTTCAAATAGACAGGGCACCTCAAAAAATCAAGTGACCCTTGCTAGAAGGGGTGATAAAAGTTTATCACCACACAAGGAGTTGGGGACATGGGGGACACACTGGTTTGCAGTCACTGCAGTCCAAATGTTTTAATAAGGGGTGAGCTAGTCTGCATCCAGGAGAGGGCAGATTCCTAGCTTGGGGGTGGGGGAGGAGAGGAGGAGACTTTACCAAGGAGGTGACATCTGAGCTGACTTGTAAAGACTGTAGGAGTTTTGGAGGTGGAGAAGGTGGGAGGGAAAACATTCCAGTCTTCAAGAACAGCATGTGCGAAGGCATGAGGCGTGAAAGACCAGAGTGTGTCCCAGAACGACCAGGATTGGTTATGGCTAGAGGGAAGCGTGTGGGGGTGCAGCAGCAGAGGGAGGAAGCAGAAAGCAGAGCAGGGATAGTCTCTTATATCCCCCTGCCTGCCTGCCTGCCTGTTTGTTTCTGCCTTGGCTGTGGATGCAAAGCTGGTGATGAGGTGCAGATGGGAGATGGCCTAGGGGCTGGCCTGGGGTGAGAAGAGCAGATTGACTCTGCAGGAGGAGGGGGAAGTGAAGAGGACTGGGAAGTACTTTATGACCTCATGCATTTCAGTTGGTTTTCTCCAGAGAGATTCGGTATTTTCCAAAAATGTAGACAACTGCACACTTATTTAGTATTGTTTAGCTTACTTAAAGACATCAAATAGACCCCTATTCACTGAACTCTATTCTGTACCAGCTCCTGAGCTGGGAAACAGAACACCACCCCTCACAATGACTGCAGGGCTGCTGTGAGGATTAAAAGTGAGAATGGCACAGAGCAGGACCTTGGCACAGGTGGCCATCATGACGGAGGGTGGCGGAGAGGAGGCAGAAAAAAACGTGTCACAGATGCTCTGTGGGGTGAAGCCATATTCCAGAGTGGCTCAGAGCATGACCAGGAGCCTGGATTCAAATCTAGGTCCTATCTCCTAGAAACAAATTACTCTTTAAACCTTGGCTTTCTCAATCTGTAAAGACTGTAATAATACAGATTTATAGAGCCAGAAAGTAGAATAGTGGTTGCCAGGGCCTGGGCAGGGGGCAATTGGGAAATGAGGAGTTGTTTAATTAGTATAAAGGTTCAGTTTGAAAGATAAAGAGTTCTGGAGATCGGTTGCTCAACAGCATGAATGTACTTAACCCAACTGAACTGTATGCTTCAAATGATTAAGATGGTTTACGTTATGTATATTTTACTACAGTTTTTTTTTTAAAGAGTATCATAATAGTAACTTTGTTCACAGGGTCAGAGGGTTAGTTGAGACAATCCGTGTAAAGTGCTCTCCTGCACTCATAGTAATAACAAGAGCTAACATTTACTAATCAGTCACTGTGTGTCAGGCACGATTCTAAGTGCTTTCCTTGTATTAACTAAATGAATCCTTACAACATCCCTTTTAGCTAGGAGCTATTATTATCACTATTTTACAGATGAAAAATGGAAGTATGGAGAAGTTACATAATGTGCCCAAGATAGCCAGCTAGTACATGCTCAATGATTAATAGATGTTATTGACACTGTCATTCAAAGAAATATTAAAGGACTCATCACCATCGTGGTAGAATGCAGTGTGTACTGTGAGAGTTTTGCAGTGCTCTGGAAGTTCCAAAGAACCATCCCATGTTGCCAAGGGCTCAGAGAATTCATAGATGATGTACATCTGAGGTGAGCCTTGGCACATGGGTACTGCACAGGGCTGGGGAACAGGAGACAGAATAGGCAGTCACAAGTGGGAAGGTCTATGGGGCGTTTTTTTTGTTTTGTTTTGTTGAGTTGAGTTGGCGTCTTACTCTGTTGCCCAGGCTGGAGTGCAGTGGCACGCTCACGGCCACTGCAGCCTCGACTTGTTGGACTCAGGTGATCCTTCCATCTTAGCCTTCCAAGTAGCTGGAATTATAGGCACATGCCACCATGGCTGGCTAATTTTTTGATTTACTGTAGACATGAGGCCTCATCAAGTTGCCCAGACTGGTCTCAAACCCATGGGCTTAAGCAGTCCTCTCACCTCATCATCCCAAAGCACTGGGATTATAGGTGTGAGGCACCATGCCTGGCCTATCTATTGGGTGTTTAAACACAGGGCGAGATCTCCCTCAGGCTGAAACACAAGGGACAGCTGGGTGGAAGATGAACCGCCAAAGCCAAGCAGAAGGCAAGGGTCCTTCGGCACAGTTAGAGAAATAAAAGCCTTCAGGGTCCTCAAAAAAGAAGAAAAAAGCAGAGGGCAGACAGAACTTTGAAAGTCAAACCAAAGAGCTGAATTTTATTTGCTGGCTGGTGGCACCAGCTGAAGATGACAGGGGCACTCAGGGTAGATGCAGGAAGGACAAGGAGAGAGTGCTTTGAGTTGGGAGACCAGTGGAAGGCCTCTGAACCAGTCCTACAAAAAAAGAAACCTGAGTGGCCACGTGGAGGTGATGGCAAAGGAGAGAAGGACTGGCTAAGGCAGAGACTGTAGAATTGGCAACTGACAGAGAGAAGAGGACAGAGAATAGGGTCCCAAGTGGTTCTAAGGAATGGATTAGTTGACAGAAATAGAAGACAGAAGAAGAGACTTAAAGAGAAAATATGTCAGGCACGATGGCTTATGACTATAATTCCAGTGTTTTGGGAGGCCGTCGGGGAGGACTGCTTGAGGCCAGGAGTTTGAGACCAGCTTGAATAACATAGTGAGACCCAGTGCAGTGGCTCATGCCTGTAATCCTAGCATTTTGGGAGGCCAACACAGAAGAATCACTTCAGCCCAGGAGTTTGAGACCAGCCTGGACAACCAGTGAGACCTTGTCTCTACTCAAAAAATTAGCTGGTGTGGTGATGTGCCTGTAGTCCCAGCTACTCAGGAGGCTAAGGTGGGAAGATTGCTTGAGCCCGTGGGGGAGGTCAAGGTCAAGGCTGCAGTGAACAGGGATCATGCCACTGCACTGCAGCCTGGGTGACAGAGCAAGACCTTGACTCAAAAAACAAAAAGAGTGAAGATGTGAGATCAGCTTCATATGAAATGTATTTGAGAGGGCACCTCCCAGTGGGGTACTTGGGAGGAGACATTCAAATAGGCATTTGTAACCTAAGTCTTGAGCTAAAGAAAAATCAGGGCTAATGACAGAGATCTGGTAATCTGGGTGAGACTACTAAGAAAGACTTCTCTATGTTTTTGGTCTCTGACTCTGCTACCCAGGCTGGAGTGCAGTGGCAAGCTCATGGCTACCGCTACCTCAACCTGCTAGGCTCAGGTGATCCTTCCACCTCAGCCTTCCAAGTAGCTGGAACTACAGGCACATACCACCATGGCTGGCTAATTTTTTTTTTTTTTTAATTTACTGTAGAGATGAGGTCTTGCCAGGTTGCCCAGGCTGGTCTCAAACCGTGGGCTCAGATAATCCTCTCACCTCAGCCTCCCAAAGTGCTGGGATTATGGACTTGAGCCACCACTCCTGCCAAGACTACATAGTGTTTTAGGTTCCTGGAGCCTTCTGAAAACATCTCCTAAATTGGTGCGAGGATCTTAAATGTACTTTTGTTCAAGGTCTTCTGTCCATAACATTCTCGGAGACCATCTCTTATCCCAAGTATGTGGCCTCTCTCTTTCACCTCTTTCTTTCACCTTACCTAATCTCGTCTTTTCCTCCTAGAAGGCAACCATCTCCCCTCCCCTAGGAAACCTTCCTGGGTGGCAGAAGTTAGTGCTAACTCCCTTGTCGCTCACGGCCTCTTCAGACTCCATATGAGGGAGGAGATGGAGTCAAACCTCGTGTTCAACCATCAGCACATGGACAGACTCTGAGAGGAGGAGCTCAGTATGCCATGAAGGGCTGAGAGTGCCGCTGTGACTGCAGCACGAAATGTGGGGTGAGACAGAGGCCAGCCCTGTGGGGCCTTGTAGGCCTTGCCAAGAGCAGCCGGGAACTGCAGGGTTTCAAATGGGGGCAATAGAGTGGGGGGGCTCTAACAAGATCAGTCCTGCAATTGTGAAAGCCTCTTCTAGCTAGTTGCCATGGACAGTATGACTTGGAGTGACTCCAGAGTGGACGCAGGGCGACCCGTGGGGAGGGTGCTGCTGTCTGCTGATGAACAGCAATGCCTACTTGTGCTCTTCTGTGTCCTTTTGTGACTGTAGATGTGTACTGTATAGACGTGTGGACTTGAGCCGACTTGTCTACTGCTGTTTGATGTGACTCATCTCCTTTGTAAACAGTAAGATTATTGAGGGTGGAGATCCAGTTTTTTCTCCCTATTCAAAATCCCTGTGACACAAGGAACATGATGGATAGTTAGACTGTGACTACCTGAAGTCGCCTCAGGGTGCCACCTTTAAAACACTCACCCCAAGGTAACTTTTATTGACCTTATTAAATGACAGTGGTTGCTATTTTGTTCTGCTTTGGGTTTCTAGACATGTGATGGAGCATTAGCTGATGCAGAGAAAAATCTGGAATCTAATCTCTTATTACTCAAAATATGGTCTGTGGACTAGCAGCATTGGCATCTCCTGGGTGCTTGTGAGAAATGAAAAATCATCCCAGCACTCTTTTTTTTTTGAGTTGGAGTCTCCCAGTCTTTGGCTTGTCTTTTCATTCTCTTTTTTTTTTTTTTTTGAGTTGGAGTCTCACTCTGTCGCCCAGACTGGAGTGCAGTGGCTGCTCCCAGCCACCGCAGCCTCGACCTGCTGGGCTCCGGCAATCCTTCCGCCTCCACCTTCCAAGTAGCTGGACCTACAGGTGAGTGCTACCACGCCCGGCTAATTTTTTGATTTATTGTAGAGATGAGGTCCCGCGGGCTCAGGCAATCCACTCACCTCAGCCTCCCAAAGGCATGGGATTACAGGCTGAACCACCGAGCCTGGCTTCGTCCCAGCACTCTTTTGGGGGAGGCTGAGGAGGGACAGTAACTTGAGCCCAGTAGATTAAGATCAGCCTGGGCAACATAGCAAGACCTCATCTCTACAAAAATAAAAAAATTAGCCGAGCATAGTGGTGCTCACCTGTACAGCTATTTGGGAGACTGAGGTAGGTTAGTGTGAGCTATGATTGTGCCACTGTGCTCCAACCTGGGCAACAGAGTGAAACTCTGACTCAAAAAAAAAAAAAAAGAAAGAAAAAGAGACAGAAATAAAGAGAAAGAGATGGAGATAGAGAGAGAGAGAGAGAGAGAGAGAGAGAGAGAGAGAGAGAGAGAGAAAGGAAGAAAGAAAGGAAGGAAGGAAGAAAGAAAGAAAAATGTAATTCCCACCCACATTAAAGTTTAAGAGGCACCTGGGTTCCTAAGCAACATCCCCCAGCACATCTGTGGATAATATTTGTACCTTAACCATGGCATTGATCACATCCCATCTGGTGTGGAATTCTGCCTCGGTTTCTTTGCTTGCCAGGCTGTGGCTTCCTGGAAGTTAAAGGCTGAGCATTGTGTATAGCTCTGGCACAATGACGGGAAGCAGAAGACCTAGGTCAGCCCTGGTCTTGCCATTTATGAGCTGTGTGTTGGATCATCCATGAGAGGACTTTCAATCCTTTCAAAGGACCCACCCAAGCCTAACTGTTTAAAAGCCAAAGATGGAGGCCAGGTGCAGTGGCTCAAGCCTGTAATCCCAGCACTTTCGGAGGCCAAGGCAAGAGGATTGCCTGAGCCCACAGGTTTAAGACCAGCCTAGGTAACTTGGCAAGACCCTGTCTCTACAATAAATAAAAATGTTAGCTGGGTGTGGTGACATGTGCCTGTAGTTCCAGCTACTTGGAAAGCTGAAGCAGAAGCAGGTTGAGGCTGCGGAGGCTGTGAGTGTGCCACTGCACTCCAGCCTAGGTGACAGAGTGAGACTCCAACTAAAAAAAAAAGCCAAAGATGGTGGCAGACTTCTGCGCCTAGTTTATTTACGGGCTCCCTCTTCGAGAGAAGGCATTGATAGGTGGAAGAAGGAAGATAGTAACCAATTCCAGCATGGATGAGGTATATGGGGAACTGGGTATATCAGGAACTTGGGCTGTGGCCCAAGCTGATATAAGCAAAAGCAAGCCGATATCTCATGGGAGAAGCACAAGAAGGTCCTTGTGCTCTGCAGATGTCTTCTGAAGCTTAGGCCACAGATGAAGCTGTGAGGAACACACTGCTAAGGCCTGAGCAGGTTCCGGGGTTCAGGGCCTCCAAGGAGTCATGGAAGTCGGTGGCACTGCCGTAATCTTCATTCCGGAAGCCTGAGCTCAAGAGGCTCTATTTCCTGCCTAGAGGGACCTAGTCTGGAGTCCTCAAGGGTTTCCACAATGAGCTATTAACAGGGAATAGCAGAGAGCTTGGGAAGAGATGCAGAAGGAGTAGGGAAAAAAATCTTCCTACATGATGTGGCAGTAAGTCATATCTGTAAAAGCCAGACTGCGTAGCAACTGTTCTGCATGTGTGACTCTAGGGTAGGGGTATGGGGTAAGATTTGGGTCGATCTGGTATTTTTTTCAATTCAGAAAAGGCTGAGAGATTCAGATGGCAGGGAAGGATCTCAAAGCAAAGATCTTCTAGGCCATTGTCAAGGATATGACAACCTCAGGTCTGAGGCGCTAAAGTTTCTATAAGAGGCTTGTCTTCGCGACCCGCCTGGGCAACTTGGCGAGACCTCATCTCCACAATACATCAAAAATGACCCGGGCGTGGTAGCGCACGCCTGTAGTTCCAGCTACTTGGAAGGCTGAGGCGGAAGGATCGCCGGCACCCAGCAGGCGAGGCTGCGGTGGCCGGGAGCGGCCACTGCACTCCAGTCTGGGCAACAGAGTGAGACTCCAACTCAAAAATAATAATAATAATAATAATAATAATAAAGAGGCTTGTCAATACAGATTCTTAGTATCCTACCCCAAACTAGCCCCCCCCATTAGCCAACTGTTATTAATGACTGATTGTTAATTTGCAAAAGAATTCTTTCTCCAATCCCTACCACCTCATTCAGAGTTTGGCATTTTTTCTTCATTCTCATTTTTATTTTTTCTCCAGTTTAGTGCTTCCTCTTTGTTCTTCCTCACCTTGTTCACTGCGGTCCTGGCTGGCTGCTCCATTAGCAGAACTGTAAAACCAAAAAGTAACAGAATTTGAGAGGTTTCTCTGCATCATCCAAGGAGGCTGTGTGGGAACATGAAAAAGAAGGTGGGGTCTGGAGCCACACAGACCAGACTCTGAATGCCAGCTCTGCTCTTATTAGCTGTGTGATCTTGAACATATTCCTCACCTGTAAAATGAAATCATAATACTGGTAAATGTGAGAATGATACCGGGTAACGAATGAATGGAAATGCAGTGCCAGGAATGTGGTGGGCTCTCAATTTATGGTCGAGAGCATCACTATGCTTATTATTATTTTTGAGTCTCCCAGGCTAGAGTGCAATGGCACACTCATGGCTACCACAGCCTTGACCTGCTTGGCTCAGGCAATCTCCTTCTGCCTCAGCCTTCCAGGTAGCTGGAACCACAGGTGTGTACCTCCACGCCCAGCTAATTTTTGGATTATATATTGTAAAGATGAGGTCTTGCCAAGTTGCCCAGGCTGGTCTCAAACCACTGGACTCAGGCAATCCTCTCACCTCTGCCTCACAGGCGTGAGCCATTGTGATTATTACCATTATTATTATATCTTGGGTTTTGTTTTTTTTTTTTGGTCAGAGTCTCACTTGCCCAGGCTGGAATGCAGTGGCATGATCATGACCACTGCAGCCTTGACCTGCTGGGCTCTGAAGATTCTTCCACCTCAGCCTTCCAAGTAGCCAGAACTACAGGTGCGTGCTACCATGTCCAGCTAATTTTTGATTTATTGTAGAGATGAGGTCTCGCCAAGTTGCCCAGGCTGGTCTTGAACCCACGGGCTCAGGCAGTCCTCTCGCCTCGGCCTCCCAAAGTGCTGGGATTATAGGCTGAGCCACAGAGCCTGGTCTAATTTTTCTTGATTATAGAGATGAGGTCTTACTAAATTGCCCAGGCTGCACTGGGATTATTATTAATCACTTGGTTAGCCTTTAGGTCTCCCACATGGTAATGAACACTACCTGAAAATGTTTTCAGAAGCCTACAGCTGCCATCTCTAGTGGGTCTTGTCTCTCCATCAAATAATAGGAGTCAAGGAGGAGGAGCTGGGTTTGGAGCATGTAGACTGTCTTTTCCTCACTAGTACAATCACAAGAGCTACCATTTATTGAGCATTTACTCTGTTCTAGGCAGTATTAACATGTATTAGTTCATTGCATCCTTACAATCACCCTATGAGCTAGGCACTAGTATCATTCCCATTTTTATAGATAAGGGAAGCAGCTCGGGGAGGTTTAGTGACTTGCCCAAACTTCCATTAATACTAGTAGATAATGTACTCATAATAGTAATAATAGTGGTTTTCATGCACCAGGCATGTATGTGCTCAGGGCTTTTTTTTTTTGGTTGTACAAGTTGTTGACTGAACAAAAGAGCCGGACCAAGGGCGCAAACTGGCAAACTGAGGCTGACACTTAGACCATGCTCTATTTGCTCTGTACCTTGGCATGAGACTGTGTCTGCCTACAGAAGGAACACCTTTTTCTAATTTGACAAAGATGCTGCAGGAGCTTTCAGAGGCCTTGTTAATGTTTTACTTGTATTACCATCTCTAATCCTCAAAAACAGCTCTGTGGGCTAGATGTTAACACCCCCATTTTATAGATGAGGAAACCAGGCTTAGTGAGTTCAGGTTACTTACGTCATTTTGTAAAGGATAAAGCTGGGATTTGAGCCTGATGCCAAAGTCCATATCTAAACCAGTAGGTCACTATACTGACCCCATCTGTAAGTGCTTGATAAGTAAATAAAGGAAAGATACATAATCATCTGGTATTTACCCTTAAAAATATGGCAGTTCTTTCGAGACGCACCTGGGCAGTGAGACCTCATCTCTACAATAAATCAAAAAAATCAGCCGGGCGTGGTAGCGCATGCCTGTAATTCCGGCTACTTGGAAGGCTGAGGAGGAAGGATCGCCGGAGCCCAGCAGGTCGAGGCTGCGGTGGCCGGGAGCGGCCACTGCACTCCAGTCTGGGCGACAGAGTGAGACTCCAACTCAAAAAAATGGCATTTCTAATGAAGCCTCAGTAAGGGCTATTGAGGACCTTGGTAAGAAAAAGAAATTGATCAGAACTTCGGAGCATTGTCTTTCAGTGCTCCAAACTGCGACTTTATGCTTGTTATTAACTCTTACTCTGTCATCCAAGCTGAAGTGCAGTGGCACGCTCACGGCCACCACAGCCTCCACCTGCTGGGCTCAGGCAATCCTTCCACCTCAGCCTTCCAAGTAGCTACAGGCATGCACCACCACGCCCAGCTAATTTTTTGGATTTTTATTGTAGCGTCAAGGTCTCGCCATGTTGCCCAGGCTGGTCTCGAACCACTGAGCTCAGGCAAGCCTCTTGCCTCTGCCTCCCAAAGTGCTGGGATTACAGGCATGAGCCACCGTGCCCAGCCTTATTTAACTCTTTGTAGCTTAGTTTCCTCATCTGAATGTGAGAATATTATAAAGGAACATTTAATATAGTTATTTGCAAAGCGTGTGCATATGTGATAATCCTCACATCAACCCTGGGAAAAAGGCATTTATCTGCATTAGCTTTTTGCTCAGGGAGGTGAGTGACATGCTCAAGGTCACACAGTAAGCAGGGCAGAATGGGACCTCACACCAGGGGTCCTGACTCAGTCTTGGACTCAACTTCTTGCTAAGTATCTTAAGACCTTTTTGGAGCACTTACAGCCTGCCTGGTGGCCCAGATGTCACACGGTGCATGTGCAAGTCAGATGGCAAGTGGAAACTGACATTAATCACATGACCACACTCAGTTCTTTCAGAAGTAGACTTGGCAGGAAGGAGCACCTGGAAGGAGTCTTTGCTTGGCTCTCATGCCGAAAAACAAAGCCTCTCTCCGCCTTTGCAGGAGATAGGACACTCTGAGTTACAGCCATGGGTGATGTAAGACTTTTCCAGAGCTGCCTTAGGAGGGGAGGATGACCTGGTAGCATTTCGGAGTAACTCCCCTCTGACAGGGCTTAGGCTTCCTGCCTCTCATCCCCGGCTGTGGCCAGGTTCAAAGGAAATACCATCTGTGAAAGCACTTTGCAGAGGCGTGGGCCAAATGCGGAGTGTTATTGTTCTCACTCCTCTCTGGATCTCAGGAAGCTGATTTCCTCTGTGCTCGAATGACAGACTTGCCCATCCTGTGGTTAAATGTGGGCTGCTGCCCCCACCCCAGCCTGGTGCCCTTCCAAAACAACAACAGGCACATGGCCTCCCCCCACCTCCCCAGCAACGATCCGCCATTCTCTCTGGTTCTGCAGGCCTACTCTGTGCAGACTGGCAAGTTCCACCATGTGCGAGGCCCCTTTTGGGCTGGTGGTATACTACTCCTTATGTGGGGCAGGTCTGTGGATGACAGGGGAGGGAAAAGCATACAGGCATACAGACCTTCCAGCGATTGCCACATTCATTGCATAAGACAAAAGTAGTCATGGGCTCATCAGCACTGCGAGTCTGCACCTGACAGAGAGAAGACCCGCTCATGAGTTCACTCCCCTATTCCAGGACCTGCCGTGGCTCCCACTGTCTTTAGGAGTAGGTCCAAATCCCAGAGCTTGGCAGTAATGGTCCCACTCCACTTTGGCAACTCCCAGTCACTGAGAACTCCATGATGTATTCTTTCCTCCTCTGGCAGCCTACCAACTCACTCCCAGCAGCTCACGGGCTTAACCTGGCCTTTGCACTTTCACTCTTGTTTATTTTTCCAAGCTGATCTATCTTCTCTTGCCTCAAGACTCATCTTCTACAGGAAGTATTCCTTGACTCACCTATGAACACACCCGACTAGACATGCCACTGACCAGAACTTGGGTGAGTTGGAAGCACCATCAGAGACCTAGTTCATCATCCTTATTTTACAGGTGGAAGGAATGAAGCTCAGAGAGGAAAAGGGACTTAAAAATCACTGGGGCTATTTCATTTTATGTTTTCTAGTTTCTCATCATTCAGATAGGAATGATAAGTTTTCCACAGCAAAGCCCTGGCATTTCCAGATTTAACAGTTGCTGTCTGACTTTCTAAGGCCACAACATGTAGCAAGTGCTTACTTTGCTGACACTCAGCTCTGAATGATGTCAGCTGGGATACATGGTGCGGGGAGGAATGGTGTTCCCGCTCCGCTCTGCTTCTCAGTGGTTGAGGGAGTCCCGGCAGCCTAGCCGCCTGTCAGGACGACACAGCTTAGCACAGCCTTGTCACTGGAAAGCAGTGACACCTGAAAATGGATAACAATGGTCTTTCTCTGTGGGAGAGAAACCTTTGCTAATGGGCAGTTTCCTTCTGGAAGGAGGCGAGGCACAGGAAACACATCACTCCATACAGAGATGTGCCTGGGAGAGAGCAGAAGCATGCACAAGCATCTTCAAATTCTGGATTCGGAATTCTCCGAGGGACTCTTCCGGAATGGCCAGGCTGGCTGTATTTCTACTGTAGCCACCAAGCACCGCAGACAAGGTGCTCTCGATAAACCTTGCTTGCCGAGCAGATGGAGGAACAAATAGAGTTCCAGAATGACTAGACACCAGTTAGAATCAAGAATATTGGTGCTCCAAGGGTGTACCATGTGTCACTCAGAAACAGGAGGCCATCATCTGGTTTTAAGAGAAGGGACTTCCACATTCATCCGAGGCTCCCCATGGGTGCCAGGGCAGTGATATTCACTCTTAAGACAGGGCTAAATCCCTCGGGCTTTACTGATGAAGTTGGTTGGATTGCAGGCAGAAAGGTCTGGATCTGGGTTTATCATGCTCTCTGCCAATAGCCTGCTCTGCCACCTTGGGCAAAGCTGCAAAGCCCGTCTGTCCCCTGTCTGGGCCTCAGATTCTCCGTGTGTGGGTTTCACATTGCTAAGTTCCCTTCCAACTAGCTGTGACTCTAAAGATGTTCTGTTCTCTGTGAGTCTGGTTTGTGTTAGTCTCACTTCAGGGCAGGCCAGAACACACTGGCCAAGTCTTATAGATACACAGCTGGGTGATTCTCAACTCAGCGTTCTCTGGAAGCTACAGGTGCACCATGTTGATGTACCAAGGCTCGTCCATCTTTCTGCATGCAGCCTGGAGGGTTTTAGCCCTTTCTCCTCTCTGACTCTTCCCTAAGCTTCTCTCTGGTTCTCCACCTCTGTCCCCTGTTGTCTCCTCCACCACGGGCCCTGCCCCCTATCAGCCATACCTGGTTATAGGTACAGTTCTTCTTCTTGCATTTGCCACACTGGAAGAGGTCAGTGGTGGTGCCACCAGTCTTGGCCATCTGATGCTCACGGATGGCCTCCTGGGTCATGGCATTCCTCAACTCCTTCAGCTCATCACTGGCCATTTCCTAGAGAAATGAGTCTCGCCATCAGGGCTGGAGAGACCGAGGGACCCTGCCTCAAACCCACCTTCTAGAGAGCCTGACAGAGGAGGAGGGAACATGCTGAATTGATAGCAAGGAGCGGGAGGGAGGGCGATTCCTGGTCCTGCCCCAGTTGAGAAAAAGCTTGGACCTGAAGAATCCCCATTCTGCCCACGGCTAGATCAAACCTGAGGCTCTGGCTGGATCAAGGCCAAGGTCAGTAAGGCATGTGACAGCAGGCAAGCGGCCTCGACCCCAGGATTAGCACCCTTGTCTACATTTCTTCAGATCTGTGCCTACCCTGCCTGCTGGGACCTTGGCCTGAACCTTCCTGCTTGAAATGACCACTGTCCAGCTGATCGATGATGCTCCCCTTATCCTTCCAGTCTGGACTTGACCCATTGCCTGTTTGAACTGTGATTACTGCCCAGATTTCTGTTCTGTGGAAACCTTGACTGAACTATTCATGGCTTGTTGCTCCCCCAGTCCTGACCGGACCCTGAAGCTCCGGGGCTCACAGAACTGCTCATCTGTGAGCGTGCGCCACAGAACACCTTTTTCTGTGAGTTCCTATAGAACACGCCCTGTCTCCCGCCAGCTCATGGTAGACACCCAGTGTCTGATTGTCCCCGCCCTTCCTGTCTCTAGCCATCTCCCTGGCCATGTGACTCCCCCTAAGTGTCTGTCAGGGAGAGCAGAGAGGGGACATTCAAACTGGAGAGAGCTCTAGTTAGGGGTTGGTGTGGGGAGAAAGAGGATGGCCGAAGCTAATGTTAAAATGAGGATTTGGTACGGGCTAAACGTTTTTGTTTTGTTTTTCTGAGTTGGAGTCTCACTCTGTCGCCCAGACTGGAGTGCAGTGGCCGCTTTCGGCCACCGCAGCCTCGAACTGCTGGGCTCCGGCGATCCTTCCGCCTCAGCCTTCCGAGTAGCCGGAATTACAGGCATGCGCTACCACGCCCAGCTGATTTTTTGATTTATTGTAGAGATGAGGTCTCGCGGGTCTTGAACCAGCGGGCTCAGGCATTCCACTCATCTCAGCCTCCCAAAGGCGCGGGATTACAGGCTGAGCCACCGAGCCTGGCTCGGGCTAAACATTTTAATTGTTGCTATCTATCTTGACTCCTTAAACCATGAGAGCAGAGTTGAAGTAAAGGTCAAATCCTTTTAGTGTGCTGACCCTGCATTATAACCACTTAGGCTTCTTGATAAAATGCAGATTCCTATGAATTGGAAATGCTAAGGACAAGCCCAGGAGTAAGCATTTTTACTAGTGTCCCAAGTTGTTCCGGTGCACACTAATGTTTAAGTCCTAGTGTATTCAATTCAAGGACTAGGTTCTAACCAATGGCAGGGGTATATAGAAGAACAAGTCAACCAAAGGCTGATTATATTCTGACAATATTAGGAAAAAGAGGCTGGCTTTAATTTGAGGGGATTTTCCAGAGCATAACGCATTCGTTCATTCAAATTTATTGGATGCAATTTTTTTTCTTTAATTTAGAGGGTCTCACTTTGTCACCCAGGCTGGACTGCAGCGGCACAATCATGGCTCACTACAGCCTCAAACTCCTGGGTTCAAGGGATCCTCCCATATTGGCCTCCCAAAGTGCTGGGATTACAGACATGAACCACTGCGCCCAGCCAGATGCCATTTTACTGACTGGCTCTAACTGCATCTGTGTGCTATTAAACCAGCTTTATCTGTGGGGTGGCCTGATTCATAACATTTGTCAACTACTTCCATGGTATGAATGCTCCCACCATGGCCAATTTCAAGCTACTAGTGTTGGGAAGAGCCACATATCATCAGCTCTCTTGAATGGGTAGGAGCTGGCTGAAACTCACCACTGCCTCTGAATCCAAACTCTTCAGATGTGAAGAGTTGGCTCCTGCCCCCAGAAACGCTAATCTGCTCAGGTAGCCAAGCATTTACACAGGACAGCCAGAAAAAAAAGGAAGTGCTCAACAAAAACATACAGGGTGCCAGGAAAGCGCAGAGTAGGTGGCTCACTGGGGTCAGGGTGGTTCATGAAGAAGCTGATACCTTAACTGGTCTCCAAAGGAAGGAGTTCCCAAGGGGGTGGCACATTCCAGACAAATAGAACAGCAGACACAAAAGATCAGAGGACAAGAATAGCATGTGTGGGGAAGAGTACTGGGGTAGGTTCAGGTTGAGGAGAGTGGGAGATATGGCTGGAGGTCAGATTGTGGAAGAAGGGTCTTGTGTGCCACACAAGAAACAGGGAACAAGCCGGGCTCGGTGGCTTAACCTGTAATCCCGCGCCTTGGGAGGCTGAGGTGAGTGGATTGCCTGAGCCCACAGGTTCGAGACCCGCCTGGGCAAGCGAGACCTCATCTCTACAATAAATCAAAAAATTAGCTGGGCGTGGTAGCGCGTGCCTGTAGTTCCAGCTACTTGGAAGGCTGAGGCGGAAGGATCGCCGGAGCCCAGCAGGTCGAGGCTGCGGTGGCCAGGAGCAGCCACTGCACTCCAGTCTGGGTGACAGAGTGAGACTCCAACTCAAAAAAAAAAAAAAAAAAAAAAGAAAGAAAGAAACAGAACAAGGCTGGGTGCAGTGGTTCACGCCTATAATCCCAGCACTTTGGGAGGCTGAGGAGGGAGGATGGCTTGAGCCCAGAGTTTGAGAACAGCCTGGGAAACATAGTCTTCGTCTCTATTAAAAACAAAAGAAATCAAATAAGTTAGCAGGGTGTAGTGCCCAGGGGTTTGAGACAAGCCTGAGCAACTTGGCAAGACCTCGTCTCTACAATAAATTAAAAAATTAGCTGGGCGTGGTGGCACATGCCCGTAGTTCCAGTTACTTGGAAGTTTGAGGTGAAAG
The DNA here is from genome assembly GCA_027257055.1 of Cephalopachus bancanus. Taxonomy (NCBI): domain Eukaryota; kingdom Metazoa; phylum Chordata; class Mammalia; order Primates; family Tarsiidae; genus Cephalopachus; species Cephalopachus bancanus. The sequence continues at coordinate 1,817,824 of JAPVLO010000293.1, read as the reverse complement.
GATTGTCTGGGCCCAGCAGATCGAGGCTGAGGTGACGGTGAGCATGCCACTGCACTCCAGCCTGGGAGACAGAGCGAGACTCCATCTCTTTTTTTTTTTTTTTTGCGTTGGAGTCTCACTCTGTCGCCCAGACTGGAGTGCAGTGTCCGCTCCCGGCCACCGCAGCCTCACCTGCTGGGCTCTGGCGATCCTTCCACCTCAGCCTTCCGAGTAGCTAGAATTACAGGCATGAGCTACCACGCCCGGCTGATTTTTTGATTTATTGTAGAGATGAGGTCTCGCCAAGTTGCCCAGGCGGGTCTCGAACCCGCGGGCTCAGGCAATTCACTCACCTCAGCCTCCCAAAGGCGCAGGATTACAGGCTGAGCCACCAAGCCCAGCTGAGACTCCATCTCAGAAAAAAAAAAAAAAGGCCAGGTGCAGTAGCTCATACCTGTAATCCCAGCACTTTGGAAGTCCGAGGTGAGAGGATTGCATGAGCCCACAGGTTCAAAACCAGCCTGGACAACTTAGCAAGACCTCATCTCTACAATAAATTAAAAAATTAGCCAGGCGTGGTGGCACGTACCTGTAGTTCTGGTTACTTGGAAGGCTGAGGTGGAAGGATCACCTGAGCCCAGCAAGTTGAGGCTGTGGTGGCCGGAAGTGTGCCACTGCACTCTAGCCTGGGCAATAGTGAAATCCTTCCACCTCAGCCTTCCAAGTATCTGGAACTACAGGTGTGTGCCACCATGCCCAGCTAATTTTTTAATTTATTGTAGAGATGAGCTCTCACCAAGTTGCCCAGGTTAGTCTCGAACCCATGAGCTCAGGCAATTCTCTCACCTCAGTCTCCCAAAGTGCTGGTATTATAGACATGAGCCACCATGCCTGTCCTGTTGTGTATTTCTTATAGCAACGTCCTTCCTGGGGCAAAAGATAGCCCCAGGATGAAGGTCTCCTTGATATTCAAGGTGATGGTGTTAGAAGGGGCGGTCTTTGGGAGGTGATTCATTTAAGAAGGCAGAGCCCTCATAATGGGATTAGTGTCCTTCTAATGGGGCCCAAGAAAGACCTCTTACTCCCTCTGCCATGTGAGGTTACAGTGAGACGATGGCCATGAGGAAGCAGGCCCTCAGATACCCAGTCTGCCAGCATCTTGATCTTGGACGTCCCACCTCAACTGTGAGAAATAAATGTCTGTTGTTTATAAGCCACCCAGTCTATGATATTTTTGCTATAGCATCCTGAATTGACTAAGACACTGTAAAGCCAAGTTGCAATTTATAACTCTGGGCATATGCTGCTATTTGCCTAAAAAGATCAAATATTTTAAACTAGACAGAAAGATAACCCTGGTCCACCTGAGCCAAGTTCTCCATTTGCAGAGTTCTTTGTTGTTTGTTTTGGGTATTTGAGGAAAGCAATGGACCCTCTCCTCAGAAAAATGTACATACACTACATAACACACACCCTCCCTACAGATATGTTACACATCACACACATATACTAAACACCAAACAGATTTCACACATCATACACACTACACATGCACACTTCACACATCATATACACCACACAAACACTCCACACATACATACCACACATATTATACACATCATACACACCACACATCACATACCACACACACACACTCCACACATCATACATACTACACACACATTCCACACATACATACCACAGACATTATACACACCATACACACACACTCCATACATCCTACATTCCACACACACACTCCACAAACCATACCCACACACTCCATACATCATACTCCACATACCATCTGGCTCTGGGGCCAGACAGCTTGCCTCCCGGCTTCAACTCTTTCTAGCTGTGTGCATGGGCAAATCAGTTTACTCCTCTGAGCCTCAATATCCTCATCTGTAAAATGGGGATAAGAAATATTTCTCAGTTGGTGTGAAGATAAAATTGGCCTATGTGTTTTTTTTGTTTTTTGTTTTGAGTTGGAGTCTCACTCTGTCGCCCAGACTGGAGTGCAGTGGCCGCTCGTGGTCACCGCAGCCTCAACCTGCTGGGCTCCGGCGATCCTTCCGCCTCAGCCTTCCGAGCAGCTGGAACTACAGGCATGCGCTACCACGCCCAGCTAATTTTTTGTTTTATTGTAGAGATGAGGGCTCACCAAGTTGCTTGGGTGGGTCTCGAACCCGCAATGGCCTATGTGCTTAAAGCATTCAGCCCAACACTTAACATGTATTAGTTGTGTTCCCCATCCTGATGGTCTGGAAGCCCTGTGGAGAGGCTGAGAGGTTCTAATTGAAAAAGCTCCCTACTCATCCGCTGAGTCATGAGCTGCTGCCTCTCAGACCTGGGCCAAGCTGGGGGCCCCACCTCCCGCTGCCATGCAGAGGGCCCATGCTCACCTCTGCCGTCATCTTGGCAATGAGCCCCGCCGAGATGGCCCCACCGAGCACGTTCCGCCTCAGGCCGGGGTTCCTGGGGTCCTTGAGGTTGCTGATTCGGCTGCGCACGCGGTTCCGGTACTTCATGTCTGTGCTCTTGAGCTCTTGGTAGATATGTGACGTGGTCAAGGACTAGCTGACCACTGGCGGGGGGGCTGGCACCGAAGCCGAGGAGCCCCAGGGCCATCTCTTCCTCCCCTGGGACTCCTACAGGGGTCGGGCACCTAGGTGACCACTGACTCCCCAAGTGAGGATCTCACACGGGCATTGGGGTCAGCCAAGTATCAAGACAGGAAACAGCCTCTGAGATAAGATCAGATCATCAGATCACAGCGAGCACAACGGTGTCAGGGATCCCAGAAAGAGGCACCCTGGGTTTGCCTGAGCTACTTGTGTGACTTCAGGTGGGTAATATGAACTCTCTGTGCCTCAGTTTCCTTATTTATAAACTACAGGGCTGTTTGAAGTATTCAGTGAGCCAAGCCACATGAAGCCAGTACTAACATGGTGTCTGGGACATATCAAATGCTCAACATTTTCAGTCTGTTTGTTTTGTTTTTTTTGAGTTGGGGTCTCACTCTGTCACCCAGGCTGGAGCACAGTGGCAAGACCATGGCTCACCACAGCCTCGACTTCCTGGGCTCAGGCAATCCTCTCACCTCAGCCTCCCAAGTAACTGGGACTATAGTGTACAACATCACACCCAGCTTCTTTTTTGATTTTTTTGTAGAGATGGGTCTTCCTATGTTGCCTAGGCTATTCTTGAACTCCTGGGCTCAAGACATCTTCTTGCCTTGGCCTCCCAAAGTGCTGGATCACAGGCGTGAGCCATCACGCCCAGCCGTTACAGGCTGTTAAGATGATGACAGTGATGAAGATAACTTCTAGTTTGGAAGGATCCTTAAAGGTTGTGAGCCTAGATGCCAGAGGAAAAGATGAAAAGCCACATGTTTGAGGCTTTAAGAAGTACTGCAATACAGAAACAATTCCACTTTGTTTAATCTGATGTTCCCAATATATTTGATCACAGAACTCCCTTCCCCCATGCCCCCTTCCCCTAGTAATACCTGTCACTATCCCATGGAACCCACACTGTGAGTGGCCGGTTAGAGTTACTCCTCCGATTAATAGATGAGGCCACTGAGGGTTAGAAAGGATGCGAGCCCTTGCTCAAGGTCACAAGGCAAATTCCCGGCAGAGACAGGGCTGGAAGCCAGACGCCCTCCTGATGATAATGTTCTCTCCACTCACCAGGCAGGAAGTCGACCCTGGCCACCGACCACAGTCAGCTTCTGTCCAAACACCACATCCCAGACAGGCCTCCCTCTCCCCCAGGCAGGCTTCCGAGCCTCCCACTCCTTTTCCCTCTGGAGCTCAGGGAACACAGCCTCATTTTATTTTGGTCTCCTGAGCCAAGCAGAGTCAGGCAGACAAAGCTGTTGCTGGGAAAAGTCATCAGAAAGAGACTGGAAAAACGGAAACAGAAGACTTGCTCAAAGTGGTGGGAGAGAAGGTGATATTATTTCTTTTTTTCTGTTGTCATTTGAATGTTATTTGTATAATAAAAGTGTGAGAAGCAAAGAATATGCCACAGTGCATTTGAAAGCCAAAAATGTGTTTAAAATGTGCCATTCGGGGTTCAGGAGTGTGTTGATATGTGATGCTTTTACCAGTCTCCTGACTCTGTCTTCACTTCTTGAGACCACAGGAGAGGACAAAGTGGAGAGCAGACCCGGGGGTCGCCGACCCTCAGAAAAGCCTATGGCTGCCCTGTATACACAGGGCTGCTCCAAGGAAGACAGATCTATTTTAGGACACAGAGCAGTAAAGCCCCCGATTTATCCTTCCCCTGACCTCGCCCCAGCTAAGAACAAAGAGCAAAGGGGCTGGGCGCAGCTTTGACTTCCTTTCCCTTAGAAGAGAGACAGTCAGCGGACAAGTAAAGGCTGGCAGGGGAGCTCTGCCCTAGAAGCCGCCAGAAGACGTGTTGGCACGTTGGGGTGGGCCTCAGGCAGGAGATGGAAGCAGGTGCCCCCACCTCACACCGGGCAGAACCCAGAAGGCCTCCGAAGGGTCGCTCCCAGCTTCATGTCAGTTGACTCCCTGGCCCCTGATTTTGTCCCCCTCCCTCGACATTTATCACTGACACGCAAACGTTTTTCTCCAGTAAAAGAAGTTCCTGCTTCCATTCAGTGGGGAGGGATTTTTTTCTCCCAAGCCAAAAATCTTTTGGTGCAATGAATCCACATCAGTGGGGGTGTCACTTCCCTGGTCTACACAAAGTCTCTTTCAGATGACAGGAGGGGGAGTGGGGCACATGGAAAGGGTTCAGTACATGGAATCCAAAGACCAAGCTTCCCAGTCTGGCTCTGATACCCAGGAGTTCCTGAGCTTCAGTTTTCTCATCTGTAAAATGGGAACAACGGCTGCTGCCTCACAGAGATCATTGGTGTGTGAGTTAACAGAGGCTAAGAAATGTCAGTTGCCCAGCACACTGCCATGTACAGATTTGGGAGTAAACAATGGGAGCTGTTAACATTAGAGGATGGAAGAGAGGGAGCCGTCCTCTCTACCTGCTCTGATCTGGGAGGTAGTGATTTGACCAACTGAGGCACATTAAGACACCACTGGTCCAGCACAGCCATTGAGCCCTAGAGTCCCATTTTCTGGGTTCAAATCCCAACTCAGTCATTCCTATTAGCTGTATGACCTTTAGCAGATGACTTAGCCTCTCTGAGCTCAGCTACCTCACCTATAAAACTGGATACATCAGGGAGCCTGCCATGGGATTGTTCTCAGCACTGAATGAGATACTGCTCATTTTCAAGTTTTGCTGGCAAGCACAAAACTTCATAGCACATATTAGCTGGAATTAAGAGCTCTGTCTGGGTCAGGGGCAGAGCAGGGGGTTGTTCCCAGAGCCCTTTCCCTCTTGCCTCGCCATCCTGGGTCCCTTGCACTTGGGAAGCCTGCTGCTAGGCCTGGTTCAAGGATATGATCTTCAATTTCTGATGCCATCTTGTCGCAGTTGACTCCATAGTCCTTGTAGTCATCTAAAAGAGACCCAGGAAATACAAGCATCAGACAGAGATGACCTTGACAGCGAAGGCTGCTTGTACAGGAATGATAGTTGTTCCTGTGCCACCCCCAGGGTCCTGAGAAAGACTGCATCTCACCTGCCCTTGGCAAGATTGGGGAAAAGTCACCCTTCCCCTCCCCTGGGCCTGGCCCAGGCCTCTCACCATCCGCCTTCAGGGCTGCTGACAGCATCTCCACACACTTGTCCCGGACAGAGTCCCCTGTGAGATAGCAGGGCGCCAGGAGGCAGGTGGAGGAGGCAAACGTGGGACTCGATGGGCTGGTGGGTGTTTTGGGGGTCTCCGCTCTTGATCTGGTGCTGTTTGATCTGAGGATGACAGTCAGCAGTGGACACTTTGACATTAGTTTTATTAAGCACCATTCTAGATGTCTCAATGGACCATCTCCTTCAATTCTCATAACCACCCTACGAGGTACGTATGACTTTAGGAATCTGACATGGATCATCTCATTTAATCCTTATGACAACTCCATGAGATCAAAGCTATTCTTTACTTTTATTTATTTATTTTTGAGTTGGAGTCTCACTCTGTCACCCAGGCTGGAGCACAGTGGCACGCTCATGGCCACCACAGCCTTGACCTGCTGGGTTCCGGTAGTGCTTCCACCTCAGCCTACCATGTAGCTGGAACTGTAGGTATGCACCACCATGCCTGGCTAATTTTTGTTTTGTTTTGTTTTATTGTAGAGCCGAGGTCTTGCCAAGGTGCCCAGGTTGGTTTGAACCCCTGGGTTCAGGCAATCCTCTCGCCTCCACCTCCCAAAGTACTGGGATTACAGGTATGAGCCACCACACCCAGCTGAGATGGATGCTATTCTTAGTCCCATTTGAGAGATGCATTCGAAAGTGCATTATAGAGAAAGATGTATTTAAAGGTGCACTTGCCGGGCACAGTGGCTCACACCTATAATTCTAGCCCTTTGGAAGGCCAAGGAGGGAGGATCACTTGGGGCCAGGAGTTTGAGACCAGCCTGGGCAACAAAGCAAGACTCTGTTTCTACAAAAAAACAGAAAAATCATCCCGGCGTGGTAGCATGCACTTATAGTTTCAGCTACTCAGGAGGCTGAGGCAAGAGGATCGCCTCAGTCCAGGAGGTCAAGGCTGCGGTGAACTGTGATTATGTGACTGCACTCCAATTCAGGCGATAGAGTGAAAACTTGACTCAAAAAAAAAGAGGAAAAAACGGTGAGCTTGAGTTAAGTCAGACATCGGCAAACCAAGAGAGACAGAATTCAAACCGAGGCAGTTGAACGGTCCCAGACTCTTGATCAGCCACTGTGCTTTCCTTGTTATAGAACAGTATAACAATACCAGCAATGATACTGCAATTAGTTATGCACTGGGCTAGCTACTCTCTCTCTCTGTATGCTCTTATAAATACATAAACCATTCTTTCACTCATCCAATAAATATTTTTTAGACACTTGTCCTCCAGGTTCTGTGCCAGGAACCGAGGATCACGCACACCAGTCAGCAAAGCTCTCTCCCTCAGGGAGCTTACAGGCTAGTGAATAGTGAGTATCAACCACCATTTAGAAGGGGTGGCTCTACCAGGTGCCAGAATTATGCCAGGCATGTAGCAAGCATGTTCTAACTTAATCTTCACAACAGTCCCCGGAGGTAAACACTCTCATTATTCCCATTTACAGATGGAGAAACAAACCTAGAGTTATACTTTTGAGATTTGCCCCAAGTTATATACCATCAAGATTTGAACCCATGACTATCTGATTCCAACATCTGTGCTCTTAATTTTGTGATACATATGATAACTCTAAGAATGATAATGATCTCATTTGGGTTTTTTTTTTTTTTTTAGTTGGAGTATCACTCTGTTATCCAGGCTAGAGTGCAGTGGTACACACATGGCCACTGCAGGCTCGACCTGCTGGGCTCAGGTGAGCCTTCTGCCTCAGCCTTCCAAGTAGCTAGAACCACACGTGTGCACCACTACGCCCGGCTAATTTTTTTGGTTTATTGTAAGAGACGAGGTCTCATTAAGTTGCCCAGGCTTGTCTCGAACCCCTGGGCTCAGGCAATCCTCTGTCCTCTGCCTCCCAAAATGCCTGGCTCACATAGTGGACTCTTCTCCAGCCATAAAAGTTGCCTGGGCTGGTCTCGAACCCCTGGGCTCAGGCAGTCCTCTGTCTTCTGCCTCCCACTGTGCCTGGCTCACATAATGGACTCTTCTCCAGCCATAAAAGGGATGAATTCTGACACATGCCACAATGTGGAGGAACTTTAAAGACATAAGTGGAATAAGTCAGACACGAAAAGACAAACACCGTATGATCCCATTTAGATGCGGTCCCTAGAGTACTCATATTTGTAGAAACAGAAAGCAGAGTGGTGGTTGCCAGGAGTTAGGGGGTGAGAGTAATTGTCTAACACATATGGAATTTTGGTGTGGGAAGATGAACAAAGTTCTGGAACTAGACGGTAGTGATGGCTGCACAACAGTGTGAATGTTTAATGCTACTGAACTATATACTTGAAATTTGTTAAAATGGGACATTTGCCGCGATGTGTATTTTGCCACCCCCAAAAAATCTACACAGTAAGTTCAATAAATAAGAGTAGCTAGGAAGCCTGAACTATGCAATGATAACTAATTTGTTCTGTATATTTGGTAAATCTTAATTTATTTGAAATGAAAAAATATCTCATTTTTCTCAGGCTGAAAAATAAAAGACTAAAGTAGCAAAGGTTGTTATATATGTTTTACCACAATAAAAAAGAGTAACATAGAAAAAAGAATGGCTGGGCTCGGTGGCTCAGCCTGTAATCCCGCGCCTTTGGGAGGCTGAGGTGAGGGGACTGCCTGAGCCCGCGGGTTCGAGACCCGGCTGGGCAAGTGAGACCTCATCTCTACAATAAATCAAAAAATGAGCCAGGCGTGGTAGCGCATGCCTGTAATTCCGGCTACTCAGAAGGCTGAGGCGGAAGGATCACCGGAGCCCAGCAGGTCGAGGCTGCGGTGGCTGGGAGCGGCCACTGCACTCCAGTCTGGGCGACAGAGTGAGACTCCAACTCAAAAAAAAGAAAAAAGAATGAAGTGCTGACACATACAACCAAAAATCCCAGGCCAAGGCTCAGACTCCAACTGCTGTTGGCCTCTTTCGGGTATGAAGGGGGAGCTGGGATGCAGGGACCAGCATTGTCCAGCATCCCTGTGGCTGGCTGTGCCAATTGGTGGCACGATGCCACACCTCACCACATGGCTTGACCGGGCAAATGGGTCACGCTACACTGTAATCTGGTCCAAAGAGTTCAGCAAGGGATGGAGAATAGGAGGCCACTCAGAGGAGTTGGTGGGGAAAAAAAATTTTTTTGAGTTGGGGGACTCACGCTATTGCCCAGGTTGGAGTGATCTTTCCATCTCAGCCTCCCGAATAGCTGGGACTACAGGCATGTACAACCAGCCTGGTTGATTTTTTGATTTTTTTGTAGAGATGATGTCTCACTATGTTGCTCAGGCTGTTCTCGAACTCCTGGGCTCAAGCAATCCTCCTGCCTCGGCCTCCCAAAATGCTGAGATTACAGGCGTGAGCCACTGCACCTGGCCAGAAAATGTATTCTTGGTAGAAATGCACGAAAGCATGGAAGTCCACAGGCAATGTTGAGGGTCTCAGGGCAGCTGAAGCCTGAGGGTGAGGAAAATTGTAGAGGGGGAGGGAGTTGGAGAGAAAGAATCTGACCAGATTTGGGCTTGTTAAGGATGGTGATAACAACAGCTACCATTTACCCTGTGTTTGCTATTTCTCCTTCTCCTCTTCCTCCTTCTCCTCTTTTCTTCTTCTTCTTCTTCTTTTCTTTTTTTTTTGAGTTGGGATCTTACTCTGTTGCCCAGACTTGAGTGCAGTGGCACGATCATGACTCAACACAGCCTCGACCTCCTGGGCTCAGCCTCCTGAGTAGCTAAGACTACACGCGAACACCACCACACCCAGCTAATTTTTTTATTATTTGCAGAGATGGTTTTGCTATGTTGCCCAGGTTGGTCTCAAACTCCTGGGTTCAAGTGATTCTCTCACCTCAGCCTCCCAAATTGCTGGAATTACAGGCATGAGCCACCACGCCCAGCCTATTTATTCTTCTTGATAACCCTGGCAGTCACGAATTGCTGGCCCCATTTCACAGATGAGGGCTTCTTGGAGAAGTGAAGTGACTTTAATAGTTGCATAACTCCCTTTCCGAGGCTGTTTCTGCACTACTTTTGGGGTAAGGGCCAAGCAGTCGGGAAGTCTCTGCCTTTACCCTCTGCTCTTCTCACTCTTCTTGTCCCCTCTTTTAGTAACCCCTCAGGATCTGCCAGCCAGTCCCTACACCTCTACTCAGAAAAAAATTACTCACCAGAGTTGAAAAAATTAGAGTCTCCCCTGGAGTCGAATTAAGACCCACTCCAGGGTCTTACCATACCTCAGTAAGGGCCCAAAGGGCTGCTGTGTTTCCCAACTCCAGGGGGCACCGGTCGCATCGTTACCGGGATACCTCCTAGAGTTGCACAGTGCACAGCCTGGGCAGCCACACCAGGCAGACTTGGGGCCGGATCTGCAGCTCCTTCTCAGGTTCAATTTCAGGCTATGGATGCACTACCTCCCTTCAGGAAGAAGAAGATGCCAGGCTTCTGGACAAAGCCTTTCAGGCCCAAGGAGCTGTGTCTGAGAGTGAGGCTGACTGAGTAGCACAGGCTTCCCAGTATCAAAATCCTGGGGTACAAGAGAACCCATTTAACATCCTGCTAAGCATTCCTCAATGTGGATTCTGCTGGTGACCTCCTTGTCCCCCAACTCTAGCTGT